>CM031244.1:485281480-486536480 GCA_018340775.1 Taxus wallichiana var. yunnanensis | reverse complement strand
CGCAAACTCGTGGTTTTCTTATAATCTATTGGATTTTTGTATTCATCATTTCCCTCATGTCCTTCAACATTCTTCTCATTGATTATCACCTTCATGAGTGTGAATACTCTTGGGTTGGTCTCCTTATTATTCTTTTGCACCTCTCCTTAAGCATCTATTTGATTTTTGTTAGATGTGCGGTTGTAAGTGTCTGGTAGATATGAATGAAAAATGTGGAAGAATATGCAAAGCATGTGTATTGTTTAAAAAATGCCTATGAAAGATATCATCTCTTAGAATGTAATGATTTTAATACATAAGGAACACAAACCATTTGATAAAATGACTCAAAGAAATGTGATCTAATGGACAATTATGATGACAAGGTATGCACAAAATGGGTTTGTTGAAAAGGCCTTTGAAAATTTGAAGTTGTATGCACGCTTCCCGAAGTTGTAGAATTACTTTGAACCAATATATCATGATCCTTGTGCAATAGGGGTGAAGTTGCAATGGAAGTGGCCCTATCACTAACATAATGTTTAATTGGTTGCGGGGTGAGTATGTTTGTTACATTATTACCCAAGTCAAATACGTCTCTTCAGTGCATCTTGGAATTGCATATACAACTCTAAAAATCCACATTCAATAAATAAATCAAGCTTGCATTGGTCAGCTTGGCCTCGTCCATGATCACATATAAACTCTAATATATATCATGACCATTATGCCACTAGGGATAATGCCCTAATGGAATTGGCCCTCTCAATAATATAACAATTCATTGGTTGCGAGATAAGTATGGTTTTCTCCTTACTACCCGAGTTGAATATGTCACTTTAGTGCATTTACAGATTGTTTCTACAACTCAAAAAAACCACCATTCAATCAACAAACTAATCCTAAATTGGCGGGTTGGTTGCATTTGTAGGAACATCTAAAACCCAATATATTGTGGTCCTTTTTCCAATAGAGGTGACACCCCAACAAAAGTGGCCCTATTACCAACATAGTGGTTAATTGGTTAAGAGAAGTATGCTTCCTTCGCTCACCTTCCCCCTCCCGATGGTTTCCAAAAATCCAAAAAGCATCATCCACAACTACCCCTTAATACATGTCATACCATCGAGTTTGGATATGCCTCTTTAGTGCATCTCGAATGTACTTCATCGACACTAAAACCCCTCATTATTTGCTATTCGACGTAACCATTGCACCTCCTTTTGGTGCAAGTACTAGTTAATTCATATTTGGATATGAGTATATATGACCCAAATAGAAATAGGTTGGACATGAATACATATGACCCAAATAATGGTATTTTTGTTGTAAAACATGAAACCATAACAAGTGCCTACATTTAAAACAAGAAATGAATAATTAGTTCATTAACATTTAAAAAGCCTCACCTCATATGAAAAAACTCATAACATGGTGGTGATAGTCATTGACATTGTGTCCAGAGATAGGCATTCCAAAATTTTAAATGTTGGTGCTTGTTAGGGTTTCATGTTTAAAATATTGGTGTATGTTATGTTTGACTCTACAAAATGCTTGGATTGTAGATTGTGGACACAATGTCGTCTCTCAAGATTGTCTTTCACCATATAAGACAATATCTCGTTGTGTTTTGTGACACATCAAAACTAACGAAATTTGATCTCCGACCCTTTACATATTTCATGAAATATGCTATTTTGGGCATTTTTTCATTTTTAATTCCATATTCATTCTTTATTAAAATTTTCATTTAGTTCCAAAGATTAGGGGTTAAGAACAAACATGTAAGGTGACGATTTTTAAATGTTTAGTTGACATATGTTCATATTTAAATTCACAACGGATACGAGTATATATAACCCAAAAAGAAATTGTGATATTTTAGCAATAAAACATAAAACCTCGACAAACACTAGCATTTAAATTAGGAAATAGATCATAAGCTCAATGAGGATTTAAAAATCCTCACTTGTATGTCAAAACTCGTAATAGCATGGTAATAGTCGTCAAACTTATGTCCATGGATGGGTATTTTAACAATTTGTAGAATGAAGTGTTTTTCATAGTTAGTGTATATGTTTTCTGAGTCGAAGCTCGTAGAAATGAATAGGATGTTAATAATGTCAAAGAATGGGAGAGAAAAAGTATAGTGTGGGCTTATTTACTATAGTTGCTTGCACTGGAACTACATTTAAGGTGTTATTAGTGGAAGTTAATACACTTGCTACCTTACCTTCCGTCGCATAACCTAATACACAACATTATGTGCCAAATATTTTATACTTATGACGATTTTATTTTTAATATTATATATTTTGTTTACTCATTTTCAATTAATTTTAAAATTAGTATAGATATCTTAAATACATCTATCTAAAATACGCCGAGAGTTATCAATCATGAAGCACCTAACTATATAAGTGTACCAAAAAAGTAACAATTAAAAATAAATATAATATAATAAGTGTATGTATATGAAATACATCAATAGATATCAATTTCAAGGTTCTTAGGTTTGATTTTTTACATACCTCTTTAATCAACAACTTCATTAAAATTTCTATCAATTTCCACTTGATTTGTGGCAAATGATCATTTAACTACGCAATTGTATCGGTTTCAATAATGTATATTCAAGAAAAAAGACCCAAACATTACTACATAGCTATTTTTTGTTTGACTTCTCCACGAAAAAAGAAACAAAATTATTTAAGTGACAATCTAATAGAAGTTAAATTTATGAATGAGCTCTCACATGACAATCTTGAATGAACGTCAAATTTGATGTCGAGAATAAAAGTGAACAACACACTCCAATACAACCTTGCTTGCCATTGTAGAACGCCTCTAAACATTAATTGTTTTTAAAACAAATACTCTTAGAATATATATATATATATATATATATATATATATAAAACTAGAAATCCACATTTTTAGATCATTTAAAAATTTAGTTAGGTGAACTTGCTTTTAAGGCATACTCTAAGGAACAAGAACGAGAAAGGTGAGCGAAGGAAAACAACGACCATGGCTAGGGTTTTGGGCGGGGCCACGTAGGCCTCAATTATGTCGCCCATGGATGCCTCTCCCACCTTCTCCTCTATCATCGCTTATGGCGGACACGCAAACCTGTGCTTTTCTTAAGGAAAATCATTTTACAGTTCATGGTTTGCCAGAGAGCAAGTTTCTCTAAGGGCTCGAATGTTTCGGTATGCCCTACATTGTGGATAAATCCGAGGACACTCCAGTGGTTAAGCTCTCCATGCCCGAGGTAGCTTCCTCTATTTTTGTCCTCAAAGCTTCTGCTCTTATATGTAGATTTAATGGATTTTGGCCTCAGACAGAGGCTCTCCATAAATGGATTCACTCCACTTGGGCGAGTGCTTGTGAGATTCAACTTTGTGCAAAAGGGTTTTTTTGTCCAGTTCTCTTCTCCTGCTGATTATCAACGAGTGCTTACCGATGGCCCGTGGTTTTGGGGTAGGCTGGCCTTTTTCTCACTCCATGGTTTGAGGATTTCGATCCTTCTACTATGGCAGTCTCCAAAATGTCGGTTTGGGTCCGTCTCCCTAATCTTCCTCTCCCCTTCGGCATCATGTTGTTTGTGAAGCTATTGGTAACTCTATTGGTCATTTCATTAAGGCAATAGATGATGAACGGTCCAAACAAGGGTTATTCACATACGCTCGTATTTGCATTGAGGTGGACCTCAGCAAGGGGCTTCCTGATAAGTTGGAGTTACTTCATGATGGTTTCAAATGGATTCAACTTCTTGATTATGAGAACACAACCTTCCTGTAGATTATGTCACCAAACTGGTCACCTGCAAGAGGCTTGCATGCTCAATAAGTCTCAAAAAAAAAAGAAAAAACGATTGCTTCGTGGCCTAAAGGTTGGCAGCCATTTTCAACACTGGAAGTCAACACATGCTCTCCTCTCAAAATTTCGAAAATATGAGTGTTGAGATTCCCCACCTGGCGGTGGTACCAAGCGGTCGCATGTCTCTGAGTCTTCTAGTTCTAACCCAAGTCCGGATAGCCCTCGCCCAGTCCCCTCTCGCTTGCATTGGCCCCCCACCCCAAAGCGCCGTGAATTGTTGTCACAAAATATAAGGAGAAGGGGTGCTTTGTTGCTATTGCTTCTCAAGGGTCCTTTGGTTCTTCCGGTCCTTATGTTCCTTCGTGGTTGAATGATTTTATTTTTAACTCTTTGTAATTTTTTGTTGCTTTCCTAGGCATGGCCTAGTGTGTTTATGGCTTTGGGGCGTGCTCTCATACCACCCGCTTGTTTTGTTGAGAGAATTTGTAGTGTTGCACTTAATATAATAGGCTATAAGATCCTTTAGATCCCAAAAAAGAAGAAGAAGAACAGCATACTCTAATATTTAAAGTCGTCGTACGCGTAACGCACTCTGAAGTTGGGGACTAGAAGCACGTTTTAATTTTCTTCGGGTCCTAAAATGCTTGAAAGATTCATATTTTGTACGTCTTCTGGTTAGTTTTTACAGTTTAAGGACGCTGCATTTTGGTACAAAAAATTTCCCTGATTGTTTACTCTGTTTTTTTCCTCCATGTTCCAGCCTAATCATCGCAGCCGAAAATGTCGACAACTCCAAGCTCCTCTTCTCCAACATCAACACCGCGTTTTCAGACACAGTTAATAATTCCTCGCAGTGCCATCGGAATCATCATAGGAAAAGGCGGCGCCACGCTCGGAAGCTTCCAACAAATTCAGGGCATCTCCTCTGTTAAGTGTTTTTCCAACGGAACACTCCAAATCCACGCCCATTCACAGGAAGCTCTGAAGACGGTTGCCTGCACCATCGAGTGGCTACTCAGATATTTTCTCAAACGAAACAATAACTATTTCCCGGATTTCTTCGTTTTCTGTTTCTGATAATCACTCCAATACCCTAAGCTTGCCGTCAACAGCGTTGCCTTCGAGAAATACAACAACAGTGTTTCCAATCTCACGGAACAGGACAATCAAACTCAGAGGTCATTCTTTTGCATGACATATGCAGAACTCTGTGAGAATTCGATCGACGTACCGGGAAATGAGATAGACGGATTAGCGGCGGACTTTGCCGAGAAAATGACCAAAATCTTATTTCTTCCGCACTCGGACATCTCGGCCTACAGAGCCAACCTGCAGTTATGCCTGGAGCCCCTCATTTTCTCACACCGCGAAACGATGCGGTCCGTAAAAATTACCGTTCGGTTCGGAAAGCAGGTTTTTCTCTATTAAAGAACTTCATTAATAAATTGTGAAAAAAAAAAAAAAAAATTAGAAGCACAACGGACAAAAGTGAGAAACTGTAGCTATGCACAGTCAAAGGAACCAACTGTAAGGTATAGTCTTTATGCCAGGTTGTCACATGGGCAGAAAAAATCCTAAACAGTAGGATACACATTTGGACACATCTTCTGAACAACCTCTAAAATTTAATGGGCAAAAATGTTGGGGCTCTGATTTTAGATGGCCAGATTCATTATCTTCCTGTAGTAGGTTGGAAGTTATTTTATTTTTTTGGTTTTATTTGTGGCTGGAGTAGAAGCCCCTCCCAAAAAACTACGTGATCTATATAAATTATTAATTCAAAAAGCACATTATAAGTAAATATCAAAATGACAATTTTTATTTCTACGACTGATTATGTCTTGGCACTCCCTAAAAAATAAGAAAGGTGAAACATGGGAATAGCAATTGCAAGTGACGAAATGAGTCATTGTTAAAAATGTTGAAACATGGGAATGACAATTGCAAGTGATGATATGAGTTTCACAATGATTCATATCATCACTTGCAATTGTCATTCCCAAGTTTCAACATTTTTATTCTGTAGGGCATGCTAAGACATTATCAGTCAATGAACAAAAATTATCACTTCAATATTTACTTGGTGTGCTTTTTGAATTATTTAGATCATGTAGTGTTTGATACATACTTGCATCTATGAATGCAATGAAGGTGCCATTCCTCACCATTTATATTCTCAAGTGTCATTTTTTCCCAGTTTTTGAAACATAGATGCATATTTAAGGGTGTGCTATGTTCACCATTTCAAGAAACCATCAATCAATTGCACATGCTGCCTGCTCCTGCCCCCTTACCAGTGCAATGCCTTGCCTTGCAAAAAGTGGCTGATTGATATGTTGAACCCAACATCTTGGCTGACCAAAAATTATAAAATGAATTATTTCATTTGAATGGATTCTCTTCAATTTACATCACAAGTAAATTTATAGATTGCCACTTTTTTACAGTTTCATACAAGTTTTTGTGTATTCAAAAGGAACGACTGCAAACTTTAATTGGACAAAGATTTCATTCAAGCATACACTATATTAAAGAACTACTATCAAAGGAGGTATAATTAGAGATCAACCTTTTGTAAAATGTAGAGTCAATGCACTGTAGAAAGCTTTAAATCTGGTTTTAAATGTGCACTGCCCTGAGCTCTCCCTCTCCACGACTATTATTGTGATATTGACTTTTAAAAACAAACGATAAGTTTATTTAGCATTTACGTACAAAAATATCTACAATTTATTTTGTATTTTAGTTGTCAATAAATTCCAGGCCTGAACTAAGGCACTAATTCACCTAATTGAGGTATTTGAAAGGGTGTTTTCAGATCTGAATGGAATTATTCGCCCCATACCAGTTGCGTTTGAAATAGAAAAAGTTATTGGCTTTAGTAGAGGAGACTTTTCTCTGAGAATCAGGTGGTGTTACGATTTTATGAACTTGTGTTTCATTTTTCTTCAACATCATTTTCTCGGATTGTTAAAAACTGGACATATCTTTTGGTATGTCTAGACTGAAGTCCAACAGTAGGGTTGTATGGTTTGGCATTCATATGGTTCTGTACACTTGCCATTCACTTCCCAGTTTGAATTAGTTTTTCGGGCTAGAGTAAGACAAGTTCTGGGTTGTTTTTGCCTAATTGAGTTGGCAAAACTCACAAGCAGGGCAGGGGCCAGCAAGTTCTGTCTTAGAATATTTTGTGTAAACCATACTAGTAGCAAAGTTTGTGTCCTCAACTTGGCTAAATTGCAATTTATCTTCTTGATTTTTTTGTGTAAACCTACTACATACTAGTACACGACCTGTTTCTCTCATACTCATACTGATTCCGTTCAAAGTGCAAGCAAGAGGAATTGTCTCCTGTAGTTAACCATTTGTATACAGTTCAACGTGCAAATGAGAGGAATTGTGTCTTGTAACCAGTCATGGGCTCCTCTTATATTGTCTGTTTCTTGTTTACTGTTCAAATTGTGAGCAAGAGGGCCTGTCTCTTGTAAGACGGTGAGGCAGCTGTATGGTATAGTCATTTTTCGTTTTCTTGTTCTTTATAGAATCATGCTTATATTTTTCATTTTATTGATTCAAGATACATGGATTTTATTAGTCTTGATTTATTTGAAAATATTACTGTTTCGCTATGCAATATACATTTGCAAATGTTAAATTAATTTCAACCGTAGTCTTTTGGATAATTGTCTCTTTCGAATGTATAAGAATCAATTTCATTGATAAATTAATGTCAAAATTTATAATTTTTATTTTGTCCTGTCGTTTTTTTGCTATATATTTTTGCCGAGTTATGCAGAGTTTTTTCACCAAGTCCAAGTCCAAAATGTACTTGCGGAGTCAGTCCGAAGGTGAATACTGTGTTTTTGCCTCTGTTATTTGAGCCTGCTCATTATTCTCATCTTGTTTGGGATGCGATGTACACAGAATCCCATGCTAAGAGTTCATATTGGTGATATTTTGTGGCACTTGAAAGGTGGATTATATGCATTTTTGGAGGGTTTACATTCTCCTAATAACCACCATAGCTCCGGCCATCAATCTTTCATCAAGACAAGGCATTGAAGCATTAGGCGCTGTGAGAAGTGTACAAATAAGCGCAGCTTAACTGCAACAGGTAAACAGTATATTGAGATAATTTTTTTCATATATTTGTGATTGATGTCATATAACATTGACTACAGATGTTGCCTTAGAAGAATTTCTTCTCGATAATTGTTTACATATCAGCAAAGTCTTTATACACTCACTTTCAATAGATAATATTAACTTCAAGAGTATCATCTAATAAATTTATTTAACAGGTGCACTCTGCTTTGATCCTGGTAGGGAGAGAATGAAGCATCAAATCCTTTGCATTATATCTGGTAGGGAGTTTACGAAGTGTCGCATCTGCAGAGCATAGTTTCACTTGAGATGTTATTTACCAAGTAATAAAACCGCAATCTGCAAGCAGCTTTAAAACTCAAACCTGGCTAGACTCTTGCTGAACATGTATTCTTCTGTATTTAATATACATAAAACCCATTTGCAATGTCTTTTTGATTGGTTTTTTTAATTATTCTTTTAATTGGCTTTTTTGGGAAGGCCACAACCTCCAAGCAGTTCTACCACATGTACATTCCTGTTAATCTACCACTGGATATATGAACTTCCTTGAATGGAAAGTGTCTTGTATTCTTCTGTATTCAAGATGGAACAACTTGCAACAGTGAGGCCATTACACAATAGTGCGACTTGGAACAAAGAGGACATAAAAACTAAGTAAATGCATCCTGATTTATTTGCCTTTAAACACAGATAATTGACAATACTTGTGTCCCATGGAGGGACAAACTACAATGCTCTATGCAAGTGCTGCAACTAAATCTTAGGAGTTTTATTACTTTTTATAGGAACATAAACTATTTTGCATTACTTTTAGATTTTAGAAATTGTAACAAAACCATTTTTTGATGTTTAAAAACAAAAATAAACAAAACTAGTATTTGGTACAGTCACAGGTTTTGTTTTGACATCAGTTGATGAATGTTAAGCGATTCAGCAAAGTCCGGGGACTTTTGGGTTATGCAATATTTTCTTTTCATCCCATCTTTTCCTTGTGATTGCCTCCTTCATTTTCAGAAGCATCTGGTCTGCTTGGAAAGCGGTTGCTGGTTTGATTCATTGGCACTAGGAGGGCAGCAGGGCAGGGTGGGACCTTGAGTGCATCCTATTTGGAGCTGGAGGAGCAACATTCGTGTATTGCGGAATTGCCTCGCTACAGTTCATAGGTTGAGCAGGAAAGGCATCTTTTCTGGGGCAATTTGCGGGACTCCAATATTTGTTCCTAGGAGTGGTATTCTCTTGCCCAGGATTTTGGTCTCCTTGCCTCGGATTGCACCTCAATAGTTGAGTTGAAGAAGCTTATTCCGAAAACAGAGTTATTCAAAATGAATGTTGGAATGCCTGGTCTGATGTGGAGGGATTGGATCTACCACTTCTGCATTTTGATGCTAGTCGCTTGTACTTGCTCCTTCATCAGAGACATCCTTTATCTCCAGTTCTAAATGTTGATTGGCTCTCCACTGACTCAGAGGATAGATGGATTTGCCAACTTCACAATGTTTGGTCGTTTCGGCTCTCTTTAAAACTAAGAATGTTCGTTTGGCTTGTGGACTATCAGTGGATTCCTTTCAAGGTGAGACTTGCCAAGAGTATGCTTTCCAATGGCCTTTGTAGTGTCTGTTGCCACCCAGAAACGATGAAACATATCTTTTGGTAGAGTTCATTTGCTAGGTTATGGCGGTGGTTACTTTAAGGTCAGATATGTAGGCTGCTGAGGTGCAGCATTCACTCGCATTCTGCTCTTCTTGAAGAGTGTCTCCCTCAAGTCATGTCAGCGTTTTCAGGTTTATGGCATTGTGTAAAGATTTCTGCATTGTTTGTTCTTTGGAAAATCAGATGTCTGTCTTTGCTCACGAGGACAGTTCTCTGTCCTCTTTTTACTCATTGTGGAAGGATGAGGCTTGCACCAGCTCCTTGCTAAAGGCTCTGATCAAGGATTCTCAGGATCTAGACCCCAGATATTTCAATTTCATTGCTGCCCTGTTGCTATGAGGATGAGGATATGACTGTCCTTGTATACCTATACCGATACATTCTTTATTTTCTTTGCTGGAAATATTTTCTGTTAATATATGGCAGTGTCTTTCAAAAGAGAGATGTGTGGCTGCTATTTGATGGAAGAAACCCCACAATCTCTCTGCAACTGCTGTAAATTTTCCTCCCACACAGCTCGCAGAGTTCGATACTACAAATATAACAGAAGATTCTATTATTTGCATTTTTGCAAGCTGTTCCATGGGACCACCTGACACATAAAATGGGAGCAGCAACCCCCTTCTTGTAAGAACTATTAAGTATCAACCAAAGCTTTGAGAGAATACTCCCAGCTTATTAAAGAGATGTGAATGTTTTTTTGATACAGATGAGAGAATGCAATCTACAAGTTATATATATATATATAATGTTACTTTTATACACTTATATATGTGGCAAAAGAAATTTCCACAAGTTTCCCATAGCCCACCTCCAACAGCTGAGCTCTATGTGGGCGACTGTAACTTCACTGTTTGGCATCCAGCAGAGGGCTTAACTTTGCAGCTTCTTTCACAAGCGCCTCCACATTCTCCATAGCCGAATCCATACTATCTTCAAATATTTTATCAACGTTAGCCTTAAACCATCTGCTACTCAGCAGACAGTCCCATCTATTGTTGAACTTGTTGCTCCTGTCCCCATCTCTAACCTGCGCAAACCGAAATTTCCAATCCTCGGTGATATACGTGTGCGCATCCATATATCTGATGTTCATTACCAGAAATCTGCCGGGAGGATCGAAGATAAGCAATCCATCATGTGTTCGATTCCTCCAGGCTCTGTCAATCCATTCCACCATCTCGTCTTCCGCATCCAAGTCGGTTCCGTTAGTCAAAACTCCAAGCCTGAAGTCCGCCTTACAGGGCCCTTCACGGCAAAAGGTCACGAAACCGTGCCGTTTCCGTTGGTTTCGAGCCCTCGTAATGGCAGCCTTCTCGCTGCCTTCAAAACAAACAGAGACGTTAAATTGGAGCTTCTTGTACTGAAGATCCGCCACTTGGATAGAAATTTTCTTTCGGCTCGATGCCTTCTGGTACCCTAGGGTTTGCAGATTAAGAAGCAGGGTTGGATCTTTAAGGGCCGAATCTGAGCAGGCCGTAGAGAATCGCTGCTTCAGAAGCTTTCGCCTGCACATATCCTGCAAGTGGCTCACCGCCATGAGATCTCCCTGCTGCAGCTCGCTCCGGCTGGCGCCGTGGAAAAGCAGTTTCCCAAATCGAACGGCTACCCTTACAGACCTCGTCGTTTCGTGTCGGGAGAAAATGAGTTGTTCCAGGCACGACTGCAGCTTGGCTCTGTAAGCCGACAAGTCCCAGTGCGAATGGAAAATTAATTTCGAGGTTAGGTCTGCAAAAGTTGCAGAAAAAGTGTCTATTTCATCCTCAGGTACGCTCATTGAAGCGCTGTCACAGTGTTGTGCATATTTCAAAGCAAAGAACGGCGTATTTCTATCCTGTTCTGTAAGGTTCGAAATTTCGTTGGTAAATCTTTCGAAACAAACTTTGTTGACTGCAAGCTTAGGGTTTTGGAGAGATTTGCAGAAAGAGAAAGCGAAGTATTGAGGATAGTACCAGTTATTTTTGCTGAGAGCAAAACTGACGAGCTCTTCGATGGATGCGGCAACGGTCTCCAGGGCTTGTTGTGAATGGGCGTGATTTGCAGTGTCCCATTGAAAGAACACCTTACAGAAGAGATGCCCGGAATTTGTTGGAATTTGTTGAGGTGGTGCCGCCTTTGCCTATTATGAGTCCAATGGCATTGCCTGGAATTCGCATCTCCTGTAGAAGGGAAGTGCTGATGTTGTTATTGATAAAGAGGCGTTTTTGCTCTTGGATTTTCTCGGCATGTTTGGTTCTCTTCTGTGTTGTTAGTTGTGGAGTTCGGACTTGCTCACAGGCTTTGCGCCGCGCTCGCGGGCAATGGACAAGGGAACACAGCTAGACCTGAATAAACCGTGGCTTTAGGAGCTTGATTTTTGTTCGACTATTTGGTTTTAGCGTGCGAGACCTTAGGCTTTAGGCGTTTAGACGTTTTTAGTCATTTTAGATGTGAAAATACAATCACTTTTAAAATATGACTGACCCTCATGATTGATATGTAAAATTATAAGTGAAACGTCAAAATGACATGTATATTACAAATGTAAGTGTCTATATATACTAGCAATCGCATGTGTACAATGCAATGTGAACGCCGAATGGTATATGTTATTAGATTTAGAAAGACAATTATTAATTTTGTAGTTGATGTTGATAAGGGGTGTGATTGGCAATATCGATTTTCTATTAAAGCCCGAACAAATGTTGTGAAATACATTAGAAAGGATGTTATAGAAAGAATGACTAAGTGCTTTAACATATTATCTCTCCATGAAACTAAAATGAGACAGAATATGCAATTATATATAAACAAATCTGAACTGGTTATGGTACATTCCAAATTTCTTTATTACCTCAACGAGTTTGAGAGCATCATTGAATGAGATATTTTGTGCATATCTTACAATCATAGCATTCCATGAGACCACATTTCTTTGAGGCATTTTGCAAACAAAAAATGGTATATGTTATTTGTGTTATAGGGATAGTTATTTTTTGTAGTTGTGTTTGCTTAAACTATGGGTGATTGATTTTGTATGTGTATAAATATAGATGAGTCACTTCATTTAAAAAGTGCAAACATGAGGTCTTACCCTTAAAATTATTCAAAATGCAAAAAAGTGATATAATGTACAAAGTCTTTTGCTTGTGCAATTTTCTTTGCACATTTCTTGTATTTTTGTCCAGTTGTAGATGCCTCAATTGGAATTCCCATTCTCCTCAATTTGTGTGGTGGTTCATATTTCAGTGCATCTTCATTAGAATCTAAAATCCAAAAGAAGCCTCGTGAATGATCTCCAATCATTCATATTTTGGAGAGACAAATTGGGGATGTTGGCATCAGGTGGAGGTGATATCTGATCATTTCGGCTATCACTATTTTAGGTGGTTTCGGTTTCCTGCAATGCAAAACATTAACAACACATTGAAGACGTTTAAACTATTCTTCCCTCTGCAAGCGAGGCGTAGTTAATTCAGTCCCGTTGTAGGGAGGGGAATTGTGTTTCTAGTCTGCATCATATTAAATTGGAGAGGGAAAATAAGTATGTTAGTCGTAGAAGATGTTTTTAAGTATGACGGGCAACTTAAAAAGCCTTGTCTATGACCAGTCTAACGTCCAACTTGGGACGCTTTGAAATGGTCTCATTGGGGAACAAGCCCCTCAGCACATAATGAATCATGTCATTGACGAAGGCACATGCCCCCACATGTCACATCAGAAAAAGGATTGGAGTCTAAATATAAATGTAACAATCAAAAGCAAATAACATGAAAGCACTCTACAATAATTTTCTAATCCATAACACAATAAACAAAACAAATGAATGGGAGAAGCTTCAAAATGCTTGGTGAGATCAAGATAGATATATAGTAAAATATCCAATATCAAAAAGGGTTGTAAATTTTTTAAGATTGATAATTTTCGTGGCAGCCCCTGATTCCATAGACTGTTTTCCAAATTGTAGATGTTATTAAAATCTTATCTTTCTTTCATTCATTCCATACCAACAAAACAAAGGTATAATTGTTTTTTGCATTATATAGATACTTAAGCTCATTCTCAATATTTATTTCTTTAGCATTCTAATTCACTTATCCAAAAATGTTCGAAGACAACTAAACATAATACAAGTTTGAAAACAAATTATTGAAGGAAAAATTTACTAAAACCCCTTGTGATTGACAAAAGGGGGAAAATTATGAGGGGCATGCTGTTAAGTTGATAGATGTCTAAAACCAGTGGTATTTGTACTAAAAAAGTTTGTATGGTTGATCCATACACATGAATATTGAATGTACATCTTTCGAAAAAACAATTATCTCAAGTTGTGCCTAAATTGAAAGGGAGGAATGTAAAAATCCAGAAATGAGCAATGATGTCGAGCATTTTTTGGGCTACCATGGAATTTGAAACTATGTTATCTATAAAAAAATGTTCTTTCATTATGTTTTGATGCATTTAGATAGCCTGTTTCAAAGGTGGTTGTTTGCCTTCGGCCATTTTCAATTTCCCCAAAGCTTCTGTTCATGCTCCGAACTACCAATTTTTATCTTCACATGTAGATTGCTTGCCTAGCTTGGGGCCTAATGATTCATTGCAGTGATTAGAAACAACATTCAGAGCTCCAACCGTATGATTCCCAATGATTTCTTGAGACTGAGGCACAAAGGAGTTGACAAATACCTTTATTTTGTAACTAACTACACCGCCTCTCATTGAATTTGACATATTCTCACTACACTACACTCTATACATATATTGCACCCATACACCGCAGCCACTGGCATACTTTCCATCTAGAATAGTGTGACCGAAAAAGATGTCTTTAGGTGTGATTCTGAAGAAGCTTCTGATTATGCATAAGAGAAAAGAAACATAACGAACAATTATGGTCTCAAACGTTGCACCATTGGCTGGAATGATTTATGGACATGGCTCTTCACATGTATGATGAAATAATGAGAAACAGAGAAAATATAAATGAGTAATATATAATTGGTTATGGTGATACAAGCACTGTTTATAAATGTGTTCTACAAAATTGTAATCGAATTGCTATAAAGAGACTGCACAGTCACTACCCACAAGGCTTGCGTGAAGTTGGAACTGAGCTCGAAACAGTTGGAAGCATCAAGCAAAAAAATATTGATTTGTAAAAGGTGAAAACCAGAAATGTAGAAAGCGATGCATGAGCCCTTCTTATTGAGAATACAACTGAAACTATAATGACCGTACCATACATTAAATGACTCAACTATTTTATTTTATATTTAATATTAATCTTTGCATATGAAGAAAAAGGTCTCATAGAGGGGTCGACAACTATTATTTATAAGCTTGTGTTAAGGAATTTTACAAGCTTTGTTGTTAAACAAACACTAATAAATTGCTATCCCTTTTTACAATATTGGTTTTTGAAAAATTAGATTCAAAAATAGAAAAAACTGAAATTTTGTGGAAAAATGTCAGGCGCCTCTTTCTACAAACAAATAACTGAATGTAATAGTTAACCGACAATCTCTTTGTTAGTCACACATCTTACAAATAAATAAAAATATAAAATTAAAAAATAGAGAGACTTGAAAAAACAGTTAAAAAGCTTTCTTCCATTTCTAATTTCAGGAAATATTAACTGTACACTATACCATAACTGTACACGATGGTATAACTGTATACTATACCTCAGATGGTGAAGCGAACAAGATTCACGAATATTTACGGGATGCCATAACTGTACACTATACCTCAGGATCGTTGAACAGTTACGAATATTTCATTGACATAATGGAATGGTGAGCCCACGTCAGTCAAATTTCACCCCCTCAGATGTGTATTCGCTGCAGTCGTCCCGAGGGCCTTCTAATTTTGAAGATGACATAAATTCTCCAAAACTGAATGCAAACACCCGTCTATGACCGTTGGATTTCACCGACGCTTGAAAGAAGAATGTCATCCGTTCAATCTCTGACTTTTGTCAGAATTAGGAGGTCTCAGTTCAATACAAGAACGCCTTCGGCGTAATAATAGTATTATTAAAACTGGAACTGATAATTTGTGTTTAGTGAGAATTTGGCCCAAGCATAGATTTGGAGAGGACATATTTACCGAACTTAGGATCTGCTCCGTCTGTATATTGACGAAGATAAGAGGAACTCCGCATGACTGAGCTGCATAAAACCAGGCTACGGATCTCCTGGTTGTCTCCTCGACCGGCTGGAATTGTGTGCAATTATCGAAGGATTTGAAGGGCATAAACAGGACGGAAAAGATGACAGGGGAGCCCTCGTTCGGGGCATATTTCATTCCTTTCTCCTTCCAGTCGTAGGGCATAACGTCCATACAAACCTGCCTGACTGCGTCCGATCTCAGAACTCTCCGCGTTTCTTCTGCAAACTCCAGAAACTCTCTGCAATTAAAAAAAAATGAAAGCAACAAACTGAAATGACTAAAAACATTAGAATCCCAAAAATACCTTGTAGGAGGAGACATTGGTGTTCGGTGAGATCTTCGAGGTCCACGATATGTCTGAAATCAGAGCAAGCTTTGAGTTTATACCGTTTGTTTGTTACAAGAAATTTCTCGGCGAGAACGAAAACATTGAGATCGATGACAGAGTTGGCCCTTTCGACCTTGATGCAAATCGCTCCATTTCTCTGTGCAACTTTCGGAGCTCGTCGTTGACACCCTCTTTTCCTCCAAGAAAGGGAGCGGTGACGAAATCAAAAACTCCAGCCCCGCGGGAGGCGATGCGCGGCGAATGTCGCCTGGTAAGGGCATCCTCTCGTCCCACAGCTCTTTGGGCATGTTCCCATCTACTCCGTTCACACCAACTACTCTTTTGATCAGCGATCCCATGCCGAGCTGCTCGTCTATGACCGTTGGATTTCAACGACGCTTGAAAGAAGAATGTCATCCGTTCGATCTCCGAATTTTGTCGAATTAGGAGGTCTCAGTTCAATACAAGAACGCCTTCTTGGCGTAATAAATAAGTGTATTATATTTATAATAATTAAAAATATATATATTTTAAATTTATGAAAATATAATATAAACTAGTAATCGCATGTGTACAATGCAATGTGAATGTCGAATGGTATAAGGTTTTTGATTTTGACCATTGGGATTCCTCCATTTACTGGGCTAGAGAGTATTCCTCCTGGAATTAATTGTATTAGTCCCCTGATCCAGGTGTTCCAAATGTGGATCGTAATGGCCATGGATTTGACGCCCTCTTCAAAAGCTCTCATATTGGCACAACCCTGTAAGAGGCAACCATATATGAAGGAGCTCATGGCATTGTTTTGTTGAAAAAAAACATTGAAAATGTCAAATGCCTCCTTTAGCCTTCCCTCTTTGCATAAAATATTTATTTCATGTTTTCCTACCACGTTTCCAAGTGATTTTTAATGGATTCTTCTTTGCCCACATTTCCAATATTAGAAATATTGATACCATTCTTCCTACTGCAACAACTCTGTAGGATGTAGAATACATCATCCACCATTGAAGTAATAAGGCCGTCAAGAATATACTCATCAATCTTGATAGCCTTCCTTACATTCTCTACCATGAAGAACTCTTCAAGGATGATATAAAATCATGTCAGTTCTTTAACGGATCGACTAAAGAACTGCAAGGGAAGACTAATAAGTATATGGTGATATGATTGAGCTCTAACTGTCACCACCTAAACAAATAATAAATCATTAAAAAATTATTTAAAAATCTCTGATCCAAGGGGAAAGTGATTAAATTTTTAGCTGCCATCTCGTGATGAACCAAAACTGCACTATATATAAAAGTTGTCAACCCTTAAAGGAAAACATCAATGACCTGAGATCACTCTAATACTCCTACCCTGTAAATAAGCCCACTAACTCTGCAAATGGGGAAATGTGTTTTTTCATACAGCAAAAATTGCCTCAACTATTGGGAAGGTTTTTCCAATCCTTAAATGGACCACTCTAGAATTATGATATAATAAATGTAAAACATGGAAATGGAATGGATAAATTTCATCAGCAAAGGATAGCACTGAATTACAAATCCACACATTTCTAAATTTCCTACAAGCTGATATCTCCCTAAATGTATAAAACAAAATGAGAAGAAAGTGGTGTGAAGGAAAGAAGTAATGGTGATAACAACACATTATTGTTGGTAACCAACAAATAGTTGCATAGCCAAGAATAGATGTTGATCAGACAAAGAAGGATGAAGAAAATGCAACAAATGGCACTTGTGGGTGTTTTGGTGGTCTATGACTGCCAATATTAAAAACTCTTCTTGTTAAGCATTAAAAATGACATGTTTTGATCAACGTGTCTATTGAGATCACTCTAATACTCCTACCCTGTAAATAAGCCCACTAACTCTGCAAATGGGGAAATGTGTTTTTGCTCGTTCATATAGAAAAAATTTCCTTAACTATGGGGAAGGTTTTTCCAACCCTTAAATGGACCAATCTAGAATTATGATATAATAAATGTAAAACATGGAAATGGAATGGATAAATTTCATCAGCAAAGGATAACACTGAATTGCAAATCCACACATTTCTAAATCTCCTACAAGTTGATAGCTCCCCTAAATGTATAAAACAAAATGAGAAGAAAGTGGTGTGAAGGAAAGAAGTAATGGTGATAAGAACACAATATTATTGGTAACCACAAAATAGTTGCATAGCCAAGAATAGATGTTGATCAGACAAAGAAGGATGAAAAAATGTAACAAATGGCACTTGTGAGTGTTTTGGTGGTCCATGATTGCCAATATTAAAAGTTATTCTTGTTAAGCATTAAAAATGACATGTTTTGATCAACATGACTACATTTTTGTGCTTTGGCGGTGGAGGATTAAATAAACACAGCTAGATGATTCAATGCAAAGCACTTTAACATTTAATAAACAATCGTAGCATGGTTTAAAGTTGGCATTTAAAACAGTCCACTATGAGTACCAAGCAAGATTGTAAACAATTTTGAGAAACCAATATAAATTCATCAACCACGTCAAATTTAATGAATTAGTATTCCAAATGGTGGGGAATAAATTGTAGTTTTTTTCATCATCCACATGGCATCAACGTGGCCCAATGCACCCCCAAACAATGGGCCACTACCCATCAATGGCGATTGCCTCTGTATTTTTTCTACTTTTAATATTAGTCTCTATAATTATCCACTTGTAAGGGACACAAGCTAATGAACAAGGAGAGAACATGGCTTCTATTGTAGGAAGTGGAGAAGAAGGGCAGGTAAAACATTAAGCCGCCTAAAATCTTATGTGTTATCTAAGTTACATGCAAATGATGGGATAGTGCAACAACTGCCAGAAGAAAAAAACAGTAACATTTTGTTAAACTCAATTTAGTAATCATAAAACCTTAAGCTTTGTTGGTAGATTTTATACTATTACAGTCCATGAGATCTAATTAAGGGTCGTTCGTTTGCCCCCACCATTTCTAATCATACAAACTAAAATAAGTATGTAAATATGTACTAAATAATCTATGTATAAAGTTTGTAAGATACATCGAATACATTGATATTTGAGGGCTCAAGGCCCACAATCCAAACTTTGTTTTGTTGTATAACGTCAAAACAACATTGCATAGAAATATGTTTAACCACCAACACAAGCAAACAAAGGGTTCCTTTATACACAATCTTGAAACACCCTAACCAATCACATTAGCGGCGTTGAAATTGTCCATGACAGCTTTGATGTCTTGTATGTTGAACCAAGTTGCGCCCGTGTTGGGCTTCACAGTGCCATTCAAAATAATTTTGTTCAACCTAATGAAATGCTTGTGGTGCGTGTTTTCGTTCCTCCTCGCCCACAAACAAGAACAGAGCCCAAACTAGAGATCAAGAGGATGCCTATGGCAGTGCCCATGAAACTCAGAACATTAAAATCTAAAGCTTTTTTCTTCTGTAACGTTACCCATCAATCCCAATAACTATTTTTGAATCGCTTCTCCGCTATCATGGTAGATGTTGCACGTAAAGGCTTGAGAGAGATCCCCTTTGCAGACTATGTCCAACTTAGTTGTTTCTACTTTCTCAATCTAGATTGTTGGGAAGTTTGAAACGAGATTCATCGTGCAGGTATTGAGTGAGACCCATGCCCTAGACACTCTTCAAAGTCGTTCGGCAATTTTGAAGCTCCCCGGTGGTTTGAATTCAAAATTTATTGGACATGACGTCCAAATGGACTTCAAATTTAGCATAGTCGCAGAAACAACCGGAAGGGCCTTTCCCATAGGGGACGCCTTTGCGTAATAAAAATAGGAATTTCGAAATATATAGAAAATATAAATAATAGAATTTTACTATCTTATTAATATTATAAAATAGAAACATATTTCTTTTTTAGTTTTATTTGATTTTTTGTTTAGCTTTTTCTATTCATTTTAATTTGTATTAGTTTTTTATTATTATTTGTTTGATTTTTACAAATTAAAAATAGAAACTACTATCTTCCAAAATCCATGTCAACAATTAGGGCAAAATGTTGTGTAGTCAATGAATATTTTTGGTTTGTAATCGTATATATGTTATTGCTGATTTTTTTGTTGTTGGAGATCGTTCTTTGTGAATTTTGACAATCTCACAAAATTATCTATGAAAGGAAATCAATTTTCCGGATGAAGCTAAATGAAATTCCTCCATATTTTTATGGATTTTGGAGGCCAACGCTGGTAAATAGAAGATTTATTTTACTATGTGGAAAAGAAATCCTTTCTTTTTCTCTTACTAAGGAACAAGCTGAGTACTGATTTTTTATATCATATCAATCTTCGTTTTCAATTGTTTATATTTGTATAAGGATTTTTGTATGCTGAAATTAAGATTTACGCATTCTTGTTGAAGTCGTTGGCCACATCCTCTGTCATGCTCTTGTAGATCTACAGTTCCTCTAGATAAATCCACCCATGCCTCTTTCCTGGCTGAAATGATTGGGGTTTCAAAGGACATAAAAAGTGGAGTATCTGATTTTTTCTTGCTAAGGAGCAAGTTGTGCATTCTTTGTATTTTGTAATCAGTTTTTTTTTAAAAAATTGACGTGCATATTATATTTTGAATGTCAAATGACATCCATATAATTTTTTTGACCATCAAATAATATTATTGTGACATGTAACATCAACGTCAAAATCTAGTAACGCCACACGGACCATGGCAGAAGACCCTTTTATGTTTTAAAAAATTGAAAATGCTTATATTAATAATAAAAGAATAACAAGCCAAAAACTTAAACAAGAATGGCTAACAGGACATTAGTAAGAGACACTTCGTGACATAATTATTATACAAAATATTTCATATAAAGGAAGAGGAAACTAAGAAACAATGCAATCATGACCGCTAGCATACAACATTATTTGACAATGACGCTTGAATGTGTTTCTTTATCTTGTCCATTGCATCACACACCTATGGATCTTTACTACTGAATTGATATATCTCGCAACCATACATAGGAAAAACTATGAGTTTATTGAATAACAGAACAATGTCATTCCTAGTGCAATTATTGGCAAAAGCATTTTCCAAATATGAAAGAGGATACTCAACCGACAAGTGTTTTAAATTACAACAAGGTTAGAGGTGGAGAGAATGCCAAGAAAGGCGGGTTTTTATTGAAATTGTTAGGAAAAAGTTTCGGAAGAGAGAGGAATAGATAATGGACTAGAGTGAAAGAAGGAATGCCAATACCGTAAGAGATGGGGGATAGATTCAAGAGCGGAACAAAAGGGGCATGCACCACGATACCAAGACCAAGTTTGGCTAAAGTGACACCAATTGGAAGTTTCATATGCAAAATACGCCATCCCAAAAGTTGACATTTAGCCTCAGTAGGAGACTGCCAAATTGTGTAGGTCATTCTCTTCCATTGAGAATCGAGAAGGACATACACCATTTGGTATTAAGAGAGTCTTCGAGCGAAAATGGGTGTTGAATCGATAAATAAAAAACCCTTGGTGTGGTTTTGTTGATGGTAGCTTGGTTTGGTCAACACCAATCCTTTTGAGGGGTTGAAGGGTTGTCCGTGATTTTAAGGAGAGTCTCGGGAGGAAGGAGATGTATAAGAGTGATATAGACATGTTTAAGTTTTGTGGGTGATTAAACATATGGCACAATAGGTTCCAAAAATCCAATTGTCGTATTTTTATCTCGCGTGTCTTTAACAATGTTAATGCATATTCTTATAAAGTATTTTCTTTGAACTCATGTAAGACAAAAAGGGAAGGTTATTAGACTGAATTATCTAGTTCCACCAAAGATTGGAAGTGGGAATACTCAATTTATGATGAAGAGATTAACGATGCCATTGAAGAAAAGGAGCCATTTCATGCCAAGCTGTCTGATTACACCTAAGAGGAAGGGAGTCAAAGATATCAAAGAAAGGTGCATTTAATATTTCATCTTCCCATGGAGTGGAAGTCCAAGCACCTTTATATAAATCTTGTTGAATTTTCTTCCTAATAAGGATCTTCCAAAATTATGAACCTTGAGTGGCTCTTGCAACCCATTTGTAAAGTAAGGCATTTCTCACATTGTTGTAATGGATCAATAATTTCAAGCCCGCCAATAATTTTAGGATGGGTGCAAAGTTAGGTTAGGTGCAAAGTTCCCAAGAGAATGTTGTCATCCCTTTCTTACCAAAATTGTTGCTCCAAAGAAAGCCCCAGACTAGTTGTGTGAGCTTGTCATAAGTTGATTTTGAAGGAAACCAATAAGAAGAGTAGTACGAATGGCTAGCTAGAAGCGATTGATGACAAACAACCTAGCAATAAGGGATAGGAATTTACAAGACCAATTTTCAACCTTTTTCTAAATTTTATTGAGCACCCAATCCCACATGTCTCAAGGAGAAAGGTGAATACCAAACAAGATACCCAAGTATCGAGTGATCTTCCCATCAAGGGTGACATTCCAAGATGGAGGAATCTAGGATAAATTTGGGTCACTTTTAATGAAGATGACTTATGTTTTGTGGTTGCACAACTTGGAGCAGACATATCACAATAACTATAAAGAACCATGTTCAAAACCTTGCAAAAAGAGGAGAAAGTCATTAACAAATTAAGAATTAAGAGCCCAAGATTCTTTTAGAAGAGTAATTCCTTTCAAATCTCCTTGATAATGAGCTCGTTGGAGCATATAACCAAGGACATATACAACCACAACAAAAAAAAGGGGAGAGTGGACAACCTTGCCAAATTGAGCATTATAGGTCAAAATACATTGTGAGGATGTCGTTAACCATGACTTGAGCTTATGCTTCGTGAAGAACATTTGAATGCACCATCTAAAGTGGGGACCAATTCGACTATTCAATCATTTTGAGAATAAACCACCAACGGATTCAAGCATATGCTTTGCCAAAATCTATTTTAACCAATATTACATCTTGATCAGAATATTTAGCCCATTGGGTGGTTTCTAAAGCATAAAGAAGGTTTTCTAATATAGATGTACCTTATAACAATTAGGTTTTCTCGGGTGAACAATATTATGGGTTATAGTTTAAATTTCATAACAATAGCTTTTACAATAATTTTATAGGAAACATTGAGAAGAGTAATGGGGCACCAATCACCTATCTTATTCTTCTTTTTTCTATTTGTAGGGATTAGTGTGATCAGGCCATGGTTAATGAAAGCCCCCAAAGATACATTGGACTCCGCCTCTTCATAGACATTAAACAAGTCCATCTTGAGAGTGGGCCATAAAGCTTGAAAGTATTCAGTGAGAGACCATCTAAGCTAGGGGCCTTCTCAGTCTTCTTTGTCCAAAGCACTAACTCAAGATTAGTTATGGTAAGATGTTGCTCAAGAAGATGACTAATACCCTAATCAACCTTGCATGGAAAATATTCTTGTACCCATCCTTCCAAAAAACTTCATACTCATCTAGGTAGTAATCTTCTTGAAAAAAATCACTATAAAGCTAAAAATCCTTGGATATCATCAAGAGAGAGGATTTGTTAGAGTAGGTATTCGCCTTAGCTCATGTTCACCTAGGCACTTTATTTACCTTTATTCTATTTATCCTCACCCACTTATGAGTGTGGATATTTATTTTATCTTATTTAGATGTTAGGAGATATTATCTAGTTGTTAGGTATAGTTCTTTCCTTGATCTATGGTATTGACTAGATCATTGATGTCTAGTTCTCTCCTAAATCTATGGTCGTAACTAGTTCTTTGATGACTAGTTATTTCCTTGATTTACGACTTGATTTATGACCTTGAATGGTTCTTAGATTTTTACTCCTCGCCTATATAAGCAAGGCTCATTCTCATTGTATTTCATTGAGTTCCATAATAATATATGATATTGTTGCTCATTTGTTTAAAGGTTTGTGTGTAAAGTTATTATGGCGAATTACTTTCATCTTATTGATTGTGGTGTTTGATTAGTATCGAGTTCTCTGCTTGACATGATCTGGTTATAATTCCTTTTATGGTATCAGAGCAGGAGATTGTTGTCGACATCTGTCTGTAAGTTTTATTTTGCAAATAAATTCTTTGTATATTCATATATTTGGGATTTGTTTGTATTTTTTTGTTGCATGTGGTTTTATGCAAAATAGAGGCTTCCATTGGATCTAAAAGGTAGGAAAACTCTAAGATTGATTGTAAACTCAACCATTTTGGGAGGCAATTAGTTTTCGGATTTTTGTTCTTGCAAAGAAACGCACTAATTCACCTCGGGATTCATGCCACATAGGAAAGAAAACCAAAAATTATTTTTCTGGGTTTTGTTGGGTCTGTCGAGATCTAAACGGGTTTTTTTTCGTAGTATTTTCGATTTACGTGCAAGAGGTCTTTTCGAAGGATGGGTACAAGGATTCACATCCATTAAAATCCTTAGCCCTTGGTCATATGGTATGGTCGTATGAGGGCTTAAATCTTGTGATTCCTAATAGTAGGTACTTAACTCTAGCCCTCTTTCATTTTATTTGTGTGGTGATGGAAAGTTGTGCAACTCGATACTGTGTAGTTAAGTGCACTCGACATGGACTAGTACATGAATGGGTGACCTCCAGAAGTCCCAGTGTTGTTGCCTCCTAATGTCATTGGGCCTAATTTGGTGAATACATGGTGAGCTCAAGGCTCACGTGGTTGCATCTGGCTCCATCGTGTGGGGTGTGTTGGCGTAGCAGTTGGTTAACATGATGAGATCCCTCTCCATTACCAGTTCAAGCTTTTGGTTTGACAACATGTTGATCATTCAGACCCAAGCACTTAGTAAAGAAAATATCGAAGGTTCATGCAGGAGAGTAGAACGAATTCAAAGCGCGCGGACGTATCGGGAAGGCTCTCGCGCTGGGAACATAATCAGTTCGGGACTTAGCCATTTTCACGACAAGGATCTATTTTTGAAGATAGCGTGTTGAGAACTCAAACCGATTGGATACTGTCATTCACACATTGGATATTTTGGAGGATTAGCTATGAAGTGCTTTGCATGACATGTAGACAAATGTGCCGAAATAGATCTACTATTGTCAGTTAACTACCAGTAGTCTATTGTTAGCGCACTTGCATGTGTGGCTATTTTTGTAACAATGTGTGGCTAGTAATAGCATGTGACCTATTTTGGGAATAGATAAGCGGTGAAGGGAAATTCCCCACCCTTATAAGTATGTAGTAAATTGTATAGAGAGATAGATATGCATACATGGAGATATAGTGAGAATATGTTGCTAAATCTATTACGTGCATACTATTGTTATTGTAATGAAGCTTCTATATACTTATTGCATTTAATATAATGGAGGATATTGGCTGAATCTAAGTGTTATTTCTATGTGTATTTGAATCTAGTATGTTTTTTATCTCATCATGGTTAATATTTAATTATGTTCTCCCTTAGAGATAGATCTGGCATGCTTTGTAGAATGATGTGTTAGTAATGGAACTACATGTGTTAAGTCTTCATCATGCTAACATCCTGCAACAATAACCCTAAAGAGGGACCTGGTACCTTTGCGCACTTGGTGAGATCTCGGCCTAGCCGAGTGATGTGCGAGTGTGTCCATGGTCTTACTGGGTTTGTATCACTGAATTCTAGGCTACATCATATGGAACCAATGATGCATTCTAGAATTCGGTGATACAAGCCCAATAAGACCTAGACACCGACACATCACTCAACCTAGGCGAGAGCTCACCCGAAGCATGCGAAGGTACCGGTTCCTCTTTAGGGGGTTGTTGTTGCAGATGTTAGCATGATGAAGAATTAACACATGCGATTCCATTTTCCCGAGGATGATAGGGTGTAGTCTTATGGTGTGTAATTATGAACTCGTCAATAAAATTTGATTGTCTCATTAAGAAAATGTGTGCCCTATCCTTTGGTCAAACTCAAAGGACATCCATACCTTGTAATAATATGTTTCCATAGAAACCAGGCTATCGTAGCCAATGTACAATCCTTTGTAGGTGCTACTTTTTCCCACATTATCGATATTCTATGCAAGTTATGATGTAGCGCGATTCGATTACTGTGTGTAATCGGTGAAATAGGACCCACAAAATCTATAGCCCATTTCTCAAATGGCTCTGTGCTAGTAATAGGTCTCAGAGGAATTTCATCTCATTGACATGGTTTTCCAAGACGTTGACAATGATCACATGCCTTACCAAATTCCTTACAATCTTTATATAGGGTCTCCCACCATAATCCAAAGAAGTAAAATCTTGCACGTAGTGGCATCACTTGTATAGTGGTCACGTGTAATTCCACCATGAGATTCTTCCATAATATCCGTACGCTCATCTTCCAATACACAACGGTGCAATACCTCATCTCGGCCCAATTCATATAAGTCACCATTGATTAACATATAAGGTGCGACGCGTATAGCAAGTTGTTTCTTCTCCAAGGATTTCAAGTTGTGCTAGATGCTCTCGCGATAATATTTATCAAAGATGATGTCACGAAGAGAAATGTGTAGGATGGGATTTATAATTCGAGAGGAAGAATGAATTCAAAGACATAAATGAGAGAGAAAGGAGTAGTGCTTGTAGAGGTGCGGATGCTAGTCGATAAGCCCAAAGAGAAAAGGGGATATGAAGATGCCAATTACAACTTGATTTATCAATAGTCTTGGCAAGGATATTATGAAGAGTTTTGTTAGTTGCTTTGTCTTGGCCGTTAGCTTGAGGATAATATGGAGAAGAGAAGTTAAGATTAATATTGAATGAGTCACCAAGCTTCTTGAGGTATCTTTTTGAAGGACTTTCTATTCTCTATGATGAGATTGTGAGGAATGCCAAAATGATAAATGATATGTTGATGGATAAAATTAACATTTTGATTAGCTTTAGTTAATGTGAATTGAATCACTTCCACCCATTTGGTGAAATACTCAAGAGCGGTGATAAAAGAATGATTTCATTAAGAAGAACACAGATTGATGAGGCCAAGAGGTCGAGTCCCCACTATGAAAAGGGCAAAGGTCTTGAGCCAGTGTAAGGCCGGCTAGAACACATATGAGATTGGAATGCAGCTGGAATTTAACACATTTCTTAATGTATTCACAATACTATTGATTAAGATAGGGCTAATAATAACCCATGCGAAGGACGCGCTTGTCGACAACCAACTCGATAAAATTTCCACCACATATGACATCGTGGACTTCTTAGATAGCTTGAGTGGATTTGTGAGACTTAAGGAAATGAAGCAAGATGTCATCAAATCCATGCTTATAGAGGATGCCACCAAGGATGACATAGTGGTTAACACATTGAAGAAATGACCTCCTACCATTTTGGATAGGTTGGAGGGGATGATGGATTGAGAAAGATAGTCAAATATTTGAGAATACCAAAGATCATTGGGATACAATTTGATGAGGTTAACATCGGGAGCTTGCTAAGGTGAGACAATTTGTCAATGTGATGAACAATGACAGAGAGTTTAGACTCTTCCGTAGACCAAGGGATAAGAGACACGAGGGAAGCCATAGTGTCTGAAAAATGATTAGATGATTGAGGATGGTTTGAAAAGTGTAGAAATTGAATGCTTCAAGAAGGAAGTCGACAATGTCCTTATACTTTTGAAGGATCTCATTTTTACATTGATAGATTCCTTTGACTTGATTAATGATGAGTTGAGAATCCCCATAAATATCAAGGATTTGGACACCGAGTAAGATAGTAGTTTGAAGACCTAATATGAGGGCTTCATACTCAGCCATATTGTTTGTGCATTCAAAATTAAGCTTATAAGCAATAGGGATGGGAGTGTCTTAAGGAGGAATGATAATGACACTAGAGCCACTTCCTTGTCTACACTTAGAACTATAAAAGAAGAGTTTCATCTTAAAGGGAGAGAACTCCAGGTCATTGGTGTTCATAGATTCATCTGGAAATTTCTCGTGAGGAAGGTGATTATAAGGAAGAGGGTTGTCAGCTAATTGATCTACGTTAACTTTCCCCTTAATTGATTCTTGAGAGATGAACTATAGGTTAAAATTGGTCATGAGCATGATCCATTGAGTGATGTGATCACTATGATAAGGCTTGGAATGCATGGTCTTGAGAAGATGAAAGCTAGTGACAACATAGGTTTTATGATTGAGAAGATAATGGCGAAGCTTAGAGGTAGTGAAGAAAAGGGTGCAACACAACTTTTCAACTTTAGTGTAGTGAGTCTCATAATTGTGAAGGGTGCGACTAATGTAATAGATGGATTGATCCTTATCTTGCTTGTCACGATACGCCAACATGGCACTCAAAGAATGATCAGAAGTAGAGACATAGAGATAAAAAGGCTCCCCCTCGTGTGGAGGTGTAAGCACATGTGGGGATAGGAGATATTGCTTGAGATCATCAAAGGATTTTTGGTAGTTACGGGCCTAGTTGAAGTCAATATATTTGCAAAGGATATTGTGAAAAGGTTGGAAATGGTCGATAAGCTACGAGATGAAACAATGAACTCGATTGAAGTTTGCCTTGAAGATTGCAGAGCTGCTTTAGATTAGGAGGATGCATCTCAAGGATGGACTTGATTTTGGCGGGGTCAAATTCAATACCCCTGATAGAAATAATAAAACCAAGGATTTTTACCAGTTAGTACTCCAAACACACACTTGGTTGGATTAAGATAGAGGAAGAAGCGGGTAACATTATCAAAAAGGACTTCAAGGATGGAAAATTGATCACGTCGATGCTTGGATTTACCTAAGAGGTCATCAATCTATTCCTCTACAGTCTTGTGGATGAGATCACGAAAGATGTAAGTTATGGCTCATTGATAGGTCGGGCATTTTTCAAAACAAAGGGCATAACACAATAGAAGAAAGTTCCCAAAGAGTAATGAAAGAGTTCTTATGTTAGTCTTCTGGTGTGATGAGGATTTGATTATATCTAAATAAACTATCCATAAAAAAAGCGTCTCATGGCCTCAGCAATAAGGTCCATGAGTTGGACGATGTTAGGAAGAGGAAAGTCGTCTTTAGGACAAGCGAGGTTTAAATCTCAAAAATCCGTGCAAATACGAATATTTCAGAGGATTTGGCAATGGGTACGATATTGGAAACCCACTGCAAATAATCGATAGGGATGATGAAATAGGTTGAAAGAGTCTCTGTTTCATCTCCTCTTTGACAAGGAGGGAACTCGAGGGTGCATGTGGTGAAGCTTCTACTTAACTAACTTAGCGTTAGGAAAGGTAACGATGTTATGGAAAACAATGGAGGGATCAAGACTCAACATGTCGGAGTACGACCATGCAAAGGCTTGGCTATATTGAGAAAGGAATGCGGTGAAATATTCAAGCTCATGTGGATCAAGGGATTGACTCATTTTGAGAATGCAGGATTTTTTGGAGTCCCTATGTTGATGTTGATGGTGGATTTGTTGAGAAGGGTGGATGTCTAGCGGTTAGGTATTCTGAAGATAGGAATCTTCTACCCCATGTGAGAAAGAATGGAATCGTCTTTGGTGCACTGAAGAATGTTAATGGTAGGAGAATATTCTTCTACCATATTAGGAAATTGAAGAGGAAGGGACCGAGTTTCACTTTCAAAATGTTAAGTTTGTGGTCCGAAAGTGATGGTGGAGATTTAAAATTAAATTCTAGAGGATATGGACACGGTGTCATCTATATCCATAACCTCGTGGGATGGATAAGATGGAGGATCGATGTCCATAAGAGCCAAAGATGGTGGAAGGGGTTTGTAGATTGTTCCTTATAGCCCAACCCAAATTTTTCATGGGGTTTGTGAGATTGATCAATGATGAGGTCATGCATGCCTTGTTCATAACACCCCATTCCAAATCCTTTCCAAGCACAACGATGAAGATAGGTGTAAGAAAATGATTTATTGTAAATAAAGTCGAAGCCGTTGGTATATAGTTTTGTGTGCATTTGCATGTCAATGTGAGAAGAAGGGAAATTGATGCCACCATAGATGAAATTGTTGTTAGGAAAATCCTATGTTAGTGCTCACATTAATGTTTGTGGTGAGCAATATATTAGTTAGTTAGTGTGATATAAAATATGAGTGCATATGCAAAATAAATTATTATTGTAAGTGAGTTGATTATTCAACTCACGTAGAGCTTTAGGAGATAAAATAGGATGGAGAGAATAAAGGTTGTTAAAACAACCTACCTAGATTAGTGTTAGTAGTTTGAGGAGTTGTTATAGGAGTTAGAGTTGAACTCCTTTATATTTGTAATTTTTCATGTTAGTAAATGTGGAATATGAATGATTGATTAATCGAGCCTTCTGCTCTTCTCAAATATGGGGGTTTCCCTACATTTAGTATCAGAGCAAGTGACTGATCTGATCTTTTTCGGTCTTGTTCATCATTTTCAAAGCCAAGCAATGAAGACCATGTGCTAAAGCTCACATTCGATAGACCATTTTTTCTTGATCAGCAGATGAAATGTGCAATCCACGAGAAGATCATTGGCTTTGGTCGATTAAAATGTACCATCGACTTAATGTGTTTTCCACTTACTATCAACACCATTGATTGGTTTTGCCACAAAATTTACTACTCCGTGCATTAGATCCTCTTGCATGATATTTTTACATATAAAGAGATCCCTCAAATGGTAAGTTGCACCGATCTACATCTACATATCGGTCTATTTTATTTATATACCTCTAGATCAGATTCAATACACCAAGGGTTATGAGATTTTACTGGTGGTATTAATTGCAATCCTTGTTTGGCATTTATTGGCTTATCTCGGAAAATTCAAAATATTAAATCTCCGAATCTCATTTTCTGAGTTGATTTTAATTGGCTCCATCTGGCTCGTGGCAATGAAAATCGGCCCTCTCCATTAGTTGATGTTACTCCAAATTATCTCGTTGACCAAGATCCCTACGTGTTTGAAGAGTTGGGTTACAAACCTGATCTCTAAGTGGCCAAGCATTTGAAATTTGTACGCAATGACCTCCGTAGACTTGCACAAGTAAGAAAAAAGAATACAAAGCAGTTTTCTCAACCGGGGCATGCGCTCTCTCTCTCTGGACCCTCAATGCTCAGTTTATGTCTCATTGATTAGAAATTTGGTATATCAAGCTTCCACGAGAGGATGGAAAGCCAACAAGTCCTCCTTTTCTCAGCTAATATCTTGATTCTGGACATCAATCTCCTTAGCGCGCAGCACCCTGCAACTACAGTCCACAAATCAAGCAAGGTATTTTGGCTCGATTCATCATGATTTGGCTCAACACTACTCTATCAGATTGATCACCAATGTTATCCATCCTTTCATAACTTCTTGATCTAGATGCCTGGTTTGGACTGCATTAAAGGTTTTAATTTGAGTTGCCTATGACCATCTAGATAAGCATTCGGTGAACGGGTCGAAACCTTATACTAAATATTTTGTTAATATTGGAAAGTGATTATGAAAGGATAACTTTTTAAAAAAAAAGGGGGACAATTTACAAGTGAAACTCCACCCCAGACTTGTAGCTATGTATAGGAAATCCAGAGGATGGTGGCAACTGAAGAATGAGACCAAGCACATGCCTGCTCAAGAAAGTCATTTTTCGACATTTTCTCCCTTGTGACCATTAAGGGGGAATGTTAGGAAAATCCAATGTTAGTGTTCACATTAATGTTTGTGGTGAGAAATATATTAGTTAGTTAGTGTGATATAAAATATGAGTGCATATGCAAAATAAATTACTATTGAAATTGATTTGATTATTCAACTCACATAGAGCTTTAGGAGATAAAAATAGAATGGAGAGAATAAAGGTTGTTAAAACAACCTACCTAGATTAGTGTTAGTAGTTTGAGGAGTTGTTATAGGATTTAGAGTTGAACTCCTTTATATTTGTAATTTGTCACGTTAGTAAATGTGGATATTGAATGATTAATTAATCGAGCCTTCGGCTCTTCTCAACTATGGGAGTTTCCCTACAATTGTTATGAAGATGAGGTGGACCGAAAGGAACGATATTCTTGATGTCAGGTTGATACATTGGAGCTTTATCAGGTTTACCGAGTCTACATGAGGTGTGGGAAGAGAGTTAAGCGTGAGAAGGTGGTACTCCCTAGCGTGAGCCGATCCATCAAATTTTCTATGGAATCATCATTGGGAAGCTTGGATGTGGAGACAAATGAGCTAGTGGATGCTTTAGAAGAATTTTGTGTGGGAATGAACATGTCATTAGGACGATAAGTCATGTGACATGCTTTGAATATGAGGAATTTCTATAGGGAGAGTTAAGATCTTCCCCTCATGTTCATATTTGATGCATTGATGAAGGGTGGAAGGAATGCAATGCATGGCGTGAATCCATGGTTGTCCAAGGAGGATATTATATTGAAACTCCCCTTCTATGATATAGAAGACTTCATGGAGGATTTTTTCACCAACACGGATAGGAAAACAACTATGCCCAAAGAAGGGGAAACAATATTGTTGAATGCGTGAAGAACCATGGGTGATTATGCAACAATAGAATTAGGGAGCTTAAGGAGATTAAAATTATGTGATGTGATGATGTTTATGCTAGCTCCATTGTAAATCATAGAATGACGAGTGAAGGTAGGTCAGCCGATGCACATAATGATGAAAAGAGGAGGTAGAAGCGGCTAAAAAGTGCTCCAACAAGAGATGCAAAGGGATGAGCCTCATCATTAGGAGTAAGGATACACTTGAGAGCTTCAATGAGAGATTGTTTATGATCTAGGGATCTTTGGATGAGCTCATAAAGTGACATCTTAATTTGGGGCTTGATGAATTTGTTTTGTAATACTCTATTCAATAAAGAAGAAAGCCGAGGCAAAGCTAAGATAGAAACCTTAGGTTTTGATGAAGAAATGGGTGGAGAAGGGTTGTTAGAAGGAGCAAAGTGATAGTGAATTTAGATTTTGATTGAGTAGGAGGTTGGAAGTCGCGCAGATGAGAGTGGGAGGTGATATGAACAACATTGATAAAGAGAGGAGGGCATTCTATGGGATAGGTTGTGGTTGGAGGTGGGATGGCAACAAAGGTCTTGGATGAGTGAGGATATTTAGAGGTCTCGGTGGATGAATATCGGGATGAAGAAGCGAGATTGGTAGATGGAGGAGGGTGATCCCCTTTAACGAGAAGATCATCTTCATCAATAAGATTATGGATGATAGTTTCGAGGTCCCTACGATTCTCGGTATCATGTCCAAGAACATTATGGTATGCACAAATGAGATTATAATAGAACCGTGAAGGTCTTGGACCACATGGATCAAAAGGTTTGATAGGAAGGAGAGTGATTGCAAATGATTAAAGTAGGCATTGGAATATTTACGTATAGGGACCAATGGTAGTTTTGAAGTAGAGGGCATAGGTGGAGTGGATTTGAGGATGGTGGATGAAGGTCGAAGGGATAGTTTACTTTGATGAGACCTTATGGGAATCTTTGATTATACCTTGTACTTTGAAGAAGAAGAAGAAGATTGTGTCTTAATATCATTTTGATGATTTGTGACTTGGGCGATTTGGATTTTGTTTTGAAAATTGAGGGCGTAGATGATTTGGAAGGAAGGTCAGATTTGGAATAAGGATTGGATGGTTTTGACTTGGATTTTTGATAATGGGGTATATGATGAAGGGCCTGATGAAGATGCTCCTAAGAATGATGATGTGGCATTAGATTACTTAGGAGGGTTAAGCTTAGGAGGGGTGAGCTCCAAATTTTTATGTGGATGTTTGGGGGATTTGTGAATGGGGATGCCAAGGTTCTTAGTTTTTTTCTTTGTGAGGATTTACCTTTGGCGGGAATTATGTGATTTTGATGGTTGGATTTGTGGAAGTGGAACTTGGTAATGTAGGTTGTGTCGTAGAGGTAGATATTAAAGGTGGAAGTGACTTTTTTATGATGCGTTTAATAAGATCTAAAGGGGTGGTAGACTATGTAGGCTTATGATTGGTATATGTAGGGATGAGCAGAGCTGCATCTATGGTGAGAGTGTTATTTGTAGATGTATTGAGTGTGGGTGTTTGCATGGTAGAGGATTCAATAGGTGGTTTGAACGTGGACATAGATTCGAGATGTTGATGTGCGTATAGTTATAATAGTAGATTTAATCGATGTCGTAGTAGGTGTAGAGGTTTGAGATGGAGATGTTGAAATAGGCGTTGAGGTAGTTATTGGTGAAGGACTAGATTCGATAGATGAGGATGTGGATGATATGGATGGAGAAGTGGGTGTGATTAAATTTGATGGGGATGCAGTGGTTGTGGTTATAGTCTATGCTAATATGATTGGCGGAGAAGTTGATGACATTATGATCATGGGGGAAGATTCCAAAATAGGAGTAGATTTAATGGTTGATGATATGGTTGTAGGTGATGATGTTGGATTTTGATCTATAGTATTAATTGTATGGACATTAGGTGTACTGTGATGTGGGGGTGGAGTTTGATTGTTGGGTGGATGATTAGGAAAGGGTTATTTGAATACGTTAAGGGGTTGATTAGGTGGCACATTAGGATTATCCACTTGGAGGTCACCAGAGTCTATGAGTTTTTAGATGATGTATTTAAAAGAGTGACACTTTTCAATGTCATGATCATGAACTTGATGATATTTGCAGTAATTTTCCTCATGATACCATGTTGGTTTGGGTCATGATTCATCAAAGGGTCAGATGGGAGGAAGACGAATGAGATGGACTACCATTAACTTGTCAAATATTGAACTATAATATTCCCAAGAGGGGTATAGTTAAGAGGCGTTCTAGGAGCTCTTTGCGGTGGCTCCATGTGAGAAGTAGATACAAAGGAAGATTTAACCATGATGGCATTAGTGGTGTTTTTAGATTTGTCACCATGCGTGGAAGACTTAGTGAATTTGAGCTTGGGTTTATTTGATCAAAGTTTGAGATGGCCTTGCTCAAGGGAATGGAGTTCAAGTTTGCAAGCCATGGTAAATGCCTCTTCAAAGGTTTGAAATGATTGAATTTGAAGAGTAGATGAGATATGATTCACACAAGACCATGAGAAGAGTTCAATTAGTTTAGTTTGTGGAAGAGAAAATGATAGTTGGTTGATGATGTCATGCCATTGTGTGATGAAATTTGTGATAGATTCATCATCATACTGTCTAATGGCGTAGAGGTCTGTGATAGTGATCTTACACGCAATATTGATTGAGAAGTATTCTAGGAACAATTGTGCGAGTTGGGTGAAGGAAAATAGGAGTCTTGTTGGGTCGGCTAATGACATGGGGAATGTGCGAAGCATAAGGTATTGATCATGGGCAATAAGGTAACATAAATGTATAAAAGTGTGAAGGTGTTGTTGAGGATCCTCCTTACTATTGAACTTAGAAAATTTTAGTAATTCCCAATGAGGAGGATAAGGCTTTATGGGGACAGATGGATTGACCGGTTCATTCTGATTTGTTCATATGAGAATTTGGTCTTGGATCCCAAGGTAAAGAACTTCAAGATTATCCATTCTACTCAATAACACTTGTATGGGATCATTAGATGGATGGGGTTGAGATTTCTAAGGATGAGATTGTGATGCATATGAGGTAGATGGGTTAGGTTGTTGATAAGTTTGATAAGTTTGAGGATGTGTTGGTGTTGGTGGAAGTGGTTGATAAGGGGAATGTAATTGATAAATTGCGATTGAATGGGTTGAGATAAAGGTTATTGTTGAGAAATGGGAATGTGATAATATTGGTGGGATTGATTTGGATGTTGAGAGATGGGGACATTTGATTGGTTTGTTGTAAGATGAGTTGGGATGTAAGTAATGGGTGGTTGATATACTTGAGCTGGTCATGTGGGAAGTATGTAGTGATAAGAACCTCGAAGAGGAGGTTGATGGGTTTGAGTTGATTCAGATGGATGAGGTTATGAAGTGATCACATTGGCATGGACATGGGAAGTGGAAATAAGGGTGGGGTTGAATTATGTTGTTCGGATGTAGGAAGAAGTAAGTGTGTCTCTTGCGATGATTGGATATGGGCATAGGTGACCATGGTAGATGAGGTGATGGGGATAGAAGAGGTGATGGTAGTGTTGACACAAGGAAAATTAGGGGGAATAGGGACCACCAATTGAGTGGTTTGATGATTGTGAGGAATTGAAGAAGAAGATTTATTAGGATCAAGCTCATGTTGGGCCATAACAAGCTCATTCATAGCTCTAGGAAAGAATACGACAAGTTGTGATGTAAGGACTTGCGTAGATTCAAGATTGGAATTGTAGAAAAATATTTTGTGCAAAGGTGGTCCATTAATGGGGAGATTGGTGGTCTTATGAAGGAGATAGTCATGGAGAGAAACCAGATTAGCATTGATAAGCTCTTGGAATTCCACACACCCACAAGGGATGAGAGGAGGCCCGAAGTGTCGATAGAGGTGGAAGAAGGGGGTGTTGCTGGTCTAGATGGGATGGAGTGATGATAAAGAAAAGGATTGGTCTCGACATGAGTGTTAGGTTGGATCAATTGAATCTCTTGAAGAGGGGGAATGGAAATCATGGGTTGAGTAACTACATAAGAGGTGACCAAAGGGGTGGAGGTAAGAATAGAAAGTGTGGAAGTTTGATGGGAAGTAGTAGTGGAAATGGGAATGTTGTTTGATGACATGTTTTGTTCCATTTGTTTTTCTTGGGATCTTGTAATAACTGACATGAAACAAAAAAACAAAACTATGTTGATTTTTAATTAGATCAAGCAAGTCAGAAACTTTTTGATTATCTTGATTATTAAAGATGTGAAAAAGAAATGAAAAAAATGGGCTTGAAGGGAACCTAGGAAATGGAAATCTATGGATGGTTTCAGGTAGTTTTAGTTGGAGTCTTCGATACACCTGAAGGTACATGAGGCATGAATCTGTGATGACTACTAATACAAGGCTTGGTAGTGGGGCCTACTCCCTCAATTCACGGTACCAAAACGAGAAGGGAGTCAGGTGCTTAGCCAATATACAAGTAGAAAAAAAATTGTAATGCGGACAGAACATCACTTTGACTTTCCTATTGGGTGATGAAATCCTAATAGTTCCACCTAATAGGAGATTTTAGATGTGTAGTTTTATTTGTGTGCTTTAGGATATGTGTGATGAAGTGTACGCAAAGTATTAAACACCCTAGTTAAACTAGATTTCAACTAGATATAAATGGTTCTTTTTAGATCCAAAATGATATGTGTAGATTCATGGAAGCAATAGACAAGATATGCAATGTGATAAAATAAAGAGATGAAAAATAAAACAAGGAATACATGGATACGTTTTCTTTTTTACTGGATTTTTTAATTTTAAGAAAGCAAGCAAAAGCCAATCTAAGCAACATGATCCAACACACACAAGTAAGCAATCAATGCTCCTTTCTATGGGATTAGTAGGAAATGTAAAAATAAGATGAAAATGAAAGACAAATAAAAAGACTCACCAAGAAAGGGTGGGTCCCACTGGGTGTGCTAGAATGTTGACAAAATTTCTTCATTCCTGCTCATATTAGTGAACTAGTACTAAAAGAAAGAAGTAACTCCAAATATGTGAGGGTTTAAGGTACCTCGAGATGGGATGACGATGGATATGGGAAAAATGAAAGATCCTTCCTCACAACAAGCTAAGTGACCTAAAAATCAAATGAAATCATTAGAATAATATTAGATTAGTAGATAGATGGGTGGTTTTTTTGAAAAAGTCAGTCCTGAGAAGTGAAAACTTCCTAAAATGGATGTCAACCTACATTTTGATAAGATAAGATAAAATCAATGATTGATAAATTAGACGTAGTGAGTGTGCACTAAACCGAAACTAAAATGTTAGATATAAGATAGAAATATAGATATGATCTAAATGCATGTAAAGTAAATCAAACCTAGATGGGTCGATGGTGACCCAAGACTACATATCACGTTTGACGGTGGCCAGGGTAGAAAGTAGAACTGCATAAAAATTTGGATTTGGATCTATTCGAAAGGATGCAAGAAAATTATGAAATTTGATGATGAATGCAATAAAGACATATCTAGTCGGTGGTGACTAGGGATTGGAAAAATAGATTTAAGATGACAAAAAGGGTGGAATGACAGATTTGAAGGTTGAGTGGCTATGGAAACAAAAAGTGGATGACTAGGGATATGAATGGTAAAGGGGAACACAAAAAGGAGGACAAGTCCATGAAGAACAAACATGGTCGACAACAACTAGGAATGATCTAATGTTGGCTGAAAATGGATGAAATGAAATGAAGACCTACAAATGAGAAATGAATTTTTGGGAATAAGCGAGACAAAGATCTCGATGTGAGCCTATACAAGATCGATGATGATATTTGAAAAGGAAGATCCAAACATGCAATGATGAAATAAGACCTCTAATCTCCAAGAGTGGGCTCAAAATCTTCAAAGGTGACTCCAAGAGAGTCATGGTAGTTACGAAGGACATAAAAACAAAAGTAAGATCGCAATAACTCCGAAATTCTTCAAAATTACATCCTTCGAAAAGGAGGGGTAGGGGTGAATTTATAGGGTTGGCGGCCGAATGGGTTACCTCGATCGTGGGATCCGCCCATTTGGGTGGTGGAAGGGTGACGAGCTTGAGGAACAGATCTCATAAGAAGTGGTATTAGGGTTTTGAAGGGTTAAGACGAATTAGGGTTGCTTAGGATGAGTAAATGAGTAGGTGGATGGTGAAAAATATTAAATAAAGGCCATGGAGAGTTGAAATCATTAAATGATGGCCTAGAAAGGATAAAATAATATATTTAAGAAGAGTAAGTAAATTAAATAGGTGTTTAGAAATAACTAAATAGTATTAGGGATGACTAATGAATGAATAATGATGATAAATAATGATAGGTGGGATAAATTGAATTTAGGGGAAGTAGGGAAGAGATGTATGTATGTAGAAAAGACAACAAAGAGAAAATGTGGGGTGAGTGGTAGCGATACCAAAAGTGGTTTCTCTACAATATAGGTTATCACACAATGCAAGATGACCGTGACATTGGTTTCTACCAAGTCTTGCTTTGAGGCTCCTAAGGACATCTACATTCCTACGGTTTTCCACATTCGGGTGTTATCATTGCAATATCTACTAATTTCATTTCTATTTCATATATTATAGAAATAAAAATGAAATTAGTAGATATCAAGCAACGATAACTTACCGAATGTGGAAAATGTAGGGAATGTAGATGTCCTTAGAGCTATATATATATATATATATATATATATATATATATATATATATATATATATATATATATATATATATATATATATACTTACTTTGTGATATACTTTGTGATATATATATACACACACACACTTTGTGATATACTACCAATTATTTTAACATATCAATGGGTGCTTCATGTGTAGCATTTTTCTTGCAAGATTACTTCCAACCATGGTTATTTGCTTATACTATTTTCTTATGTCTTGTCTTCTATGATTGTGACTTGTTTTCCATTGTTTTTGGGATATGCCCTATGATTTATTTGTTGCTTGTATGGCCTTGAAGGCCTCAATTGTCTTGTGACATCTTGAGTGGTGTCTCATGTATTCCACTAGCTACTTATTTTGTCCTCTTGTTGTGTTATTGCATGTTTGACTTGTTTCTATTACATTATGCCATGATTGTTTATCACTAACACTTCTTGCTAGCTTTCTTTCCATTGTTTTGCATGTGCCATGGTTGTTATCATGTGCATATGCTATCCCCTATAGGAAACCTTCTTTATATGTGCACATCAGCTGTGAGTCCTCTCATTTGGGTTGTGATCACCTTGATCCATCTCACACACCCTAAACAAGGGGGAAACCATCGGATGATTATTCCATCCTCTCAGTAGTTGAAAAATTAGAGACATAATGTTAGATAGTGTAATTGGGTACATCATAGACACAAAAAAATGGTTCAGAATAAGACATGATCTAGAAGAAACAAAAAGACAAAAGCATCTATATCATGACAAGTAATAGTAGGTGTTAAAGTGTCCCCACAGGTGGTTTTGTATTGAGGGGAAAAATATGCATTTAACTTGATTGGAAAAAGGTTCTTAATGGCATTTTTACATAGAATCTAGTAATAGATATTCAAATCCAGATTTACTATCTAAAAAAATGAACAAAATCATTGGCATGTTTCATACTTTGGGCAAGGGAACTAGATACTTTTCTTTCTTGGTTTGCATATTTCTTACTAGTATATAATAATGAGTGGTGCTTAGGGCATATACAAGAAAAACGATATACTTGTAATGAAGTATCATCCATGTCTAATTCTATGGGTTGGTGACCATCTGCAGTGGTACTTATCCTTGAGGAAGCGTCATGGACGGAGGAAAATTTGAATGCTCTCCCAACACCCTTCCTTGGGCGGTAGGACACCTAAATCCTCGAGTATTCACATCATTCGAAATTGATCAATCCCAACCTTTCCATCCACCTCCAAGGCAAATTTCTCCAAGAAAACAATATATAAGGACATTTTATCCTTTATCTCTCAAAGCATTCAAGCATACTTTAGCCTTGGCTCACTTTTTTTTTTTTTTTGACATACATAAAAATTTGATTTCTCTAAGTTAAATTTTAATTTCATATACTATGAGAATTGACTACACTTTTCTTCTTTTGCAGGTCTATCCTTATCCCAACAAAAGGAAACACAAATGGAACAAGGAGCAATCTTAAGCACAAGATGCTCAGGAAAAGGTAATATTTAGTGCTAAACAAATGTATCCATTTCATTATATGCACAAGTTACCCTTAAGGTTCTTATCCCCTCTTAGAATCCACAATACACATCTTACAATATTCATTTAAAATGTTATCAGTTATAATATTCTTCGTCTCTCCATAAGGTACGCTCTTCCTATCTAATTTATGCTACCAAATATTCATTCACCAAAGCATAAAGTGGGGTAATGGTACACAAAAGTATATACTTATTACTATTACATTATGCCTCTAGTATGTCATTATATGCATGATTCTTAAGCAAGAAAACTAGACATTGAAAACACCTGTTTTATTTTACATTGATATTGTTTTATCTTTCCATTTTTTTGTCCTTTTCTTTTATGGAATTATCTTATTACTTTTGGACATCTCACAATGTGTTACTCAGTTGAGCATTTTCTAATTTATCTTTAGATTTTTTCAAAAATAACCACCCATTACGGGACAAGAGCGGTCGATGCTACTTGTCCCCCGTAGGCATTTATACCCTCTCAATTGGTTTTTACATTTTTAAGTTACACACCACTTGTTCATATTTTTCTAAATTTGTATTTATCACTATGGGTCGGATTCTAGTGTTGTTAATGTCAAAATTCAAGAAAAGGAATCATATATATACACAACTTACTAATTATTCTAAGGGACAATGAAGGGTTATTACTTTCAATCTACTACTTGGGAAAAGGGAGCAACTTAAGGACCACCTTTGGGCTGCATTATTAACTTCATAAGAAGGGAAAATTTTGAGTGACCGTAACACACATCATCTTGGGGAAATCAGTTATAGTGTGTTATCTTGTGTAACTTGCAGATAAGGGAAACCTTGCTTCAAGGTCATGATTATATCACACACACACACACACACACAAACGCTACATTAAGTCTAAAATGTAGTGGAGCGCTCGGTGAAAATCATATTGGGGTGATTGCGACGAGGTCATTTCGACTCAAACATATGTATCTTTTATTCCATCCAATGTGCTCTTAGGTCTTGTGTAGATAGATAGGGTTTATTTTATAGGTAAATGTGTGATGGGAAAACCATATATTGAAGTGGATAGGACACAAAGAAAAGTGAAGGAAACACTATCAAAAACTAAAAGAACTAGATATCCACTCTTCACTATGACACTAGAACCCGGTTGCAGACACTAACACTTGGGCAATCACATGCAGATCCAGGAGATTTTGTCTGGCATAACCTTCGATCATTATTTTTAGACAAAGCACATATGGTCTAGTTTGAGCTTGTTCCACCATCTATCCAACCCATATCTAGTCCGAACTGACAACCGAGATATCAGCTAAGTCACTCTTATCCACTTGTTGATTGCATTTGTTCACCATTGCACTTTGGCATATAGTATGCTTTTGGTATATTTGATTTGGTTCATCCTTTGATGAGATTTTTTTTTGAAATGACATATGTCTTCATCAAGTCACTTATGAAAGGAAAAAATTGAGGAAATCATAGAATATCTCTTGTTCACTTGAGACCGTGAAGAATTAAGGGGGAATGTTATATTTAACCTAGGTTGATTTTAATTAACCATCTTCTAAATAAATATAAGTGAGTAAATTTAACTTTTATAGGTGAACATCAAGTTTGTTAGCTAGTTGGATTTGTTTTATTTTGAAAGTTCCATATATTTGGGGTGGTTATTTCCATAGCCTATTCTATAATGATTTTGGGATATCATTTCATGTAGATTTATTTATAGATTACATGTCCTATTTTCTACGAACATAATTTATTTATACTATACCTATAAGTATTGTAGCTCTTCCATTTGAATGTAATGACCACTTTATCCCTAGTAAAACATTACTTTAGTTTTTTTGGTCAAATAATATCTACACTAGTAACAATTTGAAATAATACTAAATGATTGTAACTCTCCAAAATTTAATACATTTTGTATGTAAAACATCTCGGTGAAAATACACGTCATTTTGTAGTGTATGTTTTTAATATTACTATTATTGTTTTAATTTAATTTTAAATTAATTAAATATAATATTACAAAGTGTCACTACAAAACCAAATGATGTATAAATCTTTGGAATGAAGAAATGATGTAAGCAAGCTAAGTTATAATATTTTAAACCCTAAGAAAAGAAGAAGGAAAGAGGAATTAGCTAATTTACTTACAATTTGGAAATGATCGAGTAGGGAAGAGCGATGAAAAAATGGGAAGAGTATAGAAAATACGAATATAAATTTTGAACTACGTAAATAAGGCCGAACACGGGCGCCATGGTAGAGACAGAGGCGCACATTTGAGCGCCGAGACCCGCTATTGGGCGCCCGTGACTGTAAATGGCTAGGAGTTGTTTTTTACTTGTGTTGCGAGGTCTTCATTGTTGCTTCCTCTTGATCAGCCTGATAGTTGCACAATGATCACCGAAGGTACTTGTAACCTGCAAAAGAAGAGTTCACCTATACAAGCCCACAAACCACATCAAACCAAAAATAAAGATGCAATATGGGGAGTTGGACTGACCCCAATGGTCATGCCGAGAGTGAACTTACAACTGGGTGTTGCACTACATCTCAGAATCCATGTAGTTCTTGTGTGTATTTCTATAAATGATGCCCTAGGATTCCCTTGTGCAAGTTTTACTTGATAATGGGTTGTAGCTAAAATGTCGAAATGTATAACATGTGTGAATGGAATAGAATTAACTTTCCCTTCCTACGTAATGTATGCAAATTTGATGCAAACCGTTTTCCCTTGAATGGATGCTAGATGGATACTTTAGAGTGCTTTAGGTTCTTTTTGGATGCAAGCTTAGGTGGTTGTAGTAATTCTTAGTGCTCGGTCCTCTATTTTGAAAACATAATTATGTATTTATATGATTCCCTTGTTTGAATTTTGTAATTGACAACTAAAAGGCTGACCCAAAGTAGTAAAAAGGAATTAAGAAGCGACAGGGGTTACAAAAGGGCAAGAAAGATGTAAATAGGGACATGAGTACCCAAGAGGACATGAGTGCACGACACTAGTATCCAGTATGTCTGCTAATGTCTAAAGCCATAGAAAGATAAAGCAGGTTAAATCTTTGACAAGAGTGTAAGATGTATAAAGCCAATAAAAACATTGAAGACAAAGTGAAAGGCTAAAAGGAGTTGTTAATTACTAGTTTTCTTACTTAGGAATCATGTAAATGCTAGCATGATTTTAGGACTTAGAAATCCCCCAAGTGCATAGATTTTATGACTATAGTTATCTCTTTTACAAAACCATGGTTTTCTTAAGTATTATCTCAAAATGACTATGGTTTACCTAAAATTATTCCTCACGTTTGCATATTTTCTCATACACTTTAGTGATCAATATAAATTTAACCTATTATATTCCTCATTTATAAGGTAGTTATATGTTTATTTATGTGTCTACTTTTAAGGTTTTTGCGCACTATCACTATCCATTCTTATTTAACAACATTGAGTGATCATATTTTATTCGCGCACTTAAGTTCATAAAATTTTGATGTGTCTTCTATTTACACCATCATCATCAATTTTTTTGAGAGAGATCTTAACAATGGGGAAATTTTACACTTCTATTAATTTGTAGGTATGGTCCATGCAATTTTATTGCTCAAGTATGAATGCCATTATACTTTTTAGTATACCTTTATCCATTTTTCACAACCTCACAAACTTAGTTAAAAGAGTATAACCACGAAAAGATATAATTGAAGTATGAGTCTTGTTGGTCGTCAAAAAGGACTTTACGAAGAGCAATGATGGGGACAAGAAGTCCCTCCTCTTTAATGGGAGAGGTTCCTTATTCGAAACGAACCTATTTAAACATACACAAAACATGATTTTCTTGTAGAACTTGGATATTATGAAAGTGTTTTCTATAAGGATCATTAATTACAAAAGGACCGAGGAATGAGAATGTGAAAACGAAAGAAAAGCACCATTGAGAATTATAGATGTGAGTAATTCTTTATGTATGCCAAGGTACAGTGAATTGAAACAAGATCATTTGTATCATATTAGTAAGATGAAATTTGAAAGACACAAAGTTCTGTAAATAACATCTGCAAGAATACAAAGCTTCTTAACATAATACAGACAAATGATCTTAGCAATATTAAATGAACAACTTTATGGATAAAAGGAAATCAGATAGACAAAGAATGAAAAGTCCTTAGTATTGATTTCTTAATGATTTATTTACACTTTAGAGAAAATAAGCCAAGTTCTTCCTCCTTCAAAATGGCGAAGAGAGGTCATTATATAGTTTACAAATCGATTACTCTCAGTAACTACTTCTTTTAACTAATGATTAGTTAAAGGGTTTCCAATCGCAAACCCCAACTAATTATTACAATAAATTCGAGAGAAAGAATGGGAAGAGAAGAGAAGAATTAGGAGAAGAAGACAGGTGCTTATGAATGGGAGGGACCCACCGACTTTAAAATCCTGTATTGAATCTCTTGACCTCGGCTATGTCTACGCCACGGGACCGCGTGTTGGCTACAGACCGGGTCTAAAATCCGAGGCACTTCTCCATTTCCTTATCAAACTCGACATGAGTATGATAATCCTTATTTTCTTCTTCAATGGCAGATTGAAGAGAGCAAATCTCCTTCATTTCTCTTTTGAAATGGAGCTTTCCTTGAGCAGATTCCTTTGACAAAAGCTCGAACCGAGCTTTGATTTCTTGTAAGGAGAGAGGCACACCAGAAGTCTCATCCTGAAGATGACAATGTATATCTTTGAAAGCAGATACAACTAGTGCTTTGAAAGCCTCACCCTTCTGCTAGTTATTCTTCAATCCTCCCAAAGCTTCCTCCAGGACTTAGATCTTCCATTCCACGTTGTAGACCCAGGACTTTGACAAATTATCCTTTGCATCATCAAAAACCTTACTCGCCAATAAAATGTTTTCATCTGCTTGTCCCATGAGGCGGAGGTCTACTATGCAACTGCTCCAAAGTTTAAGCTCTTTATCTATGATCCCAATAGTGGAGGAGAGATTCTGTTGCAAGTTGTTCACCTTTCCGTGGAGTTTGAAAGCTTCATCGATGAAGTTCAATCCTGCAACAAGCATATCTTCCACCATGGCCTCCATAGCTCTGCCATAGATGGAATACTTGTGCATATCTTTGATACTTTGTACCTCATCTTGGCTCAAAATCACAGGTGGTGGAAGAGTAGTCAATGGGGTAGGGTCCAAAACTTTGTCCTTGGACAAAAGAGATTTGATGAAACCTGTAAGAATTTGGGCTTGTTCTTCCAACTATTCTATGGTTTGCTGCCCTTTCTCTACCCTCCCAATGACTCTGGTGACTGTTTCCTGAAGGTTATGGATCTCACCTTCAGGGGTAGACTCTCCCATGGGAATTCTTGAGAGTTCCAGGTCAGATGCCTACAAATCCTGCTCTGATTTATCTACCGTAGGCTTAGCTATCTCCAAGAATTGCTGGCCCTGAGCATCAGATACTATCCTGGAGGTAATCCTGGCTTTCTTGGCGCGAGAAGGAGGAGTAGTGCCTAACAAGGCTGCCACAGACATCAAAATTTGGTCCTGAGCTCTGGGAAGAAGACTTTCTCTTCCTACTATCGACGAGAGGCTGCACCCATGCAAAAGAGGAGGAGGAAGAAGTAGGTGGGGCAAGAGGACCAAGAGACAAAGAACTCATGGCGCCCAAGGTTTGTACTGCTGTTGTCTCGAGTTGAGACATGAGTGGGGCACTTGAGATAACTGGTACAGAGGAAACAATAGTTCTTGGAAGTTCAATGCTCTGGGCCTCATTGTCCTTATCTATTGGAGCTTCAAGGGCGCTTGTAGGAGATGGTACTTCACTCTCTTCACTTTCACTGAGAACAATAATTTTCTCTGGTCCTGAAGGCAATTCTGCATGCTTCCTCAGGGGATCTTCTTCCACAGGCTCCTTCTTGACTTCTTTGAATTTCTTCTGATATACCTGGGTGGATGAGGAAGGAGTAGAGGCTGCAGGTCCTTGTGTTGACGAGGTAGGAGGGGTTTTTACAGGTGTTTCCGATCTGGGAGTTGATTTTCCCTCCTGGGTGTTGAAGCATCCTTGGAGGAGGATTCCCCTGAATGCCTCCTAAGCTCTCGGATTTTTCTATCAAACCAGATCTTAGTCTTGACTAAGCCCGGAGCCAGGATCTCGGCCAAATCATCTTTCTCCTTTTTAAAAAAATCCAAGTCCTCCAAGGGAGTGTGCTTGACCACATTGTCATACTCATATGAGTATAGATCAGAGTTTTCATCCTTGAGTCCTTCAGGAACTTGGTACAAGCCGAGTTCTTGGATTAATTGTAGAAAACCTGCCGTAATGCCTCCTTCTGGCTTCAAAATCATCAGCACAGTCAGCCCAATAGTCTTCTGTGTCTACCCTATGATGATAGGTTATCTTGATATTCTGCTCAATAAACTTTTTTTAAGTCGAAGCAAGTTAAGGCTTGAAGAAATGGGACGATAATGGGAGCCGAGGCTCTTCTATATTCTGTGCATCCAGGGTTGTTTTGCAGGTGTAGTTTCCCAAAGAGATGGGGAAGTGCAAACCAGTAATTTTCTTGTCTCTGTAGGTTCTATGCAATTTTTCCAATTGCCTGCATACTTCTATCAAGGCCATCTTGTCACTACAGAACATAGGGAGCTTGAGAGGAGTGCTCTCGTAGCTTCGTAAGCCTTATATAGGAAAATGTTTTTGAATTGGATGAAATAGGCACCGTAATGCGCTATCGGGCTCATAGCTTCATCGGAAAATCTTCTAGCAGTGTCACCCTCAAGAAGTCTGACCATGTACATGGTGAAAGCATCATTCACCCTTCAGAAATTGTGATTGCTGGTCTCTAGGGTGAACTGCGGGCAGTAGGCATACACAGGATCATCCTTGTGGGCATCAATGTAAGAAAAGCCAAACCATTGCCTCGATGCCGCCAGAGTATACATCAGGTACGAAGTCATATAGAATTTCTTCGTTTGTTGTACATTGGACAGCTGCTCCGCTAGGTTCATACTGATGATTTCTACCAGTTGATATTTTGAGTTCCCTCGCACACCATATTGATGAGCGGGCACATCCAGAAATGGAACTCATTAGTAGAGGGTAAGCCCATAACCCGAGCCAGTAGGATTATGAAATCGACAATTCTTCATTGAAGTCTACACGGAAAAGAGTCTTGGATAGACGAGATGCCCCCTTCTTAGGGTTTTTAAGCCAGGACTTCGCCACCCGCGCCTTATAGTTATCACTGTCTTGATTGAAAAGGGCCTGTGCTTGATTCTGGGAGACAACTATGGCATTATCCATTTCTGGAATCCTCAGTGTAGTGCCAATGGCGGCAGTGTCAAGTTTGGCGATGAGCTCCCCATGCACGTTGGCCAATTCACTCGAGTCGGGGTTGAAATGAGCACCGCAGGAGAGCACCGTATCTGCGCATTGCACTGAGATAGGGAAGCCACCAATGAAAGCCAAACCACTGTCATGAATCATCTGAGCCATCGGTGAAGGGTTCGTGTCTGTCATCCTTGCCCAAAAATCTCCAAAGTCAAGGTGATGAACTTCATTGTCCCCGATATCGGGAACGACAGACTCGAGTGGTGAAATTTGTTCATGCTCCTGGAATTTGATCTTCATGTTGATAGTAACTCAGAGAGCAAAGCTTGCAAGCTGGACTTGGGATGGAATGCAGAGGAAATGGATACGCGCGTAGGAAATTAGATTGCAAGGGTTCGAGCAATAGATAACATGAAAGTAGTGTGCAAAATGCATAGGGGGCTGCTCGTTATATAGCCGTTTAGGAGAGAGAAAGGCAATGAATGCACATTTAATACATACCTACCAAATTGAATAAGCAAGATATTTGGGTAGAGCGGGAAAAATTAGCACGAATGGCACTTGGTTCATTTGGGACATGTGGGACGCGAAAGCGTGAAGTACGCGGCTCGGCGATTCGGGCGAAGCGGGAAAAAGACGCACAAATGAACCTGGGACATGCGGGACGTGAAAGCGCGAAGTATGCGGTTCGGCGATTCGGGCGAAGCGGGAAAAGATGCACAAATGCTTTTGGGACATGCGGGACAAAAATACGCGGAGTACGCGACTCGGCCGAATCGGGCGAAAAGGGAACAAAGGATCCGGACTAACTTGGGACATTTGGGACAAAAAGTTCCGACGGGCCCGAAAAGAAGCGACTTAGTAAATCGGCGATCGGGGAATAGAAAGCCGAATGAACACGGGACACATGGGATGCGAATGTCCAACAGGCCCGAAAAACACACAAAATGACCCAAAAATGTAGATTTTTTCAATTTCTCGACTTTTCACATTACCAGGATAACAGAGAAGACACTTAACCTCAAAATTTTAAATTTTCAACTTCTTAAAAGCAGGAGAATTTTGAGTGAACAACAGCTGGCTCCTTCTGGGGATGACTTGGCATAAATTCAAAGAATGAGACAAGGCAAGAATTTAGACAAACTCGGGGAAGCAGACCAGTACCTTATCCATTGGGCCACGGAGTCATCGAATCAAACCAATACAGAGGACAACACACCAAAACAAAGGGAAAGAAAAACAAAACGCTGTACAGAATATACAAAGGACTCCCTAATCACCTATGACTTGAACAATTTCAGGTACTGCCCACTATAAGGAAGTGGGAGAGAAGAACCATCCATATAATCAAGGTAAAAAGAATTCTTACCAGCAAAGTGCCTGATCTTGAAAGGTCCGAGCCAAAGGGAATCAAACTTGCCATGGCTGCCACGAGGTTCATGCCTTTTATCCCATAGTAAAACGATGTCTCCAACTTGGAAATCTCTAAACCTGGCTTTCTTATCGAACATGACTTTTACCTTCTGCTGGTGAGCAGATATCCTATCAGCAACCTCCAATCTGTCCTCATTCAATTTGTGCAGATACATGATTCTTTTATCCAAAGCGTCATTGAAACTGGTATCCTCAATGGCCTTCATTAGATGCAAGGGCAGCTCCTTTATTCTTGCGGCAATTGAGCTTCTAATCCATATACTACCGAAAAGGAGACATCCCAATAGCTCTCTTAGGTGTGATCCTATCTGCCCAAAGAGCATCATAGAGTTTCTTGTGCCAGTTTCATTGGGACTCATTGACTAATTTCCTTATTATGGTCACTAGATTTTTATTAGTGGATTCTGCTTGTCCATTTCCCTGAGGATAGTAATATGAGGAGTGAGCTAGAGATGCCATATCCATAACAAAAATCCATCATCTCAGTCGAAGAAAAGTTGGAAGCATTATCTGTCACAATCTTGTTGGGCACCTTACCAGGATGTTTTCTTTGATGAAACTACATACTACTTCGGAGGTAGTACTCCTTACTGGAATGGCTTCTACCCATTTGGTGAAATAATCGGTGGCAGTTAATACATGAGTATGACCAGCACTAGAAGAGGGATTAAGTGTTCCAATGAAGTCCAAACCCCACTGTTGAAAAGGTTCTTCAATTACAACTGGTTTAAGAGGCAAGGAGGCCAACTTGGGTCTACCTACGAAAGTCTGACAAGCCTCACATTTATCAACCCACTTTGATGCATCTCTGAACAAGGTAGGCTAGTAATATCCTCCATGAAGTATTTTATGAGCAGTGACAGTTGATGAGTAATGCCCTCCACATGCCTGATCATGAAAAGCTGAGAGTAGCTTTTTCTGTTGTTCCTTGTCCACACATTTCAAAAACCTTCCATCTAACCCACGTTTAAACAAGGCGTTTTCCCACAACACATATTGCACTGACCTTAGTTTAACAACCCTCTTTTCTTTGGTAGTCAAATGAGAGGGGCATTCCCCATAGGTGAGAAAATGAGCGATATCAGCATACCATTCGTCAACTGAGCTAAGAAACAGAACGGTAGGAAGACCAACTTTATCCTCCAGTAACTCATGTCTAGCTCCTTCAGCGATGAGTTCACACAGGCCTTTTCCACGGACAAGCTTGGTTGGTTTGATGTCAATATCATATTCTTGGACCTTGGCCACCCAGTTCCCTCTCTTGGATCCAAATTCCTGTTGTGTGAGAATTGACTTAACAGTTGTATCTGGTACCAACACCATGGAGTGAGAGTTAAGAATGTAAAAATGAAACTGCTTGACTTTAACCACTGCAAAAGCATGTTTTTCCATCATGGTGTATTTTAACTCATGATCTTTCAGAATATAGCTCATAAATGCAATTGGGAGTTCGTGCTCATTAGAATCTTCCTGAGTCAAAACCGCAGCCAAGGTGTTATCTGTGGCGTAGCAATAGATAATAAAATCTTTGCTGAAATCTGGACATGCTAAAACAGGAGTTTTAGCAATGGCTCTTTTAATGCCTTCAAAGGATTCTTTCCCTTCAGGAGACCAACCAAATGTTTGTTTTCCTTTCATCATTTGGGAAATATTCAAAGTTAACTCTATAAAATCAGGGATGAATCTTCTCAAAAAGTTGATCTTACCAAAGAAAGAATGCACGCCTTTTTTGCTGGTTGGAAGGGGAATTTGCTGAATAGCTTGAACTCGCTCAAGATCGATCTTTATACCATCTTTGGAGACGATGTGCCCTAATAATTTCCCCTCTGTGACACAAAAGACAGATTTCTTAGGATTCAAAGAGATCCCATGTTCTCTACATCTTAGCAGAACTATCTCCAGGTGCTGAAAATGATCTCGCCCTTGTTTTAGAATACACAGTCAAGTCATCAAGGTATACAACAATACACTTCCCTTTCAAACTTCCAAAGGCCAGATCCATAGCTCTCTGAAAAGTGGCACCAACATTAATGAGCCCAAAAGGCATCCTTTTGTAAGCAAAGGTACCCCAAGGGGTAGTGAAAGTCGTTTTGTGTTGATCTGCAGTATTAACTTCTACCTGGTTATATCCTGAGAATCCATCAAGCATAGAAAACATCTCGAGATCCTCATTCTTGCTTGCAAGACCTGATCCATCATAGGTAAAGGATAATTATCTTTCAAGGAAGCTTGATTTAGATTCTGAAGTCAACACGAGATCGGATCTCACCATTTTCTTTCTAACAGCACAATATTGGCAATCCATGTTGAATGGTGAATAGGTAAAATGATTTTAGCCTCAATAACTTCGTATCTCTTGAAAATTTGTGTCGCCTATTTTAGGATTGTATTGCCTCTGCTTTTGTTTAAAAGGCTTAATTCCTAGGTTTGAGAGGAATAAAATGCTGCATCTCCTTTGGTTGGAAAGCTTTTAAATCTTCATAGGAGTAAGCGAGAACATCCTTATACTTCTTTAAAAGATCAATTACCTTCTTCCTCTCATCTGGTGTGCAACATTTTCCAATGTTCATGAGCTTAGGGTCAGTAGAACTCCCAATGTTAATTTTTCATATTCAGCTGATTGTTGAGGTCCAGTAAAAGCTCTAGACTTTACATACCTGTCGTGTTTATCAAACAGTTCCTCTAAACTCACCAATCCTTTTGGAATCTTGTTTCCCTTGAGTTTGATACATCCATCCTGATCCATTTCTTCTTCTTGGGTGGCTTCTTTGTCAAAGGGCACACTTTCACGAGGTAAATTGTCACTTCCTTCAAAGTACAATTGTTCAAAATTATCCTTGAGTTCTAAGAAAGAAAGCAAGTGTTGATCATCATTGAAAACTTGCCAGTTACTTGTATTATCAGGTACACTAGGTCGATGGATCATCTCAATGGTGAACTTATCTTGAGAAAAGTCAGGATGAGGTATGAGCAGTGACCCTGAGACTGCTAGTGAATCAGCCCTGGTATTCTTCTCCCTGGGTATTGCTTCGATGGAGAAGGCATCAAGAAATTCAATGGAATCCCAAACCTGATTCCTGTAATGTTTCAACCTTCCATTTTTTACTTGGAAGAGGTTTCTAACTTGCTTAACAATCAATTCCGCATCCCCACGAGCTAGAAGATTCTTCACACCCTGTTCTTTTGCCACCTGGAGTCCAAGAATGAGAGCTTCATACTCTGCTGTATTATTGGTATTTTCAAACTGCAACTTGAATGAGAAAGGATGAAGGCTTCCTTCGGGTGACACCAATATGACACCAGCTCCAGAACCAGCTGAGGAACAACTTCCATCAAACTCTAATATCCAAACACCATTAGGATCTTTAGGTGAGACTTTGGGAAGTTGGATTTCTTCAGGAGACATAATCATGTAGTTGCCATGCCCCATATCCTCATAGAGTATTTGTGCTTTGGGATCATTGGTTTTTTATACAATATACTCAGACTGCTTCTTAGGCAGCAACTTCTTCATTTGCCCATTAACAGGTACGAGTGCATGTGACCAATCCATTTGAATTTCTCCACCCACATCCTTACAGAAGTTTCTGCTTAGCAACATCCCGTATGAAGGAGGAATATCTGCTACTAAGATAGTAGCCAAAACTTTCTTCTCAGGCAAAGCAACAAAAGCCACTTGTGCATCTTTAATTCTTCCGACCAAGGGCACTTCCTTACTCTCCATAGAATAACAAGATCCATAAGTGTGTGTGAGAGTCAAACCTAAGGCATGAGCTACTTTAGCAGGCATCACATTGTCTGATGCTCCTGAGTCTATGACGCAATTGCTGAGCCTATGACCAGCTATAAGAAGTGTCACATAGAATGGTTTGATTTTGTCACTGGGTGAGGTGACAATGGCTATCAGATTAGGTTGTGGTGTAAGAAGGAGTGGGTAAAAGGCCTTTAGAGGTAGTTTTAGAATGGGAATTGACAAAGTGAATCATTTTAGCAAAAGCCTTAGGATGGGTTTGATAATATTCAGCTTCTGAGATTTGAACCTTAGTCTTTTTCAGGTGATCAATAATATCAAAAGACCCAGAAGTGGACGGGCTATCATCATTTGAAATCTTAGGTTTATCAATTTTAGGGGAAAAAGAAGTAACTTTAGTAGCAGAATTGACAGGACTCACCTTTGGTGCAGATGAAATGGGAATAGGAGATCCTCTTTTTGCAATTACGGGGATAGTTGTCGGCTGCTCCTTAGATTTCTTGGTGGGCTGCATCACTTTCTCCCTCTGATTTGTCTGCTCTCGAGTCATGACAACGTATGATTCGCTATTCATGTCTGCTACTACTTCGTCATAATCATCCCCTTCATCAATGCCTTCAGTGGTGAAGAAATTAACTCGAGATCCCTCAAGTTCATCTGCTTCATCATCAACCTCTTCAACAAATTCCTCACAATCTTCATTAACCTCCTCATCCTCTGGTTCCTCAACTTCACAGGTTGCATTGACAGGAACTTTAATAGGAGGTCCTTCAAGCGCTAGCCTTGTTTGAGAAGCAGGCAAACGATTTCTGGGCTGAAAATTCCTCCTTGGAATGTCTGCATAGGGAGCATGCTGAGCCAATTGTTTCTTAATGGCAATGAGATCATTTGCAAGTTTTTGTACCAATGGATCAGTATTAGGTCCAGGAGTGGAAGAGGAGGAAGAAGCAGATTTAGATTTAGAAGGGTCTCTCCTCAACTTCCCTGACATGATTAAATCATCTTCAACACTAACAACAAGAGTTTGATCCTCGGCCAATGTTGCGAGATTAGCCCTTCTCAGTGCATAACTAACTTCAGGCGATTGGGCATTTAGGAAAAAACATTTTTGAATTTGATCTACAGGTCGAGTATTTGGCGGAATTTTGTTAATCAACCTGTTGAATCGGGCCACAAATTCTCTCATGGGCTCTGGTGAATCCTTCTTTATTTGAGAGATTTGGGCTAGCAAGGCATGCACGTCTTCTGCTGGTTTGAAATGGTTTTCAAACCTAGTTCTCATGGTGTCCCAGCTAGTGATAGCACCAGCCGGAAGGTGATAGAACCAATCAGCAACATTATCTTGTAAAGTCTCAACAAAAAGTCTTACAGAGACATCTTCATGTTCAACTCCCAGAACCCCACATGCAACTATGAAGGCTACGATGTGTTCATCAGGATGTACTTTGCCATCGCCTTTGAATTTAGGGAAGTTTTTTCGGTTACCTCTGGGTAACTCATGCAAAGGCTGAGGAAGGGCAAGAGGCCCAACACGATGACCCCAGGGAAATGGTACCGCCATTCTTGGAAAAATGGCTTGAAGAGGAACTGCAACACCAGCAAGAATCAAAGCTCAAAGATTAGGACTGATTTTCTCTGAAGGAATACCACCCGTAGGGTTTCTATCTTGAACAGGCGGAGTGCTTGTTGAACGAGTCTTTCTATTTCTTCTTGTTGAAGGGAAAGGAAAACCCTGCTGTTCCAAAAGCTGAAACTGAGAATCTTCAATACCACGGGCCCTTCTCCCTCGAGTAAAACGCGGAGTCGCCAGATCAAAAGATGATCAATAAATAAACTGGAATATGATTCCCTAGTGGAGTCGCCAAAAACTGTTGGTCATCAAAAAGGACTTCACGAAGAGCAACAGTCAGGGGACAAGAAGTCCCTCCTCTTTAATGGGAGAGGTTCCCTTATTCAGAAACGAACCTATTTACACATACACAAAACATGATTTTCTTGTGGAACTTGGATATTATGAAAGTGTTTTCTATAAGGATCATCAATTACAAAAGGACTGAGGAATGAGAATGTGAAAACGAGTAGAAAGGCACCATTCAGAATTATAGATGACAGAGTAATTCTTTATGTATGCGAAGGTACAGTGAATTGAAACAAGATCATTTGTATCATATTAGTAAGATGAAATTTGAAAGACACAAAGTTCTGTAAATAACATCTGCAAGAATACAAAGCTTCTTAACATAATACAGACAAATGATCTTAGCAAGATTAAATGAAACGACTTTATGGATAAAAGGAAATCAGATAGACAAAGAATGAAAAGTCCTTCTGTATTGATTTCTTTATGATTTATTTACACTTTCAGAAAATAAGCCAAGTTCTTCCTCCTTCAAAATGGCGAGGAGAGGTCATTATATAGTTTACAAATCAGTTACTCTCGGTAACTACTTCTTTTAACTAATGATTAGTTAAAGGGTTGCCAATCGCAATACCCCAACTAATTATTACAATAAATTCGAGAGAAAGAATGGGAAGAGAAGAGAAGAATTAGGAGAAGAAGACAGGTGCTTATGACTGGGAGGGACCCACTGACTTTAAAATCTGCCTGTCTGAATCTCTTCAACGCCTCGGCTATGTCTCTGCCACGAGGGACTGACGTGTTGGCTGTAGACTGGGTCCAAAATCCGAGGCACTTCTCCATTTCCTTATCAAACTCGACATGAGTATGATAATCCTTATTTGCTTCTTCAATGGCAGATTGAAGAGAGCAGATCTCCTTCATTTTCTCTTTGGAAATGGAGCTTTCCTTGAACAGATTACCTTTGACAAAAGCTCTGAATTGAGCTTTGATTTCTTGTAAGGAGAGAGGCACACCAGAAGTCTCATCCTGAAGATGACAATGTATATCTTTGAAAGCAGATACAACTAGTGTTTTGAAAGCCTCACCCTTCTGCCAGCTATTCTTCAATTCTCCCAAAGCCTCCTCCAGGACTTTGATCTTCCATTCCACGCTGTAGACCTAGGACTTTGACAAATTATCCTTCGCATCATCAAAAACCTTGCTCGCCAATAAAATGTTTTCATCTGCTTGTCCCATGAGGCGGAGGTCTACTATGCAACTGCTCCAAATTTTAAGCTCTTTATCTATGATCCCAATAGTGGAGGAGAGATTTTGTTGCAAGTTGTTCACCTTTCCGTGGAGTTTGAAAGCTTCATCGATGAAGTTCAATCCTGCAACAAGCATATCTTCCACCATGGCCTCCATAGCTCTGCCATAGACGGAATACTTGTGCATATCCTTGATACTCTGTACCTCATCTTGGCTCAAAATCACAGGTGGTGGAAGAGTAGTCAATGGGGTAGGGTCCAAAACTTTGTCCTTGGACAAAAGAGATTTGATGAAACCTGTAAGAATTTGGGCTTGTTCTTCCAATTGTTCTATGGTTTGTTGCCCTTTCTCTACCCTCCCAATGACTCTGGTGATTGTTTCCTGAAGGTTATGGATCTCACCTTCAGGGGTAGACTCTCCCATGGGAATTCTTGAGAGTTCCAGGTCAGATGCCTGCAAATCCTGCTCTGGTTTATCTACCGTAGGCTTAGCTATCTCCAGGAATTGCTGGCCCTGAGCATCAGATACTATCCTGGAGGTAATCCTGGCTTTCTTGGCGTGAGAAGGAGGAGTAGTGCCTAACAAGGCTGCCACATCATCAAAATTTGGTCCTGAGCTCTGGGAGGAAGACTTTCTCTTCCTACTGTCGACGAGAGGCTGCACCCATGCAAAAGAGGAGGAGGAAGAAGCAGGTGGGGCAAGAGGACCAAGAGACAGAGAACTCATGGCGCCCAAGGTTTGTACTGTTGTTGTCTCGAGTTGAGACATGAGTGGGGCACTTGAGATAACTGGTGCAGAGGAAACAATAGTACTTGGAAGTTCAGTGCTCTGGGCCTCTTTGTCCTTATCTATTGGAGCTTCAGGGGCGCTTGTAGGAGATGGTACTTCACTCTCTTCACTTTCACTGAGAACAATAATGTTCTCTGGTCCTGAAGGAAATTCTGCATGCTTCCTCAGGGGATCTTCTTCCACAGGCTCCTTCTTAACTTCTTTGAATTTCTTCTGATATACCTGGGTGGATGAGGAAGGAGTAGAGGCTACAAGTCCTTGTGTTGACGAGGTAGGAGGGGTTTGTACAGGTGTTTCCGATCTGGGAGTTGATGTTTCCCCCGGGTGTTGAAGCATCCTTGGAGGAGGATTCCCCGAATGCCTCCTAAGCTCTCGGATTTTTCTATCAAACCAGATCTTAGTCCTGACTAAGACTGGAGCCAGGATCTCAGCCAAATCATCTTTCTCCTTTTTAAACCAATCCAAGTCCTCCAAGGGAGTGTGCTTGACCACATTATCATACTCATATGAGTATAGATCAGAGTTGTCATCCTTGAGTCCTTCAGGAACTTGGTACAAGCCGAGTTCTTGGATTAATTGAGAAAACCTGCCGTAATGCCTCCTTCTGGCTTCAAAATCATCAGCACAGTCAGCCCAATAGTCTTCCGTGTCTGCCCTATGATGATAGGTTATCTTGATATTCTGCTCAATAAACTTTTTCAAGTCGAAGCAAGTTCTGGGCTTGAAGAAATGGACAGTAATGGGAGCCAGGGCTCTTTCTATATTTTGTGCATCCAGGGCTGTTTTGCAAGTGTAGTTTCCCAAAGAGATGGGGAAGTGCAAACCAGTAATTTTCTTGTCTCTGCAGGTTCTATGCAATTTTTCCAATTGCCTGCATACTTCTATCAAGGCCATCTTGTCACTGCAGAACATAGGAAGCCTAAGAGGAGTGCTCTCGTAGCCAGCAAGCCTTATATAGGAAAATTTTCTGAATTGGATGAAATAGGCACCGTAATGCGCTATCAGGCTCATAGCTTCATCAGAAAATCTCCTTGCCATGTCACCCTCAAGAAGTCTGACCATGTACATGGTGAAAGCATCATTCACCCTTCGGAAATTGCGATTGCTGGTCTCTAGGGTGAAGCTGGGCAGCGATAGGCATACACAGATCATCCTTGTGGGCATCAATGTAAGAAAACCAAACCATTGCCTCGATGCCCGCAGAGTATACACATCAGTACAATGTCATATAGAAATTTCTTCGTTTCTTTGTACATTGGATAGCTGCTCCGCTAGGTTCATACTGATGATTTCTGCCCAGTTGATATTTTGAGTTCCCTCGCACACCATATTGATGAGCGGGCACATCCAGAAATGGAACTCATTAGTAGAGGGTAAGCCCATAACCCGAGCCAGTAGGATTATGAAATCGACAATTCTTCATTAAAGTCTGCATGGAAAAGAGTCTTGGATAGATGAGATGCCCCCTTCTTAGGGTTTTTAAGCCAGGACTTCGCCACCCGCGCCTTATAGTTATCACTGTCTTGATTGAAAAGGGCTTGTGCTTGATTCTAGGAGACAACTATGGCATTATCCATTTATGGAATCCTCAGTGCAGTGCCAATGGCGGCAACGTCAAGTTTGGCGATGAGCTCCCCATGCACGTTGGCTAATTCACTCGAGTCGGGGCTGAAATGAGCACCGCAGGAGATCACCGTATCTCGTGCATTGCATTGCACTGAGATAGGGAAGCCACCAGCGAAAGCCAAACCACTGTCATGAATCATCTGAGCCATCGGTGAAGGGTTCGCGTCTGTCATCCTTGCCCAAAAATCTCCAAAGTCAAGGTGACGAACTTCACTATCCCCGATATCGGGAACGGCAGACTCGAGTGGTGAAATTTGTTCCTGCCCCTGGAATTTGATCTTCATGTTGATAGTAACTCAGAGAGCAAAGCTTGCAAGCTGGACTTGGGATGGAATGCAGAGGAAATGGATACGCGTGCAGGAAATTAGATTGCAAGGGTTCGAGCAATAGATAGCATGAAAGCAAAGTGTGCAAAACGCATAGGGGGTTGCTCGTTATATAGCCGTTTAGGAGAGAGAAAGGAAATGAATGCGCATTTAATACATACCTACCAAATTGAATAAGCAAGATATTTGGGTAGAGCGGGAAAAATTAGCACGAATGGCACTTGGTTCATTTGGGACATGTGGGACACGAAAGCACGAAGTCACGCGGCTCTACGATTCGGGCGAAGCGGGAAAAAGATGCACAGATGAACTAGGACATGCGGGGGACGCGAAAGGGTGAAGTATGCGGTTTGGCCGATTCGGGTGAAGCGGGGAAAAGACACACAAATGCTTTTGGGACATGCGGGACAAAAATACGCGAGTACGCGACTCGGCCGAATCGGGCGAAAAAGGGAACAAAGGATCCGGACTAACTTGGGACATTTGGGACAAAAAGTTCCGATGGGCCCGAAAAGAACTGACTTCGGGTAAATCGGCCGATCGGGGAACAGAAAGCCCGAATGAACCTGGGACACGCGGGACGCGAATGTCCGACAGGCCCGAAAAACACACAAAATGACCCAAAAATGTAGATTTTTTCAATTTCTTGACTTTTCACATTACCAGGTAACAGAGAAGACACTTAACCTCAAAATTTTAAATTTTCAACTTCTTAAAAGCAGGAGAATTTTGAGTGAACAACAAGTCTCATACACCAAAATTGACATGAATTACTATCATAAGTACATCATTAGTAAAATACATATAAAGTATGCCTTTGATGCAAATTTCATTTGAAATATAAATTTGTCTTCCTCTTTCAAGTAAGAATATTGAATCTATTTTAAACATATTTAAGGGGTTGTAAAACTAATAAGAACAGTTGTAATTAAATTCGGTTTGATTTTCCAGCACTTTTAAGCAATATGTTTACTTGCAAAAATTGTGTTCTTTAATTGGTCTCTTTTAAAATATGATATCTAAAACATTTAGACAAATTATTCTCACTGGTCAAGTCTAAAAGGATATGTTATGCATGTTTTTTTAACATCACTTTTCCTTCTTTAGTGTGTTGTTTTGAATCGAGGGATGTATAATTCGCTACGAGGTTGAATTGTCAAACAACTAGTTGAAATTCAACATCAAATTTCTAAAGTAGCTAAAAATAATGAGTTGTTTTTCCTAATTATATCATAAGATTTTTTTTTTGTTGACCTATTCTACTTGTAGATGATTTCTAGTAGGGAATCTCGTGGAAATTGTCTTTTTCTATGAGTGTTTTGTAATATGCTTTTCATTTTCAATTGAAAAAGTTAAAGATAAATGTTATTATTTTATGAAAATTGTCATATTGATATTCAACGTAGTTTTAATTTTCTTTACCATAAGAATCTTTACTTAAATTAGGATAAATATTTGTTAACTTATGGTCCTCCATATTTGAAGCTAATCTCTCTTAACCATTTGTATTCGAAATTGTATAAAATTATATATCAATTTTTTCTTTTAATATATTTTTAAAAATTATTTTTAGTATATTTTTGTTTATAGAAATTTTCTATAAAACCTAAATTTCGAATAAGTATGTTGGAGATGTAAATTTTTGTACTCTCCTACATTAGCTTAAGATATGTGGCATTGTTGTCTTTTATTAAATTAGCAGCTTGCACAAATTTTTACAAAGACATACAAATAGAATTAAAGTTACAATCAACAAACAATGCCCAATACTTCTTTTAGAAGTAAAATTTAAAGATTTACTACATCTACATTTCATGTAAGTTGTCTATCCACTCAAAAGTTTTAAAATTTCAAATATTTAATTAGTGGGTTTTAAACATGGATGGGGTGCAAGTATATTTATATATTTTTGGTGTAAATTTATATTTATAAATTAATTGATTTGAGATCAAATTCTACCGAGAAAGGATATGTCGAAGTAGGCTTAAACCTACACTTTAAAAAGACCACAATAAAACCTAAAAGTGTCATTGCTAATTGATAAACACTAAATAAATGATAGTGATATAACTAATAAAATATTAAGGTTTCTTTTCTCCTAAATTAAATAAGGATTTGTATGTGGCCATGTTTAAGTACTTGTACACTATTTGTAGAGGACATATAATTATTAAAGATTGCAATTTTATCTTCTACTTAAATAATAGATCAAGGGTGATTGACATCTCTTTTGTTTGGAAGGAAAAAAAACTAATGAATTTTTTTCCTTGAAAATCCTTAATAATCAACTTACACTTATTTCATTTGAAACTCCTAAAACTCTTTTACTATCTCTAAGTTTTCTATTTTAAACGGAAATCAAACAAAAACAATTATAAGAAATTTTAATAAATATTACATATCATAAGTGTTGAATAAATATTACATATCAAAAACATTGCGCTATAAGGGCTAGTCCAACAAAGACTAGAACACTAAAACCCGCCTATTCTTTTCCAATAAAACAACTACTCCAAATTAAATTTACATATCTAAACAACATATTCATAATTGGCTCGGTGTGTGAAGACATAGATGGCGTAAACGATGCATGGCGAGTATGTTCTACATTCTCCCACTAGGCCATATCTTGTTCCGTTCATCCATATCCTCTTTTACTTCTACCTTGTCACATCTCCTTTTCTTACTAGTGCAATATAGCTTAGATAAGACCTTTTATGTAATGGAAACTCCAAGACATGCATAAAATTTATCAAGTCCCATCCTCTCAAGATGCGAGTAAGTCACATATTACATTTTCATGGTCTCTTTTAACAACCCACTCTTCCAAAATAGGACAATCCTTTAGTTTGTAGTTGTACTCTCTCAAAGTCTTAAGAACCTTTGTTGCACTCAGATTATCTTTGCTTTAATCTTTTTATCTTCTCTAACAATTTTGTACCTATGCCTTGTATTTTTCCTTCTCCATAGGGCTAAGCTTTCATTCCAACTCTTGTTTCATTTGCATAAGCAATATCTTCCTCTTGCGTCTAGGCAAACATCTCTTCATGAACAACACTTTTTCCATTGGGCCAATTACAATGTGGGTGTTCAAGCTTTCAGCCACCAAAGAATATGGAATTTAAGTAAAAAAATTGAATGGAGAGGAAGGGTTCCATTAGCATTGCAATTAGTAGGATGAGTTGAAAGATAAAAGAACTACCATTACAAATTGATAGTAATAGGAAGAAGTCCATGTTGCTATCATATTAAGGGAAAAAGATACTCAAGAAGTCCTTGATCCATCATAAATTTAAATAATCATGTTACATATTATTAACAGACAACTCAGAAATATCACTAAAATCGATAGATAAATCTAGTAGAGACTATTGCCCAATGCTCCATGCAGACAAGGCTTATGACATTGCGGAAAACTACTAAGCCAAAATGATGTAAATTTGCAAAAGATAACGTCAAAGTAAAGGGTGAATTAGTGAGAAAGTCAAGAGGACTCAATGTTTAAAAGCACAAATTGTAACAAATAAAGATGCACGCAGTTGGAACACAAAAATTACCATATCACCTGAAATAGGGTAAAGATTATTATATAGAGGCAAGAGTATGGTCAATTTTTCACTCGATCCAACCCACAAACAATGTATAACATTACTTGTCCTAGTTAATAAGTTACAAAATAGTCAAACAACTATCACTTCGTTATTATCTTCAAATATATTTATTGTAATATTCAATAACAGCAATATTTTGCTCGGAAAAATAATCGGTTGGAAAATGGTCATATCCTTTGTGTAAATTAAAATGCAATTTTTACTTATTTTTATATTTGATTAACATTGTACTCTATTAAATTAGGGAATTACTTTTCAATCTTATATTTAAAAATTAAAAATGTGAATTGTAACTTAGAAAACAGGTCACATACCGTGGAATCGAAGGCCTGGCAGGAGATTGCTTATTGGGAATTTGGGGTCAACAAGAGACTAAACTTGACTGCCTCCTTTACCAGAGCAACCACATCATTCGAAACAATGGAATCCACTTCATTCGTTATTCCATCGTTCCATTTCGACCACCTGCTGGTGAGGGCGCACTCCCATCCCTGCCGTTCCATTTTCCTTTTCTTTTCCGTTTCCTCCTCACATTTGCAATACGGAACTTAAAATCTTCCGTCACATACGTCTCCGCGTCTTTATACCTTATATCCCTAATTTCATACCTTCCGGCCTGATCGAAAACAAGCAGCTGGTCGGGGGTTCGATTCCTCCAAGCCGCCTCCACCCATTTAATCATGTCTGGTTCTATCTCCATCTCTCTCCCGTGCGACGTAACAGCCAACCTGAAATCAGTTGCTTCTCGCCCCTCTCTACAGAACGTCACCAGACTGTGTCTCCTCGGCCCCCTCCGAACCCTACTTATTTCTGCCTTCTCAGGAGGAGAAAAAGGTTGAGCAACTGGTGGATTTAACTTAATCGCCGAATAAAAATTCTTCAAGTATCTTTCTCGCTGCAGAGGATTCACCAAGCAATCCGAGGCTTCCTTCGCCCATTTCCTTGCCTCTTCGGCAGTGGCCAAATTCCCTGCATGAAACTCGATCTTCAACAGACATCGCCGGTAGGCTCTCTGAACATCAGAGGCAGATGCTTCCATATCCACACCGAGCACCTGCACAAAAAGTTATTTTCATTCAAGATCTTCAAATTTTAAGAGCTTTATTTCATTTTAATCAAAATCCGGCAATTTAGTACCTGAAATAGTCTTTGGAGCGGAGAATTCGTTGCACTTCACTGTTATGGACAAACCCTCTTCTCCCACGCAGCGCACAGAAATATTAAACCTTGTATTTTCTTCCTGATCTACGACATGAATGCTGATTTTTTACGGGACGACACCTTGACGTAGTGTAGCCTTTCCAGGTGAATCTTGAGATCTATTACGGCCTTCTCTGAAAATGCAGTGGAGAATCCGCGTGTTAAGAGCTTTTGTTGAAAAGTTCCTGTAAATACGACAGGGAAATGAAACCCCCGTCCACCAGTTCTCCGGATGCACCGCCGTGGAAGATCTCCTTTCCGAATCTGACGATCATCTTGACGTTTCGCATCGCATCCTGCTCCTCCGAGCGGAGGAATTCAAAGCACGATAACAGCTCGGATCTATAAGCCGAGAAGTCCCAATGCGGGAGAACCTTTGAGAACGCAGAAAATGACATCTTGCTGGAAAATTCAGCTGCCAGATTATTATTTCCATCAGAAGAAGAAGAAGAAGCCGAGCCTGATGTGATCGCTTCCCCGCGCTTGAAACAGAAATATTGTGTACCGTGTTCAGTAACAAATGAAATTTCACCAGTATATTTTTCGAAAGAGACTTTGTCAACCGCAAGCAGGGGCTTCTCGACAGATTTACAGAAACAAATGCGGTAAAATTCAGGAAAATGTCCAGAGAATTTGCTCACAACAATGCCGCTGATCAATTGTGTAACGGAAGTAACGACTCTTTCCACGGCTTCTCTGGAATCGCCGCGAATTTGAAAATTTCCAGAGGGCAGCAGCCTTGCTGAAGAGATCCCTTGAGATTGTTGAAATTTTTTGATGGTTCTCCCTCCTTTCCCTATCACCAGTCCTCTTGCTTCTTCCGGAACCTCGAATTCAATTTGAAAACTCCGTACATAGCTCATCTTGCAGCTTTGCAATACGAACGACCAAAGTATTTTCGACAAATGCTGCTTCCTATTCTCTGTCACACTCGTATCTCAGCTCTTAAGAAACGTCAGGTTTATATTTGTTTTTAATTATAAAAATAGATTATATAAAATGGTTTGCTTACAAATTTATTTTGTTCCTCTCCTCACTCTTTTTAAGCGGTGTGCTCAATCTTTTGAACCCACCACTTATATTTGTGGTTAAAACCCCCACAAATTGTATTTATTTTGTAATTATAAAGATAAAGTATATAAGATGGTTTGGACTTGAAGAGAACTCTCTCTCTCTCTATATATATATATACATATATATTATTTTTAATTAGAAGAAGTTATCAATTTTATTTTAATATTATTTAATTAGTGATATAATAATTTATTTATATCTTCTTTTAAATAAGTATAAGTGAAGTAGTTGTAAGATCAATTTCAAATGAAATAAGGTATATATATGATTTAACTACAAGTAAACATTGATGATCGTACAATAATTTTACACATAAATTTATAGGACAAATGTTGCTAATAAAAGCTTTTATAATCTTTCTAATAACCTAGGAGTGTTTGTAACATAAGATGACAAATAATGGTAAACTTACGCTAAAATATTTGGATTGTGATAATATATGACTAACACAACATTACAAATGAAAAAACAAGGAGAACAAATTGGCCAAAATTGTTATGAACATAACTACATCAAAATATTGAATTTGGCTGAAGTTTAATATTTTATTTTTAATTTGAAATAAAACCCTTGCATTAAGTTTGATTACGTTTAATATTTTAGTTTTCCTTTTGATGGGTGTTATTTCTAACTGAAATTTGTGCATATCAGTATGTACCATGAAGGTACTATTGCAATCAACAGTCCAACACATGGTTTAAAATATGACAGTTATAATGAATTGTTATTTTTTATGTTCAACCTTAAATTGGGCATCTCTTTAACCGTCAAATGGAATTTTTTTAGACACGATTGAAAAAATGTAGTATCATGGACAATACAATGGCATTTAGAGCATGTTCTTTCCTAGAAACCCAACACATTGGAATAGCTAAAGGGATGTTATTCGTCACAAATCAACAAAAAAATAGAAAAGAAAGTAATTTAGTTATTAATCAATGTGGTAAATGCAAATTCCATGATAAAAAGCTCAAGATATTAACATATTTCAAATAGACATATTTTTTATCTTTAAAAGTGCACTCTTATTTATATAAAAATATCGTACAATGCTAATCATACAAAAACGTTGGGTAGAAAAAGTCACACCTCATAATACAAGGCATATCAATTCAAAAATCTTAAAGAAAGAGGCCATCTCACCTCATGGAAACATCATAGTTGGATTTACAAAGATAATAAAAATGCATTTTTAATCAAAAAAATGTGCGAGAAAACAAAGCACCATAACAACACAAAAATAATAAAATTATGCAATTGTAGCAAACATGGCAACCGATGGAGGTGGAGGAAGATAAGCCTTATCCCCTCATCCAGTGGTGGCAGAGGGTTGGGTCATGTTTGATATGGGGTCCCATACGTTGATATGTTGTTTCTCTTCTTCTTCATTATGGTGTCAAGGGGACATAACCAACATCAACCATGAGAATTTCCCGCAACGATGTAGGCCAACCAATGCCACCACTACTACTAAGATAGTCAAAAACACCTCCATTACGAGCAAGTGAAGGGTGGCAAGATCTGGGCAAAGAGTGACAACAATGGGATATAAGATCCACCAACTATTGAATGAAACCTACACCCTCAAGCTTCGCCCCGAGCAAGAGAGTGGTGGCGCAAAAATATGAAGGCACCTAATGACAAGACAAGGGGTATTACCCCAATGTGGGAGCAAATATTTTAAATGCTCCACCTCAAGAAAAAATTTCTCCACTTGGTCCTAGATTTGAAGAAACACATTGGAGATTACAATAACTTTATTATTCACAAAGAAGTATCTATCCATAGATGTTTTGTTAAAAATAACAAAATTTATTTCTTTCCATATATGAAAAAGAATATCAAAACATTTTTTTCAAATAATCAATCTATTTTATAGAAAGCATGGTAGATTCCCTCAATAAAACTATTTTCTAGGAGATTGTTTTAGGATGAATGGTTGGAAAATGGTATAGCTTAATTTCTATGTACATTGAGAATGATGGAGAAACCAAAAAGGTGTTTAACACATTTAGGGTGTTGGCAAGCTGAGAAATTAGGATTCAAAAACCCATGTGCTTAAGTCTCTATAATAGGGAGAACTTGATAAATGAGACACAAACTAAATCAGTATTTTTAGGCTCAATGTAAGCTCCGCCAAAGGTTAACAAACCTTCTCGAGTAGGCCGCATCTTGGGATTTAATGTTCTAGCTATAGTTTAGATATTCACTTAGAATGTGTTATGGGGTGAGTATATCAGTAACCAATATGGGGTTTGTAATAGTAAAAAGGGGTGGTTGTTGGCCAATGTTAGTCTCTCCACCAAGGCACCCCAAAGTAGATTCCAATTTTATGTAGAAAATCATCAGTATAGAATTGTTGATTTCATGAATGGATTTTGCATCATAATTTTTGAGATGGAACTTGGATTTGAGAAAATCCCATGGCAACCACATACGAGAAAATTTACAAAATAAGTCACCAATAACTTTGATTCCATTTTTGAAGAGCCTTAGGATTTTAATCTAGGTGATCATAACAAATGTGACATTTTGGAAATTACGAATGGGAGACTACCATAGGGATAGTGAGTTGATTGAAAGCCCAATATGAAACCACCTCCTACCCAAAAACAATTGGGTTTGAGAATATTTCAAGCTTTCCAAATGATTTTAGCAAAAAAATCCACCGATAATTATAGGAAGGAGGAAAAAGGACTTTAAAACCCTAGGCATTTTCAATCTTATTATCCCATTAATTTTACATGCTTCATATCCTTAAAAAGTTGGAATTGTCCATTTGATGCCGAGATCATCCAAAACACTTCGTGGAAACCTTTTGTCCCTCAAATTTGGCACATAAGAAATCTTTGAGAAGTCATTCAAATCTACCATACGAACCCTTAGAAGGATCCCAACAAGAGGAGTAATAAACATGCATGGCTATCAATAATTTATAACATATTTTAAATTTCGTATGAGAGATAGTGGCTTGGTGATCCAATATGAAATTTTCTTCTCAACACTTTGGATAACATAAGACCAAATATCGATGGTGATGCCCGAAAAGTAAATGGAATGCCAAGAAATTTGACATATACACATCTAAATCGATTGAAATCCTTCCAACCAAGGAGGTTTGGGGAGAGATATTTCCTATATTATTGTGTATTTTTCCATAGAATGGAAGACCCTGAAGAAAGATAAAAAAATATCTAGGAATTTCATGGAATTTTTTACCAAGTTTTTCTCCTCAATAAAAGTGAGAAAAGATTCATAAAAAAAATGACCATTAATGGGCTATGATCATAGTGGGTTATAGAGTTACCTTTCACCAAGCCTTGAGAAGAGAAGCTAGTAAGTAGATAACTAACCCTTCATCAACAAAAACATAGAGAAATGGGGATAGTGGGCGATCTCGTATGATTGATTTGAATAAATGAGAAAAATGATTGAGATACAAGATCCAAAATTTTGAAATAACATATTGATAATGTGGACAAAGTGAGGTCCAAACCCAAGAGATTCGATCATAACAATGATAATAGGCCATTCAATCCTATCATATGAATTTTTAAAATCAATCTTCACAAAATGATATTTTTGATCGATTTCCACACCCATTCTATGACTTCTTAGTCAAGCAATAACATTGTCAATAATAAACATGTGATGAATGAATCACGTTTTCTCATTTCTTACAATGAGTGTAAGAAGATGTCCGGGCCTTTTTCCGGGGTTTTTCAATGATTTTATAAGAGACATTAAGGAGGGTAATGTGTCTCTAATTGGAAATTCGTTTAGGGTCTCCATTTTTATGGATGAATTTAATGTTCCTTGATTGATGAGCTTTCCCAAATAATTAGAAATCATATATTTATAATAAAATTTACTCATATAAGGTCGAATAGTGTCCCAAATGCTTGAAATAAATCACAAGAAAAACCATCAATTCTGGGGGCTTTATCAAAGGCCATTTGCATAGTTTCCTCTTTGAGATCATTAAGATATATTGGTCTCTTCGAGACAACTCTCAAATCTAGGGAGAGCTTGTAGCGAACCATTTGAATAACTTCATAATGGAATTTAATATTTCATAGGAAGGTGCTTGAAAAGTAAAGAACACATGATAATGATGAATAAAAGATGCAAAATGTCTGGTCATTTCTTGATCTTATCACTAGAAGTTTTAATGAATTTTATCCTATCAATTAATCGTATGGAATGGAGAAGAATTTTTATTTATTTAGAAGCTCTATCACCAATCAAAATCCAATATATTTTATCTCTAATATGGGGCCCATGGTTTTGTATACTTCCTCAATTTTGAGCTTATGTTTCCATTGAGAAGCTTGATTTTACAAATTGATATAGAAAAGAGAATTATAAAGTTCCTAAAATTCTTTGGAATTAATGGTATGAAGCCTAGTGTGCTCTTTTTTATGAATATGGAAGCCTCATTTCCATAAATTCAGATAATCGATAGAATTAATTTGAATGGAATAAGATAAAATATATATATTTAAAACAAAATATCTCTTCTAATTAAATAAACATAATTCACCCATAGATTTAATAGGTGACCCCAATTGCACATTAAGTTTTATTCATGGATATTTTATATAGGTATATTATGTATATTTATTTGATGTTTAAATTAATTTGTGTTATTATAATTATATGGTCACCTTTACATAAGGGTAATTTTTTATGAGGCCCGCATACCCTTGTTTCATAATGAATAGTGTAATGAAGGCATGTATTTAAAGTAGAATACAACTCAAAACCATTAAAGATTAAGTTTTAAGTTCCCATCTTATGTGAAAAAGATAAGAATATTAAAAATTAAGTTATTGCATAATTCAATGCTTTATTGATATGCTTTTGATTTTGGGAGCCTCACTAAATTTGTATTCAATGAAAATAATAATTCTATATTGGTTGGGTTGGCTTGGTCTGTGGTAATATATAAAACATAGTATATCATGATCATCATAGGGTGACACTATTATGGAATATTCCCTCTTACCTACATAATGGATGGTTGGTTGTGAGATGAGTCTTTTTAATCTTAAATTGGATCTCAAATGTACCCAATTAATGTAATTTAAATTTGTGAACAATTGAAAAGGCCATTCTTGTAAAAACACATTCAAACATAATTCCCATAATTTTTGCATTTATGGAATTCATCATATGTAGGTTTTGACTACGTATTTGGGTTCCTCTTGAAAAAATACATATTTCAAAAGAAACGACACCCAATTTCGAGTTCATATGCAAAAGTTATAGCCTCTAGAAGTTTGAGCACTTTTTTCATTACAAAAATGACCATGGAAGAAGGTGGGAGTTGTGTAATTATAGCTAGTGGTTACGTAACTTTCCCAATGGTTATACAATTTTTAGAGTTAGTTTTAGAAACCTTCCTAGTGGCTTTGTAACTACCACAATGGTTACATAATTGCTAGTCTATGAAACTCACGGTTTCATCACATGCCGAAAAAACATGTGGATTGAAGAAAATGCAAATGTTTTAACTTCCAAATTCCATTTCTTGTAATTCATGTTAGTTTATTCAAGTAGATTAGATTGTTTAAGGTCTAATGGATTTCATGAATCATGAAGAAATGAAAAAATAGTTATGAAAAAATAGTTATGAAATTGGATTCTCTTTTTAAAAAAAGAGTTGAGAGTGTTTATTCATTCATTCAATTTCTAGCGAATCGGGGTCATGTTACAATGTTGTAGTAAGAGGGAATAGGTTTATAAAGTGTTAATAAAATATTTCATAGGACTTAGAGAGGAGATAATTTGATTACGATACATAATGGCCATGAATTAGTAGTATCTTGTATAAAAGTGTGAATTGCATAGTTAAAAGGGAGTGTTGTTGCATCGTCCACTGGATTTTTTATCCTTATTGGGTTTCTCTAAGATAAATAACTTTTTTCTTGTGTGATTTTATATATTCTTCCTCTTATTTTTATGTTACATATTTTACATAATCATTTATAGTACCTCATAGCTCTATTTTAATACAAAGTTGAGTTTATTCCTTTCACTTATTGAGATAGGATTGAAAGATTAGTGTTGGTGAAAATTAGTGTGTAATATCCTCTTAGTTTATGAATCATATTAGTATCATGGTTGATTATTATCAATATTTTTCTTTGGGTGGTGTTTTTGTGTTTTCCATTATAGTTTACGCTCATCATTTGAGCTAGTTTTGTCATTGGTGAAGGTATCTTAATGTCCTTCAAGCGTATATTTCCCCAACAAAGTAGAATCAAGGATTTTGTAGTATGGTTCGTAGTGATGATGAATATGTCTAAAAAGTAGAGGATATATTTTATAGGATTAAATATGATGTGGCTCACGTATCTCTTCTATGAATTGATTAGAGTCTATCAAGGGATTCAATAAAATTGAATCTGATAGAGCTTTTAGATTTCTTATCAATCTTGTCCCACTCTTCTTGTTTCATTGCCACAGTGTCTTTATCTCGCCATAACAATCCATTAATATCTATTTGTTAGAAGATCTTCCATTTTAAGCTTTCATAGCTCAAAATGTTGTCCATTGAACTTGTGAATCCTTATTCTTGTGCTTCTTGACATTTTCTTGGTGTGTTTATAGATATGTTTAGAATGGATCAGAAGGATGATCCTAATCATAAGAAGAAGGAAGAGTTTTTGGTGCTCGAATTAGTCTCGCCTCATTTGCCATTAAAATCCCTCAGTTTATGCAGCCTCTACACACGTTTTTGTCTCCCGTGTTGGTGCTTGAAAACTCTGTCCTCCATTTTGTTTGCCATGATTAGTTCCTCCTTGGTCGAAGGTCACTTAAAAACCCAAAAATTGTTGATTTGTTCCTCTGTCCATCTGAAGGTGTCTGTCAATTGGGCGTAAAACTTGGGTTGTTCCTTCCTTTCGTTTTCCACGATCGTGTGTTGTTTTCCCTTGCATTTTTTTTTTTTGAGAGGGTCATGTGTGAACCTTACAACATTTCTAAATTCTCTATCCTTGAAGAAAATTTCATCTCTAGGCTCAAACAGTGGTTTCCCTGCATTTTTACGGCTTGACGGGTGTGTTTCTCCTATCAAATTTAAATCTCTACATCAATGGAAACGTGGCCCTTTTTGGTTAGATGTAGCTCGGGGCACTCTAAAACTTTGTGGATTGTTTCAACCCAAAACATGTCCACGTGGAGGAACAACGCTCATTTAAAGACTCACCTTTTATTTGGCCTTGGTGTTGCGCGGGAGGACACATGGAGGATTCCGTTGCTTTTCCCAGACTTAGAAAAAAATTTCATACAGTTGATATAGTTTTGGTGGGCTGTGGACACATGGTGGGATGGCGCTCATTTGAAGTTGTGCCATAAAGACACATGGAGGTTTTTGTCGAGTCTTCCTTCCTTAGAATTTTTCAAGAAACTTCCTAGAAGGCCTAAGACACGTGGAGGGACCGCACATGTTTGGACACCAGCCCTTGAATTTTATTTTGAAGAAGTGTTAGGAGGGCACTTAGAGGTTTCCGCTCACTCGCCTTTTCTTAGAATTTTCAATGGCCGAAGAAGACTGTCTCGGACCTTGGACACATGGCGCCTTCCATTGAACTCTCAAGCTTTTTAACAGACTCTGCCAGATTGAGACACATGTTGAGCCCGTGCTTGTTTGGGGTCTCTACTTTTGGGGACCATCTCAAGATGCGCCATTGAGACATGTGGAAATTTGAAAAGTCAAAAGGCGGGAGGTAGACTCTCGGGAAAATTTAGAAAATTTTCCTTTTTCCAAAAATAGGTAAAATAGCATAATTTAGCCATGGTTCCTTTGGGACCCACATTGGGACACGTGTCAAGCCCATTTTTCAGAGGCAAAGGGGCGGAGAAAATTGAGAAATTTTGAATTTTTTCCAAGGGGTTTAAAAAATTAAAAAGGAACCTCCAGGCTCGTCTTAACTCGGATCTCCCACGTGGACAATTCAAATTCAAAAGGGAAATCGACGATAAGCGTGCGTTTGTATCGATTTTCGCCATGTCTACTCCAAAGCTCCTGGGGATGCAAATTTTTATGGTTTTTTTATCATTTCTTGGAGTCTCCTACACGCCAAATGAAGAGGAACATTAATTTGATATCCTGGTTTGGTGGGGAAGGTCTGAAAATGTCTTTCATGATTAAAGATGTAATCTGATTGTCAGATTTGACATGATCTTTCTTTCTTTGGCACGCAAGAGACCTGTTGATATCTTGGTTTGGTGGAAAAAAATTTAAAAACATCTTTTACCATTAAGATGTGATCTAACTATTGGACTCGATCGATTTTCCGCTTTTTTCTTCCTTAGCACACAAAGAACTAAATTTGATAGATTAGAGGAGGAAGTAGTTGGCGCATGCAAGATGAAGAATGAATTACCAGGTGAAGAATTGAATGTTGGAAATATTTGGAGAGATTTTCCCTCTGCACACCTGACAACTTTTTTACAAATCTGATTTTGGGAGTCACGATCAATGGTTGTAACACACAATAGTGCTTTGAATGTTTCTAGTTTTGGGGGAAACTCTATTGTAAATGAAGTATTATAAATTACATGAATTTGTCATGAAAATGGTTGGAGTGTTAGAGTTTAGAAACTAATTCCTAGGAGAAAAGTTGGAAAAATCCCATTTTCATGAGAAATCATTTGAGGAACTGTTTATCTCTTTTGTGTTAAATTTGATCATGTCAAGGTGGTTGCAAGTGTATAACCATTGACCAAACTTTGATATTGTTATCAAAACTTTCCCCTGCTGATGAATTTAATCAAATTTGAGTAAATTTGTGTTTGATTTTGAGCAAAATTGTGTCTGCTTCATTTTTGAATGTCTGCAAATAGTTTCTTTTTCCCATTGCAATCTTACATTGAAATCTCTGTGAATCACACAAGATCTTAGCTTTGTGATACTTTGGTGGCACTTGCAATTTCATTTATCATAAGATCTTTCATTTGATAGCGAAATAAACAAGTTTAAAATAACTTTACTCCTAGCACGATGATTAAGATTGTTTGTTAGCCTTTGAGGGTATCTTAGGCATGATAAAATAGATGTTGATAGTGTTTAATTAAGTTTTTCAATTTGAGCCTTCATTTTGGATCCTTAAAGTTTGTGTGAAAACGTGTTGATCTGGGCCTCCATTGAAGCATGCATTCTAGTTAAAAGAATATTCTAGCTATTCTGAAGCATTTTGTTGGTCAAGCCTTCCACTTTTGTAAAATATCTCAAAGATCTGGTGAGTCAAAATCCACTCTGCCTCACCTCCCACCAAAATTCATTTAAAAACAACCAATCATACCCATACTACCCCTGTTTGTCCTATGTGTGCACAAATGCATAATTTTTGTTACCAAAACATGCAGAAGCAATCAAGTTTTCATTGTATTTAGTAGCCTGAACCTTTCTTAGAAAATATCTCCATCATCTAGGGTGACAACTCATGAGAGTTAGATTTTTCTATATTGATCATGTTTTCTTCAAGGTCTTCTTAATAAATTTGCAGAGTAGGATGTCTCCATCTCCTCCATAAACAACTGGCTACAAGAGGGTCCTCTCACCCTTGTTAAAAGACACAACCATAAAGTAGTGAGGATAGATCAAATCCTCTTAAGGTACTACCCATTTCTCCACATCTGAGTGACAAAGAGCAAGCTGCATTCCTCCCCAGGCTACAAAATGACACACAACGCTCTCGCTTACCTCTAATATTCCTGTCAAAACCATGATGCAGCTCAACCTTCTGAGGGATAATTAATTTGGGTACCAACACCATTCTCGTGCCGCCACGGGGCCTCGATTTGTGTTGCCAAGAACCGATTTGTGGTGCCAAGACCGATTTGTTGATCTACTACCGTTCGTATCCATTTGTCTCAATGCAATCTGTTGGCACCATTGCTGGGATCATTGTGATTGTAGTTCATACTCAACCCCTGGTAAACATTTCTTATATGCTCTAAGTGCTAGTACATTGTTTCAACATCATCCTATGTTCGGGCCTGTAAGAAGTGTTCAAAGTTACAAGTGCTATGTGCAATATTTCCAGTTTCTATAGTTGTTGCACTAAGTTTCATAAATATGGGTAAAGGAAGGTCAGATCTTTCCAGTTCCATTTCTGGTGTTGATAGACATTTGACATATCACATTTTTAGTGCATTTTCACAACTAAGGTGGAAATCCTTAATGGCGACTCTGTGTTGATATGATTTTTTATAAGTACTAGTGTCTAAACCTCTGTCAAGTGAGATTTGTTACTACTCTTTGCAAATATGGAAGGAGGAAGATCTTTTTTCGCTAGGGATCCTACTAGGACATTATTTCTAGAACTAGGAAAAGCAAAGTCAGAAGGAAGAAGAGCCTAGAGAGTTGTTGGAGATCAGTAGTCAAGAAAAGAGATCTCCATTGATGAAAGTGATCAGCCTATCATTGAAGATTGCCATTCAAGTGCTTCTGAATCGGTGTAGTCTTTTTGTGGAATCAAATTCTCCATCTGGAGAGGGGTCTTCATTTGAATTTGAAAATTTTGCTTCTCATTCGCCCCTATGTTTTCCAGAGTTGATAGGGATTTCCAAGAAATAAATCCTTTAGGGGATATCCATTTTGGAAGTTATACTCATGTGTTTCAAATACCCCTTGTCCCTTATTAGTTTGATTCTCCTCCAAGGTCACCTCCTCAAAATAACATGGCCCATCCCCCCACCTGCACCTCATTTTGTTGTAAATACCTTTGTTCTATAAGTTTTAGAGGGATGGTCGATTATCCAAATGCAATTCCCAAGATGTAAGAAATAGAATACCAAATTTCCAAGGAAATAATGTTATAACCGGTGATCAACATCTAAAGCTTTTTATCAACACGATGGAAGACTTTGAGATTGAATTCAAAGATGTATATATCAAATTGTTTATCCATAATTTAGAGGAAGATGCAAGCGACGGTACAAAGATTTTCCAGATAATTCCATTGATTCTTGGACCGAAATGAATAATGCATTTAGAATACGATGTATGGTGACAGTAACGGATCCTAGGTTTCTTCGTTAGAATTTGATAATATCGAAAATAATCCTAATGAGTTAGTGCATGACTTCAACACTAGATTTATTAAGACATTGAGGAGATTTCTGTAAGTTTAAGGCCATGTGAAGAATCTTGTCTTATAAAGTATTGAGATGCATTTGATAAGAAAATTTTTACTACTTGAGGGACAAAAATCCTACCAATTTGAGGCGAGGCCTTTATCATGGCTCTTGAAATTGAGAATAACATCAAAGAAATTGGAAAACCTCCTAAGAGGGAAGGTGTGAAACCTGGTTAACCTGAGAAAAACCTTAGGCAAGTAAGGTTGCTGATTTGGAGGAAGTTGTGAAAACTTTGGTAGGAGTTGTCAAGGAAATCTCATACAAATCATCTCGGGAAGAGAAAGGAATTGGGTAAAGTTTAGAGGGCCAACATAAGTAGCAAGGCCAAGACAGATATGCCAATCATCCTAGAAATGAGAAGAGATATGATGACATAGGCAAGGGACCTATGGGATCTGCAAATAGAAATCCCCAAGTTAGGGAAAACAGAATGGTGCTTGATCCTTTGGCTTCCATAGTTGTTTTTATTGAAGAAACAAATGTAATTGATTGGTGTGACAGATGTTTCATGCCCCATGCTCCATGTGAATTAGATCAACAAGTAAAAGAGGAAGCTAATGATGATAACACTAATGATGATGCATGCATGATGGAGTGCTCTGTCAAAATCACAAGAAGGAGCAACCTCAACCGAGGTAATAAGTGCTAGAAGCATCGACTTTTGGGATTGCATTCATCGTGTACCTCTTCTTCCCAGCTCTCTCATACCTTAGAAATATATAGTATATAAGCTTGAATTGAATTGCCCAATAATGAATTTGAATATTTAAGATCTTTAATGATAAAGAAGTATGATGGAGGAGTCCCATCTGAGGAGGATAGGAAGTTATTGATGAACGATGTTGTTGCTCAAGAGAAGGATTATAATACTAGGAGTAGAGTTGTCAAAGGAGTAGGGCCTCAAGCCAAACCTAAAGCTCCATTGCTTTCAAATATTCCTAAAGAGGTTCCTAAGAAAGATACACCTTCCAAAGGCCTTGCTATCCCAAACAAAATTCATACTTCTCCTCATGCTCAAATTGTCAAAAATCCCATGCCATCTGATGAATGTGTCAATCTCCCTTCCAATGCTACCTTTCCAAAGTGTGATCCATATGATATTGCCAAAGTTTTGAGTCAAATAAAAGTTAGTGTTCCAATTGTTGAGCTGCTTAGGATTCATGAACACAAGAAGAGGGCCTTTGAGTATTTTTGATTGAAAGAAGAGAAGAGTACCCGGTAGAAATGTAAACATTGTGGAGAATCCTCTAATCATCAAGAGCTAAAAACGCCACCAAAGTATCAAAAGAGCTAGATGAACCACCCGAGGTTTATTTGGGAACATCCCTGGTAGAGTCTCGAGATAAATGTGGATCCATTATTCACTACTCGATCATTAAGGATGATTGTTGCACAACCGTATGTTTGTTTTGGTGGCATCATGCAATGTTATGCCTCCTGGAAGTCACAAATGAATTGTATATCAAAGTAACAACAATGCATATGGCAAGTGTACACCATAGATTCCAGAGAAGCGCCGGTGGTGGGATGTGTGAAAGGTCCGGTGGTGTAACTTGCAGAAGCTTATCTAGGAAGGAACTTGAAACTTGATGTTGTTATTGTTGATTGCCCAACCAAGTGGGGTATGTTGTTGTCCAGAAAATGGGCTGCAAGTGTTGGTGGGAGTGTTCAAATGGATATTTCCTATGCCACCATCCCAATTGAGGGCAGTCTTGTCAAGTTGTATGGAGAAAATAAGATGTTGCACCTCATTAAAGACCCCAACAATGCATCTTATGAAGTGTTGTACACAAGTGTTGATGCTAATAACTTTATTGGGTTTGTTGATGGGAAAGAGAACAAAATGGATCAATGTAAGAATATTGAACAAGTAGGCTCTCCATGGACTCTTTTGTTTGATGGATTTTTCTCCAAATTTGAAAATGGTGCTAGTGTAGTTCTGATTTCTCCAAGCTTGGAAGAGTTTTTTTTTTCTTTCAAACTTAGCTTTGAGTGTACTAACAACATTGCTGAGTATGAAGCATTGTTGTTAGGTTTGAGAATTTCTTGGAAATACTATGTTAAATACATTGTTGTTAAGGGAGATTCATAACTAATTGTTAAACAAATCAGAAAACTATATGCCACTAAGAATACGAGAATGAAACAGTACAAGCATGCAGTTTGAGACTTGATTGAGATGTTTGATTCATTTAACATTGTGCATCATGAGAGGAAGTTCAATGTTATGGTAGACAAGCTTACATTGTTGGGATCTCGGTTTAATAGTTGTGCAATGTCCCCATATTGTGAATATGATGTTGAAGTGTTAACAAGGCCATCTGTCCCTGTCAACATTAAACATTGGCAAATTTTTGATGATGATGCTCAGGTCAAAAGATTTCTATAGAAAAAGGGAGTTCATTGATCAGTGTATTGATTTGGAGCCAATGGTGTGTGCAGCGAAGGTTAAGAAACTTTGTTTGGTAAAGACATCATCCAATCAAGACTAACACCATTCCTAGAGGACTGGTTGCTCTTGAATCAAACTCGATAATTCGATTGCATTATCAACGAGGCATATATCAGCATCAAGGGATGTTGAAGAGCATGACTTGGGTACGAGAGGAGAAATGAAGGAAGATCTGGTTGGGAAGCAATCGAACAAGGAGGAAAGACAGTCCTATGTCCAATTGTTGAAGAAGTATCAGGACTACTTGGCTTGGTCTTATTCAGTGGTTAAAGGCATAAAAAGAGGATTTGTTTCAGTATGAGGTTCCTTTGGAGTCTAATGCAAAACCATTCAGACAAAAGCAGAGGCCGATTAATCCACTCCTCTCTGTGAAGATGCAAGATGAGTTAAAAAATCTAAGAGATGGAGGGATCATTTAGCCAACAAGGTATTCTTCTTGGGTTACGAACTTAGTGCCAATTAGAAAAAGAATGGTGAATTTTAGAAATTTGAATAGAGCATCAATGAAGGATAATTATCCTTTACCAAACATGGATAACATGCTGCAATTAGTGACTGGTTCTGAGTTGCTTTCTACTTTGGATGGTTTCTCTGGGTATAACCAGGTAGTTGTGAAGCAATCAGAGAGAATCAAAATTGCTTTCACTACTCCATGGGGTACCTATGTGTATGTGAGGATGTCGTTTGGCCTGATGAATGCTGGAGCTACTTTTTAGAGAGCAATGGATGTAGCATTCTCAAGATATATAAATGAATTCATTGCTATGTATCAGGATGATGTGATAGTTTTCTCCAGAAAGAGAAGTGATCACCTGCAACATTTAGAAAAGATGTTGATAAGATGCAGATAGTATGGAATTTCACTCAATCCAAAGAAGTGCCATTTCAGAGTACAAAAGTTTAAGTTGCTTGGTCACATTGTATTAAAGGATGGTGTCATGATTGATCCCGAGATGGTAGAGGCCATCATCGATTCCAATTCCAAGAACCAAGAACCAAGAAGGGGATTCGGTCCTTCTTTGGGAAAATAATTTTTATCAAAAGATTCATATCAAACTTTGTTGAGTTGACCATTCCAATTACTTGCATGCTAAAGAAGGACCAAGTTATCAAGTAGGAAGAGGCTGCCATTCAATATTTCAATGGGATCAAAGAAGCATTAAAGCATGCCCCTGTTTTAGCAGCTCTAGATTATAAGAAGCCTTTTCAGATGTTTTCCTTTGCTTTGGAGAACACTATTGCATTTGTCTTGTTGCAGAAGGATGATGAAGGGGCTGAGAGGCCAATAGCCTTTTTAATAAGGCATTGCAAGGGGCTGAGTTGAAATACACCATTATGGAGAAGCAAGCATTTGCCTTGGTAAAAGCAACAAAGGTTTTCAGACCTTATATTTTGAGCTCTAAAATTGTTGCTTATGTTCCCCACACCATGGTAAAAGATGTCTTATCAGAGATGGAGGTCTCAAGCAAAAGATGCAGATGGGTGAACAAGTTGTAGGAGTATGACATGGATATCCAAACCACAAAATTGGTAAGAGGTTTGGGCTTAGCTAAACTTATGGCTGAGAGCAACCTGTAAACTATTGAGGTGAATGAGGTGGATGTCTTTGAAAATTTGGTGAGTTCTGAGTGGTACAAAGATGTAATTTTTTATCTCAGACATCTATACTGCCCTGAGTATTTGAGTAAAAATAAAAAAAGATCTCTTAAGTTGGCTTCCCAAAAATATGTCATTACTGATTTTGGGTTAGCTTGGAAGAACCTTGAGGGAGTCCTCTTAAGGTGCATTACTGAAGATGAAGCCCCCAAGATAATTTCTGATCCCCATGGAGGAGTTTGTGGGGGGAATTTTGCTGGAAAAATCATAGTAGACAAGATCCTAAGGGCTGGTTATTGGTGGCCAACTATTTTCAAGGACATAACTTTATTGGTTAGAAGATGTGAGAGTTGCCAGCGTTTTTCTGGAAGATTGAAAGCTTTAGGCTCCCTTACTTTGCATCCTGTATCAATTGAAGCCCCATTCAAGAAATGGGGAATGGATTTCATTGGTGATATTTTAGACCCTTCAAGTGTTGGCCATAGGTGGATTCTTGTAGCCATTGATTACTTCACTAAGTGGGTGGAGGCAATCCCTACCAAGAGGGCAACACACCAAATTGTCATGGACTTCATACTGAACCATATCATCTGCAATTTTGGAGTGCCATTTAAAATTGTTGCTGAAAATGCCACGAGCTTCAGAGCTAAACCTTTGGTGGTAATGCGTAAAGAATATGGGATCAATTTGACATATGCCTCCAACTATAACCCCCAAGGAAATGGACAAGTAGATTCCAACAATAAAAATATGTTAAAAATCATTAGGAGAACGTTGGAGCTGAAAAAAAGGAAATGGGGTGAGCAGTTGAAGTTTGTTGTTTGGGTTGATAGAATTACTATTAAAAGAGCTACTAGAAAGAGTCCATTTGAATTGGTGTGTGGAAACCAAGCTCTTCTGCCCCTGCATATGTAATTGTCCTCATATCAGTTCATTCAACTAGAAGAACAAGAAGTTAGTCCATACGATGCTCACATTAACCAGATTGTTGAACTTGATGAAGAAAGGAGGGCATCTCACCAAAGGCATGTGAAGTTCAAAGAAAAATTGAAGAAGTTATTTGACAAGAAGGTCACTCCCAGAGCTTTCAAAGCATTGGAGATCTTGTGTTGTTATGGGATAGTAGGCATGAAGACAAGGGAAAGCATGGTAAATTTGATGCACTATGGATGGGCCCTTACTCCATTGACATCCGGATTGGTGAACATACCTTCTTCTTGAAAGACTTGGATGGGGAATTGCTTGAATTGCCTATTAATGGCAGGAACTTGAAACATTTCTTGGATTGATTCCCTAGAATCAAGGTGAGCATCATTTTTACAGTGTATAGTTCGTTGGTTGCTTTCTGTCTTTTGTGTTTTTGCTTGTTTTGGTCCTTGGTGACCTGGTTTTGCTAGTTCCTCGGCTCATTTTTAGGAGATGGTTCTAGTTTTCTGCTCTGCAAGCTAACTCCTTTTCCCAATGGATGTTTTTGGCACTTGGTCTATTATTTGGTTCTTGTGGCACTCACAAAGTGAGTGACCATCCCCGAGTCGAGCCGATGTTGGTGCTTGAAAACTTTGTCCTCCATTTGGTTGCCATGATTAGTTCCTCCTTGGTCGAAGGTCACTTAAAACCCAATTTTTTTTTAATTTGTCCTCTGTCCATCTCGAAGGTGTGTCATCAATTGGGCATAGAACTTGGGATGTTCCTTCCTTCCATTTTTTGCAGTCATGTGTTGTTGTCCCTACCATTTTTGTCCGGGTACTTGAATAAATGTGAATGTATATAGCTCGGAGGGTAATGTGTGAATCTTAAAACATTTCCAAATTCTCTGTCTTGAGGAAAACTTCATCTCGGGGATCAAATAGTGGTTTCCCGCATTTTACGGCTTGACGGGTGTGTTTCTCCTGTCAAATTTAAATCTCTGCATCAATGGAAACATGGCCCTTTTTGGTTGGATGTGGCTCGATGGGGCACTCTAAAAATTTGTGGATCATTTTAACCCAAAACTTGTCCACAAGGAGGAATGAAGCTCGTTTGAAGACTCGCCTTTTGTTTGGCCTTGGAGTTGTGCTGAGAGGACACGTGGAGGATTTTGTTGCTTTTCCAGACTTAGAAAATTTTTTTCATGCAACTGATATAGTTTTGGCGGGTCGTGGACATGTGGTGGGTTGGTGCTCATTTGAATATCTGTCTCGGTGTCCTACCTTAACATATACGATGAGAGGGACGGTGGAGGTTTATGTCGGATCCGCTAGGGACTTAAACTTTTAAAAAAATTCTAAGGCCTGGGACACGTGGTGAGCCCGCGCTCATTTAGGGTCTCCGCTTTTGGGGACCATCTTGAAGTTGCACCATAAAGACACATGGAGGTTTCCACCGGGTCTTCCTTCCTTAGAATTTTTCAAGCAACTTCCTAAAAGGCCTAAGACACGTGGAGGGACCGCGCATGTTTGGGGACCGGCCCTTGAGTTTTATTTTGAAGAAGCACTAAGAGGACACTTGGAGGCTTCCACTCACTCTGTCTTTTTCTTGGACTTTTCAACGGCCGAAGAAGACTGTCTCAGACCTTGGACACATGGCGCCTTCCACTGAACTCTCAATATTTTTAACAAACTCTGTGACTGAGACACATGTTGAGCCCGCGCTTGTTTGGGGTTTCTACTTTTGGGGACCATCTCAAGATGTACCATTGAGACACATGGCAATTTGAAAAGTTAAAAGGCGGGGAGGCAGACTCTCGGGGAAAATTTGGAAAATTTTCCTTTTTCCAAAAATAGATAAAATAGCAGAATTTAGCTGCGTTTCCTCTGGGACCCACATTGGGACATGTGTTAATCCCATTTTTAAAGGCAGAGGGGCAGAGAAAATTGAGAAATTTTGCATTTTTTCCAAGGGGTTTAAAAAATTAAAAAGGAACCTCCAAGCCCGTCTTAACTCGGATCTCCCTCATGGACGATCCAAATTCAAAAGGGAAATCAAAGAAACTAACTATGCGCTCGTATCTCGATTTTCCACCATTTTTGCTCCAAAACTCATGGGGATGCAAATTTTTATGGTTTTTAATCATTTCTTGGAGTCTCCTGCATGCCAAATGAAGAGGAACATTAATTTGATATCCTGGTTTGGTGGGGAAGGTCTGAAAACGTCTTTCACCATTAAAGATGTAATCTTCTTTGTCATATTCGACCTGACCTTTCTTTCCTTGGCACGTAAGAGACCTGTTGATATCTTGGTTTGGTGGAAAAATATCAAAACATCTTTTACCATTAAGATGTGATCTGACTATTGGCCTCAATCTGATTTTCTAGTTTTTCCTTCCTTAGCACAAAGAACCAGATTTGACAGATTGGAGGAGGAAGTAGTTGGTGTGCAAGATGAAGAACGACTTACCAGGTGAAGAATTGAATGTTGGAAATATTTGGAGATATTTTCCCTCTGCACACTTGACAAATTTTTTGCAAATCTGATTTTTGGAGTCACGATCAATGGTCGTAACACGCAATAGTGCTTAGAATGTTTTTGGTTTTGGGGGAAAAATCATTGTAAATGAAGTATTATAAATTGTATGAATTTTTCATGCAAATGGTTGGAGTGTTAGAGGTTAGAAACTAATTCCTAAGAGAAAAGTTAGAAAAAGCCCATTTTCTTGAGAAATCATTTGAGGAACCTGTTTATCTCTTTTGTGTTAAATTTGATCATGTCAAGGTGGTTGCAAGTGTACAGCCATTGACTAGCTCTGAAATTATTCTCGAAACTTTCCCCTGCTAATGAATTTAATCAAATATGAGTAAATTTGTGTTTGATTTTGAGTAAAATTGTGTCTGCGTCATTTCGAATGTTTGTAAACATTATCTTATTCCCATTGCAATCTTGCATTGAAATATCTGTGAATCACACAAGATCTTAGCTTTGTGATAGTTTGGTGATACTTGCAATTTCATTTATTAGAACAATTTCATTTGATAGTGAAATAAACAAGTTTAAAATCACTTTACTCCTAGCATGATGATTAATATTGTTTTTTAGCCTTTGAGGGTATCTTAGGCATGACAAAATAGAGGTTGATAGTGTTTAATTAAGTTTTCCAATTTGAGCCTTCATTTTAGATCCTTCAAGTTTATGTGAAAACGTGCTTGATCGGGCCTCCATGAAGCAAACCTTCTATTTAAAGAAACATTCTATCATTCAAGCATTCTGTTGGTAAATCCTTCCATTTTTGTAAAAGCTCTTAAATATCAAGAGTCAAAATCCACTTTGCCTCACCTCCCACCAAAATCCATTTAAAAACAACCAATCATACCCATACCAACCCTGTTTGTCCAATGTGTGCACAAATGCATAATTTATGTTACCAAAACATGCAGAAGCAATCAGGTTTTCATTGTCTTTAGTAGCCTAAACCTTTCTTAGAAAATATCTCCATTATCTAGGGTGACAATTCGTGAGAGTTAGATTTTCTTTGTATTGATCATGTTTTCTTCAAGGTCTTCTTAATAACTTTACAGAGTATAATGTCTCCATCTCCTCCACATAAAATATGCTACAAGAGGGTCCTCTTACCCTGGTTGAAAGGCACAACCATAAAGCGGTGAGGATAGATCAAATTCTCTTAAGGGTACTACCCATTTCTCCACATCCCGAGTGATAAAGAGCAAGCTGCATTCCTCCCGGCTACAAAATGACACACAACGTGATCTTCTTTTCTCTAAGCTTCTTCTCAAAACCATGATGCTACTCAGCCTTCTAAGGGAGAATCAATTTGGGTACCAACAGAGTCACCTTATGCCAATCCAAATCCACCTCCTTTTAATGTTGAGGCATATATAAAGATTCAACCCTATGATGGAGATGTTAACTATGAGAAGCTAGACCATTCTCTATCTCAACTTGAGGTATATTTTAGTTTGCATTATATTTATGAATGCTAGTGAATTTATTTCGTAAGGTTGAAATTAGCCAATCATGATCTAACTCATTTTCATAGTTATTTACGTACATTGGTTGTTAGGAAGTTTCATCCTCTTACTAAGTGGAACGATTTTAAGATGTTAATCAAGAAGCAATTTTATCCTATTTACTTTGAGGAAGAGATGTCCATATATTGACAATATCTTAGGAAAAATAGAGGTCTCTATTTTTAGTTTAAGATATTGTGTAATGTCCCCATTACCAATTAGATTGCTTAGGAATCTTTTGATTTGTCTTAACCTTGGTTATGCCGAAGGGGCTAGTGACGCGTTGAAGGTAATTAGGTATGGTTTGTACCTTAATTTCGCTTATATGTTCTATTTTGGAGTTGGACACGTAATTTGAGGTGACTTAAGTGAAATAAGGTTGTGAGATGCTCCCCTAAGGTACTTTATGTTATATTTGGTTGATAACTTAAGTGATGTATGAATATATGGTACTTTATGTTCTAATTCTTAATTAGGGTAACTTAAGTGGAATTTTTGGAATAGGTGACATAAAGACACTTTAAGTGATGATTACACACATGAAGACTCTCCATGTGGGGCGATTAGGGTTTTGGGATTCTTTTTGGCAAAAAATAAATTATAAAAGGAGTCGCTTGGGGAGAGAAAAGCACATTATGATATCTTCTAGTTTTGTGTCGAATGATTTATTTTGAAATTTATTGTGGAGGTGAGATTCTACAGGAACCCTAGCTTTAGTGGTGAGAGATCCATCCCTAGCTAGCAAAGCATTCTTTGGTGGTGAAAGATCCATCCCTAGCTTGTTATTTTGGGGCTTCATTCAGATCAGATTTTCAGTTCAGGGTTGCAGAGTTTTCAGAGATTTCTAGGGTGTTGATTCATATTTCTACAGACTACGGGTCGAGAATTTCCAGCATCGAGATAGTAATAGTGAACTTCCATGAGGAATTTTGTGGTGTTTCTGGTTGTTCTCCTAGGGTGACATCACCTTTGGGAGTTTGTAGGTTGTTTTTGTTAGGGTTTGGTGTCATATTTTTGGGTTTTTCCAAGTTGGATCTATTTTATAAAATTTGTACTTGTTGTTGTCCAAAATTCAGAAAATAATATGATCAATTTCAGCTGTTTGTAAAAACTAGGGTTTTAAGGCATTTTATGTATTTAAATTTTAAAAAGAATCAGATATGTGTGGGAAAAACTATTTCTCAATAATTTATTTTTCTCCATATTTTTCATTCCTTTTGAAGCTTCTGGGTATTTTAGTAAGTTGACATTTTGGAATAAATAAAATATTATATAAATTTCAGTTTGATGAAAATTTATAATTTTGAGTGATATCCTATAAGGTATATTTCGGTGGTATCAGATTCGGATTTACTTTGCTTTGTTGGGTTGTGTATTAAGGTTTATTCTAGGAGGAATACACCTCAGAAAGAAAGGTAAAATATGGTTGATGATGAGGAGCTTAGTGAAGAGGTAATGAAAACATTATTCATCAATATGGTAAAACAATGAGAAAACCACAAATATCTATTTGAGACAACTCATAGAAAAATTATCACGGGGTAGATTTGGGAATCATACGAAATAGGAGAAAATAGTAATACGAGGCAAAGTAAGATCGAAAGGGTGAAGGTAACAATTCAGGAAGCACACTTCCCCTTCCCATAATACACATTCGAGCATGCATGAGCCAACATTTTTGAAGGATCCAAAAATTACACAAGTGGGACAACACTCAAAAATTTATGATGAGGATACTTGTTGGCTGAAGTATGAATCATTGAGTGAAGGATTTAAAGCTAATATGCCTTCTACCGAAAGTACTACAATATGAAGATCAATAGTAGGCCAAAGAGAGTGATCACACTATTCATGTTCTTGAATTACAAAGGATATTGTGACAGATTTCCATTCCACACTTCGATGGTTCTAAGAAGTGTACATCGCAATCATGGATGCAGAATTTATACTCATGTTTTAGCTTTGAATCCTAATCTGTGAAGAGGATGCAATAATTATTGCAATACTACATGTTGAGGGAGATGCTCATGAATGGAGGCATCATGGTCTTCTTACACAGGCACATGAATATTAATACATATGTAGAGTTTAAACAAAGGTTGATGAGTAGGTTTGACAAGAGGGATCCTGACAGGTTCTTTAAAGAGTTGACTCACTTGAGATAGACATGATATTTAGATGAATACATTGTAGATTTTCATAAGATTTTGGTTATGGTTTCTAATGTTTTAGAGATGAGATTGACTTCACTCTTCATAGAAGATTTGTTAAGGAATTTAATCCTTCTTCATTGCATGATGTTATTAGGAAAGCATGGGATTTGAAGTTAGCTACTCCAAATTCAAGGTTTCCACCTCGAGTTTAGTAAAGGGAACCACCATCTAGACCAAATGAGTTCCAGTAGAAGGATCCTCTACCTAGGAAGAATGTGTCTAAGTATCCATTCATTTCCCGAGAGCTTAGAAATGAGTTGAGGTAAAATAAACTATGTTTTGATTTCCGTACACCTTGGGCTCTAGGGAATGATTACATAAGGAAATACAAGTCCCAATTCATTTAGTTTTTAGGAGAGTGAGGGTTACATCTATGAGGAGTTAGAGATCCAAAAGATGGATGATGGATATGGAGTTATATTGGACAATATTGATGTGGAGTAGGAGGATGATAAATTTCCTTTGGATATTATAACTACATTACCTAGTACCCCAAGGTACAAGGAATTCAATGTCGAGAGGAGTTATCTAGGGTTAGTATGTGGTGGTTCTCATTGATAGTGGGACTACCCACAACTTCATTAATGCATCATTAGTTGAGAGGCGAGGTCTAAAGACATAAGACATTGATGGATTCAACATTGTTGTAACAAATGGAGATTCATGAGATGCACACAAAGAGGTCCACAATTAAGTAAGCATCACTATGGGTAACTACAAATTTACTTGATGATTACCACATAGTTATTATTGGGGAGACAAACATAGTGTTGGGAGTGAAGTGGCTTCAATATATTAGTGAGTTTCAAAAAAAAATTCAGACAATGGAGCTGAATTTGATGTCCAAACTGAAAGAATGTAACCTTAAGAGGTTTATCTATGAGAGCATATATAGTAGTTACAACCAAGGGAATGGAGAGGATTTTCCAACATGATGAGGTGTTTTAATATTGTTGGCAGATGTGGAGTTTGATGGATATGGGTGTGACCAGTAGTGTTGTACATGAGACGATTCTGAGAAATTGGGGTTATAGGTTCGGATCAACCGAGTTTATCATTATGTTGGTTATTTTAGGTTTTGGGAGACTGGATATATCATTTACTTATGTAGTACTCCAAGAACCAACACATTTTGAGATTCTATATGGTCACACATAATATGATATCTATAGATTGGAGGATGAGATAATCTTCTATCAGGACATGTTGTACCTTGTTCCATATTCATGGTTGAAGATGGAGATATTGCGACATATCCATTATTATTTTGTGACTAGACACTTGAGCCTCGATGAGACCTAAAAGTTCATATGGGAGAGGTTTAGATGGCATGGGTTGAGGGAGGATATCCTCAACTTTATACGGGGATGTGTGGTTTGTCGTTATGATAAATTAGAGCATACAAGTTCATCATTTTTAAACCGATATGGGATAACACTCTATGTACTTTCCTATTTCTATGCATGGTGAGTATATCATCCATATGTTATTTAGTCAAGGGACATATTTGACTCGTTACCTGGTTATTTAGTAGGTTCATAGTCAACACAGGAGGTGGACGTGAGTTATAGGATGTCTTTTCATTCTCTTGGGGTGCCTGATGATATAGTGATGAGCATACACAAGTATACCATGTGTGATGTTCATTCTGATTAGACATTTAGACCTGTATAGGACTCATATTGTTGAGTTGTATAACATTAAATAGGTTGACATTGTTCAAGTGGATGTTGGAATGGTATATAGGTTCGGGATCTATGATGATGTGATCAACTTTGAGTACAATTTCTACACAAGTCCAGAGTTGAGGATGAGGTTTGAGGAGTTTGTGAGGTGTGTGGGATACCAAGTTTGTTGTGTACGGTGATATGGAATCTACTCACCATTATGATATTATGTTGGGCATTGACTATATAGAGTTAATATTGCTGGTTGACCATTTTCATCGGAGACATTGGATTCTTCCCCATAGGACACATTGAGACACATTATGAGGAGCCTTTCTCTCACATGAGTGTTGGTCATGTGGGAGAGTTGGAACACTTATTACATATACAAGTTGTTTTCACATGTTGATCTAGGGGATGATATAGTGTTTAGAGTGAAGTTTCATACCCATGGGTTGACTGAAGAAGTAGTGATTGTGAGTGATCACATGATGGCAGCTTCACATTGGCAGGGATTGGACAGATTGGTAGTTTCAGTGTGGGTACCAGTGGAGAGTTGGTGTGGGCATCATACTACTTCAAGGGTATCATTTCTCTCTACTCGGCATGGAGAGTATGATGATTACATAGGGTGTCTTGGTCACTTTGGATCCCACAAATCATTGAGTAACTGCAGGATGAGGTGGAGAAACTTTCTTTGTGGGATTCAATTTTTATAACATGACAAGATAATGTTTGGGATCAAGCATTTTTAAGTAAGGGAGGACGGTAAAGTTTGCATTTCTGAGAATGGTAATATCCGCATTTCTGAGCAGATGTCCTAGGAAGCTTTTCATCCATCTTAGTCGTGGTTATGCTCAAGGGACTAATGACATTAATGGTTATTGGGTGTCATTTGTACCTTCATTTCACGTATATGTTATGTTTTAGAGTTGAACACATACTTTGAGGTGACTTAAGTGAAATAAGGTTTTGAGATGCTCCCCTAAGGTAATTTATGTTATATTTAGTCGATGACTTAAGTGATGGGTGAATATATGGTACTTTATGTTCTAATTCTTCATTGGGGTCACTTAAGTGGACCTTTTTGGCATAGGCGACATAAAGTCACTTTAAGTGACAATTACACACATGAAGACTCTCCATGTGGGGCGATTAGGGTTTTGGGCTTCTTTTTGGCAAAAGGGAAATTATAAAAGGAGTCACTTGGGGAGAGAAAGACACATTATGATATCTTCTACTTTTGTGTGGGCTGCTTGCTTTTGACCTTGTTTGTGGAGGTGAGATTCTACAGGAACCCTAGCTTCGATGGTGAGAGATCCATCCCTAGCTAGTAGAGCATTCTTCGGTGGTGAAAGATCCATCCCTAGCTTGTTATTTTGGGGCTTCATTCATATCAGATTTTTAGTTTAGGGTTGCAGAGTTTTCAAAGATTTCCAAGGTGTTGATTCATATTTCTACAGACTTCCAAGTCAGAGCATTTCCGGCATTGGAGATAGCAATAGCAAACTTCCAGGAGGAATTTTGTGGTGTTTCTAGTTGTTCTCCTAGGGTGATGTCACCTTTGGGAGTTTACAGGTTGTTTTTGTTAGGGTTTGGTGCCATATTTTCATTTTTTCTAGGTTGGATCTATTTTATAAAATTTGTACTTGTTGCTGTCCAAAATTCAGAAAATAATATGATCAATTTCAGCTGTTTGTAAAAACTAGGGTTTTAAAATGAGTTTATGTATTTAAAATAAATAAATAAAATCAGATCTGTGTGCTAAAAATTATTTTCCATATTTTTCCAAGCCTTTTGAAGCTTCTGGGTATTTTTGTAAGTGGACATTTTGGAAGAAATAAAATATTCTATATTTTTGTACCTTGTTGTCCTGAAAATCAAAATTTCAGTTTGTTGAAAATTTATAAATTTGGGAATTTTGAGTGATATCCTACAAGGGATGTTTTATATTGGCAATATCAATTACCAAGAAATGTAAGGTTGATTTTTGTATTAAAATGAACATTTCATTGATGAATATATAGTGAATGTTATTCATCTTCATATGTGTGGTGTAGGGTTTGGTAACACCCTCTTTGGTATATTCGCGGTGTTATCTTCATGAGGAGATACAACCAATACCACTTGATAAATGATGGAATGAACTACATCATTTCATCCTATAAAGGATACTCAAAAATATCTTTGGTAAGTGCCTATGATTTAAGGATCTTATTATTCTAGTGGGATGTTTTCTTTGATTATTTTGGGATATATTGAAGATAAGGAATTTGTTGCATCAAGACATGATGCAATATGTTTACTAAAAAGAATGGAAGAAAATGAAAGATTCAAAGTATAATAGTTCAAGGAGAGTTTTCCAAGAGCCTAAGTGGTTGCCACCCTCTAGGCTAATTGATCATCTGAAATCCATTTGCTACTGCAGACAACATGTTTCCAAATATCATTTTTATAGGTATCCCTTGAATGATGCTAATGGGTTAAAACAATTGTTAAATTATTTCATTAATCAAGGTGTAATCCATACTAGTATTTCTCCATGTGGATCTCTCTATTGTTTTGGTGCCTAAAAATGATGGTACATAGAGTATGTGTGTTTCTTATATAGTACTTAATAATATAAATGTAAAAAAATAGGTACCCTATTATATGGATTTATGATTTTCTAGATCATTTGCAGCATGTTAGGTACTTTTCCAAGCTTGATTTAAAATCTATAAATCACCAAGTGTGAATGAAGGAAGATCACATTTTGAAAATAACATTCAAGATAATGCAAGGTTTTTAATTAGTTGGTTTTCCAATTTGAGATATGTAGTGCACATAATACCCTTATGTGGTTGATGCATGAGGTGATGAGGTCATTTATTAATTTTCTTATCATTGTGTTGTTGGATGATATTATTTTTTCAAGAAGAATTTTTATGAGCATATTATTTATTCAAAACAAGTTTAAAGGATAACAAGTTAGTTTTGAATAAGAAGTGTGAGTTTTACAATCAATCATGCATATTTTGGGGGTATGTGGCTAGATATGGGGAGTTTAGGATTGATCTAGGCAAGATAAATGCCATTTGGAATTATCCTAAGCCTTATATTGTGACCTAGGTAAGGATTTTTATTGGTACATTCAATATCTACAAAAGTTCATCAAAAAATTATCCTATATTGTTACTCCTTTACATTGTATTACGTAATAGGTGTTAAGAAATTTACTTGGGTAAGAAGCAAAAATATCCATTTGATACTTTTAAATATAATAATAGCCGTGCACTCGATTTAATATTTTCTATACTTGCATCTACCTTTTAAGGTGGAAATGAATGCCCGTGACTATATTATGGAGGATTTAAAAATTCAAGGAGGTAGGTGATGAGAGGTCGTCGATCCTTTTCATTAAATAATGTCAATCTAGGGCTGATGTCTGAAGGAAATATGTAATAGGAGAGATATATATTTGATAAATGGTCCCTTCTACCAGATCCACTCTTGTAGGAATTAAAAATCACACTTACACACTTGCAAGAATTAAAAAAGAACACTTACAAGAATTAAAACACGCTTGCAGGAATTGAAACACACTTGCAAGAATTTAAATGTCACACTTACATGAAATTAAAACACACTTGCAGGAAAGGAAATTACTGAATTGAAAAGAAAGGATAAACATAGAAAACACCTGTAGGTTCACAAAAACTATACACCAAAAGAATAATTACATGGTACAAAGAAAAAAAGACAATAAAAATATAATTATAGAATGAAGAAACAAACATAAACACATAGATCCATCTTCCTTAGAATGAGTGGCCAGCTCATTCCTCAGAAGAGGATTTTAATCAACACTTATTTACAAATTAGATGGAATGGAACCTCAAAATGAATTGATCAAAATAATGGAGATTACATTCAATGGTGTGGGAGGTTGCATTTATAATTTCATGCTTCAACCAACTCCTTATTTTAAGGCATACATCTCAATCAAATATTAACAACTAAGATTTAAATCTATCCATAAAGCATTAATCTCCACAAAATATGGAGAGAGCTTATCTAACTCTAACTAACAATATGACTCTCTTATTTTATTGTTGAGAATCAAAATGAATATTGATTCTTCCTTATTTTACAAATAATAAAACACTTATGGAAATATCTATTTTTTGAAATAATATGAATAAAAATTTCTAAATGGTTTCCAAAAATAGTTCTTCAATCTTATTGTACTCATATGTTGGACTTGGAAGGACTCTGGAGCTGATTCTGACCTTCTGGAGCTGCTACATACTTCAAGAGTTGACTTTGTGACTCCAACTCTACTAAATTCCATTTTTCTTGAAAATGATGAATGTTGTAGCAAAATTGAAGGAGGTTTTGTTCAAATCATTATTATGACCAAAAACTTTCTCAAATTTTCCTTTTGAATTTTATTTCTTTGATTATGCAATTTTTGGTGTTAACTTGATATGCATTTTTGACTGCCACATGTTAAAAGTCAAATTTATTCCAAATGGTAAAACTTGTAGAAAATTTTAAGGAGGTTTTTGTTTAACTCATTTTTATGACAAAAACCTCTCTCAAATTTTCTATTTGAATTTTGTGTTTATGGATCCATTTCTAGAGCTAGAGCGGTTATTTCTAAAGCTAGAGTGATAAAATCCAAAGATAGATTGATAGACTCCAAAGATAGTGATAGACTCTAGATCCATACTAAAAAGGATATACCTTTTGCATAAGAAATTGAATCAAGATTATTATTTTTGAACTTGCATAATTTTTAGAGAAGAATCTGAATATGCAATTAGATTTGTGTTTGAGTATATTCTTGATAACTTTTTTACTACTTTTCCCCAAACTTGTACTAAGGAGTTTCTCATAGAATTGTTGTACATTTTTGGAGCTAGTATGGTATGGAACTCCAAAGCTCTAAATATTCTCCATAATTGTTTCTTATATGTGTACTCTTCATGGTCAGAATCCTTTATAGCTTAGTATGGACTACATATGCACAAATTGACATCTTTTTCCCAATAATAATTAGAAATAGCTAACAAAGAGATAATAATAAAGTCTAAAGAAACAACCATGATATATACTCTCTATTTCATTCTAAATAAACCATAAGTTTAGAAACTACACTTAGATCCACTTGTATGTCATTTATGCAAGGAAAAAGGAATGCCATATTTTGTATATAATGGGCCATTTTTTGGGCTCATCAGTAGGCCCATGTGTTATCATTTTGAATTGTTTCAGGGTACGATTTTGAATTATTGTACGTGTGATAAGGATTATATGCTCCTACTAAAGTGGTGAAGAAGTGGAATCATTATCTCATGGGTCAAAACATACAAATGTGTCCCACTTTTTTGAATTTTTTATATCTTCAACAAAATATGTCACTACCAAAACATGACCAAACACATAAAATGGCCAAACATGTATTTTTAAGATATTATAAATACCAAGGTGTATGAAATCCATAATTTATCTAATTTTTAAAAGTTTTTATAGTATTTTTAAATATTTATTTACTAGTCATTTAAAAAATATTTGTTTACACTAAGTGGAGCAAACTTATAGTGATAAGGAATATATGATCCTAATAAAGTGGTCAAGAAGTGGAATCACTATCTCATGGGTAAGGAAAACATTACTCATATGGATCATTAACCTCTTCAATATTTATAAGCTCAAAACAACTTAAGGAAACTAGGCACCATAAATGGATGGGTTTCTTACAACAATTTCATTTGGTTATCAATTATTAAAAATGTGTGACTAACAATTTAGGTGATGTGTTGTTTAGATCTCCTTTTCTTTCATCTTTAACAACCATAAATCTTCTGAACCTTTTGTGGGTGAGTCTTAAAAGAAGGATATGAAAAATATTCATATTTTGGGGAGCCATTCCTTCAAGAAAAGAATCCCTAAGGCATGGTTTTTGATCCTAAGGGAGAGCACTAACTCCAAGATGGGTTTCTCTACAAGATGGGTGGTATTTGTGTGCCTAAGGAGGAAATATTTTAGCTTATAAGAGAGGCACATAATTCCAAGGTTATATAACATTTTGGTGTTAGGAAAACTATTTCACATTTACAAAGGTATGTTCACTAGCATAATATACAAGTTTATGCCACTAATTTCGTAAGAGGTTGTGTTTTATGTAGTACTAGAAAGCCTCCTAATAGGAAGTTGAGATCATACATGTCATTATTAGTTCCTTCTAGGCCATGGAAAAATATTGCCTTGGATTTTGTAGGTGTGTTTCCTATGTCAAATAAGGGTCTTGACTATCTCTCCGTGGTTGGGGAAAAGCTTAACAAAATGTGTATTATTATTCCTTTTTAAAAAGTAAGAGAAGTGATGTAAGCGAGTTTTTTTCTAATGTTTGGATTGATTTTGGTTTTCCTAACTCCATTATTTTAGATTAGGACTCAAGGTTTTTGGCAAGTTGTTTGCTACATCATGGGGAAGATGGATAAGAAATTGATGTGGTCTACCACTTTCCACCTATAAACCGATGTGAAAATGAAGTGGTAAATAAAAAATAGTATAACTCTTGGTATGTTATAGTAGGAAATTTCCTAAGAGGTAGGATACAATTTTGGTATATATCTATCTTCATAATTCTGCACTTCATGCTTCTACTAGTAAAACTATTTTTGAAACTTGTTTACGGATATATACCTATAAGTGTATTTAATATTTATTTGACACCGCCATGAAGGGATTATTAGAAAGTGGATATAGAAGTCAAAAATATGAGAAATTCATTGAGAAAATTTTAAAAATTCATCTCCTTGTGTGAGAAAGGTTGAAGGAGACACAAGCTAAGTACAAAGCACGATATTATCAACATGGAATTGGGAATTATTTCCTTGTTAAAGATAAAGTGTTGTTATACTTGAGCAAAGAGATACTCGAAGTGTTTATAAACTTATCAAGCCTTTATAGTATGGTCCATTTGAAATTTTTAAACAAGTGGGAAAGAATTATTTCAGGGCTTGATTTTCCTCCTTATATAGAAATATTTATTTAGTTGTCAATGTTGAAAAATTACATTTATTTAAGCATTCTATGTTAGATAATAAATATAATTGGTTACTAATCCATTCTAATGAATATATTTATCATGATAGTTAGTTAGAGTGGGAGGAGAATGTTGTATTATATGAAGGAAATGACAACACAAAGAGGTACGACAAAACATTGGCTTGTTAGCTTTAAGGGTCAACTATAGGTAGAAACACTAAATGGTATTTCAAATAAGATGTAGGGAAGAAATTTATCCACTTAATTAGTATAGGAAGCTTTTATGGACTTAAAATCTTCAAATTGTGGAGGTATTCTCCAACTTTGGATCTCAAATGTACCCAATTGATGTAACTCATACTTGTAAATACGTATATAAGGCCATTATTGTAAAAATAAATCATATCATATAGTTTCTATATATTTTAAATGTATGTACTTCGTCATGTGTAGGTTTTACTACATATTTTGGTTCATATTTACACAATACACACTTTAAAATAAAATGGATCTCAATTTCTATATGCAAAAGATATGGCCTATAAAAGTTAGAACACTTTTTTTCACCAAAAACTCATGGAAGCACGTGGAAGTTGTCTAATTGTCACTAGAGGTTACGTAAATTCCCAGCTGGTTATGAAAGTGTCACCTGGAAGTTTTTCAAACTACCCAAAGCATTTGTTTAAGTAGTACATGTTGGTTTACAAAAAGAAATAGTTTCATCATGTGTCCAAAATACATAGATTGAAACGATTGAAAATGTTTCAACTTTCACATTCTATTTATTTGACTTTGTGTTAGTTTCACAAGGTATATGGTACAATTTTAGGTCTTTGGATGTCAAGAATCATCAATAAATAACAACAAGTGTTTTGGAATTGGATACCCCATTGAAAAACAACTAGTTGAGGGTCTTTGTTCATTCATTTAGATTCTTAGGAGCTATGGATGTATTCTAGTGTTTTAGTAAGAATGATAAAGTATTTAAAGTGTTATAAAATAATTGTGCAAGAGTTAGAGAGGGGGAGCATTTGAATATTTTCCGTAAAGGCCATGAATTGGTTGTATCTTTTACAAAAGTGTAAATTTCATAGTTGGAAAGGGAGTTTTATTACCTCACTCACTATATTTTTTTCATTCTTGGGTTTCTCTAGGACAAATCCTTGTGTTCACAATTCATTTTCCTATTCTTCCTATTTTGTGTATGTTACATGTTTTACATACTCAATTACAACACTTCATATCTCTATTTTAATGTGAAGTTGAGTTTATTCCTTTCACTTGTTGAGCTACGATTAAAAGATCCATGTTGATGAAACCTAGTGTGGAATATCAACATGTTTTATTGATTTTGTTTTGTTTGGCCTTCCCCTCTCTTATTTTATGGCCTACAACACACACAAAACACACACACACACACACACACACACACACACACACACACACACACACACACACACACACACACACACACACACACACACACACACACACACACACACACACACACACACACACACACACACACACACACACACACACACACACACACACACACACACACACACACACACACACACACTACACACACACACACACACACACACACACACACACACACACACACACACACACACACACACACACACACACACACACACACACACACACACACACACACACACACACACACACACACACACACACACACACACACACCACACACACACACACACACACACACACACACACACACACACACACACACACACACACACACACACACACACACACACACACACACACACACACACACACACACACACACACACACACACACACACACACACACACACACACACACACACACACACACACACACACACACACACACACACACACACACACACACACACACACACACACACACACACACACACACACACACACACACACACACACACACACACACACACACACACACACACACACACACACACACACACACACACACACACACACACACACACACACACACACACACACACACACACACACACACACACACACACACACACACACACACACACACACACACACACACACACACACACACACACACACACACACACACACACACACACACACACACACACACACACACACACACACACACACACACACACACACACACACACACACACACACACACACACACACACACACACACACACACACACACACACACACACACACACACACACACACACACACACACACACACACACACACACACACACACACACACACACACACACACACACACACACACACACACACACACACACACACACACACACACACACACACACACACACACACACACACACACACACACACACACACACACACACACACACACACACACACACACACACACACACACACACACACACACACACACACACACACACACACACACACACACACATTACCTCTTAGTAAATACCTTACCACCCAAGTTAGATATACCTCTTCAATGCACCTTGGAATTACTTCTACAACTCTAAAGTTCCTCATTAAATCAAAAACATTATCCCCAATAGTTAGTTGACTTGGTCTATGGTAGCATATAATCCCCAATATATCATGATTCTTATGCATATAGGGATAATTCCATAATGAAAGTGCCCCTCTTACTAACATAGTAGTTGATTGGTTGAAAAATGAGTATGTTTACTTGTCCAATATTCCCATATCCTCCTTTATGGATTCAAAAATCCTAAACAAAATCATATTAAATTTCATTTGAATACATTCCTTAATACCTAAATTGAATACGATTATTAGCTAATTTAGACATGTCTCTTAGAACAACTTGGAATTGCTTCTACAACTCTAAAAATCCTCATCCTCATCCTTAGACATATATAGACTTGAAGAATGATTTAAATATTAATTTTTTATTACATGTTGGAGGTATGAGTAAACTTATGATAAAACATGTCATATAATAAGCTAAAAATACTCTCCTCTATCGCAATCAAATCACCGTCTTATTATAATAAAAAATTAGGAAATTTTCTTTTTTGTGGATCGATTATTTTAGTGATCTAGAAGAATGTAAATTAATATTTCATAGAAAAACAAACTCAAAGTGTGAAATTTCATTGCCATCAATTTGTTTCCTTCTTAATTTGATTCCTTACCATTTTTGTTTTCTCTTAAATCTAAATTCTCATAATGGTGCCAAACTTGTCTCATCATATTTCTCTATAACTTCATCACTCTTGTGTTTTTTTCTATACCGATTCGTATTTTCTATAGTCATGATGTCTTTGTGTGAAATTAATGAAACATTCATTGTCCAATGTTGATTCTTGAAAGCTAATTTTCTTTTCTTATGCATCATGTCTTAAATAAAAAATTGCAACATTCTTAAAAAGACTACCATAAAATGTTATAGCCGATAAATATGCCACCGGTGTAAATCTCAAACTAGTTTATGAATGCCTTGAAACATTTTTTATGGTGTAAATATTTTTGTACTTCGCAAATCCATTAAAAAATTGCTAGTAAAAATATAGTAAATCTCAATATAGTATTATCATACATCAACATTTTTTTCTTAATTTATGTTAGACCATCACTCAAAAGAAAATTAGATGTGTTCTCTTGTGTTACATCGTTGCATGCTTTGTGCCTCTTTATCCTTTCTAGGTTTTCCTTTGGTCATATCATAGTGAAACCCGACTATTTCCCCACCGCTAAGGCGGTGATTTTCCTTTAAATGGTCGAATCTCCTTTCATTGCAATGGTTGTTGCAGAATGGAAAAAATTTGTGACAAAAGTCTACGATGAGGTATGGATTCTGAATCCTCCCCGAATGTTTTTATTTCTGATGAATGTTTAGACCTTGTGGTCAAGTGGTATCATAATAATTTCCTTATTGCATATTTTTGTGGCCACATTCCCTCATAATCCTACCTTCAAAAATGGATAAAGAACCATTGGGAGTCCAACGATATCCTAGTTTCAGGTATCTATAACCTCACTAAAGGGTTTTATCTCTTTTCCTTTCACGAGCCTTCTTAGCTCCAAGCCCTCCTCCTTAAAGTGGTTTGTTGGTATTTAGGAATACCCTTTTAGTGTTTTCTTAGTGGACTCCCGATTTTAGTCCCACTAGCCATGTTTTGTTGAAAATTCCAATTTGGATTGAACTTCTTGGTCTTCCTATTCATCTCTGGTATTTCCTTTAAGAGATAAAAACCCATTAGCGAGGGTGATTTTCCATAAAGAAGAGCATTCTTTGATGCTCTTTCTAAAAAAATGTGTGTGTCGAAGTTGACCTCACAAAATATCGTGGGATCACATGGATATTCAAGTGTGCTCCCTATGTATCTCTTAAAAGATGGTTTATTTTAACCTCCCCAACAAATGTTTTCACTGTTAAGATCCAGACCACCGCATTTTTGATTGTCCTCTGCTAGCTCATTCCAAGTTGGTGGTGATGCAACCCACGGTTTCCAAGCCAAAATTTGACCCTCCAACCGATGCTTGATCTATAGTGGTGAATAAGAATGACTCGGTATAAAACCCACTTCCATGGTTTCTCCTACCCAATTTCCTTCCCCCTCCATCTAAGGATGAATCGGGTTCGGAGCCACCCAGATCATTGGTTTCCATTCCTTCCAAACCCACATAGAGCCATGATTTTCTTTCAAGTTTAGATAATATCTGGGAATCTTGCTTCAACTTCTCTTCCTCTATGACACTCTCACAGTCCACCTTGGTAGGTGTCCCACAGAAAATAAGTAGTATAAAATAGAACAAAACATTGCTCTATTCAAGTTGAGATTTCTAATTTAGACCAGATCCCACTTGCTAATAATTTTTCCATTCTTGGCTTAAAGGATGGTATTCTAGACGGGTAGGGGGAGTTTGATATGTCTGATTTTTCATGAATTTCATCTCATGGAATGTTCGGGGTCTTATAGATCCCTCTTGCAAATACTCTATTCGTTTATCTTGTCAGCGTTTAAACAACCTTGATATTATTTGTTTGCAAGAAATTAAGATTTTTGGTTTCTTGCTTCATAATACACTAACTTGTATTGCCCCAACTTTTTTGCATTTTCATACTCAACACATTGATGGAAAAGGTGGTGCAAGCATTTCCATAGTGCCAAAATTCTCAGCCTTAATAACCTTTATGGTCCAAGATCCTAATCAAGTCATGTGGATGATTATGAAAATTAAATATTTTTCTTTTGGTATTCCTAATGTTCATGCTCCTAATGACGACTCTAAAAGAATGACTTTATGGAAATTGTTAGGTGATAACTTACCTTTATATTATTGGTTGGTGTGTGGTGACATTAATATGATAGAGCATCGATATGATAAATTGTATGCCCTCCCTATGAGTTGGTGTGTTAGAGAGTGTGTGGGATGGTATTTATTTAAAATTCATTGGGGAATTTCCAAGTATTTTGCTCATCATGGTAGGAATTTAAAGCCCAAGCTTGGTATACTTGGACCAATATTTGAGAAGGATAGGATCAAGTTTTTTAAATACTTGATCATGTAATTATTTCATAGTAGACTATTTTTTATTTTTGACACACAAGGCTCCTCCCCTATCAAGGTATGGTCAGATGTGCTTTTATCATATCATCATCCGATCTCATTTAAGGTTATTTTGTGTAGGGACCCTTTCAAATCCTCTTAATTAATTCCTTATCAATGTATCTTTGCTAATTCATTTGTGGGTGGTCCCACTTATAGCTAAGGTTTGGAACATGTGCTACATCCACCATTCACTACCAGCTAGAATAAGTGGTGGGAAGTGGTGATTTATCACACCACTCATTTCCTCCTTCATTTTAATAAACATGTTTCTTGATTTTGTAAATGGGTGGAATTGTCTCTACACAAAAGAATTCAGAAGGATTTCACATATTCTTGAGTCCAATTATTTTGAAATTCCCCTTTAGATACAGGTTGTTGAAATTTGGCATAAGCTCGAGCTCATTAAATCTCATTCGGCCCATGGTGCACAAATCTGGTCAAGGATGCACTAGCTTAAGGTGGGAGGAAAAAGTTAAAGCATTTCTTAAAATCCTCTCGAGCCAAAAATACTTGTCACAGAGATAAAATTTATCCATGATTCACATTAACAACTCTAAGATTTACTCGAGATATTGTTGGTCGTCAAAAAGGACTTCAAGAAGAGCAATAATCAGGGGACAAGAAGTCCCTCCTCTTTAATGGGAGAGGTTCCCTTATTTAGAAACGAACCTATTTACACATATACAAAGCATGATTTTCTTGTGGAACTTGGATATTATGAAAGTGTTTTCTATAAGGATCATCAATCACAAAAGGACTGAGGAATGAAAATGCGAGAACGAGCAGAAAGGCACCATTCAGAATTATAGATGACAGAGTAATTCTTTATGCATGCGAGGGTACAACAAATTGGAATAAGATCATTTGTATCACATTAATAAGATGAAATTTGAAAAGACACAAAGTTCTGTAAATAACATCTGCAAGAATACAAAGCTTCTCAGCATAATACAGATAAATGATCTAACAAGATTAAACGAATAGCTTGAGAATAAAGGAAACCAGATAGACAAAGAATGAAAAATCCTTCTGTATTGATTTCTTTATGATTTATTTACACTTTCAGAAATAAGCCAAGTTCTTCCTCCTTTTTCAAATGGCGAGGAGAGGCCATTATATAGTTTACAAATTAGTTACTCCTAGTAACTACTTCTTTTAACTAATGATTAGTTAAAGGGTTGCAAATCGCAATACCCCAACTAAATACAATAAATTCATGATGAAGAAGAGAAGAAGGAGAAGAATCAGGAGAAGAAGACAAGCGTTCAAGATTGGGAGGGACCCACTGATTTAAGGATCCGTTGTCTGAATCTCTTCAACGCCTCGGCTATGTCTCTACCACATGGGACTAATGTGTTGGCGGTGGCATCTAACTTGGCAATGAGTTCTCCATGCACGTTCGTTAGTTCGCTTGAGTCGGGACTGAAATGAGCTCCGCAAGTGAGTACTGTGTCTGCACATTGTATTGAAATTGGGAAGCCACCGCGAATGCCAAGCCACTGTCATGAATCATCTGTGCCATAGCTGAAGGGTTTGCATCTGTCATCCTTACCCAAAAATCCCCAAAATCAAGGTGGCGAACTTCACTGTCCCCGATATCGGGAACGGCAGACTCGAGTGGTGAAACTTGTTCCTGCCCCTGGAATTTAATCTTCATGTTGATAGTAACTTGGAGAACAGAGCTGCAGGTTGGACTTGGGATGGAATCGCAAGGGAAATGGATACGCGCGTAGAAATTTTGGTTGCAAGGGTTCGAGCAATAGATAGCATGAAAGCAGTGTGCAAAAACGCATAGGGGGCAGTTCATTATATAGCCATTTAGGAGAGAGAAAGGCAATAAATGCGCATTAAATACATATCTACCAAATTGAAAAGTAAGATATTCGGGTAGAGCGGGAAAAATTAGCACGAATGGCACTTGGTTCATTTGGGACACGAGGGACGCGAAAGCGCTTGAAGTACGCAGATTCGGGCCGATTCGGGATGCGGGAAAAGACGCACAAATTTTCTTGGGACATACGCAGACAAAAGTACGTGGAATACGCGATTCGGCCGAATCGGGCGAAAAGGGAACAACGGGTCTGGGTGAACTTGGGACATTTGGAACGAAAGTACGTGGAATACGTGATTTGGCCGAATCGGATGAAAAGGGAACAATGGGTCCGGGTGAACTTGGGACATTTGGGACAAAAAGTTCCGACGGGCCCGAAAAGAACGGACTTCGGGTAAACCGGCCGATCGGGGAACAGAGAACTTGAATGAACTTGGGACACGGATAAAAATGTCCATGCAGACCTGAAAAACACACAAAATGACCCAAAAAACGTAGATTTTCCCAATTTTCTGACTTTTCACATCACCAGGACAACAGAAAAGACACTTAACCTCAAAATTTTAATTTTCAACTTCTTAAAAGTAGGGGAATTTTGAGTGGACAACAGCTGGCTCCTTCTGGGGATGACTTGGCATAGATTCAAAGAATGAGACAAGGAAAGAATTTAGAAAAACTCAGGGAAGTAAACCAGTACCTTATCCATTGGGCCACGGAGTCAAAAAGCAAACCAATACAGAAGACAACACCGCAAACAACACACAAAAACAAGGGAAGGAAAGGAGGACACACACTATACAGAATATACACAGGACTTCCTAATCACCTACGACTTAAACAGTTTCAGGTATTGCCCACTATAAGGAAGTGGGAGAGAAGAACCATCCATATAATCAAGGTAAAAAGAATTCTTACCAGCGAAGTGTCTGATCTTGAAAGGTCCGAGCCAAAGGGAATCAAACTTGCCATGGCTGCCACGAGGTTCATGCCTTTTATCCCACAACAAAACAGTGTCTCCAATTTTGAAATCCTTGAACCTGGCTTTCTTATCAAATAAGACTTTTACCTTCTATTGGTGAGTAGATATCCTATCAGCAACTTCCAATCTGTCCTCATTCAATTTGTGAAGATACATGATTCTCTTATTCAAAGAATCATTGGCGGTATCTTCAATGGCCTTCATTAAATGCAGAGCTGGAAGCTCCACTGTAACTGGAAATTGGGCCTCCACTCCATATACTACCTGAAAAGGAGACATCCCAATGGCTCTCTTATGTGTGATCCTATCTGCCCAAAGAGCATCATAGAGTTTCTTGTGCCAGTTCCGTTGGGATTCATTGACTAATTTCCTTATTATGGCCACCAGATTTTTATTTGTTGATTCTACTGTCCATTTCCCTGAGGATAGTAATCTGAGGAGTGAGCCAAGGAGATGCCATATCCATAGCAAAAATCCATCATCTCAGTTGAAGAAAAATTTGAAGCATTATCTGTCACAATCTTGTTTGGCACACCATACCTTATCAAGATGTTTTCTTTGATAAAACTGCATACTACTTCTGAAGTAGTACTCTTTACTGGAATGGCTTCTACCCATTTGGTGAAATAATCTATGGCAGTTAATACGTGGGTATGACCAGCACTAGAAGAGGGATTAAGTGTTCCAATGAAATCTAAACCCCATTGCTGAAAAGGTTCTTCGATCACAACTGGTTTAAGGGGCAAGGAGGCCAACTTGGGTCTACCCATGAAAGTCTGACAAGCCTCACATTTATCAACCCATTTTGATGCATCCTTGAACAAGGTAGGCCAGTAATATCCTCCACAAAGTATTTTATGAGCAGTGACAGTTGATGAGTAATGCCCTCCACATTCCTGATCATGAAAAGCTGAGAGTAGCTTCTTCTGCTGTTCCTTGTCCACACATTTCAAAAACCTTCCATCTAACCCACGTCTAAACAAGGCGTTTTCCCACAACACATATTGGGTTAACCTTAGTTTAACGGCTCTCTTCTCTTTAGCAGTCAAATGAGAGGAGCATTCTCCATAGGTGAGAAAGTGAGCGATATCAGCATACCATTCATCAACTGAGCTAAGAAACAGAACGGTAGGAAGACCAACTTTATCCTCCAATAACTCATGTCTAGCTCCTTCAGCGATGAGTTCACACAGGCCTTTTCCATGGAAGAGCTTGGTCGGTTTGATGTCAATATCATATTCTTGAACCTTGGCCACCCAGTTCCCTCTCTTGGATCCAAATTCCTGTTGTGTGAGAATTGACTTGATAGTTAAATCTGGTACCAACACCGTGGAGTGAGAGTTAAGAATGTAAAACGAAAGCGCTTGATAGCTTTAACCCTTTAAAAGCATGTTTTTCCATTATGGTGTATTTTAACTCATGATTTTTTAGAATATAGCTCATAAATGCAATTGGGAGTTCATGCTCATTAGAATCTTCCTGAGTCAAAACAACAGCCAAGGTGTTATCCGTGGCGTAGCAATAGATAATGAAATCTTTGTTGAAATCTGGACATGCTAAAATAGGAGTTTTAGCAATGGCCCTTTTAATACCTTCAAAGGCTTCTTTCCCTTTAGGAGACCAACCAAACGTTTGTTTTCCTTTCATCATTTGGGAGATATTCAAAGTTAGCTCTGCAAAATCAGGGATGAACCTTCTCAAAAGTTGATCTTACCAAAGAAAGAGTGCACTCCCTTTTTGCTGGTTGGAAGAGGAATTTGCTGAATAGCTTGAACTCGCTCAGGATCGATTTTTATACCATCTTTGGAGACAACGTGCCCCAATAATTTCCCCTCCGTGACACAAAAATAGATTTCTTAGGATTCAAAGAGATCCCATGTTCTCTACATCTTAGCAGAACTGTCTCTAGATGCTGGAAATAATCTGCCCTTATTTTAGAAAATACAGTCAAGTCATCAAGGTATACGACGATACACTTTCCTTTCAAACTTCCAAAGGCCAAATCCATAGCCCTCTGAAAAGTGGCACCGGCATTAATGAGCCCAAAAGGCATCCTTTTGTAAGCAAAGGTACCCCAAGGGGTAGTGAAAGCCGTTTTGTGTTGGTCTGTGGTATTAACTTCTACCTGGTTATATCCTGAGAATCCATCAAGCATAGATAACATTTCGGATCCCGTTACTGCTTGCAAGACCTGATCCATCATAGGTAAGGGATAATTATCTTTCAAGGAAGCTTGATTTAGATTCCTGAAGTCAACATAGATATGAATCTCACCATTTTTCTTTCTAACGGGCACAATATTGGCAATCCATGTTGAATGATGGATAGGAAAAATGATTTTGGCTTTCAATAACTTCTGTATTTCTTGAAAAATGGTGTCAGCTATTTTAGGATTATATTGCCTCTGCTTCTGTTTAAAAGGCTTAATCCTAGGTTTGAGAGGGATAAAATGTTGCATCTCCTTTGGTTGAAAAGCTTTTAAGTCTTCATAGGAATAAGCAAGAACATCTTTATACTTTTTCAACAGACTCATTACCTTCTTCTTTTCTTCTGAGGTGCAAAATTTTCCAATGTTCACGAGTTTAGGATCAGTAGAACTCCCAATATTGATTTTGTCATATTCGGCTGATTGTTGGGGTCCAGTAGAAGCTCTAAACTTTACATACCTATCGTGTTTGTCAAACAGTTTTTCTAAACTCACCAATCCTTTTGGAATCTTGTTTCCTTTGAGTTTGATACATCCATCCTGATCCGCTTCTTCTTCTTGGGCAGCTTCTTCGTTAAAGGGCACACTTTCACAAGGAAAATTATCGCTTCCTTCAAAGTACAACTGTTCAAAATTATCCTTGAGTTCTAAGAAAGAAAGCAAGTGTTGATCATTATTGAAAACTTGCCAGTTACTTGTATTATCAGGTACACTGGGTCTATGAATCATTTCAATGGTGAACTTATCTTGAGAAAAGTCAGGATGAGGAATAAGCAATGACCCTGAGACTGCTAGAGAATCAGCCCTGGTATTCTTCTCCCTAGGCACTACTTCGATGGAGAAGGCGTCAAGAAATTCAATGGAGTCCCAAACCTGATTCCTGTAATGTTTCAACCTTCCATTCTTTACCTGGAAGAGGTTTCTAACTTGCTTGACAATCAATTCCGCATCCCCATGAGCTAGAAGATTCTTCACACCCTGTTCTTTTGCCACCTGGAGTCCAAGAATGAGAGCTTCATACTCTGCTATATTATTGGTATTTTCAAATTGCAACTTGAATGAGAAAGGATGAATGCTTCCTTCAGGCGACATCAATATGACACCAGCTCCAGAACCAGCTGAAGAACAACTTCCATCAAACTCTAATATCCAAACATCATTAGGATCTTTAGGTGAGACTTTGGGGAGTTGGATTTCTTCTAGAGACATAATCATGTAGTTTCCATGCCCCATATCCTCATAGAGTATTTGTGCTTTGGGATCATCTTTTTTGTACAATATACTCAGACTGCTTCTCAGGCAACAACTTTTCATTTTCCCATTAACAGGTATGAGGGCATGTGACCAATCCATTTGAATTTCTCCACCCACATCCTTACAGAAGTTTCTGCTTAGCAACATCCCATATGAAGGAGGAATGTCTGCTACTAGAATAGTAGCCAAAACTTTCTTCTCTGGCAAAGTGGAAAAAGCCACTTGTGCATCCTTAATCTTTCCGACCAAGGGCACTTCCTTACTCTCCATGGAATAACAAGATCCGTAAGTGCGTGTGAGAGTCAACCCTAAGGCATGAGCTACTTTGGTAGGCATTACATTGTCTGATGCTCCTGAGTCTATGACGCAATTACTGAGCCTATGGCCAGCTATAAGGAGTGTTACATAAAATGGTTTGATTTTGTCATTGGGTGAGGTGACAGCGGCTACCAGATTAGGCTGTGGTGCAGCAGAAGGAGTGGGTAAAAGGCCTTTAGAGGTAGTTTTAGAATGGGAATTGACAAAGTGAATCATTTTAGCAAAAGCCTTGGGATGGGTTTGATAATATTCAGCCTCTGAGATTTGAACCTTAGTCTTTTTTAAGTGATCAATAATATCGAAAGACCCAGAAGTGGACGAGTTATCATCACTTGAGATCCTAGTTTTATCAATTTTAGGGGAAAAAGAAGTAACTTTAGTAGCAGGATTGACAGGACTCACCTTTGGTGTAGATGAAATGGGGATAGGAGATCCTCTTTTTGCAATTACAGGGATAGTTGTCGGCTGCTCCTTAGATTTCTTGGTGGGCTGCATCACTTTCTCCCTCTGATTTTTCTGTTCTCGAGTCATGACAAACATATGATTCGCTATTCATGTCTGATACTACTTCGTCATAATCATCTCCTTCATCAATGCCTTTAGTGGTGAAGAAATTAACTCGAGATCCCTCAAGTTCATTTGTTTCATCATCAACCTCTTCAACAAATTCCTCACAATCTTCATTAACCTCCTCATCCTCTGGTTCCTCAACTTCATAGGTTGCATTGACAGGAACTTTAATAGGAGGTCTTTCAAGCGCTAGCCTTGTTTGAGAGGAGCAAACGGTTTCTAGGCTGAAAATTCCTCCTTGGAACGTCTGCATAGGGAGTATGCTGAGCCAATTGTTTCTTAATGGTGATGAGATCATTTGCAAGTTTTTGTACCAATGGATCAGTATTAGGTCCAGGAGTGGAAGAGGAGGAAGAAGCAGACTTAGATTTGGAAGGGTCTCTCCTCAACTTCCCTGACATGATTAAATCATCTTCAACACTAACAACAAGAGTTTGATCCTCGGCCAATGTTGCGAGATTAGCCCTTCTCAGTGCATAACTAACTTCAGGCAATTGGGCGTTTAGGAAGAAGCATTTTTGAATTTGATCTACAGGTTGAGTATTTGGTGGAATTTTGTTAATCAACCTGTTGAATCGAGCCACAAATTCTCTCATGGGCTCTTGTGATTCCTTCTTTATTTGAGAAATTTGGGCTAGCAAAGCATGCACGTCTTCCACCGGTTTGAAATGGTTTTCAAACCTAGTTCTCATTGTGTTCCAGCTAGTGATAGCTCCGTAGGAAGGTGATAGAACCAATCAGCAACATTATATTGTAAAGTCTCAACAAAAATCCTTATGGAGACATCTTCATGTTCAACTCCCAGAACTCCGTATGCAACTATAAAGGCTGTGATATGTTCATCAGGATGTACTTTACCATCGCCCTTGAATTTAGGAAAGTTCTTTTGGTTACCTCTGGGTAACTCATGCAAAGGCTGAGGAAGGGCAAGAGGCCCAACATGATGGCCCCAAGGCAATGGTACCGCCATTCTTGGAAAAATGGCTTGAAGAGGAACTGAAACACCAACAAGAATCAAAGCTTGAAGATTAGGACTGATTTGTTCTGAAGGAATATCACCCGTAGGGATTCTATCTTTGACAGGAGGAGTGCTTGTCGAATGAGCCTTTCTATTTCTTCTTGTTGAAGGGAAAGGAAAACCCTGCTGTTCCAAGAGCTGAAACTGAGAATCTTCAATACCAAGGGCCCTTCTCCCTCGAGTAAAACGTGGAGTCACCAGATCAAAAGATGATCAATAAATGATTATAGAACTGGAATATGATTCCCCAGCGGAGTCGCCAAAAACTGTTGGTCGTCAAAAAGGACTTCAAGAAGAGCAACAGTCAGGGGACAAGAAGTCCCTCCTCTTTAATGGGAGAGGTTCCCTTATTCAGAAACGAACCTATTTACACATATACAAAGCATGATTTTCTTGTGGAACTTGGATATTATGAAAGTGTTTTCTATAAGGATCATCAATCACAAAAGGACTGAGGAATGAAAATGTGAGAACGAGTAAAGGCACCATTCAGAATTATAGATGACAGAATAATTCCTTATGCATGCGAGGGTACAATGAATTGGAATAAGATCATTTGTATCACATTAATAAGATGAAATTTGAAAAGACACAAAGTTCTGTAAATAACATCTGTAAGAATACAAAGCTTCTCAAAGATAATAATACGCATAAATGATCTAACAAGATTAAACGAATAGCTTGAGAATAAAGGAAACAGATAGACAAAGAATGAAAAACCCTCTCGTATTGATTTCTTTATGATTTATTTACACTTTCAGAAATAAGCCAAGTTCTTCCTCCTTCAAAATGGCGAGGAGAGGCCATTATATAGTTTACAAATTAGTTACTCCCGGTAACTACTTCTTTTAACTAATGATTAGTTAAAGGGTTGCAAATCGCAATACCCCAACTAAATACAATAAATTCATGATGAAGAAGAGAAGAAGGAGAAGAATCAGGAGAAGAAGACAAGCGTTCAAGATTGGGAGGGACCCACTGATTTAAGGATCCGTTGTCTGAATCTCTTCAACGCCTCGGCTATGTCTCTGCCACATGGGACTGATGTGTTGGCGGTGGCATCTAACTTGGCAATGAGTTCTCCATGCACGTTCATTAGTTCGCTTGAGTCGGGACTGAAATGAGCTCCGCAAGCGAGTACTGTGTCTGCACATTGTACTGAAATTGGGAAGCCACCGGTGAATGCCAAGCCACTGTCATGAATCATCTGTGCCATAGCTGAAGGGTTTGCATTTGTCATCCTTGCCCAAAAATCCCCAAAATCAAGGTGGCGAACTTCACTGTCCCCGATATCGGGAACGGCAGACTCGAGTGGTGAAACTTGTTCCTACCCCTGGAATTTAATCTTCATGTTGATAGTAACTTGGAGAACAGAGCTACAGGTTGGACTTGGGATGGAATCACAAGGGAAATGGATACACACGCAGAAATTTTGGTTGCAAGGGTTCGAGCAATAGATAGCATGAAAGCAGTGTGCAAAAACGCATAGGGGCAATTCATTATATAGCCGTTTAGGAGAGAGAAAGGTAATAAATGTGCATTAAATACATATCTACCAAATTGAAAAGCAAGATATTCGGGTAGAGTGGGAAAAATTAGCACGAATGGCACTTGGTTCATTTGGGACACGAGGGACGCGAAAGCGCGAAGTCGCACGCGGTTCGGCCGATTCAGCGATGCGGGAAAAGACGCACAAATGTTCTTGAGAGATGCGGGACAAAAGTACGCGGAATACGTGATTCGGCCGAATCGGATGAAAAGGGAACAACGGGTCCGGGTGAACTTGGGACATTTGGGACGAAAGTACGCGGAATACGCGATTCGGCCGAATCGGACGAAAAGGGAACAACGGGTCCAGTGAACTTGGGACATTTGGGACAAAAAGTTCTGATGGGCCCAAAAAGAATGGACTTCGGGTAAACCGGCCGATTGGGGAATAGAGCCCGAATGAACCTGGGACACGCGGGACAAAAATGTCCGATAGGCCCGAAAAACACACAAAATGACCCAAAAAACATAGATTTTCCCAATTTTCTGACTTTTCACATCACCAGGACAACAGAAAAGACAATTAACCTCAAAATTTTAATTTTCAACTTCTTAAAAGCAGGGGAGTTTTGAGTGGACAACAGATATCTAATGTATTTGTTGAGCATTATCAGTTATTCTTCCAAACTCAAGAGCATATGAATATGAAAGCTACAATGTATCGAGGTGGTTCCAGTCAATATTTCTCCTAAGGAGAGGGACCATTGCAATGCCCCTCTTTGTTTGGATGATCTCTACAATGCCATGTTGTGCCTTTCAAATGATAAATCTCAGTGTCCTGGATGGCTTTCCCTACAAATTTTACAAAGAAACATGGTATTTTGTTGGCCCTAATCTATAATTAAGCTCTCTAATCTATTTATCTTGGGAGTTTCATCAATTAAGGAAACATCAAATTCATTCCTAAGGTTAGTGATCCAGAGCAGATAACTAGTTGGAGGCCTATCACCATGTTAAATGTCTCATACAAAAGTATTTCCGAGACTCGGTTCTTCATATTATTGATCTTTTACTACACATTGTTTGCCACGACCAGAAATGTTTTATCAAATGCTGGTACATTATGGATAATATTATAATATTTTGGGAGGGAATGGAATGGGTTTGAATTTCTCTACAACATCCGTTATTTCTCAAAATTGACTTTGAAAAGGCTTATGATTGCATCAAATGGCCATTTATTTTGACTATGCTCACAATGGTCTAAAATCTATTTTATAATGTGTCTACTTTCCTAACCATCAATGGACACCAATCTATTGTGTTTTTCCTCTTCCGCTCTATAAGACAGAGGTTCCCTCTTACACCTTTCTTGTTTTTTTAGCCTTTGATGACTTAGGTTATCTTATTACTCTGTGTTGATCAAGGTCACATTTGAGGGATTTTCCTTTTAGATCATGTGATGTAAATTATTAATGGTCATTTTTTTGATGAATCCTTTCTAACATTGGATGATTGTAAATAGAATGTGACTATGACTTTTATTTCATGGATACTTTCTTAATTCAGGATCTATTATCCAAATGGCTAAGACATTGGGCTTTAGACAAAGCTACTTACATATGATAGAATGGTTGAAATATTACCCCTGGAAATGGATTATAAGAGGTGAATAATTTAAATTCTTGGGCATTCCTTTTGCCTTTGATAGTGATTTTGCCACGCTATGGCAGTATGTGATTGATAAAGTTAAACATAAAGTTTCCTAGTGGTATTATAAACCCTCTCTCTTACTAGAAAATTCCAAGTGTGTACCAAGCTTATGGCTTCCACCCATGTGTATTATTCTGCATGTTGGTGTCATTCCTGTGCTTCCTTCACTAAGATTTCCAAGATGCTTCAGGACTCCCTTTGGTGTAAAAGTTATGTTTCATCTCTATTTTATTATGTGGCTTGGGATTCCTCCCCCCGTGATCAAGGTGGCATGGGAATTATTGATGTGTATAGGCAAAGCATGGATTTATGTTCTAAACGGGTTGTGTTATGTATTTCAAGATATCAAGCCTAGAAAATCCTTCTTTAACATTTTATTTCTTATAGTACTCCCCATGGAAATTTTTTTAGAACAATATCGGGTTGCACACCTTGATTATCAATACGGTCCCGATTAAGATTTTGGCACTTTCATGGCCAAAAACATATGGAAATCATTTGAGCTAGTGAAACCCTTGCTAAATTTTATTGGTGATGGATTTCATACTGGGATCTCTTTCAATTTATAGAATGGTGGTCTCCCATCATCACTAATGATAGTCTTCCACTTGTAGAAACTCTGGGAATCAAAGATCTTTGGCTCTCTCGCAAAGGAATTCACACCATTCTGGATTTGGTCTCCCAAAAGATTGGGTGCCATGGCCCAAGCTCAAGATGAAATTTAATCTTTCCAATTTGGACCTCTCATCTATCTATAGAATTCAAGAGTTGATGTCAAACATTATGCTCCATAAACTTGGGCTTAAACCCTTGGATGCATGGTGGTGGGAGTGGAGGTGGAATCAGGATATTGCCTTCTTCCGTTACAATGCCCGAACTATTTACCACCTTCAGAGCCCAATCTCATCTACCATTACCAAACTCAATGCCCACTAGGACATTCACTCTTCTCATTCCACCTGGCTTTGTATACTTTCTCGTGCTTGGAATTATTTTCTAGAGCCCAAAGTTAATCATTTTCTGTGGTGTCTTATTTATCAAGGCCTTCTGTCGGCGAATGATTAAGTCACATTGGCATCCCCAATCCTAAATTCCCTTTCTGTTCCAAACTTGAATCTTTTAAGCATTTATTTTGGTCTTTCCCCTATGCCCAGGCCATCTGGTCTTGGATTCATTCATTTTTCAACCCTTCCACCTGAATTCTTTCATTGGCGTCTGGCTTTGTTTAGGATTTCAGCCCGTGGCCTCATTATATTGATACTTTGTGGCAACTATTTAGAGCTTGCATTTTATTTCATATTTGGAAAGTGCAAAATTCTATGTTATTCTAGAATGATCATTCTGTTGCCTTGTTTTCCACTAATGACAAAGTGGTTATCTTGTCTATTGTGCACATACAAATTCAAGATCAATTGGAAAAGGTTGCCCTGGAGTTTTCTTATTCACAGGATTTGTTTGCACACTTGGGGAGTGTGTCATGCATGATGAGTTGGGTCCCTCTGGACCCATTACCTCTACCACCTTTGTTATCTCCGCCTCAACAACCACCTCCACCAAGCCCGCATCACAAGAGATGCTCTCGCAGCCACCACTCCGCCTCTCTTTGAGGTCGTCCTTCAATTCTATCCTCTTCTAGTCTGATCTAGAGATTACCTCTGAGGGGGAAGGGTATTGCTAGCTCTCCACGGTGGGCCTCTCCTCTACCTGGCATTCAGACTTTGGCTGGCTCTCCACCCCTAGTTGGGGAATAATTGTTCCTTTACAGATCCAGATGCCCAACCAAGATGGTTGGCAAGTGGACCCTCCTTCGGTTGAGTCATCTAGTGGAGTGTACATCCCTCCTTGGGATGATCCTCCCCTCCTCCCGGAGTGACGGCTTGTGCCTAGTGCTCTCATTTCTTATGTAATTCTCATGCTTTCTATTTTCCCTTTGGGTGTCTTCTTTTGCTATGTGGCATTTTTATGGCACCGTGAGTTCTTTGGTCACCCTTGTTAATGTAACTCTCTTATATTTTTAGTAATATAATGGGCAATTCCAATAGTAATAGAAAACTAAGAGATCTTACCAATAAAAAAATGTGTTTTTGTGGATTTAATAAATTTATTTTAATAATAATTTAGTAATTAAAATATAAATTTTAATATAGTTTAATAATTTCTTATTTTAAAAGTACAATATAAATTTTAATCTATTAAAATGTTATTATGTCGAAAGGAGTTTTCATAGCTAGAAGCTTGCCCTTCCGATCGTGTCAGTTACACATAAAAATGTGGGTCGTAGATTTTTGGACCGTATCATCATCCTCTGCATACAAATCTTGACCATAAATTTTCTCTATGACCATCTAACGGAACTATTAGACCTTTCTCTACCACATCGTTTCGACCACCTCTCAAATGTTGGCCTTCATCTTCGTCATGAATGAGTCATCCTAGTTACGCTCCTTCGTCAAATGGATTTGTAAAATAGAATGTTGGACATGTAAATGGAAACATGTATGTTGTTCAAGATAGCCAAAATATGACTCGCTAATGTGTTACCGAAAAACATGAAAATCATCCAACAAAAACAATTTTTATAGAAAAAAATTTGAAGATAGAATCATTGATTCAATCTTTTGAGAAATTTATGACATTTTTGTTAATTTTTTTTTCCATGAATTTTCTTATTCGTTCCATTAAATTATCCATATTATATGAATGTGTGTGTCTTTTTATAAGGATTAATGAAATGAATGTGGTGGTAAAATATATATATATATATATATATATATATATATATATATTTTATATTTATGCTATAAGGAGTGTTTACGGTAGAAATCCTCTGGGGCTCGACAACATATTATAGTCACCAATGTCCATATTTTAAATAGTATGAATGAACCCGATAGTAATCGAGCCATTTATTGAGATTTTTTTGTCCACCTGTGGTTGTTATGTATGAGATCGGTTCATCAAATGACATCATGGGATCGTACGTGGTGGTCATCATGAATATTGTTTGTCTTTTTAATTTGGTTTTGTTATGTATTTTCATAGCAGTATCTCTTTGGGAGCCTTTGCAACCATCAAGAAAGGAGTAATGGTGGTTTGTTCAGCAAGAAATGATGGGCCCTCATACGGAAATTTCGATAATGCTGCACACTAAATTTTTATGATGGAGGAGGCACTATCAAAAGGGATTACATCATCACTTTAAAAATGGGCAACATCATTATTTTTATTAAGGCATTATCTTTCTTCCTTGATGATGACAAAGATATATACCAAGATGTACTCCTTCAATCGGGAACCCGCGTACACCAAAAAGAGGGAGTTTGTTTGTTGTAGGGTGAAAATCCCTTAGTCTGAATTATATTATTAAAGTTTTGTTGTGGAAGATAGATTGTATGTTCTTAGTGGCTGGTTGTTGGATGTACATTACCAGTATGCGTTCCAATGAAAAATTATGAGACATAAATAAATCGTTTCATATTTGTATTCAATATGTAACTCATAGCTTATATATCATTTCCTTTCCATTTAGTTAGATTTGTAAATGTTTCTTATTCACTTTGTAATACTAAATTTATATGACACCGTAAAAATCCCACTATTAATCATCTATTCTTGCCATATACCATCAAACACACCATCATTGTAAATAAAAGTATAAAATGAAAACAATGAGCATAAATTTGTCAAGAAATAGGAAATGAAGCTCATCAAATCAACTTTAGTAAGACCCGCATCCAAATGATTTAGTTGTTTAGGTGTGGATTTAATTGTTTTGATTTTGAGATTTATTGGAATTGAATTTTGAGATTTATTTTAACATTTTTTAACACATTTGAACTCTAATTTAAATTTGAATATTATTAATAGATTGCATATTTTTAGTAACTAATTATTCCATGACTATAATTTGTAAGACATGAACTGCTTAAACATAGACTAAACACATCATATCTTAAATTAAGAAAACAAGAAACCTCTTTCCACCTGTACATTACACAATACACTTTTATGGTTTTATTAGTTCAAATCCCTCTTTCAAATGGAAAATAAAATCCACCTTTCTCTCATTTGGCCAACTACTTGAAGGAATTGAATATCGATGACTTTTTATGTGTCAACTATTCTTGTGTGCTTGCTCGAGCTTGAAAATGAAAAGTGAAGTTTTTGGGATTTTCTCATTTTTTATTTTGGTCCCTTTAAACACAAATTGCATTCATGTTAATAATACAAGTGAGATCGAGATGATAAAGTGGAGCACATATCATATATTATTTAGGTAAGAAAAATATAAGTTAGGGAATGGGTGTGGGACATGTAGGTATTTAATTCCCACATTTTTAGTAATACATCAACTATTCCCCTATAAGTACTCAATCTTGAAACTGAAAATCATCGTTTATTGGTTTTTGCTCGTTTTAAAATTTTGGTCCCTTTAAATGTGAATTGCATTCATGTGCATGATGTAAGAGAGATCAAGGAAAAAAATTGGAGCACATAGCAGATATTATTTGGGGGACAATCTAACTTGTGGAATAATCGTGGGGCATGCATGTATTAAATTATCACATTTTATTTCAGACCTTCAATTCATGTTTTTGTCTTCTTTGAACATTCCTTTTTATGTGTCCTCTCTACCTAATCCCAGGGAATTAATTTCAGTTGTTGGGCTTCCATCTCATCACAAATCTCAAGCGAGAAACTCCATTTCCAAAATCATGTTCCATTTCCCTTTACGCTTCTAAGGTGTATTTCACCTACATCATTCACATCTAGAAAAACTACGTGCCTCATGGCTAGAGGAAAACTATTTTTGGCTCAAATTTTTTTTTTTGCTGAAAAATATACATAAAACCTAATATCAATTGTGTATGAAACCCCTTTCCTTGGGTTTTAGTTCCATGTTTTCAAGCAAATGTGCAACAAGGAAATTCACAATTTCGAGCATGACAACCATACCCTACCCGAAAATTTTACCTAAAGAACATTCCAAGCCCTCCTTCATGTCACCCTAATCCCCGATTCAGTTTTCCCATAGGTTATTTAGGTATACCCAGTCATTCCAAGTGTTTTTCAAGGTAGGATCCATCATAACAAGCCTTTGACAAGTTTGGGAAAAACCATGTTCTGATCTTCTTGAAGTTGGTGCACTCTCCCGGACTGGATCGAAAGTCATAAACTCATCAAGAAGGAATATCAAAGAGTTAAATACATTGTGAAATAATTTTTGGAGGTTTTGGGAAGATTCACAAATTTTTGGAGCAAGTTTAATAAAAGTGAGTCTTGGAGGCCTAAGCGGCGATAAGTGCAAAAACAACCCCCGAACTTCGGAGATTATTTTGGGAGCTCTAGATTGAGTTATAATCCAAAAAAAAGACATTGAAAAGGTAATTCAAGGAAATAAAATATGGTGAAATCATATTTTTGCAACACCTTGGCACAATATGTATACAATAATTTTTTCTCATCCACAAATAAGGGGCCGAACAAAAATCTGATTTTTAATTGATTAAAAGGAAGAATCAAGATCTAATACATCTACCATTATATTCAAAAGGCCATTTTAATTCAAGATCATATACAATTTTATCAAAACAATCCTCCTAGAACTCAATTTATGGTCCCGACAAGTCACTCTCCAAAGGCACAAGCTCTAGTAGTTAGCCATTTTTCGGTTAGAAATCCAACCAATGGGAAAGTGGCACACTTTTTTGCACCAAGTGCACTAAAGATTTAGTGAATTAGGTGCAATAAAATTCACCCATACCTCATTTGGACCCTCCACACGATCAAGTTTTTGCTCCGCTTGTCAAATAAGCCCTCAAGCTTCATTTCCCATCCCCGCTCCGCCACATGGCCCAATCAGCATAGGGAAATTTTTTTTGCACCAAGTGCACCAAATATTTGGTGCAATAGGTTTAAGAAATTGTGACTCATTCCAATCCTTCAAATTTGTGCAAATTTTATAATTGTTGTCTTTGTCACTTGCTTCTTACTTCACGAACGCCGGTATTCCTTTAGTGTCGGGTTAGCTTTCGGATATTCCATTACTATTGCTACCACACCTTCTCCAGAAAATTATACATCATTTGATCATCCTCCCACATTGGTACAATAGGACACGAGAGGGTTTTTCAAGAAAATCCATGGATAGGAGCTTCTAAAACCCTGTGGCACAAAAACAAGAAATTGCTCATATCTCCCAAACTGTGCATCAAATCCCCATGAATTTTTGAGAAAATGTTCCTCATCCAAACACATTTAAGCTATAAGAAAATAAAACTTGAAATGTGGCCCTAATTTTTAATGTAATAAATCTGAAATGTTTTCCCTAAGTTGATTCTTCTTCATTTTTGTCGTCAACGGGAAGCAATTTCACTGAAAATTCATACAGAGCATCTAAATCAAAAACCCAAAAATAATCTATATTTTCTTGTCGATTCGACATGGTGATTTTCAGATTATTAAAATAGTAATTTCCTCGATTCACACTTTCTATTTTTTAGTAATTTTCTAGAAAATAAAAATCCTCCGAAGAATAGGCATTGAAAATTATACGTAACAAAAAAACTAGGGCATGAATGCTAAAAAGCACAAAAAAGCAAAAAGCAAATTTCCAAAAATGGAAAGTGCTTTGAACCAACCCCAATACATCCATGAAAATCCTATAACATGAAGGAAACATGTTAGTGTAAGCAATAAGGCAAAAAAGTGACACTACCTAAAATAGGAGCTCCTGCAACCAACTTTTTAAAAATAGCATTTTTCACTCCAGTTGCAAAAAGTTGCTACCATCTCCATAGTAACTTATATCACTACTTTTTTTCATCCTCATGGGATTGCAATATGATTCCAAGGCTCAAACAAAGCATTGATAACTTCATATTGGTCTTGGAATAATCGTCTTGAATTCAAGTGTGCTCAGAAGTAATACAAAGCATCATAGTATGCAACAAGTGGATCCATCTTCATCACTTGGAGAACCAGGTTATTCAATATAAGTTATTCACAAAGAGATCAATGATTTTAATTGGTTCAAAAATCAAGTATAAAAGGGGATCGTCATGAATTGTGCATGTGTCCATCCCAAGCTCACATTGGGAAGTCTTGAAACAATGTTTCTCAACACTCATTCCATGACCAAGATTTTTGTGCATCATGTACCAGGGAGGAATTATGATCATCATTAGTGGGATAAAGTGTTCAAAATGAAATTCATTAAAGCTTCATGATGAGTACAATAATATTGCTATGTAGCACAATTCATCAGAGATTGGTTTCAACCCGCAAGCTTCTTCGGAATGGACCTCGGTGAGAAATGCCTGCACTCATCAAGGTGATCATTCAACAATGTTTTAAAACACTTAGTATGAGGTGTTTGTGCATCATTTGGAGGAGGTTTATCATGTTATAAAAAGGCGAGAGGTCCATATTTCAATGCATTGAGACATTTCTTCATATCAGTCAAGAAACGAGGCAAAGGCGGCATGACATCATCTACACCAACGTTCCTTTTTCCATCCTTCTCTCTGTCTCCCTATTCTTTCTCTCTCCTTTATAATTATTCATTGGGTGTAATAATTATGTTCTATCTTATTTACTTAAGCGACATATTTTGTAATTGTAAAAGTATTTTCTCAAAATTATAAGAGAAATACTTAATTTGTCTTTTCTAGAGGAAAACAAAAGGTCGCAAGTGGAATATGGAAACAAAGATTCATGTGAGTGAGGTGAAAAGAAAATTCAAATTGCTATAAATTGGTATTTCTTTCTCCATTTTAAGGGATTCCATATTTTGAAGATTTCTACTTTGTAGCAATAGTGGATTGTGATATGTTGTTGGAATTTATGTCATTCATATACATGAAATAAAGTTAAATTTATGCTACATGCTTTCTTCTTTTCCCTTGCTTTATACAACATGAGTAAATGTCAATCAAGGAATATATTTTCGATTTCCAAGATGTATGAATGTGTGAAACTTTGTATGCATGGTTTCCTCTCATCGTTGGCGTGATAAGCATAGTTGTTATAAACATCTTGTTTTTCTTCCACTTCTCTCATTTATGCACTTTGCAAGCATAGTGATGTAAGAGTTGTGTATCTTCGGTAAGTGAATTTGAAGACTTTGTGTTTTTATTCATAGATCCCACTAGCTTCATTTTGATTTCCTCTATATTGAAATTTGAACTACTCGGTTACTAGGTGTGAGACTATGATTTCCTACTCATGGCAGTAATATCCCTTTCATAATTTCTCTTCATTCCCCTCATCCCCGTGATTTCCTCCCTTGTACCTCATACAATCACTTTTCCATAGGTTCAGTGGAATGTTCCTATGTGATCCTCACCAATTTTAGCCACCCACATCGTTTAGATAGAATTAGGATTAGTTACATTCAATAATGGGATTCATACCATTCAATGCATAGGGCGTGTTGGTCGCCAAATAGGACTTTTAAGAAGAGCAACAATCAGGGGACAAGAAGTCCCTCCTCTTTAATGGGAGAGGTTCCCTTATTCAGAAACGAACTTATTTACAAATATACAAAACATGATTTTATGGTTAAACTTGGATATTATGAAAGTGTTTTCCATAAGGATCATCAGTTACAAAAGGACTGAGGAAAGGGAATACGAGGATGAGCAGAAGAGCAGCATGCAGAATTATAGATAGCAGAATAATCCTTTATGTATACGAAGTTGCAGTGAATTTAAAACAAGATCGTTTGCATTGGATGAACAAGATGAGATTACCAGACACAAAGTTCTGTAAATAACCTTCTTCAGATTCATTAATCAAGGACACAAAGTTCCTTCTTGGTTATACAAGATCACTATACTCGCAAACACCCGAACCGCGTACTTCACGCGTTCTTGTCCCAAATGTCCCAATTTCAAAAGTGCGCTCTGTCCCATTTTCGGCCGAAATGCCCGAACCGCGTACTTCGCGCGTTTTCGTCCCAAATGTCCCAAAACGCATTTGTGCGTATTCTCCCTGCTTCGCCCGAATCGGCTGAGCCGCGTGTTTCGCGCATTCGCGTCTCACATGTCCCAAGCGAACCAAATGCCATTCATACTTAGTTTTTCCCGCTCTACCCGAATATGTTGCTTTTCAAATTGGTAGATATGAATTTAATGCGCATTGATTTCCTTTCTCTCTCCAAAACGGCTATATAACGAGCAGACCCCCTTTTACATTTTTCACAATGCTTCCTTGCTCGAACCCCTGCAAACTAATTTCTTGCACAATTCCTTCCCAAGTCTAGATTGCAATTCTCTCTCAACTACTATCAGTATGAAGATCAAATTCCAGGGACAGGAGCAAGTTTCACCACTAGAGTCTGCCGTTCTCAACATTGGAGACAGTGAAGCTCGACATCTCGACTTCGGTGATTTTTGGGCGAGGGTGGCAGATACAAACCCTACTCCAATGGCAGCAATGATTCACGACAGCGGTTTGGCCTTTGCTGGCGGTTTCCCGATCTCGGTACAGTGTGCTGATACCGTGCTTTCATGCGGAGCTCACTTCGACCCCGCCTCGAGCGAATTGACCAATATACACGGGGAACTCATTGCCAAACTAGATGCTGCCGCCATTAGCACTGCTCTGAGGATCCCAGAGACGGATAATGCCATAGTCGTTTCCCGGGATCAAGCACAGGCCCTGTTCAATCAGGACAGCGACAAATACAAAGCACGGGTTGCCAAGTCCTGGCTGAAGAACCCTAAGAAAGGAGCTTCTCGTCTGACCAAAACCCTCTTGCGGGCAGATTTTAATGAAGAGTTGTCTGATTTCATAACTCTGTTGGCTCGGGTTATGGGCTTGCCCTCCACCAATGAGTTCCATTTCTGGATGTGCCCGCTCATCAACATGGTATGCGAGGGAACACAGAATATCAACTGGGCGGAGATCATTAGCATGAATTTGGCAGAGCAGCTGTCCAACGTGCAGCAAACAAAGAAGTTCTATATGACTTCATACCTGATGTACACTCTGGCAGCATCAAGGCAGTGGTTTGGTTTCTCTTACATAGATGAACACAAAGATGATCCAATATATGCATACTGCCCGCAGTTCACCCTAGAGACCAGCAATCGTAACTTCAGAAGGGTCAACGACGCTTTCACCATGTACGTGGTTAGGCTTGCAAAGCGTGATACTGCCAGGAGATTCTCTGATGAAGCTATGACTCTGATATCGCACTACGGTGCTTACTTCATCCAGTTCAGGAAATTCTCTTATATCAGGCTTGCCGGCTATGAGGGCACCCCTCTAAGACTGCCCATGTTCTGTAATGATAGGATGGCCTTGATAGAAATATGCAGGCAATTGGACAAATTGCACAGAACCTGCAGGGATAAGAGGATCACTGGTTTACACTTTCCCATCTCTTTGGGAAATTATACCTGCAAAACAGCCCTAGATGCACAGAATGTAGAAAGAGCCCTGGTTCCCATCACGGTTCACTTCTTCAAGCCAAGGACTTGCTTCGACTTGAAGAGGTTCATTGGGCAGAACATCAAAATAGTCTATTGTCACAGAGCTGATACAGAAGACTATTGGGCTGATTGTGCTGATGATTTTGAGGCTAGAAGGAGGCACTATGGCAGATTCTCCTTGCAATTAATTGAAGAACTCGGCCTATATCAAGTTCCTGAAGGGCTAAAGGATGAAAACTCTGATCTATACTCGTATGAGTATGAAAATGTGGTTAAGCACACTCCTTTAGAGGACGTGGATTGGAACAGGAAAGAGAGGGACGACCTGGCTGAGATCCTTGCTCCAGTTTTAGTCAGGACTAGGGTCTGGTTTGACAGGAGAGTTCGAGAGTTCAGGAGGCATTCAGGAGAATCCTCTTCTAAGGACACTTCAACACCGAGAAGAGAAGCATCTATTCCAAGGTCTGAGACACCAGTGAAGACCCCTCCTGCCTCATCAACTCAGGGACCTGCAGAATCTACTCCTTCCTCATCCACCCAGGTATATAAGAAGAAACTCAAAGAAGTAAAGAAAGAACCTGTGGAAGAAGATCTCCAGGAAAAATAGGAAAATTTGCCTATAGGGCCAGAGAACATCATTGTTCTTAGTGAAAGTGAAGAAAGCGAAATGCCAACCCTTGCAAATGCTCCTGAAGACCCAGCTGATAGAGATAAAGAAGTCCAGAGCACTGAGCTTCCAGATGCTGTAGATCCTTCTACCACAATTGCCTCCAGTGCCCCACTCACATCTCAACTCGAGTCAACAGCTGCACAGACCTTGAGTGTCATGAGCTCCCTGTCTCTTGGTCCCCTTGCCCCTCCTGCTGATTCCTCTTCCTCTTTCGCGTGGGTGCAACCTTTGGTCGACAAAAAGAAGAGAAAATTCTCCTCTCAAAGCTCGGGATCAAATTTTGATGCTGTCGCAGCCTTGTTGGGCACCACTCCTTCTCGTGCCAAGAGAGCCAAAGTCACCTCCAGAATAGTGTCTGATGCTCAAGGTCAGCAATTCCTGGAGATTGCCAAGCCTACAACGGATAAATCAGAGCAGGACTTGCAGGCATCTGACTTGGAGCTCTCGAGAATCCCAATGGGAGAGTCTACCCCTGAAGGTGAAATTCACAACCTCTAGGAAACAGTCACAAGAGTCATTGGGAGGGTAGAAAAGGGCCAGCACACTATTGAACAGTTGGAAGAACAGGCCCAAGTTCTCACAGGTTTCATCAAGTCCCTTTTGTCTAAGGACAAAGTTTTGGACCCTACCCCCTTGACTGCTCTCCCACCTCCTGTAATTCTAAGCCAAGATGAAGTGCAGAGTATTAAAGATATGCACAAGTATTCTGTCTATGGTAGAGCTATTGAAGCCATGGTGGATGACATGCTTGTTGCTGGGTTAAACTTCATCGGCGAAGCTTTCAAACTCCACGAAAAGGTGAGCAATATGCAACTGAAGCTCTCCTCCACTATCAATACCATGGATAAAGAGCTCAAAATCTGGAGCAGTTGCATAGTAGACCTTCGCCTTATGGGACAGACAGACGAGAACATTTTGCTGGTGAATAAAGTTTTTGATGATGCAAAGGACAATCTGTCGAAGTCCTGGGTCTACAGTGTGGATTGGAAGATCAGAGTCTTGGAGGAGGCTTTGGCAGAAATGAAGAACAGCTGGCAGAAGGGTGAAGCCTTCAAGACATTGGTTGTCTCGGCTTTCAAAGATATACACTGTCATCTTCAAGATGAAACTTCAGGTGCTTCCCTTTCCTTACAAGAGATCAAAGCTCAGTTCAGAACTTTTGTAAAAGACAATTTATTCAAGGAAAGCTCCATCTCCAAAGAAAAAATGAAGGAGATCTACTCTCTTCAATCTGCCATTGAAGAAGCAAATAAAGATTATCATACTCATGTCGAGTTTGATAAAGAGATGGAGAAGTGTCTAGGATTTTGGACTCAGTCTGCAGCCAACACGTCAGTTCCCCGTGGCAGAGACATAGCTGAGGCGTTGAAGAGATTCAGACAGCGGATTCTGAAGTCAGTGGGTCCCTCTCAGTGATCGGCCACCTGTCTTCTTCCCCATTCTTTTCTCTTCTTCCCTTTCTTTTCCGTTTTCTTTGTAAAAGGTTGAGGTATTGCGGTTGGCAGTCCTTAACTATTCTTGGTTAAAAGAAACGGTTACAAAAAGTAACTGATTTGTAAGCTATATAATGGCCTTCTTTACGCCATTCTAAAAGAGGAAGAACTTGGCATATTTTCTGAAAGTGTAAATAGATCATAAAGAAATCAATACAAAAGGGCTTTCCGTTCATTGTCTATCTAATCTCTGTTATCTCTGTGTTTTCATTTAATTTCGTGAAGATCATTTGTTTCTAGTTCGTTAGTCTCACTGGTTGCATATTTTCAAATATTGCGAGTATAGTGATCTTGTATAACCAAGAAGGAACTTTGTGTCCTTGATTAATGAATCTGAAGAAGGTTATTTACAGAACTTTGTGTCTGGTAATTTCATCTTGTTCATCCAATGCAAACGATCTTGTTTTAAATTCACTGCAACTTCGTATACATAAAGGATTATTCTGCTATCTATAATTCTGCATGTTGCTCTTTCTGCTCATCCTCGTATTCCCTTTCCTCAGTCCTTTTGTAACTGATGATCCTTGTGGAAAACACTTTCGTAATATCCAAGTTCAACCATAAAATCATGTTTTGTATATTTGTAAATAAGTTCGTTTCTGAATAAGGGAACCTCTCCCATTAAAGAGGAGGGACTTCTTGTCCCCTGACTGTTGCTCTTCTTAAAAGTCCTATTTGACGACCAACAGGCGTAGCCTCGTGAATGTTCGTGGACACACGTGATTTTCCATCTTTGACAATTTTTCTCACCAACAATTTTGCGACTCATGTTGAGTTGTGGAACTCAATTACTTCATTTTAGCATGTAATTGGAACTTGAACTTTGGAAAAACACGAAGAACCGACATTGGTTAAGTTCGGATCAAAGCATCGGTCAAGGGCAAATAGGAACCGTGACGGTTAAAGGCGTAACTCGATGTTGGTTACCTGTAACGAAGTTTTAATTAAATCTCGATAATTATATCTATTTTTAGCATTAACATAGATTTATTGATTGTAATTGCATGGCTAAGTGCCCTAAGTCTATAAACGACTATATAAGCACAAACGATAGGGTTTAGAATAAAATGAAAAAACAATAATTAGAAAGAACTTGCAAAAAGGTTGGTGAGATAGAATTCTTGGTGGTAGAGAAAAAGCTTGAAGGAAGAAAGTATTGAACAATCGAGAGGTGTGGAAGATTATAAATCTTCATTGTATATCTTTGTCAAAGCTTTGGATAATAGATTAGCTTGTTTATTGGTGGACGTAGTCACACCTTGGGTGAACCAAGTTAAATCGGTGTTGATTTATGTCTTTTGTTTTGTATATTTCTTCCGGTAGAATATCCACTTTTATTTGCACGTATTCTTAGATCTGATATATTATCTGTACAACCGGTGTGCTAACCCCAATAATTGGTATCAGAGCTTTGTTTGAGGGTTTTTTGTGTTGACATATTTACTCACAGAGGGTTTTCTGATTGAGTGGGAGTTACAACAATGGCAGAAGATAATAAATACAAGGTAGAGAAATTTGACAGCCAAAATTATCAATTATGGAAGATGCAGATTGAGGATTATCCGTATCAAAAATATTTATACTTACCGTTGGATGAGAAGTTTAGACCTACGAAGATAAGCTGATGAAGAATTGAATATTCTTGACTGAAAGGCTTTGGGATCTATAAGATTAAGCTCGACAACATCTATGGCTTCCAATATTACAAAAGCAGATTCTATGGTAGACTTAATGAAATCTCTTGCTAATTTTTATAAAAAACCTAATGCTTCAAATAAAGTTTATTTGATGAAGAAACTATTTAGTTCTAAGATGCATGTAGGTGAATCCGCCTCTAGTCATTTGAATGATTTCCTATTTATTGTAAATCAGTTAAAATCAGTTGCAATACCATTTGATGATGAAGTAAAAGTGCTTTTATTATTATGTTCTTTGCCTGATAGTTGGGACAACTTGGTAATGGTTTTTAGTAATAAAACATCTACTAATAATATTTTGAAGTTTGATGATGTGGTTAGTATAATCTTGAATGAAGAAATTCGTAGAAAGAGTATAGAGGAATCATCATCTAGAAATTATTTTAATGTAGAAAGAAGGGGCAGGAAGAAGGAGAGATCCAAGAGTAAGAGTAATGGGAAATCAAAGTCAAGGGAAAGCAGATCCAAATCTAGAAGTAAGGGAATTACTTGTTGGAAATGTGGAAAGAAAGGACATGCAAAGAAATATTGTTGGTCAAAGGATAAAGAGAATCAACAACCAGAAAAGGTAAAGAGGTGAATCTTGCTTCATCAAAGGTAATGCAAGATGCTCTTATTATTTATTTGGATAGTATAATTGAATCATGGGTTTTAGATTCAGGAGCTTCTTTCCATGCAACCCCTAATAAGGGTTATTTTAGAAATTATGTCTAGGGCAATTTTGGCCATGTTTATTTGGGTGATGATGAAACTTGCAGTATTACTGGCAAAGGGAAAGTTCATCTAAAATTACAGAATGGAAATACATGGGTATTGAAAGATGCAAGGCATGTGCCAAGCCTCGGGAGGAATATTATTTCATAGGAAACTAGGTGAATCTGGGCCGCATGGTTACTTTTACAGAGCCTCTTAGAAAGTCACCAAGGGTGCTTTTGTTGTGGTAAGAGGTAAGAAGGTAGGAACGTTATATTTATCTACCCAGTATTACTGATTCCTTTTCTACATTATCTACTTCAGATTTAGATGCATGCATGTGGCATAATCGGTTGGGTCATATGAGTCAAAAAGGAATGCAGATCTTAAAGGCTAAGGGTAAGTTATCAGATTTGAAAGATTTAGATCTTGATTTCTATGAGCATTGTATCTTTGGAAAGCAAAAGAGAGTGAGATTTCTCAAAGTTGGGGCAACTAAGAAGGAGCAGAAATTGGAGCTTGTACACTCAGATGTGTGGGGACTAGCTCAAGTAGCTTCTCATGGAGGATCCCAAGTATTATGTTACTTTCATTGATGATGCTACAAGAAATGTATGGGTTTATTGTATTAAACGTAAATATGATGTTTTGGATACTTTTAAAAGATGGAAAGTCCTTGTTGAGAATGAATCAAATTCTAAGTTAAAGTTCCTTAGATTTGACAATGGTGGTGAATATTGTAGTAAGGATTTCAATGATTATTATTCAATGAATGGGATACGTAGAGAAAGAATGGTTCCAAGAACACCACAAGAGAATGGTGTTGCAGAAAGAATGAACATGACAATCATGGAACATGCTAGAAGTATGAGGATACATTATGGATTGCCCTTGCATTTTTGGGTAGAAGCAGTTGATACAACAATTTATTTGATTAACCATGGCCCTTCAAGTTCACTAGATGGAGGAATACAGAGGAATCTTGGACCGGAAAAGAGGTAGATCTTTCTTTTCTTAAAGTTTTTGGTTCAGAAGCTTTTGTACATGTTGATAAGGAAAATAGGAAAAAGTTGGATGTAAAATCCAAGAGGTGCACTTTCATTGGTTATGGATCTGGTGATTTCAGTTTCTATTTTTGGGATTTAGAGAATTCTAAAATTATGAGGACTCTTGATGTTGAATGGAATGAAAAGAGAATGTACATGGATCAAATTTTGGTACCCAAGGATGAGAAAATTGAGAAGTTTATTGATGAAAATGAACTCTGGGTTTTAAAGAAACACCTACATAAATACACAATAACTAGTGGTCAGTTAGTCCCTGACCGACATCGACGATGAACCGCCGACGATTCTGAGAGGATCAAAACCAAGACGGTTTGTAGAATCGATGTCGGTTAGAGGTGACCGGCGTTAGTCATTGTCAAAAGTTGATACTAATGTCCAGGAGGCCCAGATTGAGCCTCCGGTACCCCAAACTCTTGTGAGAAGGTCACAAAGGGTAAGTAAACTTCTAGAAAGATTTACACCTTCTCTATTTTATTTATTGTTGACTGATAGTGGTGAACCAAAGAGCTTTGAAGAAGCAATGCAGGATAAGACTCACGTTCAGTGGGAGCATGGCATGGATGAGGAGATGGAATCCTTGGAACAGAACCAAACTTGGGATTTGGTTAATTTTCCAACAGGTAAGAGGACATTGCAGAACAAGTGGGTTTACAAGATTAAGGAAGAAGAGGGTGGACAAAAAATTTACAAGGTAAGGCTTGTAGTAAAGGGATTTGTATAGAAAGTAGGTATTGACTTTGGTGAAATATTTTCTCCTATTGTTAAGATGACTTCTATTCGTACTATATTGAGTTTAGTTGCAGTAGAATATTTACATTTAGAGAAACTAGATGTGAAGACGGATTTCCTTCATGGTTATTTAGATGAAGAAATTTATATGCATGCAGCAATTGCTTGGGTATGAAGTCAAGGGTAAGGAGAAACTAGTGTGTAGATTGAAAAAGAGCCTGTATGGGTTCAAGCAAGATCCAAGGCAATGGTACATGAGGTTTGATAGTTTTATACATGAGCATGGTTACTTGAGATGTGAATCTAACCATTGTGTTTATTTCAAGAAGCTTAAAAATGGGAGTTATATTATTATTTTACTGTATGTAGATGATATGCTTATTGTAAGATATAGTATGTAGGACATTGGTGAGCTTAAGAGAAAGCTAGCTCACACATTTTCTATGAAGGATTTAGGAGCTAAAAAAGAATCCTTGGCATGCAAATACATATAGATAGGAAAAACAAGAAATTGTATTTGTCTCAAGAGGATTATATCTACAAGATGTTAGAAAGGTTCAACATGTAGAATGCAAAACCTGTTAGCACACCTATGGTTAGACACTTCAAATTAAGTAAAGATCAATTTCCTTCATCACATGAGGAGGTCAAATACATGACATGAGTACCATATGCTTCAACAGTTAGAAGTCTCATGTATGTTATGGTTTGTACCAAACCAGACATTGCAAAGACAGTGGGAGTTGTGAGTAGATATATGGCCAATCCAGGTAAAGAGCATTGGAAATCATTCCGGTGGATACTCGAGGTATTTGAAAGGGACAACAACATACAGCTTATGCTATGGAGGTTCAAATATTTCATTACGTGGCTATGTTGATTCGGATATGGTTGGAGATCTAGATGGTAGGAGGAGCACTACTGGATATATTTTCACAATAGGTGGAGCGACAACTATCTGGATTTCGAGATTGCAGAAGGTTGTGGCTTTGTCTACTACAGAGGTAGAGTATGTTGCAGTTACAGAGGCTAGCAAGGAGATGATATGGATGAGTAGGTTCATGGAAGAGTTGGGAAAGGAGAAAAGTGATTGTAAATTGTTTAGTGATAGTCAGAGTGCAATTCATTTAGAAAATAACTCGTCGTTTCATTCGAGAATGAAACACATTCAGTTGAGGTATCACTTCATATTGTAGGTATTGGAGGATGGACAATTGAATATGGAAAATATTCATATGAGAAAGAACCCTGCGGATATGCTAACAAAGCCATTAGCAAAGGAGAAGTTGGAGCTACACTCTACTTCTGTTGGTCTTCAAGTTTGAGACCTGAAGAGGAAGAAACAAAGCCAAGAAAGGATCAAAGAATGACGTTGTATAGGTATGGTGCAATAATTAAACTCCAAGTGGGAGATTGTTGAGTTGTGGAGCTCAATTACTTCATTTTAGCATGTAATTAGAACTTGGCCTTTGGAAAACACAAGAATCGCATCGGTTAAGTTTAGACTGGCATTGGTCAGGGAAGACTAGCATCGGTCAAGGGCAAGTAGGAACCGATGACGGCTAGGCAGAACCAAAGCATCGGTTACAATGCGATGAAGTTTTAATTAAATCTCAGGAATTATATCTACTTTTAGCATTAAAATAGATTTATTGATTGTAATTGCATGACTAAGTTCCCTAAGTCTATAAACGACTATATAAGCACAAAAGCTAGGGTTTAGAATAAAATGAAAAAAAGAATTAGAAAGAACTTGCAAAAAGGTTGGTGAGATAGAATTCTTGGTGGTAGAGAAAAAATTGAAGGAAGAAAGTACTGAACATTTGAGAGGTTTGGAAGATTGTAAATCTTCATTGTATATCTTGTCAAAGCTTTGGATAATAGATTGGCTTGTTTCTTGGTGGATGTAGGCCACACTGGGTGAACCATGTTAAATCTGGTGTTGATTTATGTCTCTTGTTTTGTATATTTCTTCTGGTAGAATATCCAATTTTATTTACATGTATGCTTAGATCGATATATTGTATATACAACCGGTGTGCTAACACCAACAACTAATCTAGGGAGATATTTTCGAAGTGCCCCAAAAAGGATCTCTACCCAAAAAATAAAAAAATACAAAAAAGTAGATATATCAAAAAAATTTAAAAAATATATTTCAAAGGAAAATCATTCTTAAAGGCGAATTCGTCAAGGAACAAATCCCTATCACGTTCGTTTCCCGCACACCATGAAGAAATTTATAGATTGGAGTGAAGTACCAATGAGTGATTGTGAAGAAGAAGAATAATATTTCAAGAACTAAATTTTTTTGATCAACCATCATTTTGGAACATCTCTTGCAAATCCAAGAAAGTTGAAGGAAAGAAAGCTCACTCCATCTCCAAAGAAACCAGAAAAATACTTTCCAGAATAGAGAAAATTATTTCTTGTGAAGATCCCATCATCAAGTCATGGTGGTTACAATTCAAGAAGAGCACTGCTAGAGGAAAGAAGATGGAAATTTTTGTTTCCGATGATCAAGAATCTAAAAGATGGATGAAGAAGGTCCGAAGAGATACGAAAGGTTGTATGAAGGACGGAGACGATACATAATCCATTGAGGGTATAACTAAGAAAATCACGACATTGTCCTTTAGATCCCTTCCTCTAGATGAATTCCTTACATATTGTGATGAAGAAATGGACATTTTGAGAGGAGAATATGTACAAAGGATTCTCAACACAAGTAGAAGGAAATCCTGACCCCGAAGCCTATCATGAAATTTGGAGGTATGTTTTAGCTTTGTAAAGGAGGTATGAACATCTTGAAGCACTTCATCAAATGGAGGGAGAAGATGAGATGCAACATATGGAGGAAGACCCTACTAGCTGCCCATACTACGAGGTGTTCATCCCTGGAAGATTCTTGAATGCTCCTAAAGAAGATCCTATCCTTGAACCATCCGATGAGAACCAAAGAGACGTCATCGAGGATGAGATAGAAGACATGGAGGTGGAACCTTCATTCATCAATTGTTTCGGCTGAAGCGTAGCTCATTGGAGGAATAATATGTTCAACAGAGGAATATTCTCGATGCATAATGGATGATTCAATGTTTTTCAAAGACTCCAACAATTATGAAGAAAAAGGCCAATTTGAAATAAGCATGGATAATCTCCTTTCAAGTTTTGATTTTTCAATTAATGATGAAATGGACATTTGCATAAAAGTGAAAGAAATCCACCTAGCATCATAGACCAAAAATTATTAATTCAAGATGGTCATGGAGGGTTTTCCATCCTATTTTTATCCTTCAAGTGATGTAGAGATGATTCATGAAGAAATGAAGACAATTGAAGAACAAGATTCTCTTCTTGATTCAATCATGGATGATCGATGGAAGAATCTCACTTCCTTTTCGAAGTCAAGGAGAATGAATAATTAAAACACAATATCTTCCCACTCAAGGAGCATAGTGATCATCTCAATGAAGACAGAGCCTTTCATTTTTCATATGAGAAAGAAGATTCAATAATGAATGGTCAAGATGTAGCTGAAAATTCTTCTCATACTACTGCCCCAACATGGTTCTCTGATCCCTACCAAGAAGAGGATGATATGGATTTTGAGCTTGAAGGAGTGCCCTTCCCATGACTCCTGGACCTCTTTTGCTTTTTAGAAGGTGTTAAGAATCAAGTATGCCTGTGTTTGTAAGAAATTGAATCTTTGGCAATGCAAAGCATAGAAGAGGTGAATGAGGATGTTTCAAATGAATAATGGGCCCATATGGATCATATTTTTAACCATCTCCTGGAGGCACAACATGAAGATTATTCCAATAAGGATGAAGATGAATCTATGGAAAACTCGAAAGAACCATTGGTACAAGACATCTTGAAGGATGTAAAAGAAACTGAAGATCCTCAAATCAGTCTTGAACTCTTGACTCAAGCCATGGAAATGTAGGACATGTATGAAGCCATTTTTGCTCCTCTTTTTGATACACTAATGTTTTATACCGAGACAAAGCCAATGGATGAACTAGATGACTTATCCAATGCCTTGGTTAACGAGAATGGATGTGAAAACATGCCTTTTCCTTTCACACAATGTGAAGAGGTTCATGAGTGAAAAATAAGGAAGATTATGGAATCTTCTTTGAATATTATTAATCTTGAAGACAACATCCCTGCCATGGAGGATGATAATAAGGAAAATGTTGAGTTGATTTTAATTGAAGATAATTGTTCCAGGAAACAAAGTGGGACATCCAAAGAAGTTGGTGAATGGGAAGAAAATCAGTTTTTTTCTCTCTCCTTCCGAGTTCCTTGCTGATGTAGGAGAATATTTAAAGTGGTAATTAAAAGAGGATGGATATCTTCCCACTCTTGAAGACATGGAAGAACGATGTCTCATGATCACAGGGCATCAAGCGAGAGCATCAAGGTACAAGATCTTAGAGAAGATAATGAAGTGTTCATTGGATGCAAGAATGTTCTATATGTAGTATGAGTATGAAGATGGAATTATGGTCAGCCTTCTTCTTCTCAAGCCATGCAAAGCCATCACAAAATCATGGTTTGATCAAATAACAGTTTTTGTGCTTCAAAGGTTAGACTTCAATCCATTGTTTCATGATGGCATGTACTTATCTCAACCCATTGTTGGGTATGTGTATATTACATCCCTGTCTTTGTAAATATACCTCCCCTGTAACAAAGTTTTCCTTCTTCTGTTGCATGTTGTTTTCCCTTTTTGTGTGTTTCCTTTGTTTGTTTGTGTGTGTGTGTGTGTGTGTGTGTGTGTTCAATAAATCAAGTTGTGTAGTCTATATTTCTAGTGACTCGAAGCCCAACGAGATAAGGCACTGATACATAAATTGAAATTGAGATTCTAGATTTATAATGTTATTTCATTTTTAACTTGATCCACAACATGTCCCCAAGCTAGAGCCAGTTGTTGTCATGCAAATGTGCAACAAGGAAATTCAAAATTTCTGAGCATGAAAACTATACCCTACTAGAAAATTTTACCTAAAGAAAATTCTGAGCCCTCCTTCAATTCACCATAATCCTAGATTCAGTGTCCCCATAGGTGATTTAGGGATACCTAGTCATTCCAAGTGTTTTTCAAGGCAGGATCCATCATAACAAGCCTTTGACAAGTTTGGGAAAGACCATGTTCTGACCTTCTCAGAGCTGGTGCACTCTCCTCGGAGTGGATAAAAAGTCATAAACTCATCAAGGAGGAATATCAAAGAGTTAAATACATTTTGAAATAATTTTTGGGAGGTTTTGGGAATATTAAAAAAATTGGAGTAATTTTAGTAAAGGTGAGTCTTGGAGGCCTAAGCAGCGCATAATGCAAAAAAAGCCTCCCGAGCTTCAAGAGGTGATTCGGGAGCTCAAGATGGAGTTAGGATCCAAAAATATACCATTGTAAAGGTAATTCAAAGACCTAAAATATGGTGGAATCATATTTTTCACAACACATTGGCGCAATAGGTCTACATGTAGTGTTTCTCAATCACGAGATAAGGGGCTAGAACAAAAATCTGATTTTTAATTAATTAAATGGAAGAATAAATATCTGAGACCTCCACCATTGGATTAAGAAGGAAATTTAAAGTCAATATCATATAAAATTTCATAAAACCACTCCTCCTATAACTCAAGTTATGGTCCCGAAAAGTCACTTTCCAATACACAAGCTCTAATAGTTAGCCATTTTTTAGGTTGGAAATCCAACCAATGGGAAAGTGGCGAAATGTTTTACACCAAGTTAACAAATGATTTAGTGAAATATGTGTAATTAAATGTTCCCATAACTCATTTTGATCCTTGGACCCTCCACACGATCAATTTTTAGCTTAACGCATTTACCAAACAAGCCCTTTAGGTTTCATTTTTGAGCCCCCACTCCAACCAACCACGCTCCACCACATGGCCCAATCAGCATAGGGCGAAATTTTTTGCACCAAGTGCAAAAATGTTTTGGTCCAATAGGTTCAAGAAATGTTTACACATTCCAATCCTTCAAATTTGTGCAAATTTTATAAGCTGTTGTGTTGTCACATGCTTTTTACTTCACATACGCTCTCAGTTTTCCTCCGGTGTCAACCTCGAGTTAGCTCTCGGATCTTCTATTGTTATTGCTACCATACCTTATCTAGAACATTATCCATAATTTTATCATCCTCCCACGTTTCTACAGAAAGACATAGAGGTTTTCTAGGAAAATCCATGGATAGGAGTTGATACCTGGGCATGAAAACGAGAAATTGCTCATATCTCCCAAACCGTGCATCAGATCCCCATGAAATTTTGAGAAAATGTTCCTCATCCAAATGCCTTGAAGATGAAAAAAAATAAAAATTGAAAGGTGGACCTGATTTTTAATGGCATGAATCTGAAATTTTTGTCCCTAAGTTGATTCTCCTTCATTTGTCGTCAATCCAGGAAGCTTTCACCTGAAAAATTCATATAGAGCATTTAAATCAAAAACCTAGAAATAATCCATATTTTTCTCATCGATACGACATGGTGATTTTTAGATTCTAAAAATAGTAAGTGCATCACTAGTTCACACTTTCTATTTTTAGGAAGTTTCCAGAAAATAAAAAATCCTCCAGAAGAACAAGCATTACAATTTATACGAACAAAAAAACTAGGGCACGTGGGTGAAAAAAGGTAAAAAAGTAAAAAAGTAAAAAGCAAAAAAACAACTTTATGAAAATGGAAAGTTCTTTGAATCTACCCCAATACATCCATGACAATCTAAGAACATGAAGGAAACACCTCAGTGTAAGCAACAAGGTGAAAAAGTGACATTGCCTAAAATAATGACTCCGGGATCAACTTTCTAAAAATAGCGATTTTAGCTCCAATTGCAGAAATTTGCTACCATCTCCATAGTAACTTATACGTTTATTTATTTTTCATCCTCATAGGATTTCAAGATGATTACAAGGCTCAAACAGAGCATTGATAACTTCATATTGGTCTTGGAAGCATTGTCTTGAATTCAAGTGTGCTCAAAAGTAATGCAAGGCATCATAGTACGTAGCAGGTGGATCCATATTCATCACTTAGAGATTCAGGTGATTCAAAATAAGTTGGTCATAGATATATCAATGATTTTAATTAGTTCATTAATCAAGTATCAAAGGGGATCTTCGTGAATTGTGCATGTGTCCATCCAAAGATCACATTAGGAAGTCTGCAAACAGTGGTTCTCAACACTCATTTCGTGACAAATATTTTTGTGCATCATGTATCATGGAGGAATTATGATCATCATTGGTGGGAAAAATTGTTCAAAATTCACTTCATCAAAGCTTCCTGATGAGTACAACAATGTGGCTATGTAGCAGAAGTCATCAGAGATTGGTTTTGACCCACAATTTTTTTGGAGTGGACCTCAGTGAGAAACTCCTACGGTCATCGAGGTGATAATTCAAAAATGTTTTTAAACACTTAGTATGAGGTGTTTATGAGTCATTTGGAGGAGGTGTCTCATGGTATAAAAAGGTCAGAGATCCAAATTTCACTACACGAGGACATTTCTTGGATCACCAATGGGTCAAACAACGAGGCAAAAGTGGCATGGCATCATCTACACCAACGTTCTTTTTCCCTCCTTCTCTCTTTCTCCCTCTTCTTTCTCTCTCCTTTCTAATTCTTCATTGGTTGTGATCATAATCTTTTTCCTATTCACTTAAGTGACATATTTTGTAATTGTAAAAGTATTTTCTTAAAATTATAAGAGAAATACTTAATTTGTGTTTTCTAGAGGAAAACAAAAGGTCATAAGTGGAATATGGAGATGAAGAGTCATGTGAGGGAGGTGAAAGGAAAATTAATATTTCTATAAATTTGGATAGATTATCCATTCTAAGGGATTCTAGATTTTGAATATTTCGCTTTGTAGCAAAGTGGATTGTGATATGTTGTTGGGTCGTGTGTCATCCATATACATGAAATAAAGCTACATTTATGTTACATGCTTTCTTCTTTTCCCTTGCTTTATACAACATGCGTAAATGCCAATCAAGTAATAGAGTTTATTATTTCCAAGATGTATGAATGTGTGTAAATTTTTATGCATGGTTTCCTCTCATTGTTGATATGATAAGCATAGTTTTTATAAGCACCTTTTTTTTCTTCCACTTCTCTCATTTATGCACTTCATTAGCATAGTGATGTAAGAACTATGTATCTTTAGTAAGTGAATCTAAAGACTTTGTGTTTTGATTCATAGATTCCACTAGCTTCATTTTACTTTCCTTTATATTGAATGTCAAACTACTCAGTTCTTGGGTGTGAGACTCTAATTTCCTACTCATAGCAATAATCTTCCTTTCGTAATTTCTCTCCTTTCCCCTCATCATTGTGATTTCCTCCCTTATACCCCATACAAGAACTTTGCCACAGGTTCAGTGGAGTGTTCTGTGTGATACTCACCAATTTTGGCCACCCACATCATTTGGATAGGATTATGATTAGTTACATTCAATAATGAGATTTGTACCGTTCAATGCAGAGGGTGTAGCCTCGTGAAAGTTGGTGGAGACACATGATTTTCCATACCGAAAATTTTTCTCACCAATAGTCCCCTTGACATATCCTTGTCTCTAAATTATCCATTAAAACACACAAGTGAATCCCCCTTGTAAGGGTTTAATTACCATGTTTTTACTAATTCATGGAGTAGGTGTGGGATATGTAGGTATTTAATTCCAAGGTTTACTTCACCTACATTTTCCACATGTGTAAAAACTATGTGCCTCATGGCTAGAGACAAACCCTATTATTTTCCCTTATAGCTACATAAAAACCCTGATCCCAATTTCGTATGAAACCCCTAATCGCAATTATGTATAGAACCCTTTTCACATTTGTGTATAAGGTAGAGCACATAACATATATTATTTGGGTAGGAATAATCTAAACCAAGGAATAGGTGTGGGACATGAAAGGATTTAATTCCCACATTTTTACTAAGTCATGGAATAGGTGTGGGACATGCATGTATTTAATTCCCATGTTTTAATTTAAAAATCCCTCTTTCAAATGACAAATAAAATACACCTTTTGCTCATATGGCCAACCGCTAGAGTGGCTCAATTATCAATGATTGTTTAAGAATCACCTATTCCCTACAAATACTCAAGCTTGAAACTGAAAATAGACATTTATTAGGTTTTCCTGATTTTTTCATTTTCACCCCTTTAAATGCAAATTGCATTCATGTGCATAATGCATGTGAGAAAGAGACAAAAAGTGGACCACATAATGTGTTTTAATTTTTAACCTTTAATTCATTCCTTTTCCTTCCTTAAACATTCCTTTTATCCATCCTTGTTGCATGATCTTAAGGGAGTAATATCATCTATCGGTTTACAATCTCAGTAGACCTCCCTCCCTATTGTAAACATCACCACAGCCACTGAAAATTTCATCTCCCTTCATGTTTCTTATTTACTTCACCTACATCATCCACACTTAGAAAAACTACGTGCCTCATGGCTAGAGACAAACCCTATTCATTTCCCTAATAGCTACAAAGAAACCCTAATTGTAATTTTTTATGCAACCCTTACCATGGGATTTTAGGTTCACACCACATATCCTTGTTTCTAAATTAACCCTTGAAACACATAAGTGAATTCCCTTTACATTTATTTATGTTCTAGCTACTTGTAAAATGTAAAATATGAAATTTCAAACAACTATTGACATTGACAATACTGATTGATCACTTTTTCTTTTTTAGATATCTCCAAAATATGTTTCCTCGACCTCTTTCACACCGTATGCACTTTTTATTTCAAATAATTGACACACTAAATGTCATGCAATCAAAAACCTTTCCACCATAAAATACGTAAAATGAAAAAATAACACAATTCACTTGTCAGATAACATCTTCTTCTACCCCGTACATCCATTCCCTAGATAAACTCAATTATCAATGATTGTTCCTACATCGCCTACTTCACTATAATTTCTCGAGCTTAAAACTGCAAAAAAACATGCTTGCAAAGTTCTACAAGAAGCAAGCAGTGTGGTTGGGTCTCGAATTGGGACCCTAATGAAGTCTCATAAATTTTTATTTTGGCCCCTTTAATCTCACATTTCACTCACACAAATAAATCACATGCGATTATGGTGATCAAGTGGAGAACATATAGTAGTTATTTTTGGGAAGGAACAATACGCTTCATGGAATATATGTGGGTATATAATTTCCCACCTTTTAATTTACAACAATCCATTCATGTTTACATCTTACATATCCAATTAAATTTCATCCAATTGAAAACCTTGATGTCATTAAATAAAAACAACAAGTTTGATTAAAAAATAAAAGATACCTTTCACTGATATGTTTGATTGCTCCTAGGACTCAATTAGCGGTGTTTGTTTGTGCACCATCTATTTTCCTACACTTACTTAAGCTTACAACTTGAAATGGAGGGTATAAATTAATACAATATGCATCCATTCAACCTAGGTTTTGAAACCTTAAAATTTATAAGTTTCCCTAATTTTTATTGTGTCCTCTTTATGAGATTGAAATGATTAAGTGGAGCATAGATAAAATATATTATTTGGGTAGGAAAAATATGATCTATGGAAAATGTGTGGGGCATGAAATCCAAAGCCTTAATCTACCTTTGAATTGTATGACCAATCGTTGGAAGGTTTCAATTATCAATACATGGTCATACATCTATCCCTACATTTAATTTACCTTACAAGTAGATATAAAGGATAAAAATTTCTACAAGTAGTCTTTGCGGTCACGTTCGAAGTTGAACATGTTGGATTTTCCGTTTTCTATTTTTCACTTTAGACATAAATTTCACTTGCATGAATACATCACTACCCTCATCATTAACTTGACAGTTGGAGAACAAAACCAATATAAATTTTTCATGATATCACTACCTAAGAAGTGTAAGTACACTTTGTTTCTTCTTATCTCTAACGTGTCCCATGAAACATGAAATAAAATTTCCCTTACATTTACATTTTTTCGACTACCTAATAGAATCAAGAGATGAAAATTCGAACATGTATTTTCCTCGGGAACATTTTCTAGCCTCTACTTACATTTTGAGATATCTCCCTCTATAGTTTAATTAAAGTCTTCCCCATCACGAGTTTTCTCCTTCTTACGATTTAAAAACATGTCACACTCTTCGTAGAAGGTATATTTTCACATTTTATCCATGATTCCTCTTTCCTTTCCCATGAACTTATCCACCCTAAGATGCCATTTTCTACACCCCTCTTCATTTCCCATTGTTCATCTTCATCAAGTTTCTCTTCTTCACTATATCCATTTCAACATTCACATCATACATTTCACTTACAATTACTAATATTGTAGAGTTTGTGATTTTTTTGGTGTGAGTCATTTTCCACATCATAGGGTGAGTCATCTCACTTAGGTGAGATTGTAGGTCTTTGTGTCATTTAGTGGTCATTATGAGATTCCCTTACGTGTCAGTGTGCCGGTTGCATCATTGGGAGTTACTTCCCATTTTGGGAATGTAACTCCCCCTCTCCACTCGAGTTGTCATGATTAGTTACTCACCACCCTCTATATGTACACCCCTTCAGATCTATGAGATTAGAGTGAGAGCTTGTAGATTATAACAAGATTCTACCCCTTAGTCAAATCTTGCATGTTCTTTTTAGTGATGCTCACTCCTCTCAAGATCTCCTCACACTTTAGTTTACACTTCCATGGATGTTCACGCCATCCCTCATGATCCTCTCCCTTCGGGTTTTCACACCCTCTTTCATGGTATTAAAGCACACATCATGTGGATCTCATGTGTAACTCTTCGGTGTCTCACATTTTTAGCTTTCCATCATGATAAACAATTCTCGCAGTTGTTCATCGTAATGGACATTTCATTCATGTGTTCGAGTTCATTGATTCGATATTTTATACCTTGTTCTGGATTGTTCATGTGTTTGTGTTCTTGTTTTCAAGTTTCTAGTGTTTTCTAGGGCTTACTAGATTTGCATTTGTGTTTAAGGTGGTTTTGCAGTTTAAAGTGCAGATCCGAGTTCTTTATACATGTTTTGAGAGTTATTTTTAGAAGGTTTAAAAGTTTTCTCTGGGACCATCTCGGCCCAGGCTCGCCAAGGTGGGAACCAAGTTGTCTTCAACTCTCCCTATGCACTCCATTGGCTTGGTTTGCATTTTCTTTAGCCTCTCGCATCGGGTGTTATGTTTGAGCTCATCCTTCTTTGACCTCTCGCATTTCTTTTTCCATCTTTGCATCATTCAGGATTTGTAATTCCTGTTGTTGCATCATGAATTTGTACGGATATCATCTCGCGAGCTCACCCTTATTGTTACACCGGTTATTGTTGTGCCCCTTGCTTGCTCAAAAACATCCATGTTGCTGTTCACATTTGTTTTTTGTTGACCTTAGTTGTGTATCTCCTATCCAGCCTTCGAGAACTTAGTGTTTGGCGTTGAAGCTCGTTGCATTCAATCCTCTCTACTCCCAACTCCTCGAGCTCCCTTGCATCTATGCTTGCATCGTGCTTACCGTGTTGTTGCCTCTTGGCTCGTACATCCTACTTGTTGTCCGAGCCACTTCCTTCTCATTATGCAACCTCCTTCTATGTGTTACATCATTGGTCTACCTTGGCCTATGAACCTCTAAGCATCTCTTTGACCATCCATGTCCAACTCAACCATTACTACACTCATCACTCACCGATATGTGGTTCTTCTTGACTCGATTTGACTTGGTATACAATCTTTGTGTCTCCCCGAATCAAGGCGTAGTCTTTGAAGTGCCTCCCATGTGTTGATTTGACACGGTCTCTCTAGCTCCAACTCGGATGACCCTCAATGAATTCAATGCATTGGTCACCCTGTTGATTTCCACCTATGGCTCCTCCCAATCATCTTGATAGAGAGAGCTGCTCAACCTTCTTGACACGTCCAACATGACACGGTCTCCAACTCACTCAAGCAAGTTCACTCCCATGCCTACTTGATAAATAGTTGGGATCTTCCCACCGAGCTACTCACCAAGTCTCCTCTCGACCCCAACTTGCCCATCTCATTGAGCTACCTCCGAGCAAGGTGCTCCTTCTTGCACCATTAGATCTACATGACCTTTTTCCTCTCCTTTTTGATTTTTTTCACTTTTTCCTACATTTTTATGCACTATATGACACTATTAAGGGAAAATCAAATAAAAATTCATTTATGTAGGAGGTATCTTTTTCTTGTCTCCGCATATAAGGTTATTGGGCTTTCTAGGACACTTTTTCTCGGCTTGGTTCTTTTTATCGGTATTCTTCACGTGTGGCTAGTGGACTCATCCAACACACGGCCTTGTGTCAAGACAACCTTATTTTTACTCCATGAGACACATTTTTTCTCACCGAGTAGTGGTCCCTTGTATTGCTTTGTGCCTTTTGTGCTTGATTGTGTGTGTTCCTCTACTTCCGATTTAATATGCCTTCATTGTGGCCTCCACTCTCACGTGACTTATCGCCTACTATGAGGTAAGTGGTCAACTATATGATGATGTATGAACACACCCTATTATATTCATGCACTATCTTATAAAGTGCTACTGAGACATGGGCGTTTTCATTATTCTTCTTGGGTGTCGTGTTGTTTTGCGAGACACATTATTGGCTGAGTCCGACATCTTGCATTCTTACACCCTCTTCTTCTTGTGCTTATTTCACTTCTTGCTTCCACTTCCACATCATGGAGGATGCTCTTTACACACTTGAGCATTGCGGGATCATTGTACAACATCTACCACTTCTTCTTGGGAGTGTGAACTATTCAAAGCATGGCATGCTTCTATGGAACACTATTTCACCCATAAAGGTCTTTCACAATTTTTTCTTGGGCTAGTTCTGCACCCACTAATTCCAATCATCTTGAGGAATTTATTGACACTTTTGACAATGTTGTTGGTCACTTGATATTGTCCATCACCATACCTCTTTGCATTCACATGTAAAATTCATATCCTCCCCACCTCATCGGAGCATATTTCAGTCCTTGTTTAGAGACCCTTTATATACTTTTTCCATGTCTCTGTTGTTGATCCATTTGTATCCTCTTTTTCTTCGTGTGATGTAAGTTTTGATGAATCATAATCACTTGATTATTCTTATGATTACAAGGATTGTGCACTTAGTTTTGATGTCAAGAGTACCAAAGATGACTCCTCTCCTCCTCTCATTATTCGAGAGAGTGTTAACACTTACCACATCTCATCGGACATCGAGTAGTCTCCGTATCAGCCTCATACGGTCATTACACCAGCCTCATTTCAACTTCCAATGTGTGAGGTCCCTTCCACTCTTATTCCTTCATGCAAGGATGAATTATACTTGTCTAACATCACTCTACTATTTGTCAATCCCCTTCATTGGGATAAGTATCTTTCCAAACTTGGTTGTATTTTCTCATAGTCCACTTGTGATGTACTATAGGTTCCTCATCCTTCTAAAGGTTCTTTGGATAAGATTGGATAAGTTCATCATCTCCATTATTGGGAGTGCCCTTTTTGGGACTCTTATCGGTTTCACTTTTTTGAAGTTCTTCATTGATTCACCCTTACTTGTGGATCCTTTTTATTGTGGGGATTATTTTGTTGCCTTCACATCACTTGGACATATTTTTTATGGGTGTTCCTCCTCTTCACTCTAACACATCTATGCACGTGGCATTACCTTTATCTCTTTGGTACCTATTGACATTTCTTGCACCCATGCGAGAGGTCAACTTGAAACTTTGTTTCTCATATTGAAGGGGTTAGGATGAGTGATCTAACTAAGGGAAAAGGGGTATGAATTGTTGTTGTGTTTGTTTCATAATTTCAATCCTCCTCCTAATATTTCTTTCCATGAATCATCTCCATCACAATAATGCATCATCCCTTCAAGAACTGATGCAAGACCTTGACACTGAGAATAGAAAGACATGACAGTGAAGACGGACATCCCAAAGTGAACAAAGGGATAGTCCATTTTGAAAATCGAAGTAGGTTGATGATTTAATTCATTTTTATTTTCATATTTAATCAAGGTACATTGATTTTTTACTTTATGATTAAATGAAATTACTTAGTGTGTTGAGTTGTAAAAGGTTCATTTAACATTATGTTGAGGAAATAGAATGCAAAAGAGATTTTTATAGCTCATCACAATAAGTCATGTTATTTAATTCTTAATTTAATTATACAAAGGTCCCATACAAGCCATGGGAAATAACTCTAAGGTACAATACAGAGAAAATAAAAATGCATGTATATGAAACTATGAATGTAAGAGAAGGGAGAAAATCCATCATTTCCTAGATTGTGATGGAATTTACCCATAGCTCCCTAGCTTCTATCTTCCACCTTCTCATCCTCTCTTTGTCCTCAGCAAACATCTAAAAATAAAACCAACAATCTGTTAGAGCTTCATATTTTCTTACCATCCTCTTATACTCATAGCTTCAGACAAATGTACTTTCTTTCATATGTACATGCAAATTAGAAAGTATAAAAGAGAATGTAAGATACAAAATATCATAAGAAAAAGGAGATTAGGTTGTCCTCATTCATAATCATATCATGAGAGGAAAACAACAAAATAATGAAAAGAATGGCCTATGACCTTCATTATTTTTCTAATTGTTTCTTTTAAATGTGCAACTATAGGGAAAGTATTCAAAACTGAATATGTATGCACTGGCAAGAGAATCAACATCAAATAGAGTACAGTCATGTTCACCATGAGAACATTTCAAGAAATGCTACCGAAGAAGAGGAACATATTTTCAAAAGTTGCATATTCCTCATCTTAGGATGTTACAGCAGTTTAAAGAAACAATTCATTATGACTAAAAGAAATTTTTCTAGATTTAGAATACATTTTAGAATGCACAGGTATAGATTTTAAGACAAGTAATGGGACGATCAGAGCTATATCCATACAGTTTTCAAACAACATATAGTTTCCTGGAAATGATTCATAAAAAGGAAGCAATGTCAAATGATACATTTATATTTCAAAAATACAACCTTTTTCATCATACAAGTGGAGTTTTTACAGAGATATCAAGATTTTAAATCATAATGTAACTTCTAAGTGTGCATTCAAGAATGCCAAATGGTTTATCAGTAATCAGTAATCTCTCATAAAAAACCATCAACAAATGAAAGGATGTGCTAGACTTTAGAATTAAGACAAAGTACCAGCTTGAATGCAACAAGAACAACCCACATTCCATCCAATATCATGTAATGAATAGGGAAAGAGAAGTTTTCATCAAAAACATCATCCAAAAATGTATAGATAAAGCTCAAAGAATGTGGTTACATATTAGCAAAAGAACGTGGTTACATATTTGCAAAGAATGAATCAATGAAGACAGATCTGATACCCACAAGGAATCATAGTCAACTTGAAGGAATCGACCATGGTGGTTGTAGGGCAAGGAGATGAAATCTGAGTAAAATTAAACTGTCAACACCATGATGGCTGGGCTACTCAAATCTATCCAATAAATAAGACACCAAGCTCTCCTCAAGGTAGGGTAGATATACAACCAAATCATAAATCCATCTACAAAACCTCAAGCTTGAAATGCAAGTAAAATCCATCACAGATTTGGAAGTACATGTTTTCTATAGTGGCATCCACGGTTACATACAAAAATACCCAATAAGCAACTATGTTAGAGCCCAAAGCACAGAAAATTTCCCCATTTTTTTCTAGAGATCTCAACCGAGTCACTCAAGATAAATTAAGTATGAAAACATCCTTTAAAAGCACAAATACGTGCCCATAGTAAAAATAAAACCAGCAACAAATATACAGGTTCAATCCCCAATGAAAATATGACCCAGCTATGCAATAGAGGCATGTTAGAGTTCAATGGAGTTCCACATAATAGAAACAATGGCCATTATTGAGAACACAACAAAATAACAAGTTGAGCATAGCCATGATAGTGAGCGATTTCACCAAAAGTAAGATAAAAACACAAAGGGCTCATATAAAGCACATAAATGCTAAGAATGACGGCTACATAAAAGAAAAAAATTGTACTATTTACACTGAAAAAGAAGAGATTTTACCTTCATCTCAAAGGACCCTCAAATGGCGACTAGATCTACATTAAAACTAGAAAGCTCGAATAAATGGCGGCCCCCAATTTTTTAGGGTTTTCTCCTATGCAAAAATATCCAAAGCGCAATGAACAAATTGAACAGACTTAAGGGTAGCTACCCTATTTTCTTCCCCTAGCCCAAGTTGAGATCACTTGACTCAGGTCAAATTAGATATTTTATGCCAATATTATGCCAAACCTAGTGTCTCGGGGGGAAAAATGATTATTTAATTGCATCGGGGAATAAACCAAAACTTAGCTATAATCATATAATTGCTTGCTATTTGGACGTAGAGGTAAGAAAGATTGGCATTATTTTAATCATTGCCAACTATGCATGCTAGTCAAATGGGAAAAGATAAAAGGTCAATTATTCCATGATTAGTCATGCATGTGCGAAGTGCCAAGGTTAGATTTTTTCAAATAATGCAAAGTGAACCTTACCTTGTCTTTTCCAAATTGACTTCATTATATGCCAAGTTTCGCGTACACTTTTCCAAGCATGATTAAGGGTCAACTTCAGTTTGACCAAATGTATGTCAATCTATTTTTGGAATTTATTCCTTAATTAGACGAGTTTTAACTGAGTCTGAGGTGAAGTTGAACAAGCTATTTTTTTAGGGTTTTAGGTTATGATTATTCTATATATTGTATGATTTTGCAAGCATTCGAGGATAGAGTTTTTGGATATAACTGATTCCTTCAAAATTCTTTGCAGAAGTGCTCACTTTGTCAATAAATTGTTTTTACCTTTCTAGAGATTTTCTACAATTTTATTCATTAAGATAGTTAATTCTTGTGTTCTACACGAGTTTTTAAAGTTAATCACTTATGTTATTTGCCCTTTTTTAAGAAATTAATCATTGTGTGTCATTTTAGTGTTCATGCCTATCAAAATATCTATATTGTGATTCATGTCGTATCAAATTTATATTACCTTGCCTTGAAAGTTCACTTAATTTACCTCTAGTTCGTGTATTTTGATCATTTTCATTATCGGTTTGTGTACGTTTCTATATCAAAAACTCTCACAATCTTTGGTGTGTCACCTCCATTTGTCAAATTCAGTTTTCCTTTTGACCCTTTTCCCCCTGACCCTAGTTTAGGGATGTGCCAAAAGGGGATAAGCCCTTTGAAATATGGAGATTCACCTCACACTCGGGATACCCCCAGCCTGTGAGGTGTCTCAATTGTATATCCGCGGAAGTGAGGAAAGATAGAGATAGAAAAATATTCCATTCCTCAAATAGGGTGCACTTCTACTAGATACTAATGATTTCGGCATGCTCGGTGGGACGTTGAGCGAATATTGATGAGTTCATAAAATTGAAGATCCAAAGTAGAACTCATCCGGAAAATCCATGAAGCTAAGTTCATACCAATACAACTCTTTTCATCACTAAGGTGACATCAAGTCTTTTAGCTACAACCTTTTGAGGTATTTTTCCAAAATATAGATCTGGTTATTTTGTTGTCTATGTAACCTATTTTCATAAGAAGTAAACCTATTTTTCATTTTTCCATACTTTATGAGGTCATGCAATCATGAATCCCCATTTTCAGTAGCATCATCAGATCGAATCCACCTCCTTTCTACCTATATTCTCATCCGGATCAGTCTTATAACACCTATTAAAATGAATATACCCATAACCCAAACCTTTCTTATCAATATGATTATCAATATATCCATTACATTGTTCATGACCTAGGTTTTTAGAAGATTATGCATGTTATACACATGATGAAGATCTCTAAATAAAGCTTCATAAACTTAGCAAATATATCTAGCTATTAAGGAATGAGTTGAAAAATTACAAGCATTAAAGAATGATAGGCATCAGGTTGATGACCCCATTCAATGGTATGTTCCCACTTACCTTATCAAAATTCAAGGCCCATTCCTTGTCAACAATGTAGCCCATTTATAAAATTCCAAGTTTTCAAGATGTTGCAATTTTTTCCCTTTCTGCTCCACAATCGATCTTCGAGTCCAATTTAAGATTCCTTGTTGCTTTTGTTCCCAATTCCCCTTCCTCACATGTAGACTTTGTACCCCACTTCTCTTCCCAAAATTGTAAAATCAAGTTAATACCCAACCCAACCCTCCTCCTTCATCCACAGTGCCAATTCATGAAGGTGGAGATCGGAAAGTAAAATTAGCCAGGAGGGGCATCCAATTAAAGAAAATGGTAGGCCAGATTTCATGCAAAATTTTCAACAATGGGTCTCAAAATTTTAGTTTGATCATGTTCCATAGTTGGAGAAATAACCCATGCAAGAGGTGGAGTTTAATTTTACAATAGAGAAAACACATGAGGGAGATGATGAAAAATCTTGATGTTCTGAGTGTAGTGTACATGAAGGCACCATATTCATAGAAGTTACCAATTCATCCCAACTTGAAAATTAGAAGAGAAGGAAGAATCGGAAACCTTCAACTAAAGAGGATTTTTTGGGTTAGATTTGAAAATGAATAAGTAGTTTTAGTGCATGAACAACATGTTTTCAGCTTGACAAAATTCCTATTAAATGGCGAGGATGACATTAATGAAGAGGAAAATATAGCATAATAGCACTGCTTCTCGAGATCATACCTCATGAAGAAGAAAGAGATGAGTTTGATCTCTCAAACTTCATGTTTGGTGATGAGGAAAAGGAGGAAGAACAACTCCAAAATGAGCAAGATGATATCGCGGATTGTATAGATCCTTATTGTGATGCATGTTTGGATATTGATACACTATTGGAGAGTTGTAGTGGTTCACCAAGATTATCGAGAAGATCTTTGCGAGAAGTCAAAGTGGGTAGAAAGCTTTCAAGAAGGATGAATTTGACCTTCTTGGTGCATGATTGATCAGTGAGTTACAACAACTTGAAGAGGAATAAAAATTTTCAAATCAGTTTCGAGAATGCGCTCAAAGATGGAAATGAAATTAAAAGAAATAGTAAAAATAAGAAAATTTAGTTTATCCACTATCAAAAGGTCATGTCCCATCCGATGCGGCTAATTGGAGCCAATTTTAGTAGTAATAGAATTCATGTCAGTTTTAGAGCACAAGGAAGAGTTTCATGCTCTCAAAATCTAGCCACAAAATCTCTTAGAACAACTCACAGATCTCGATAGAGGTATTTTTCACTTTCTAGAATGGTCTTTTGAAAAAATTAAAGGTACAAATCTTGTCTACAACCTCACAATGTTATATGAGTGTCTAGTTGGTTTCATGGACTTGGTTTTGAGAAAGGGAAGCTATTTGTCATAGCACGTGGCAACAATTATCTAGCTTCATTTGCATCTCGGTTAGAGTAGAGTGGGTAGGATTTTCATTTCAATAAAGTGCTTTCACACTGCTATTGTAACTATTTTCAATTCAAGGAGTGTGTTTCATAAACAAGATCTGGTTTTTACACATCTATTCATGTTTTCATTTGAATTGTAAGTGTATAATATTTTTATTTCAAGGTTGAAAATTGATTTTTTAAAGGAAAATTTCTCTTGGGATTTTGACTCCATACCCAATGGATGAATAAATGCAATGGTATTTTCGGTTAGCGAAAGCAGTGATCCCTCAGAATTGTGATAAATGTTGACATTTCTCACACCCGTGCAAGAGGTCAAATCGAAACTTTGTTTCTCATATTGAAGGGGTTATGATGAGTGATCTAACTAAGGTAAAAGGGGTATGAACTATTGCTGTTTTTGTTTCAAAATGTCAATCCTCCTCCTGAGATGTCTTTCCATGCATAATCTCCATCATGATCATGCATCAACCCTTTAGGAACTGATGCAAGACCCACGATCTAAGGGAAAGATAGGACAGATCGAAGACATACATCCTAAACGAACAAAGGGACAATCCATTTTCAAAATTGAAGTAGGTTACTGCTTTCATTCATTTTAGTTTCAGATTTAATCAAGGTACATTGATTTGTTACTTTATGATTAAGTGAAATTACTTAGTGTGTTGAGTTACAAAAAGTTCATTTAACATTACGTTAATGAAAAGGAATGCAAAATAAATTTGTATAGCTCATCACAATAATTCATTTTCATTTAATTCATAATTTAAATGTACAATGGTCCCACACAAGCCATGGGAAATAACTCTAAGGTACAATATAGAGAAAATAAAATGCATGTATATGAAACTATGAATGTAAGAGAAGGGATAAAATCCATCATTGCCTAGATTGTGATGGATTTTCCCCGCATCTCCTTAGCTTCCAGCGTCCTCCTTCTCATCCTCTCTTCATTCGTAGAAAAACCGAAAAGAAGACCAACAAGATGATAGAGCTCTATTATTTTTTTATCATCCTCTTATACTCATAACTTCAAACAAATGTACTTTCTTCCATATGTACATAAAAATCATAAAGTACTGAGAAGATAATGCAAGATACTGAGAAGATCATAAGCCAAAAGGAGAGTAGGTCATCCTAATTCATAATCATATCATGAGAGGAAAAAAATAATAATGAAAAGAAATGTCTATGGCCTTCATTCTTTTTCTAATTGTCTCTTTTAAATGTGTAGCTACAGGAACGTATTAAAAACCGAATATGTATGCACCAAGTGAATCAACATCAAATAGAGTAAAGTCATGTTCAACATGAGAACATTTCCACCAAGACATAAAAGATTTCAAGAAATGCTACCTAAGAAGAGGAACATGTTTTTAGAAGTTACATACCCATCATCTCATAAGGTTTCAAATGAGTTTAAAGAAACAATTCATTATGATCGGAAGCAAATTTCAGATTTAGAATACATTTTAGAATGTACATGCACATATTTTCGAGAGAAGTAATGGGATGATTAGAGCTATAGCCATATAGTTTCCAAATAGGGTATAATTTCTGGAAATGAGTCATAAAAAGGAAGCAATGTCAAATGATACATTTGTATTTCAAATATACAACCATTTTCATCATACAAGTGCGAGGTTTTTACAAAGATATCAAGCTTTTAAAGTAGAATCTAACTTCTAAGTGTGCATTCAAGAATGACAAATGGTTTATCAAGATGCAGTCATATATTTTATGATTTTGAAAGCATTCGAGGAGAGGGTTTTGGATGTAATAGAGTGTTGTCAATTTTTTTACAGAAGTGCCCATTGTCAATAAATTACTTTTACCTTTCGAGAGAATTTTTGTACTTTTGTGCATTAAAATAGTTGATTCTTGTGTTCTACCGAATATTTTAAGTTAATCACTTAGGCTATCTTCCTTTTGTAAGAAATTAATCATTGTGTTTCATTTTAGTGTGCATGCCTATCAAAATATGTATATTGGGATTCATCCCTTATCATATTTATATTATCTTGCCTTGAAAATTCACCTAATTTACCTTTGGTTCATGTATTTTGGTCATTTTCATTATCATTTTGTTCATGTTTCTGTATCAGAAAGCTCTCACAATCTTTGGTGTATGACCTCCATTTGTCAATTTCATTTTACCTTCTAACCCTTTACCTCACTAGCCTAGTTTAGGGATATCTTTGAAAGGGAACTAGCCCTTTGAAATTTGGAGATTCACCTCTCATCCAGGATACCCACATCTTATGAGGTGTCTTAATTATATATCCTCAAAAGTTAGGAAAGAGAGAGATAGAAAAATATGCCATTCCTCAAACATGGTGCACTTCTGCTAGATAATAATACCTTCACTTATGTGGACAAGACTAAGACTTATTCATGTTATTTCCTTTGGTTTCCTTCATAGAGTGGGAGGACTTACAACACTCCATTTCTTCCCTTCGTAAGGTCAATCATAGATTTCTATGTGGGTGCCTCTTCTTCAGTCCAAAGGCAAAGGACCAAGTCATCGACACTCTTCTCGGAGACTTCGTAGAGCTTCAGAGTTCATATTTGTCCATGGCATATTCTTCATTCCTCTCATCTCCCTCTTCTTCTCTCTTCTTCATATTTCCAAGAGATTTCCCTTTTATACATGGGTACCTTGTCATGATTTTCAGTGGTCGGGACCCATCTTTAGCATCTTTCTTAGATTAGAGAGTGTGTTTTTCGCTTGTGGTGGATGTTTTTCCCATTGGGTTTTCCTTCACTTCTTTGGATCCCTTTGTTGTGGATGGGGACGTCATCAGGATTTTGTGTTGAGACCCATTTCTCTCTTCTGACTTACCACCTCATCCTAATTTTTGATGAAGGGGAGGTGTTGGTGTGAGTCATTTTCCATTTGTGTAGTTGTTCGGATCATATTTATATTCATTTATATACTTCTTTGTTGCATCTATTTACTTTATTTATAGTTGTGCATAACTTAGATTAACTAGTTATTATTCCACATTTTAGTTAATCATTTTGGTGAACCTAATCTTTGAATCCACCTTCATTCTAAGGATTTTCTCATCTTTTCTATCATGGCTTCTAATGTTTGTCAAGTCTCTTTGATTCAATTGATTCAAATTCACCCATATTGTAAAGACGCTCTTTAAAAACCTAGAGACTATGTGTCTGCCTATCAACATATTTCCTACCCAAGTCAATGTTATTCTTAGTCACCTTTCTGAGGAATCCCTTGATTCCAATTACAATCAATCTATTTGCAAATCCATTTAAGATGTTTAGTATTTATTTCAAGATAAATTTCAAGCTATGGAATCCACAATCATGTCTCTTAAATATGAAATTCAAAAAATTAAGGATACTTCTCAAGCTCACGATTGTTCTTCTTCTCATAATCATCCTATGTCTTCTACATGTGCTCATATTAGTGAACCTGAAGTCATACCGCTCCCTACACCTCTCACGTTTAATCTCAATGCTAAGCAACAATATATTCTTCCATATCTCATCACTCATAGAATCATTATCTTTCCACCTACTCATGGTTATCCTCCTTATAGGCTTGCCAAGTATCAAGGTCTTCCATATTGCAACTATCACCGAATCAATGGACATAATAATAATGATTTTTATGCTTTACAACGAAGTATAAAGTACTTTGTGCGATAGGATTTTATCTCATTTTTTTCACAACATTCTAATACAAATGATAAATCCCATTGGGTTCCTAAATCTGATCCATCTATATCTAATGAGCATCAAGCCAATGTTACTCAGGATCCTTCTACAATAATTCAAGCACCTCCTAAGCAATCGTCCCTCAAAATTAATTCAACACTGCCTCCTATTGAGTCATCTACGGTCTCACCAAGTCAAACCATGTTACCACCTCCTATAATCGGTTAACCTTCTTCTCCTATCGAGTCTTCTGCAATGTCACCAATGCCACCAAAATTACAACCATTCACTATTCCTACCCGTCCTACTCCACTTTCTTATTCGATTACTTTTACAAATCAACTACTCCTACTAATGGTCAAGACACGTTTAAAATGCCACCACTATCACATGGTCCTATTGTTTCTTTGGCCTACCATTGTGTTGGCCCTCACTCTTATCACTACACAAATAACTCTCTCCCATAATGGCATGGAACCTCTCATGTCGCTGCATATATCTATATCATCATGGTACAATTGGGGGGCATAACACTCACACAATCCAACCCTTATCATATTGGCATAGGTGCACCTCTCATCCTTGCATTATCATACATTCATAACCTCGCATAGGCATACTTTTCAAAATTTCTAGCATCATCAATACATGATGACACACTCTTGTGATTTGGTTCACACTTGATTGTTGAGGGCATACCATACGTGAACCCCACACACTACACTATAGGAATTACATATTTTGTTTCATCACCCATCGCTCGTCATACAACATTATCATAGTCATCATTATGCATATATCATCCTTCTATTGTCTAGTGTTGCATATTATTCATCATATTGTCCATTATACATATCACACACTTCATACTATTAGGTTATCTACACATATTCCATTTAGCATCTCTACACTACATCTTGTGACATATGCCTTACATCATACATTGTGCATCTCTATGTCCCACATATTCTACATATATGAGTCTAGCATTACATTATCCTACATACTACTTTACTAGTATCTCTACACATGTTACATTACATTACATTTTACACATCTTGCATTGCATTCTACACACCACGCATTTACACATGTTATTCATCATATGGTTGTTTCCCATTACTACACATACTACATCATCTTCTACACGCTTGCACTCATTACCCTATGATGCACTTTAGTTCCTTGGTCCATACTTGACTACCGAGGGTTTACAAATCAAATGGACCTTCTCTTCATCACACGTTCATTATTATATATTTCCTCTTGCGACATTTCTAGGTTAGTGACACAAGCTACAAACTAACTCGTCACTCCTTGTAGTAGTATATGCTTTAGGCTAATTTACCACCCCTACTATGCATCTTGCAGTGATATATGCTTTAGGATAAATCATCACTCTTCCACTCATTTTTTTGTGATATGCGCTTTGCCTATATGGTTCATGCACATATAATATGTTTTAAGTCGTATATCATCACCATCACACATGTAGATAATCATCACAAAGTGTGTTAGACACACAACAAACTTTGATCATTTCGCTATGACGCACTCTTGTTTCATTGTTCATTCTTGATTGCTTTGAGGGGGAAAACAAAATAAACCTCATTGCATACATTTCCATTCATTCAAGGGGCACGCATCTCATAGAATTCCATCTTGCATTCCATTTCATCCATCCACAACACATTCCATTGTCTTATATTTACTCTTGTTTACTAGTGTTTTGCATGATCACTTTACCACACATGTTAGATTGAATTACTATATGTCATTATCTATATTATACACACATGTGCATTCACTTATTTGATTGGTTTTGATCATAGATACAAATCTTTTGACGTAACATGGATGCTCACCTTCTACCCTTCGTACCTTCGGTCGTTGGGGGAATCCACATTCTCTCACGGGTGTTATTGTTTCATTTTGTACTTAGAAATTTCCATTTATTGGTTATATATGCCTTTGACATATTGGTTATTTTTTTCACATGTTAATGGGTGTTTCATGTGTACCACTTGCTTTGTAGAATTAAATGCTACCATGACTACTTCTTTTTTATTTGTACTTGTCTACCATTGTGTTCTTCTTATATGCGGGCTTTTCCTATGTTTGGTTTTCAAACTTTGTTTTTTGTTTGCAGCCATGATGGATTTTCATGTCTTGTGACATTGTGAGTAATTTTTCCTATATTTTCGACCCAATTTGTGTGGCTTACTTGTCTTCTTGAGTGTTTCCATTACTTTTCTTTCTAGCTTATACATTGTTTGCATAGATTACACATTGTCTTACACATGCATGATTTTTCATACAAACACTTGTATTTTACTATCCATCTTGTTTGTGTATGCCTTGGTTTATACAAAGTGAATTCACTTCCCCCTACAGGGTAGAGTTACAAAGTTCATGCGGTTGGTCCTCTTTTGGGGCCGTATTCTCCTATCCACAATATTACATGTGCCTCCAAATAAGGGGGCATCATTTGGTGTTTTTGCGTCTACATGGCGTGTTTACACCGGTTCAATTCAATACACTTTCCACCCTTGGAATTTTGTGTTTACATAAAATGAGTGAGTTTAGACTAGTCTACGAAATCCATACACAATGAATTTTATAGGACATGGTTGTCCTTAGCATTTGGGAAGCAGTTACCAATTGGAAGATACAATGGAATTCCTCTCAATACTTCTTCTACTTCTGGCGTCAGATCACCCAAAAAATAAGGATAGTACAAAGATCTCTTCACACACATTTAGGGAAGCAGTTAAAGGTTGAAGGAGACAGAGCAATTCCTCCCTATACTACTCTTGCTTAGGGTCTCGTATCACCCAAAAAACCCCGACAGTACAAGATATCCTTTTACACTCTTTCTCTCGACATGGATCAGTGCACATGTTCCATTTACATTTTTCATTTGTGTATTTTACATTTACATGATTTTTACATACATATGCATGTATCTTTTACATAGTGTTTTTACACATACATACATATATATTTGACTACTTGATTGTTTTCTCCTTGTAAGTCCGACGGTATGAGAAACAAATAGTCAAATGGGGGAAAGAAACAACAACAATGGTGTCAACAACGACACTTCACGAAAACACACTTCACATACTAACCATACAGGTACACTACACACATCAGCATCAAAGACACACGTTCTTCCCTAGGTTCACTCTCATCACCTTTTTTGCACATTTTTCATCTTTAGTTTCCATGCTCCATCATCTTTTTATTACTCCATGTTTTGTCGAGTCCTTTGAAGACACCTTATTTTTCACTCTACATTGGAATTAGGTATGCATATTTATCTACTTTATGTTACCGAGCTTTTCGCTCACCAACATAAAGTGGGGGCAAATGTAGACACAAAATCATGCACTTTAGACAATATTTAGTCCCGGTCTCATACTACTATTTAGAGGGTTTTTGAGTGAAGAAAGTACTAATTAACCCTCATCTTTTGGCCATCTTGCTTTATTTTACTTCGTCATTCCCAACCTATACCACACATATGCCTAGTATATTTTATCACTTTTGCATTATTTTAGCCTTGACTGGGGTGCCCATGGGTGCCCTAGTCCCACCATGGGTGCCTCGATCCTTTTTGAACTTTCCTCCACTTTTTGGGATCTTTCTAGCCGTTTTAGGTTCTTATCTTTTGGTGGTCGACCATTTCGGGGTTAATTATGAAATTAGATCAAGAGAACCCTATAAATATAAATTTATGAGACCAAAATGAGGGAAAAAATCACTTCTCACTACTATCATCCACCTAGAGTTGCATCCATATATTACATTGGAGATGACTTGCATCCACATAGCTCCATCACAAGGCACAAGGCTAGGACATTTGTATCACACACAGTATAGGGGGTGATTCTATTCTATTCCATGCATCATTCTATTACATTTTCTACACATAGTTAGTTCGCTACATCATAAAGTGTGACATGCATAAGAGAAACCTAGGGAATTTTTCACACACACACACACAGAGAACTACATTTGGGTTTAGAATGTAGTGTAACACTCAATTAGTAAGACCACCATTGTGGCGAGATGAGGTCATCTGATCCGTATCATATGCATTTTTATTTTTTAGGGATTGGTGCTTGTTCAAGTGCTTTGTAGGTCTTCCTTTCACCTTGGATTAGCAGTGACATCTCGGCACAATACATCAAATATGATGTGACACATAGCGAGGGTTTCAGACCACCTGCCAAACATGTGAAGATAATTTCTAGAGCTTTTTCACTGACTGTGGTGCCCATTCGCCAGTAGACCGGAGCACTCGTAGGTGCCCAGTCCATCTCTACACACCCAAAGGCAAGAGAATCAATCTAGATCCATCGTTTTGGGGCTTTTACACATTCGTTCCCACTTTTGGTTTCCACAGTCACCTCGTGACATAGTCCCGTGAACATCTTGTATTCAGCTAAGTTCTTTCCTCTTCTCTCTTGTGCATTATGGTTTTTATTTCCATTTGTGTAGTTTCTTGGGTCATCATTATATTCATTTATATACTTCTTTATTGCATTTATTTACTTTATTTTGTTGTACATAACTTATATTAACTAGTACTTATTACACATTTTAGTTAATCACAAACCCAAAAATAAAGAGATTCATTATAATATTATTCATAAAAACAACAAAATCTACACATTAATTAATTTAACATTTATAAAATACCAAATATAGTCAACTTTGTTTAATAATAATAAGCATAACCAAACAAAAAATAATTTAAATAAAACTTATAATGATTCCACATGTTGTTATGTAAATACCCCCAAATAGTAAAGCGGAAGAATAACACATCAATACATACTCAAAAACAATAACAACCATTACTATAATATTTCATTTATGCAAACATTTTGGTAGGTATTTAGCTATCCAGTTGTTATGATATTTTGAATTTGTTATCTCATACAAAATTCAATTATCATTAATATAACTCAAAGATAAAGATGTTAATGTCTTTCTTGTTTAATTGTAGGGCATAATCTACATTAGTTCTATGGGGTGCAATAATCATATACCATGAAGTATTTTTATCAATATTGTGACATCATTTATATTATAATGATGTAATCAATGTGGGTTCAATGAAATACTACCTAGTAATTTGTAATATTTTCTTTTACTTGGGATAAATATGTAACCTTCTTATACACAACCTTGATTACAACTAATGTGTATAATAGATACGATTATAGAATAAAGAAATGAATCATTTATACACACTAAATTCCCACAAATTTTATTCTCATAATAAATATAAAAATAATTACGTCCAACAAGAATGTGCTTTCAACTATTACACCTCTATCGGATCTCGTGCGCTCATTAGATTTTCACCATTGTTTACATTCATTAGTAAGTAGCCACATAATAGTCACATAACTTGATCATTTGATATGTTCATTCAATTATTTCTATAATTCAAAATCATCGATGGATGAATATAAAAGAGTCACTTTCAAACAATTCGATTATAAAAACACTTGAAATTATAATAGAAGTTAACAATTATAATCCTCTCATATTTGAGTATCCATAAATCATATATTACTTACCAAAGAAAATAAATTTAAATTAGTGAAAATACCTAATTTGAGTTAATTTTTATAGTGTTATTGTACTTTTGTGTTTATTGATTATTGGTCTAGATTACCTTCTTGTTGGCACGTGGTTATTTGACTTTCAAAATATTTCTTATATTTGTTCAACTTTTGACTCTATCTTTCTCTTGTTGACTTTATGTTCTTCTCTATTTGATTCTTTGTCCTCATATTATCTCTCTACGGTTTTCTCTCTCTTCCCCATGTTCTCTTGTTGTTTTAAGATTATTTTTCCCATAAATATAGGAATATGGTTCTATTCTTCCAAAACACCACCACTTTGTAGTTTTTTTCATTTTATTTGTGGAGCATTTTAACCCTTAATTTAGATCCTCGAGCTTTCTTTTCCTTCTTTGTAAAATTTGGATGCTCATTTTGTGTCGGTATGCATATCAATAAGGTATTAATTTGAATTTAAAAAATTATATAGATATAATTTAAGTGCATTAGTTCATTTAAAACAACAAAGAAAAAAACACACAAGGATTCATAGAGATGCACTAAAATTATAAGGAATTCATTTATTTCAAGAGAATGTCTATTGCATACAAATACTTCAAATGTTTGAGGAATATCATTTAGCTTTTATTTTCTACATTGATTAGATAATGGAAAGAATGTGAGGTAGATAACTTGCAAGTGCATTCTAAGATGTTTGTTTTGGGCAATATTTCCAAAGATTCTTTATCTGAGGGACCCGATGTATCACATAATGAGAAATATGAAACCACGAGTATTCCACAAGAGCACCTACGGTTTCCCCTATGAATATTGTTGGAAAATTTGAGGTGGGTCACAATAAAATTTCCCCCACTAACCAAGCTAGGCATGTGGGTGGGTTTGTTCAAAAATATTTAGGTCAGAATGTAGACCCCATTGGTACTGGAGCTCCCTTGGTCCCCTCTATTTTTTCAAGCTCCAAGGATGAAAAAGGAATCCATCACATCAATATACTTGAGATCTACCTCAATAGAGCAATTCAAAAGAATCAAATGGCGCTAATAGGTAAGTTTCTGGGACCTAGACCCAATATTGATGTTGTTAGGAGATGGGATTTAAGAAAATGGAAACCTCTTGGGGATGTGGAGGTCTCCTCACTTGGCCAATGGGTTTTTTTTTTTAAGTTTTCTCTTCAAGAAGACATTGATGTTGTGATTTTGGCTAGACCTTGGTGCTTGGGTAATATGGGTCTATTTGTAAAACATTGGTACCCTAGATTTGACCCATTTAAGGAAAATATCAACACCATACCTTTATGGTGTAGGCTCCCTGGTATCCCAATGTAGTTTTGGGATGATGAGATTATATTAAACATTGCAAGATTGATTGGATATCCCATTGGGCTAGATAGTGCTACAAGAAATTGATCGAGGTTGGCTTATGCAAGGTTCTATGTCTCTTCTGATATGGAGTAAGAGCTCCCGATCAGATTGTTCTTCAAACAAGGCTTGGACCTTGGAACTAGGATGTAATCTATGAATCCTTTCAAATGAGGTGCTCTAAATGTTAGAAAATGAGTCATTTCACTATGAAATGTCCAAATCTCGTGGTCTTATTGGCGATAATAAAATGAAAAATGGCTTAGAAACAAAATGCAAATCAACCAAAAAAGTTCCCTTTCAAACAAACCAGGAGAATGTCTTCAAAATACAAGCTAATAAATAACCAGTTTGAAGGACTCTCTAGGTTCCGAAAACTCCGATCAAGAAATTAGATCTTAAATAAGGATCGAGTGAGGTTACTATGGAGTCGGACAAAAACTTGTGGATCTCAATTTAAAGGTAGATGAGGAGCTTCAAATGGTAAAGGTCTCCCTTCAACAGTGTTGAGTAGGCCAAATTGATAAGCTAGGATTGACTCAATTCAAGAAGAAATTTCTATCCCTTAGTTCATCCCTAGAGGTTGTGACTCTGCATTGCATCCCTACAGCAGCAATGGAGTAGCATGTGTTTCCAGCCAAATCTAACATTTCCATTGAAGAGACTACTAAGGCTAACATGTCCATTTAGGATATTGTTTCTCTTAATAGTGGTGCAAAAAAATTTAAAATCCTCTCTCGAAGAGGGTCTTCGTCAAACAAGCTGAAAATTGAGTCACCTCAACTTCCCAAAGTAAAGAAGATCAGCCCCTGTGCAAACTCTTCCCAGTAGTCTTTTAGAAATTTTGCATCTTTTCCTTCACTTCCCTTAAATAGAATCATTGAAGGACTACAAAAGTCCCCTATCCCGGTTAAGGAAGAGGGAGAACTCATACCGCTAAGAGAAACATTATGAAGGATCACACTAATACTCACTCCCCGAGTATACTCTGGTTAACAACAAAAAGAGAAAATCTAAAGGTTATGAAAATATACCAAATGCCTATTTTTTGATAAGAAAAAGTCTCTCGGGAAACTAGATAGATTCCATTTCTAGGGTGACTATATCTTCTATAAGGAAAGAAAATACAGGGGAAAATACTACAAAGGGAAGGCCCACCAAAAATGATCAAAGAAAAAAGGAGATCAATAAGGCATTGGAAGATGGTACTCAGTCTTCTCTGGACCATCTAGTTCATTCTTCCCCACATCTTTAAATGAAGATAGTTTCTTGGAATATCCAAGGCCTTAATGGAAATGGTAAGAAACATACCCTTAAAGATATAAGGAATACCTGTAATCCCACTATTATGGTCATTCAGGAATCCAAAATGAGCGTTGAAGCATTAAATTTTTATTGTAAAAAAGTTTGGAAAAAAGATGATTGGGCGGCTGTTGACTCAAGAGGAGCCTCATGTGGTATGGTTCTATTTTGGGACCCTAACAAGTTGTCATGTTAAATAATTATTTTCACTTATTCCCATCTTGCTCTTACTTTCCATACTCTTGACAACAAGTATAGCTGGATTTTTTTAGTTATATATGCCCCTAACACATTGCATGGTAGAAGAAAACTTTGGAAGGATCTTCAAAGCTTCCAAAATAGTTGTTCTAGTTGGAAATGGCTTCTCATGGGTGATTTTAACACACCTCTATCCATTGGTGAAAAAATAGGAGGCTCTACTGATCATACAATTGGTATGGATGAATTAGCTGAATTTATTTCTCACTCCAATCTCTTTGATTTAGAACTCCATGGGAATCCTTACACTTGGTCCAATAAGAGACTTGGAGACAACCTTATTCAAGTTCATCTTGACAGAGCACTCATCTCAGCTGAGTGGATCTTAAGCCAAGATTTTCATCTCTCCTCTCTTCCCAGGATTGGCTCAGACCAAAATCCCATTGTTCTAAACATGTTAAATAATGAGAGACTTGTGCATCCATCTTTTAAATTCAAAAAAATGTGGCTCGATCATCTAGATATCCATGATATAATTAAGGAGTGGTGGGATCTACAGGTAGAAGGGACAACCCAATTCAAATTTGTGCAAAAACTCAAAAACATTAAAAGAAAAGTCAAGACTTGGAACAAGATAGTTTTTGGTAATATCTTCACTCAAAAAAGTAGATCAAAGAGGAAATTGAAGCATTGGAAATGAAAGTTGCAACATTTAGAATGAATCAAGAGGACTATGCTCACAAAAATCTCTTCTGGAAAATTTCCATACTATCTGTGCAAGAGAATAATCCTTCTGGAGACAAAAATCTAGAGTAGTGTGGCTTAAAGAAGGAGATAAGAACACAAAAAAATTCATATGACAAATCTCAAGCACATGGCCCACAATAGGATTTCTGAAGTCATAATGCAAAATGGTGATACCACTATTGATCTAAATTGTATTAAAGAGGAAGTTGTCAAGTTTTACAAGAACCTATTAAATGACACTCCCTCCTTGTCAACCGAAGCAACAAATACTCTTTTGGACTCTATTCCTAATAATCTTGTGAATCTGAAGAATTCAACATTCTCAACAAACTAGCCACTATGGAAGATCTTTAAAAGGAATGTTTTTCAATGGAGGGAGAAAAATCCTCTAGGCTCAATGGTTTTTCTTCTTTTTCTATAAAAAATTCTTGGATATCTGTGTTGATGATCTCCTCAAAGCAGCCAATGAATTTTTAGGACATGTAGGCTTCTGAAATAAATTAATAATAATTTTATTTTTTTGTTCCTAAAAATATTGGAGCCAAAGATTTCAAATAGTTCATGCCTATTAGTCTTACTAATGTCCTATATAAGATCTTTACTAAAATTCTTACTTCTAGAATTCAACCGCTACTCCCTCGCATCATTTCAGAAGATAGCAGGACAACATGAGGGATTTGTGAAGGGCAGCTTATTCAAGATGGAGTAGTTATGGTTCATGAAACCATACATTCAATGGAAAAAAGTAAGAAGATGAGCATGGTTTTAAAGTTGGATATGAACAAATCCTTTGACAGGGTGTCATGGGTCTTCCTAGATAAAGTGATGGAGAAATTTGGTTTTGATGTCCATTTGAGAAAAATCATTTATACTTGCATTTCTTCCTCCAGATTCTCTATAATTGTTAATGGTACCCCTGTGGGTTTCTTTCCAAGTAGCTGAGGAATCTACCAAGGAGATCCAATCTCTCCCATTCTATTCATTATCATGGCGGATAGTCTTAGCCACACCATAACAAGAGTTGTTTCCTTGGGTTTTCTACATGGATTTAAGCCCACATCTCTGGAGATTATGGCCTCTCATTAGTAGTTTGCAGATGACACTATTCTCCTTCTTCTTTCTTCTATTCTTGAAGCCAAAACAATGAAGCATATCCTTTAGCTCTATGAAGAAGCTTCAGGACAAAAAATTAATTTTGATAAAATCTTTCTATACTTCTTTAACACTCCTCCTGCTAGGAAAAGGAAAATTGCTCAAATTTTGGGATGTGATATAAAATCCTTTCCTACCACTTACCTTGGTCTTCCTTTCGTACTAACAAGGTGCACATGAGTGTTTGGAATGATTTTCTTGACAGGTTTCAAAGAAATCTTGTTGGTTAGAAGGGAGCCACCCTTTCTAGTGCGAGAAAAAGTCTTCTTATCAAAAGAATGCTTCAAAACATTCCAATTTATATCATGTCTCTCTTCTTCATTCCTACGGTAGTTACAGAGAAAATTGAGAGAATTTAGAAAAAAATATTTGATAGGTACAAAAGAAAAAATAGAATTCACCTGGTTGCATGGGATAAGGCTTGCAACAACAAAAAAGCAAGAGGTATTGGAATAAAAAAGATCAAGACTATGAATGTAGCTCTTGTTTCAAAAATGGGATGGAGATTAATCAAGGAGGAGCATCCATGGACAGACCTTATCAAAGCCAAATATCTAAATCAAGGTAATGTACAAGATTTCTTCAACAATGCCACTCATCCCAATGGTTCAAACTTTTGGAACAATTTGGTTAAGATAAGAAAAGACCTTGTTTTCAGGATGTAAATGGATTCTTGGTATTGGGGAAAACATATATTTTGGAATGATAGGTGGGTTGATTTTAGTAATCTGAATAATAATGAGCAATGGGAACAACTTAAAAGTAGCCTTACTGCAGCTCTGGGACAAGAAGTCAACAAATATATTCAGAATACTAAAGGCATATTGCATTGGAGAAATCTTGAGTCTATTCTCCTGATCAAAAGGATTTTCTAGTAGAACTGCAAAACATTCTCATACATATTCCTATCATTCAAATTCAGGCCAAGGATGAATTTATATGGTCTCATTCTTTTGATGAAAACTACATGGTGAGATCAGGTTATCAATTATATGCTAATGAACCCGCTTACAACTTTCCTTGGAGCAAGATCTAGTTCAAAGAACTCACCCGAAAATAAACCAATTTTTGGATGGTCCTAAATAAAGGCATTCTAACCATTGATAATCTTATCAAAAGGGAACCACCATGCCAAATAAATGCTTTCACTTTGTAAATTTTTTTAATAAAACCATCCAGCATATCATTTTGCATCGCCCAATTGATGGTGCTCTTTGGAAGCTCATCTTCAACAGGTTTGGTATTATTTGGTCTTTCTTAGATGACATTATGTAGGCTTGGATTCAGTGGTAGCCTCCTTTTAAACATGCTTTTCTCCATAGACTTTGGAGACTCATCTTCCCACATACTATCTGGAGAATTTGGAAGGCTCAAAACTCCCTTATCTTTAGAGATACCAACAAAGCTATCAAAATAATTTGAATGAAATTACAGTTGCAACAAAAGAAAACATCCTAAAGTTTAAACCCCCAAAAAATCTCAGTATCCTAAAGAAGAGGAGAAAATTTTAAAGGCTGGAACATTAATATTCAGTAGATTTCAACTTCTCAGTACCCAACATTGATAGATCTCTTGTTCAAGTGGATTCCCCAAAATATGGTTGGCATAAGTTAAACTTCGATGGAGCCTCTAAAGGAAACCAGGCAAGCAAGTGGTGGTGGTCTCATTAGAAACCAACAGGTCATCTAATTGTTGCTTATGTTGGTCCCATGGGTAAGCAATCCAATCACTTTGTTGAGGCCCTAACTGCTCTCTGGGGAATCAGATTGGCTAGGATGCTCAAAGTTAACAATCTCATTATGGAGGGGGATTCTATGAATATCATTAACAATCTCTCTAGAATCCAAACACCCAATAAGACCATTAGTGATTTCATTAATGAAGCTACTATACTTTGTTGGTCTTAATATAATGTTTCAACATGTGTATAGGGAGGGTAATAATGTTACGTAGATGCTCTTGCTAATGTAGGTGTTCATATAAATAATTATAGTGAGTGGCATGATATCAAGGACCTCCCTTGCATAGCTCATTCCATCATCATTAATGAAGCTACCACCCATCCCATCATTTCTCCTTAAGTGGCGGATTTTACACATGTGGAACTCCCCTCCTAGGTACTTGAAGAAAATCAATTTCAATCATTTTTATTTCCTCCACACCTCGATCCTTGAGGGATTTTATCACAATAAATAGGTTTGGAGAAAGGAATTTGTTTCATCATAAAAATCATTTCAATATCTTGGCTATCGAATTGTTGTCGGGAAGGTTTACTCGCTATTGATATTAGTCAAAAATCACTCTACCATTAGTTTTTTTATGATGGGAGGAGCACCTTATAGAGTCGAGCCTGTTTTCAACCCCAATGGAAAGAAAATGTTGAACTTTGGGAAACCCTAAACATTAGAGGTTTCACAAACTTCATTCAATGAATTTGGGGACATGATCAATATATCTCTCTGCAATTCGTGGAAAATTGGAAGGACATAAATATCAAGTTTAAGGAAAATACTTCAAAAATTCTAATGAATTTATCTCTTTCATCATGGGTTTGAGCATGGAGGGAAACAAGTTATTTTGCAATAAGTTCAACAAGAAGGCAAATGAAAGGTTGTTCTTAGATGATGGGGAAATAATTAAAATCAAACAGGAAGGCATATTCTACTCCTCTATTCCAAAACCTTTTGATGAAGTGGCTCGCATGATGGTTCGGTACATAACGCTTGAAGGCACATTCTCCAATCTTCCTCTGCATCATTGGGTTTTTCTTAATCACTTTAGGCATGAAGCTAAGGTCAATTTTCCATATTACATTTTTCACTCTCTAGAAAAATTTGTTTTAGAGGTTCAAGGCCATAAGAGAGTTATTCCACTCTATCAAGGAGTCATTTTTATTATCCATCAATTTATCCTTGATGTAGCACCGATGACCCAAGCCCTACTTTATCTCCTCCACCTCCCCAAAGCAGCCCCATATTAGATCAAAGAATCCTCTTTTCCGTGATCCTATCACCAAACCCCCTCCTAAATAGATTCTCATAAGCAACAAGAAAGAAAAGGACTTAATTGGTGAAGTTATCCTTCCTGAGTTTAGCCATGATAGTCCTAGTGCTCAAATTACCCCTTATGTTCTTGAAAAATTTAAACTACAAGCTGATGCTTTGAAGACTATTGAAGACAATGTAGACTTTCTCCTCAAGTTTGGCACTAAGACCTCAGACCCTGATTCCATTACCAACCTTTAAGAGGAAGTTTCCACAATTTTTATTCAAGTCAAAGCTCTTGAAGAAAAATAGAATAATCAATTAGTCATTCACAGAGCAGTCCTCAATCTCCTCTCTAGGTACACATCAACCAGATCTACGATGTTAGTGGGATTCCTGCATTGTCTTGTAATAATGGGAGGATTACTAAGAAGTTAAAAGCATCCAATTAGGACCCTAATATTAGGACAACTATGAATCTATACAAGGCACTTAGGGTAGCTCTTAAAGTGTATAAAAAATTTGTGAATTAGTGTCCTTTTTCCTTTGTGTTCTTTGTGCAGCTGTTGTGGTGTTGTTTTTGAGTTGTTGTTTTGTTTTCGTCAATTTTTTGTCGGGATTCTTTCAGAGGTAGTTGGTCCCTACCTTAGTACTCTTATAGTTTTATCTAGCTTTTGTATTTTGGTTGGGGTGTGGTCCTCACATATCAAAAAACCACTTTGTTCTCTCTTGTATATCTTGGCTATTGAGCCTTTTTTGTTGTACTTCAAGGTATGGTCCCTTCAAAACCATTTAAGGTCTTTAATAAAAAAACATTGCATTACACTATAATGCCTCCTAAAATGTATTATCCTTCAAGTAATATTTTGTAAATTATTTAAAATCCTGTGGTCATGATAACATTGAAGGGATACCACAAACCCTCATTAAATATTACTAATTTTGTAAGGTGTTGTGGGCTTATTAAGGTTCTAAGGAAGGAGATTTATTTTCCAGTGAATCACATTAAATTTTAGAAAGTGAGTGAGGTTTTTTGAGCTAGAAGATGATAAATATGATTTTGAAATTAGTTTCATAACAATTTATATTTTCTAGAATTATACTAGTATAATTATTATTGTTCCTCTAAAGGAGTACTGCAACTTTGGTTGAGCTTCTCTATTTCACATTTTTATTTCTAGGTGTACTTTCATCGCTAGTAGAACATGTTTTTCACTTCTTATTTAGATAATCATCTTAAAATTTTTGATTAAAGGTGTATAATTCTAAAACCATAATCATCTAAAACATTTCAATTATGTTAATTTGTATTAGTTTCTAAATATTTTGATTTCTACTAATTTTAGGTTAGATTTATTATGTTATAGATGTCTAGATTTGATTAACAAATAGATGTGGTTATTTTAGAGTATTTTTAGTGTAAAACCAATTTCCAAATCTACAATTTAGTGAACTCGTAAATTTTTTAATAACCAATCCATATTATTTCACATTTTAGTGAACTCGCCCTTTGTTGAATACCTAGACTTTAAGGTTTCCTTTTTGGTGAACCTAAGTTCATCAAATAACCAAATTTTATGGTTACCATTTTTGGGAGAACCTACACTATATAGAATGCACACACTATAGATTTCATCTTTGGGTAAACCCATATTGTTTGTATTCTTCCATGGTTAACTCTTTCCTTTTAGTGCTAGATATGATTTTTCCCACAATTCGATTCATTTGTTCTAATCTATTAAAACTAGTTATTTTGTATTACATTAGTTACATATTTTCTTTGTATGTTTTATTTTTTATTCCATTTAAATTTATTAGATGATAGATTCCAACTAACAAACATATTAGGTTGAAATATAATATATTTGATCTTAAAGTGGGTATGTGCATGTAAATAGGAGACCAAAATGGGGTCAAAAGTGGTCACTTTTTTCTTAAAATTAGAAAAATCTAAACTTCAACAAGGAATCGATATGTCTATGCTCAAAATTTGATAATTTGATAAGAAAAATAATCAAGTGCTCGAATCGGTTTTAAAATACTTATTTTTTTAAATGGTGGAGATTAAGAGAGTGAAATGTGGCACACACAAATTCATATTTTTGTGTAAAAAATAACATAGTGTCGCTTGTGCGCCCCATCACCCCCCCCCACCCCCGCCTCATTTTTTTAGTTCCTTAAATTACTTTGGTAAAAAGTTGTTTAAGATCATGTATTAGGTCCCGTCTCAATGAGTATATTATTTTTTTACTTTTTTCAAATAGGACACATCTCGAAAATGAAAAAATCATGTATACACCCCCTAATTTTGAGAAAAATAATCAAAAATCATTTTTCTTTTTCTTTTAAATGTGTGTAGAATGGAGCATAGATCATGTTCTATGATTTACCTTGCATCCATACATATTATATTTACCTCATTAGTTAGTTATTTCTTTCCACGGTTTTCAATAAAAACTTGCATGAGATCACCTCTTAAAAAATTTATCAATTAGTACAAGGTATTAATGAGACTGTTAATATGTGATTAGATTAAATACTATGCTACCAAGATGAATCATAATTTACCTTAAAGTGAAATTCAAATCCTAATTTTTATTTAATTCTACTTTCATATTTATTTATAAAAGAAAACATGGAACTCAAAACTTTACAATCTTTAAAAAATCATATGATAAAAAAGTATAAGATCACTATTTTAGAGGCGAACATTCTTAAATATGACATAATTGACCCTATATGCAGTGGATCCAAATTTAAAGGTAAGTAAATATTCAATGCCAAGACTATTTATAATATCTTAAATCCTAAACTTGAGGCCAAAATTTTGGTAAATGTAGTAGAACAACAAAGAAATAATAGGATAGTCATATCGAACAAAGGGAGCATAAACAATTTACAAAGGTAATTGGAAGGTCACATAAGGTGCCACAATGAAAGTGAAATTGATTACTTTATATCCTATTAGAGAACTAGATACACTCAATATTTTTCTAAGAGTTATGACACTAGTGTTGATTAACTAAAAATGGACTAACTAAGTAGTATATAGATAGTTAATCTAAGATATGAAAAAATATAAATAAATAAAGTAAATAAATGCATTAAAGAAGTGTGCAAACAAGATAACCAATTATGCAAAAGGAAATGCTAACCCTAATGTACTAAAGAGAGTAAGGAAATAACTCAATCGAGAAACAGATGATTTTCGAGAGAGTTTAGAGGTAACTGGAAAAATCATGAGTAGGAACAACCATGTAAAAGTCCCAAAAAGAGTGGATCTGGGATATTTCTATGGAATGGGGTCCTGTAAGGGAATTGGGGTGCCTAAAAGAGGATTGGGGTGCCTATGGGTGCTCTAGTATGCAATCTATGTTCCCTGGTCGTGTGAAAGCTCTAAAACTAGTTTTTACAGGGTTGGAAGGTGGTCTAAAACCCTCGTTGTGTGTCGCATCAACTTTGTTATCCTATGCTGAATGTCGCCAATACTCCAAGATAAATAAAAGACCTACAAGACCCCAAAACAAACATCAAACCCTAAAAAAAAATAATGCATATGAAGGGTTTGGACTATCCTCAATTTCTAGAATAGTGGAATTACTAAGTGAGCAATGCACTACATCTCGGACTCCAATGTAGTTCTATGTGAAAGTGTGTGTGAACATGCCCTAGGTTGTTCTTGTATTAGTCACACCTGTGAAGTAACGAGCAATAACTATGTGTAGAAAATGTAATAGAACGTGTGCATGGAATAGAATAGAATCCCCCTATGAAGTGTGATGCAGATGTCCTAGCCTTGATGATGGAGCTATGTGCAAGTGATCTCCAATGCAATAGATGGATGCAACTCTAGATGGACTGATAGTAGTAAGTGAAGCTAGGTTCCTCGTTATAGTGTCATAAATTTATATTTATATGGTTTTGTTGGTCTAATTTCGTTATTGACCCCAAAAAGGCCAATCACAAGAAAAATAAAGATTTCAAATGGCTAGAAAGAGCCCAAAAAGAGGCGGGAAAGCTCTAGAAGGATCGGGGCACCCATGGTGGGACCAGGGGTGGTGAGGGGTACCCAAGACTAACTGGACACCTCGACTAATGCTAAAATAATGTGGGATGACAAAATCTGACTGGGCATAAGTGTGCAAGAAGTTTGTAATGACGAAATAAAATAAAATAAAGTGGTCAAAAGACGGGGGTTTATTAGTATTTTTCCTTCAAGAACCATTTAGATAGTAGTATGAGACGGCAATAAATAAATAAATGTCTAAAGTGTATGATTTTGTGACTACATTTTACCCCCCAGTATATGTTGGTGACAAAAATCTTGTAACATAAAGTAGATAGAGATGCGTACTGATGCCGATGTAGGATAATAAAGAAGGCGTGTTAAAGGACTAAACAAAGTGTGGAGTGATAAAAACATGGAGGAACATGGAAACCGATGAAGAAAAAATACACAAAAGAAAAGTGATGAGAGTGAACCTAGTGTGGAACATGTGTGTAGTTGTTGTAGTTTGTAGTGCACTCGCATGGTTAGTGAAGCATGTGTGTCACACCGAATGAATGTTGTTGTTGTTGTTTTTGTTTCCCCATTTGACTTTTTTTTCTCATACAATGGAATTTCAAGGAGAAAATGATCAAGTAGTCAAATATGTATTTATGTAAGTGTAAAAACATTATGTAAAAGAAACATGTAAATGTAAAATACATAAATGTAAATGAAAAATATAAATGTAAATGTAAATGGAACATGTGCACATGATACATGTCGAGAGAGAAAGTGTAGAAGGATATCTTTACTTTTGTGAGTTTTTGGGGTGATCTCACTCCATAGGTTGAATAAGTGTAGGGAGGAAATGTTCTATGTCCTCCAAGATCTAACTGCTTCCCGAATTTGTGTAGAGATATATGTGTGTTTTGGTTTTTGATCTAACACCACTGGCCAAAGTAGTGTAAAGGGGAACACCCATTGTAACCTCCAATCTTGTAATTGATTCCTAGAATGCTAAGGACACCATGTCTTGTAAAATATGATGTGCATGGGATTCACAGTGACTGTCGAACCCACAAGTTGTATGTAACCCACAATGCCAAGGGCAGAAATTGCACCGAATCGAATGGTGTAAATACGTTATTTTAGTATGTAAAACCCCAAATGATGCCCCCCTCTTTGGGGGTGCATGCGACGTCACTAATAGGAGAATTAAAACCCAAAAGAGTACCAACCACATGTATGCTATAACCCCAAAAAGTTCTTGCTAGAAACGAAGGCACGCTCAAACAAGTAGGCTATCCAAAGATAAGTGAAAATATGCATGCATGTAGAATACAATGTCCGAGCTACGCAAATAGTGTGTAAGCTACTAAGCAAAGTAATGTATACACACAAGAAAATAAGTAATTCATACAAAGCAGACATAAACATGGGAAATCACTCACTATGTCACAATACATGCAAGGCCATCATGACCACAAACAAAAAATAAGTGTACACACAAAACATAGGGGGGGCCTGCAAACAATAACAAACAATGACAAGATAATAACAAACAATGTAAGTAAACAAGTATGGAAAAAATATCCTTGTATAACAAATTTTGCACATGCGAAGCACCTGTTCGCATGATATAAAGATAGCTAGTATTTCAAAGGCGTGTATAAGAAAGTAATTGAAAGTGCTAAGTAGAGAATGAAACAATAGCACCTAGAAGAGACAAATGTTGATGCCCTAGTGATTAGTGTAGGAAGAGTAGAAGGTGAGCATCCATACTACGTGTAAGGTACCCTGTATCTGCAATCACAAATAGAAGAAGGCGTGAACGTGCATGTGTGGGTGGTATAGATAAATGACATACAAGTAATCAAACTAGCATGTATAATAAAGTAACAATGAACAACAAAAGTAAGCAAGAGTATAAGCAAACATAAAATGTAGCATGTTGTGGATGGATGGAATGGAATGAAAAATGGAGTGATAGGAGCCACGTGCCCCTCAAGTGGATGGAAATATATGTAATGAGGTTCATTTTTCCCCCGTTGACAGTCAAGAATGAACCTTAAACAAGAGTGCATCATCGGGAAATGGTTGAAATGTATGTTGTGTCTAACGCATTGCAATGAATGTGTATCTGTAGCTACGAGATGTGACCTAGTGACGGTGTGTGTGTGGACCCTATAGCCAAAGCGTGTATCATGACAAGATGAATGTATAAGTGATTATTTATCCTAAGTGTATATCATTATAAGATGAATAGATGAGTGCTGATTTATTCCTAAGTGTATATCACTACAAAATGAAAGGACGGTGTGATGATGTAACCTAAGGTGTAGCCCACTGAAAAATGATAGAATGGGTGATGATTTATCCTAAAGTGTATGTCACTACGAGCTGAATATTAGAGAGTGGTGATGTAACCTAAGGTTTATACCACTACAAATGATAGAATAGGTGACGATTTATCCTAAAGCATATGTCACTATCCTAGGAATGTCACATGGTGAAAGTTCGAGCAGTAAATGTGTAAGATCCGTTTGATTTGTAAACCCTTAGTAGTTGAGTATGGACCAAGGAACTAAGTGCGTCACCGGGTAGTGAGTGCAATGTGTGGATTATAATGTAGTGTATGTAACGATAAAATTCAACCATATGATAGGTGGAATATGTAAATATTCCAATGCAAGATGTAAAATTCAAGGTGAATAGAATGTGTGACTATGCGTGATGGATAATAATGCAATGTGCAATAAATGTAGTGTTGCTAAGAGCATACATTATGTAGAATACAATGTTAGACATGTAGAATGTGTAATATGTAATGCATAAGATGAAATTTAATGTATGTAGATAGAATAGTAATGTAATGTTAGACTCTATTGGATGAAGACTATTATAATATATAGAATATGTGTCAAGATGCACGGTGTATTATGTAGACAAAAAGATAATACAATATGTAGGATAAGTAGTGTAGGATGTAAGACACATAGACAATGGTGTATTCCCAATGATGACTATAAAATGTAGGATGTGGGAATGTCAAAATGTTATATTAGAATGTAGGGTGTATGACACGTAATGTATGATAAAGTTCAATGTGTAATGTTTATGGTGCAATGTGTGGATTTCATGTGTAGTAGTAATCCCTCAACATTCAAGTGTGAACTGAAGCACAAGATTGTGTCATTGGGTAATGACACTAAAACGTGTGATAAATATGCCTCATGTGAAGATGTGAATGTAAAATATGATGATGATGACTATACTAAAACGAGGTGGGGGGAATGTGAAGTACTATGCCTCCCACTTATGTGTGAATGCTAGGAATGTGGTGTAGTACTATGTAAGAATGATAATGCAAGAATAAGGGATAGGGATATGATGCTAATGTGATGAGGGGAGAGGATGTGTGAGCTACTATGCTCCCAAATGTATGTGTGGTGAAATAAAATATCATGTAATGTCATCTAGAAGATCATTGCTCTCAGGTTCATAGTCGAATGGGTAAGCATTAGTGACTTGATAAGCAATAGTGTCGGGTGGGTTGTGTAATGAGCCATTAAGGCATAAGTTATACATGCCCATAACATACTCCTCATCGGTGAATGGAGGAAGTGGAAAGCGTATACATACTAATGAGTGAGGTTTTGAGTGTATCCTAGGAAAGAGCTATTGTAAATGAAAACACGTCTAAAGGGAATAGGAAATGAAATGTCTATATGTTCCAAATCCAGTGTACCTCCAATATAATCAAGCCATGATTTTCCTAATGTAAGTGATGACAAGCGAGGAGTACATAATAGATAGATTGTAAGGTGAAAGACATGTAAACCATAAGCGGTAGTGATATGAACAAAGCCATAATAAAGATGAGGAGCACGTGATGTAGGATAAAGATCCTCAAAAGAAAACCCTAAGCGATCTAGACCCTCATGTGTACATATAGTGTCATCACATATAGGAATGAATGGAATGTGTTCCCAATATGAGCTATTCATGAACACTGTGCAAGTGAATGGTGGTGCTAAGGTAGGTGGTGCATGTGAAGGTGGATGTGATAGAGTGACGTCCATAGACTAGACAAGCCCCGATAAGGAATCTTAGCGAGTAGTAAGAAAGCAGGTGACATAGAAGAAACTACATATATCACCCAAATAGTATTGTCGAGTGGTGGTAGGTGAGGTAGTTCTTTGGTAGGTTGAGGCTCATTCGTAGTGTCAAGTATGTGAAACAGGAAGGCCAAGATGAGGAGCATGGTCACAATATTGGAATGGATCACTTTCATGAAGAATAGTATGCACAACACCTTCATGTAAAAACTTTATAAAATGATGAACAAGAGAGGTAATGGCCTACATAACATGTAACCATGGTCGAATAAATAGATAATTGTAAGAGACGAGAAGGTCAATGACGAAAAATACCGTGTTGACAGTTTTAGGTCCTATAGTGATGGGTAGTGTAATATGACCAAGACATGGGTGAATGGAGCCATCATAAGCATGCAAGGAAAGATAATATGGGATAATGGTAGAAGTATAAAACCTAACACCATAAGGTAGGACATGGAGCAGAGGTTAAGTTCAGATCCATTGTCGATTAAAGTGTGTTTGACAACTATATTATAAATATGACATATGATGTGCAATGGTGGGTCGTAATCAAAATATTTACCATTGGCATGAAGAGAAGAACTAAAATGTGATATGATTAGAGAATACATCGTCAAAGAATCGATAGAGGGAGTTAGGGTGCAAGTCAGGAGGAATGTAAGTAGTAGTGAGAAGATGTTGGATTCTAACTCTAAGGTCGGGATGAAGAAGCAAATAATCAGTAATAGAGATACTCATGATGCTTGAATGCAAATGCAAGCCCTAGAAGGTGCAATGAAGAAATGTCAGTTCACCAAAATGATTAACTAAAAATGGACTAAGTAGTATATAGATAGTTAATCTAAGCTATGAACAATTGTAAATAAAGTAAATAAATGTAGTAAAGAAGTGTGCAAGCAAGCTAAACAACTATGCAAAAGGAAATGCTAACCCTAATGTGCTAAAGAGAGTGAGGAAAGAACTCAACTGATAACAAATGATTGTCGGAGAGTGTCGCAGAGGTAATTGGAAAAATTAGGAGTAAGAATGACTATGCAGAAGTCCCAAAAGAGTGGATCTGGGCTATTTCTCTAGATGGGGGTTCCTAAGACGATTGGGGTTCGACGGGCACTCTGGTATGCAATTTGGGCACCCTGGTCTACATGAAAGAATTGAAACTATTTTTAACAGGATCAAAAGGTGGTCTAAAACCTTGGTTTTTATTGCATCAACTTCAATGTCCTGTTGAATGTCATCAATAATCCAAGCTGAATAAAAGACCTGTAAAACCCCAAAACAAGCATCAAACCCTAAAAAATAATAATGCATATGAAGGGGTCAGACTATCCTCAGTGGCCCCAAAGGTGGACTTACTAACTAAGCACTGCACTACATGTCGAACCGATGTAGTTACGTGTGAAAGTGTGTGTTAACATGCCCTAGGTTGCTCTTGTACCATATGCACTTTGTGAAGTAGAAAAAAATAACTATGTGTAGAAAATGTAATATAATGTGTGCATGGAATATAATAGAATCCATCCCCCTATGAAGTGTGATGTAAATGTCCTAGCCTTGATGAGGGAGATATGTCGATGAAAGTTATTTCTAATGAAATAGATGGATGCAACTCTAGATGGAGTGATACTAGTAAGTGATGCTAGTTCCCTCATTATGGTCTCATAACTTTATATTTATAGGGTTCTCTTGGTCTTATATCGTAATTAAACCTTAAAAGGCTGATCACAAGAAAAATAAAGATTCCAAACGGAGCCTCCTCCATTATTTCACTAAAAAGTGAGCCTCCTCCATTATGTTTTATGAAAGCTAAATTTCAAATGACATTTATTTTGGCATAAACACTACTTATACATGCTCATATAGGCACATATCCACAAAAAAACACATGGAGTTTTGATTGATAATGGTTCAGGTATCAATTTGTGTATACTAATTTTTTTCATATCCTTGGATATTATAAAAGATCTTAAGTTGACGTTACTACATTCATTAAGGGATATGTTGCAATAACTAGGAAACATGTGGTTGTATATGATAACCTATCAAATTGGGTCCTAAGACCATATTATTTTGGTTTAATGCAATATTAGATGAATATTCCTATGAGGTGTTGTTTGGAATACCATGGATTTATCAAATGGGATCAATATCAATTGTTTTACATCAATGTGTGAAATTATTACGATGGCATTAAGTCACCCATACATAAAAATATTCCGTCTCACCCATAACATGTTTAAGTTAAGGCCATACATAAATCAATACCAAAAATATTATTGGGCCTTAAGAAATTGATAAACATTTTCCAAAATCTAATATCAAACCCTCGGTGAATGCTTACAAAAAAAAACCTTTATTTCACACACACAAATAATGGTTACAAACATCCTATTATTATAAGTTAATGCTTGAATAAAATATCATATTATTTTGTGTGGAGATGTAGTAGAACATAATGGCGATACAAGTGATTATGATAATTCCATTTTTAATTAAATTTATCTTTCCTAGACTCATAGAGACCTACGCATCTCTATCTCAATCCATATGATACATGTGTTTCTCATATATAAATTTATGACAAGGACTCCCTTCATTATGATTGTATGTGATAGGTTAGTTATTTAAGTATCTATTTTTGTGTGACATGTATCCTCCTATATTGTTATACATAGTTGTTATGTTCCTTGGTATAAATAGTTTACATTTTTTTATCATGCATAGTTCCTTTTTGTTCCTTACTATATATAGTTTCATTTTTTCCTTATAATGGATAGTTACGTTTTGTTTCTTTTTCATATAGTTTCTTTTACATCATCCTCCCATTGGATTGATGTCCCAACTTGATTTCTATGCTTATTTTCCTTTGAGATAATATTTTGTAACTTTAATACAAGTGTTTAACTTATTTTTCGCTTATTCACTTGGTGTTATGTTTCCTCTCATGTTTTATCGTCTTTGCTTCTTTAGATATATATTTACATTTGTTCTTGATAACCCCTTCTTCTATTGGGTCATCCCAATCCTAGAGTTTGTATTTCTCTCCATTATTATTTTTAGCTTCAAGGGTTTTTATTACTTCCCTTTGGGTGGTTCCTTACATTATTTTTAGATTGTTTTATTAGTATTTTTAAGTCATTCCTATGATTTAGCTTGTTTTATTCCATCCCAAAAAAACTATGTTTCACATGATTATAACACACGCATGGATTCACTATGCATCTAAGAGTGCTTGTTTCTAATGAAACTAGTAGGCAAGTAGGGATTCCTCCTTATTCAATTTTCTTTTCGGTTGAATTCTTTATCTTCTTCTACTCAATTTCTGAATTTCATTTATTGTTCTATGTCAAAGCATACAAGTGTGTCCCACTTTGTGGCCATAAATTAGACTAGTAAATAAATAATTAAAAATACTATAAAAATTTATAAAATCGAGTAAATTTGGATGCTCTGCACCTTGGTATTTATAGCCTCTTAAAAATGCATGTTTGGTCATTTTATATGTGTTTGGTCATGTTTTGGTTGTCAAAGTACAAAAACTACAAAAAAAAGTGGGACATAGTTATATGCTTTGTCTTATGAAATTAGTTTTCCTTTATCATTTTTGGGTATTTTTCACATCATGTTCTTTGCAACAACCTTTATTATTATGTGTAGTTTTATTATGTTTTTTTATATGGTATCATAATCCATATGATGCCTAGTATTGTTTCATTTATTTTCCTACATTTTCCATGATGCATAGTATGCATTTCATGGGAGTAAGGACCTTTTTCCATATCTCAATTATATTTCTTGGCATACAAGTGTTTGTGTTACTTAATTATACCATGCCCATAAAGGGGTACACTAATATGATATTTTAATTTACGATACCATGCCCATAATGGGGATTTTTATTCTTGTATTAACACATATTATAGATTTCTCACAAACAAGAAACATATTCCTATGATTATATTGTTTACATATTCCAATAAAGTGCATGTTTCTCACGTAATTTAATTAATTATGTTTTTCCATTAAGGAAGTAACTTGGATTACATCTCAGCCACATGGGTTATGACTCACCAACACTTACAATACTCATATCTTTACCACATAGGCATACTCTACATATGATTACACTAGTTCCACCTCATCCACATGTAGCTTGATTTTCCTATGATTACATTACTTATCTTAGGCCCATATGGAGAATATTGCACTTGTTTTTACTTAGAATATAACTCGAGACTACGTATGGGGACTTTTACTACTTTTTTACACTGCTTATACTTATGCCCACATGGGGAAACTTACATAATAAATACATATTTTCACAATGATATCTTATTATATTAGACATCATTGATTTTATTTTGATATCTTACACATCATGCATGTAATCCATTAATTTTTAGATATACACCAAGATTAATAGGTCCATTTCATACCTCAAAATGGGGGCGTATGCTCTCCTTATTTTATCTCCAAACTCCATATATCTAGGCACTTCTTTACCTCTCACATAGAAGCAATCACATGATGGTTTATCAAATAAGTGCACATCATGTCTAGTTGGTCTTACCACTAGACACATATTTATACCCCACCCAAAGTGTCACCATGAGACACATATACATAATCCACTTGGTCACACACGCACACACGCATGCACGCACACACACGCACTCATGCACGCATGCACACACGCACGCACGCACGCATGCACGCACACACAAACAAAACACACGCACACGCACACGCACACGCACACGCACACGCACACGCACACGTGTGCACACACAGACACATTCAACATAAATTTTATGAGATGGGTTTATATATGCATTTTCACAAAATTCTAACACTTGCGTATATGTATTTTTCCTTAAATTTCAACAATTCATTGATTATTGATTTATATGTACCTAAATTTTTGTGCATATATTTTCAGGGGCACAAGATTCTATGTCCAAGAAACATGAGAGCAGATGATAGTTTCAAAATCTTACCAACCCTAAACTATAGAGACACAGGGGGAGACGGGGAGAGGGGCTCTCCATAATAAGGTGGTACATAACATGTGTGATCATGCTTAAGGGGTAATTTTTATTGATATTTTTTGCACTAGTATATGGTATAAATAGTGGTCGTAGTATAAAAGTGGGTCCTAATAATGAGAGTATATAATGGTAAATCCTAAAAATAAGAGGTAATATTTAAAATTTTATGCTTACATGTGTTTTGGACATATTTTACCAAACATGAGGGAGTCACCTTGGTAAGGTGGTATATAACATGTGTAATCAATAGGGTAGTTTTCAATTACATATTTAATACCGCTATATTTGTGTAAAAGGGGTAATAGTGTAAAAGGGGTGCCCAATAATGAGAGTATATAGCGTCAAATCCTTAAAATGTGGGGTGATATTTAGATTCCTTTGATTACACGTGTTTTGGATATTTTTACCATTTAATCCCCTTATATTACAAAGTGCCCCCTTATGTATGGAGATTAGGTTATCTCTATCTCATTTTGATATTTAACTCATTATTATTATTATAATGACTTAAAGAACTCCCAACAAGTGGTAAGGCAACCATACCTTATTTTGATTTTATCCTCGACATGTATGCACACATTCACACACATCAATTTTAGTACATTGGGACCGCAATTGTTATGGTGCTCAAAATATTCATTTGTTTATTGATTATTGTCATAGATGAGGCTTTTGTTGGTGTATGTTCCTTTTGTTCATTTGAATAACTTCTACTTTGTTTCTCATGTGAATCTTCATTCTTCTTTGTCCGACTATTTCCCTTTCCCCTTCCTCTTATGTCTTCTCTCCCATATTTTTCTATTATTATGGGATTTTTTCTAGAACCATACTAGTATGGTTCTAGTTTGCTGCATGACCGTACCACTAGGTAATGGGCATTGTTTGTGGGTAGTTTCATCCCTTGTTTTGGGTCCTTATAGGTTTAATTCTTTTCCTTCTTTCTTGGCTTTCCCTCGTTATATGTTAGCATACAAGCCAATAATTTCTTAATTTGAATTTAGTAAGTCTATAAATACATAAATGCATTAGTGTGCATTTAGAATAAGAAAAAGATTACACACGTATTAATTCATAGAACTACACTCGTATTATAAGGAATTCATTTATTTCAATAGTATCCTCATACCCAAAAGAAAATTTCAAGCATTTAGAGAACAACATCTAGTATTTAGTTATTGCATTCATTAAAGCCTTGAAAGAATAAATGTTAGGACACTTACGTTACATTAGACTTATGGTTGAACTATATTATATTTGGCGTGTTGTTTACCTTGAACTATTCCAAATTCAAGGGGCGAGATAATAATAAAGGGATAACAAAAGCTCTCATTAGTTCCTCCGATTTTACAATTTTGCAAGGTGTTGGCGTTGCATGCCTATTACGATACTTGTTGAAGGTGATTTGTTTCCCACCAACTAGCATTAAATTCTAGAAAAGTAAGCAAGGTTTTCACATCCCAAGATCATACAAACATGATTGTCAAATTTATTTTGCAATATTTGTGATTGCCAAAATTGCACTATTATAATTCTAGCTATGCCACTAAAGAAGTACAATTTTAGTTTAAATTCTTTATTCTACTCTAAAATTTTGGGTTTGCTTCACCTCGCTATCTAAACTTATTTTATACTACTTAATTTATATAACTATCTTTGAGATTGCAATTAATGTGTGCCATTCTAAAACTACAATTTCTTTACCATAAGAATTTTTTATATTTACCTCTATTATTAAATACTCTAATTTATAGTATTTAACTTTAATTTATCATATTATATTTGTTTAAATTTAACTAACAAATGAATATGATTAGTTTAATACATTATTGATGCAACACATCAAGAGTTAGATTACTCATAAATTTGTATTTTTATTTTTCCATGTAAGATTGTTTACGATAATTTATGAATTTAATTTTGGATAGTACCAGGAAGTTTCTTAAAAGTATAGGGCACACATTTCGACATTTTTGTATATATATAATTTTATTTTGTCAGACTATAGTCTTTTTAGGATTGTGTTCTTTTTTATTGGTTTTTATGTTTGTTGCAAAATGTATTAGTTCCTCTTTTTTTTTTATGAAATAGACTATATTACTTAATAAAAATATCTATCCACAAAAAATATGGGTGGTAAAGGGCACACCCCACGTTCAAACTAGCCGAAGGCTAGGAGACAAAAGTATCAAAAGGCAACAATGCCAAAAACATTAAGGAAAACAAACTAAGCTGCCACAGCAAACATAGAGCAGGGGCGGTGGTGGAGGCCCTTTATCCTCCAAGTTACCACCTGGAAGATCATTTCCATCCGGAAGGGGCGGCCAAGCCGAGCTTCTTCTTCTTCTTCTTTGTCATCCTGCTGATTAGGAGATATGGCAAGAGCCAACCGGGGACTTTCTAGAATCCCATCCATCCCATTGCGCAGGAGGCGGGGAGTGATGGGAGCCCCAACCCCTGTGATGTGCGGGCCATTGTGGGGACCCCCAACCATCGCGGTTGACAGGGCTCCGCTCGATGCTCGGGTTGCCACGGGAGAGTGATGACGGTGGGTACGTTCATTCGACTGGCCTCGGCCACGGCGACCTCTCGAACGAACACTCCCTAGAAGGGGAGGTGGGGGCTCCCGTGCCATAGTGCAAGGAGCGTTGGCCCAATGATCCAGAAGGGTCTGGAGGTGCCGCACTTCTAGCTCAACCTTGTGGGCCTAGTCTGGATCTGTAAGAACACATTCGAGATAAGCATGGCCTTATCATAATGTGAAAGAAAGCAAGAAACTATGGAATTAGCAAAAACAACATAATTGTGTTCTTTCCATATAAAAAAGGATCTCCACTCTGAAAGTATGCCACACTTGCACAAAAGCATGGGGAATGGAAATAGAATCCCCAAGCAAAACATGTTGCCAAAGAAATGGAGCTAGTTGAAACGGCCGAAAGAAATCGTGGATCCAGTCCCAAATAGCCTGAGCTTTTGGGCAAACTCAGAACAGATGCATAAGCGTCTCAATATGCCCACAAAAAGGGCAAAGCCGAGGAGCAATCCCATAATGAGCTAATCTACGCCCAATAGGGAGGCCTTGAAAGAGCAGGCACCAAGCAAAACAGGCTAGCTTGGGCTGAAGGATGGCCTTCCAAACTGTGTGAAATCTAGCTTCCCAGGAGGACCATCCAGAGTTGATGGACCACCTAGAGTTTAGCAAAGCCACCATTGGCAGCCTGGGGGTGAGAAGAGCATACCCTTTTCTTGGGGAGTAATTTAAGAATGGGGTATCTGGAAACCATTTCCAATCCTTCCACCAAGGCCTGAGAGAGACAATACCCACTTTGTGAAGCATCTCAGCAGGAATGGAATCAAGAATTTCCTGATAAGACTCTCTTTATTGCTGAAACAAGCCAAAATTTGGCTTTAGCTTGAGGCCAAGTGAGAAGCATTCTGGACTGCCTGTAAAATATGTCATTAAGAGTGCGCAAGCCTCGATGATATAACTTAAGGGCATGAACCCAGGGCACTTGGGAAAGTGCACATCATGAAAATTGATGAGAGGAGACCACCAGATGTTGTGGTCATTAATGGAAATCCCATTACGGAAGCCATCCCCTTCCCAGATTAAAAGGGTTTGAGAGCAATTCCCAAGCTTTCCATATGCTTTTGACAACAAAGATGCCCACAATCTTGACTAGGGGCTTTGAGAATGAGTAGACTATGAAAATCAGCCCTTGCCAAGTTTTGCACCCTTGAGGGGAACCTTGGCAAATACAGTTGCGAATCAGAACTTTCCAAGCTTCGTTCTAGTGCGAGGCCGAATGATCCACTTGAAGCCAATGTAGTCCCTGGCGGCCAATGTCGGTCCCAAGCCCACCAGAATCCCTAGGGAGGCAACAATATTCCCAGGCAACTCTGTGGAAACCTTTGCCAAGCTCCGAGTTAGCCCAAAGGAAATCTCTGAGAAGTTTTTCCAGCTTCTTGTAGGAGGCTTTGGCGGCACCCAACATGAAGAATAGTAAACATGCGTGGCAGCCAAAATCTTGGAGAAAATCTAAAATTTTCCTTGCAGTGAAAGGGGTTTAGTAATCCAGTACTCCAACTTGCGGGCGACCCTGTCAATAACATACTGCCAAAGTTGACTGGGGGAAACATCAAAAGCAAAGGGGATACCGGGAATTAAAAATTTCTCCATGTTGGATGTACTTCCAGTCAAAATGATTAAGCCAACTAGGCTTGGGGAGAAAAGATTTCTGAAGCACTGGGTCTTACGCCATTGGATACTGGAACCTGAAGCTAAACAATACGTGTCCAAACATTGCATGGCATTGTTGATATTAGTTTCTTCCTCCTAGGAGTGTGAGGAAGGAGTCATCCACAAAATGCCCATTGATAAGTTGAAGGGGAGTCGGGGAAGGGAGTTGAATTCCACGCACAAGCCCTTGGTCCCGAGCATGGGCAAGGAGAAACCCAAAACCTTCAGCGGCAAGCACATATAGAGCAGGTGCTAAAGGACAACCTTGCCTAATAGAGCGGAAAAGCCCAAACTACTCAGAAGTATGACCATTTATAGATAGAGAGGTAGAGGCATCAACAAAAATCATTTTGACAGAGGCGATGAAGACCGAACCGAAGCCCAACGCTTCAAGCATCGCCAAAATGAAATGCCATTCAATCCTGTCGTAAGCTTTTTCAAAGTCAATTTTGACAAACATGGTAGATTGCTTAGAGGTTCTAGCCCACTCCATGCCTTCCCAAACAACCAAGATATTATCTAGAATGTACCTGCTCTGTATGAAACTAGTCTGCTCAGGACTGACGATAACTGGCAAGATGGGCTGAAGCCGAAGAGCTAAAGCCTTAGCTATGATCTTATATGAGACATTGAGCAAGGTAATCGGCCACCAATTGCATATGAGCTCTGGGTCTCCCGCTTTAGGGATGAACTTTATGTGACCCCGATTAATAAGGGCACCGAGGGACCCTGAGTGGAGAGCTTCGAGATATACTTGCAGCAGATCCCGACCCACCATGTCCCAAAGGGCTTTGTAGAACTCGCAAGGAAAGCCATCCATGCTAGGGGCTTTGTCATTGGCCATGAGGGAGACAACTTCATATAAATCCTCTAAGGTAGCAATCTCATCCTCAGACAACCCGGTGTGCATGTGAAAGTTTGCATGGAACAACCGAGAGGCATTTAGCGAAGCGTGGCTTGTCGCTCAGGAGATTCCTCCTGAGCTTTGAAAACCTGAACATAGTGCCTAACAAAGGCTTGGACCATCTGAGGAGTTTCCATAATCCGAACACCAGCATCAACAAAAGCAAAATTTGCTTGGTTCATGTGCTTGGCTTTGAGCCACTAGTAAACTCTTTGGTGTTACGGTCTCCAATTTTAAGCTAGTGCAACCGAGCTTTGATCTGGGCACCCCCGTGTTGTGTAATCATCAGCAATGCGGATTTTTTACCGCAATTTAGCAACTTGGAGTTGTAGAGCCACATTGAAAGGAGCCTAGGTGAGCGCCACCGTGGAGTGGCTCAGCTCGGCGGAGGTGGTGGAGTAAGCTCATTGCCGAAATTTAGTGAGCTGGACACCGTATACATCGGAGGAATTTAGTTAGCCAAATTATAATGTCCTTCCACCAACTTATCCATCCAACCTTACCAAAAGGGCGAGGTGCAAGGTTCCATATTTGGTGAATGTGTGCCAAAGTGGGGTCATGATGCAATAAAGTAGTATTTAAATAAAACTGCATTTTTTAATCTTTGGCAGTTGAAAAGACCATTCAATATGGAACCGGATCGAAATGTGGTCGGAAAGGACAATGGTTGGCAAAGCTTCCTGAGAAGAGAATAACACTGGAAAACTTAAAGAAAGGTTGTAAAGAGATCATTGCATGATCTAGCCTTTTAAAAACCCGATCTTGGCCATTTCTAAGATTAGACCAAGTGTACCATGGTAGCGTGTTGGTGTGACATGAAAAATTGGGGTCATAAAACCCAAATTTATTGCGCATGTAAAACCAAGCCTCCCTTTCGCCAGCTGGCCACCTCATGGGTAAAAGGCCCAATTTATCATTGGGCTGCTCCACCATATTAAAATCCCCATTAATCAGCCAGTGCACATTTGGAAGGTCGTCAACCACCCACCTCCAAAGCGTCGTCCTTTCTGACGCGTCATTAGGTGCATAAACATTGATAATCCCAAAGGAGATATTTTCAATATTGAATAGCACCCAAAGAATACGGTTGTCAGGGTCACATCCATGATTGACATAATGCGGCCGCCATTTTAGAGAAATAAATGTGATCATTCCACCTCTGCCAACAACATGGTTGCTAGAGATAGCTAAACTGTTAGGCCAAATAGTCTAGTGACAGAATCAAGTAAAAAACTTGAAACTTTGATTTCCTGTAAACATAGAATATCCATATCGGGAAGCTTTTCCTAAAATCTCACACAATGTATTTGTGAGTGGAGTCTGTGAGACCCCGAACATTCCATGAGTAGAAATTCATGAGGAAACATTGTCAAGATGCATCTCTGAGTCTAGCTCACTCAAACCATCAAGGGCCCCAAAACTGTTCTACAAAAACCATTGTTGGTTAACTGAAAAAAATTAGACAGTTGAGTAGTCCACCGATTGGTAGGGTAGGGCTACTCCCTTCTCTCGCTCGCTCGGAGGAGCTGTGAGAACGCCGAACTACTGCTTTCATGGAGAAACCACTTTGTTAGGTATGAGTAACGGTTGAAGGCTACCCTCATGCTGTAAAATAGTAAGTTGAGAGTTTGAGGCCAAAGGTGCCAATTTACTTGAAGAACCAACCATACTGCCAGCCAATACCTTCGTGTGAGCTAGAGGTAACTTGGTATCCGAAGGTTGCTTTGCAACTGAGTTGGAAGCATTTGGAGGCACCTTTCGGCTTGAGTAGCTGAACCATGTTGTGAAGGCGACATGAGTGGCCTTGTTCTTGTTGGTTTTATGGCCACCCACAGTGTGTCAACCCTCCTCTTCAGGTTGAGGGGGGATCGCCCATGGGCTTTGAAATGGCGCGGCGAGCAGCCAACAAGGGACAATCCCTAATTTTATGCTCAGAAGATTGACAATGAAAACAAGTATTCGGAAGGTTGATGTATACCACCTTCTGAGAAAAAGATACATCACCAACCTGAATGGCAATCGATTCTTTCAGGTCCTTCGAAAGATCCAGTTCAATGCAAACCCTCTTTTGCGGATGAGCTGCAAAGAACCTAGAAGGCTCTGTGTAAATAACACACCGAGAGTGGTAGCAATACGCTCTAAGAAATTCCAGCAAGGCATAGGAAGCCTTGGGAATTCAACCCAAACGGGGACTTTAAGAGCCATCTGATCAGAGACAACAAAGTCTCTGGTCCAGGGTGACAAAACCAACAAGGAGCTTCTAACATACCAGGTTTGTTGCTTATTCAAAATAAGGGAAGCATGACTAGGGTCAGCAAATCGAAGCAAAAAAAAACCACGGGTTAGGTTCTGGATGGAATCCAGCTTAATACCATGTGTCGTCCAAGTAGATTGGACCCATGATTTAAGCATACTTTCAGAGGGAGTCCTTCCCACAAAATATCCTATTAAACAGAATTGTTCTAGCCATTTACAGGTGGAATCAAATTCTGAAAGTGGTAAAACAATATCAGGGGGAGAATCGTTACCTCATGGAATACTTTCAGCACAAACTTGCGAGGGCACTTCCCCAGAGCCATTGTTCACAAACTGCCGCTCTCCATCACAGTTGAAACAACTGGACAAGAGTCGTGCGAAGTCATATTTAAAGCCCACCAAGTGGCGAGGCTCTAGAAAAGAGGCCAAATAAATGCGTTAATGGTAATAGATCTCTCATTGTAGATGAACTCGTTGTTCTCGACATGCAAAACCCTAGTTTCACAGCCATAACCCTAAAAGCTTTGAAAACGGGAGCTTTGTCTTCCCATAAGTTCCTAAATTTGAATTTAAGAAGTAAATAAATGTGTGAGAACATTAGTATATTTAGAACTCATGTGTAATGACAAGCGAAAAACATCATTTACATTCACATAAGAGTTATATTGAAGTTATAATAGCATAATCTATATATTTCAAGAGCATCATGATGCCAAAAACAAAATTAAAGCATTTGGTTATCATCTTGCATTTTCTATTATTTATTTCATCTATTGAAATAGTAAGGGATGTGACACATGCATACACTAAACTACAATGAGTGCAGATTCAATATTGATTTTAAGACTTTTATTCAACACGTGTCGATGTGATAGGCCCCTGAACTCACACCCTATTTTTTATTGTTTGTCAAAGTGTTGGGACTGAATTAGGTTTTAAAGGAAGGCAAGTGATTTCATAGTCTCAAAATGAATTTTTGAAACACGAGAAAGATTTGTATAGCATGGAAGTAAAAGATTAAATTTGTGAGATTGATATTGCAAATATAGGAGTGTAAGTACCGTACTTCTACAGCTTTGGTTGAGGTGGTTAACTATTGTTATCTTTTCTACAATGGCAACAAGGGATGTGATTTAATAGTGTGACCATGTACATTTTTATTTTGTACATTGTATTTGATGTCCATTTGACTATCACAAGGTAATTTTGATCATAAATTTGATGTCCATTTAAGTGTCACTTGAAAGTGTTTTCTTATAACTTTGAGAAGTCAATCAAAATATAGTAATATCTTGGTCATAAGATACAGTTGGGGTCCATTTTTTCTTAGAATTATTTTTTGTCACCAATCAATGAAAAATATGAAAAGAATGTGGTACGGGTAAAATCCAAAATAAGAGCCTTAAGATTGATATCTATCATATATTTTCAAATACATGTATTTAATATATTTGTACTCATTTATTTTTACTCATACCTCAATAAAGTACATAAAATGATGGGGAATTATGGTTCATCTTACTACCCAATACCCTATAAATGGCTGGTTATTCAAGATCATCCGAAAGATGAGTTGTATGTCACCGGATTCCTTTCACCTCGCGATGATTCTCCTCCTCCGCCTACTTGTTGTGGCAACATGTGCCTAGATACTTATGATATAATGTTTTGATTGCTATTTGTCCAACCATTTGGCACATTTTTTGGGTTGTGAATCTTTCCGACCACCCTTTTATTGTAATATCTTCTATAGTAATATAAATGCAATCTGTTCCAATACAAAATAATACATAAAATGGTTTTCATGATGAAAAGGTAATATGTTTGTGTTCAAAACAACACCATTAAATATCAAAATTTTAGTAATGGTTGATATTATACCCTCATTTAAAATAAAAATAAAATAAAGAATGTAAAGTGACAAAAAAATGTCATATTGTGACATTACTAGTACTACCTAAAGTTTGATAAAATATTTAATACTTAAATTCAAATTTTAACTTAGCCAAATAAGTTCGATTAAAATGATGTACTATAAAAATTGCAATCTATATGTGTTGTTTTTGCAGAATTTATAAAATTCATAGTAATTTTACAAAATACTTGATTTTGCAAAACATCTACAATCGATTGAGCGAAAATTGAATCTTATTTGCACTTAACTAAATAAATTTTGTCGGATGACCAACATGGAATGCCTAAACATAAAATAGAGCTCCATCATAATATCATTAAAAACAAAGTTTGAGCATACATGGATTTAATGTTTGCATGATTCAATGGAGAGTAGTCAAATACCACATATAATCAACTTTTTCTAATACCAATAACCAAACAACAAATAAGCTAACCAAAATCCGAAAAGAGTTCAAGCGTATTTATGTGAATACCACAAAATAGAAAGAAAAATGATACCACATTAACACATACTCAATAAACAAATTAAATACATTTACCATTTATAAGATTTCAATTATGTGCACATTTTGGAAAGTGTTTTGCTATGGATATTATGATAGTTGACATTTATTATCTCATATCACATTCATCTAACATAATCTACATTTATTTTTTTGCTTTGGGCTACAATCATTGATCCATAATTGGAAATGAAATATTTCCTTGAATATTCTAACATTGTCTCTATTGTGATGAAATCAATGTGGGGTCTAATGAAGGACTACCTTCTACCTTACATCCTCCTCCGCTATTTGGGATAAACCTACAAAATTTCCACATAACCCCAAATATAAAACCTTCTAAAATAAGAATAGGAGTCTACAATCGAGGAAAGGAATCATTTGGATACACCAAGATCACACAAAATTTATTCTCATTAACAATAATGTTTTTACAAGAAACATGATTATTCTCTCGATTGAGCTCTTTCTCTCACTCTTTTACGTTGATGTATTCTCTAACACAAATAATATTTTATGTTTCCTCTTTCAATCAATCCTCAAGAATATGTAGATATGTCAATAAATTATTCTAATTTAACTCTAAGAGTCTTGATTCTAACTAATCACTAATTAATAGTCCTACATGAAACACTCTTCAAAGATTCGAGATATTCCAAATTAAAAATCCTCTTAGCTAGAGTCATATTCAAACCAAAAGGATTTTTGTCCATGGATGATCCCATGTTATTCACCCTAAGTAGATTAGAATATTATATCTTTCTCACAAATAAGGATGAGGTGGTATGACCACTCTTCAAGAAAATCGCCAAATCCATATTGTTCCTTTCCATCACATCGGGTACCTTACTAGGTTTTTATCTCTTTTATTCTCTCTCTTCCACCATTCTTTTTGTCCACAAACCTTCCTCCTCCTCCCACCTCCTACACTCTTTCAAAATTTCTCCAATATTTTGTTATTAACACTTATTTCCATTTCTTCACATTCAAAAATATATGAGTTTACACATTGCCCATATACTAAATGTTTTCAACACTTGTCTTCCCTATGTATTCTTTATCCTACATCCAGCCCTCTATGGATCAAACTCTTCATCCTCAAAAAGTATAAAAACTTCAATCCATTCATATCTATATTCACCTTCATGTCTCTCAAAAGACACATACTTTTTACATTTTTGTTTCTACCATTTTTCTTCACAACATTTTCCCAATAAAAATGCTCACACTTCTTGTTGTTATCTTAGGCAATTTTGTATATCGGGGTATGTTTTTCTTGTTCCACATAAACAGCCACAACATCCTCTCATCCTCTTCAACATATTTAACAATTCATCACAACTTTCATGTCCACTACAAAATGAACCAAATTAGGCCCATGTTTCACATGCTCCTCTATAGAATAGACAAAATTAATGTGATGGACATGTTTATATCCATTTATTCCATATACTTCATCTTTAAATGACTATATCTCTTAATTATCTTCACTATTTATTTTTTATGTAATTAACTATACACTATTATATGTGACTAAGATGCACTTGTAATATTTAATTGTAATATAATTCTTATTACTTTATAAAGAAGAGTGCGACATTCATTATTAGATTTTTTTGTATCTTAGAAATAAGACAATCTAAAATATTAGAAGCCCCAAAATTTGTCATAATTTCATAATCAAGAATCTAACTTATAGGATCCAATATGTAGATATTTTCATCTCTCCACTCATTTAGCATTATGGGGTATTTTTGTAATACTTCTTACATCTACTACATGTATTTATTCAATACACTCTATTGTATTTTTGACATGAAACAATGTAAGCAACTTGTATGCCCTACATCTATCATTTTTAGTGATTGACAAGTGGATCCACAAGCTCCACTCATACATTTTTGAGTTCTACACCTTTAACACAGTACATCTTAAAGGGGATGTTGGTGTATTTAATAAATCATACACTATTTTATGTGATTAATATGCACTTGCAATATTTGATTGTAATATAATTCTTATTCTACTTAAAGAGAATCGTAGCAATAAATTTATTGACTTGATTGACTTTCACTATGAATAAATTATTCTAAAGTAAACTATATATGAGAGTTAACTACTTTCAACCCTAATAATATCATGTGCATGTTTTTATAAAAGCATAGAAAGAAAGTGTTAGATGAAATTCAAGTGTGAAAGAGAGATTCATTTTAATAATCCTATGAGAAGGGCCATTGACCATCATGTTGCGGTGTGTACACAACACACCCTAATTTCCCTCAAGAAATCATGGAACACTTGGGCCTTTCCTTAAAATGCCAAACTATTTACAAATTTCAAATATTCATCCTCTATGTTGTTTATCCTTTCTTTCTTATTCCCATTTGCATTATTACTTAGCCCCTATTTTTTTGAGATATGTGTTCCTCTAGTGTTCGTGATCTCACTTGTCTCATTTTTAGTGTGTAAGTAATTCCTTCTACACACACCCTCAAATATATTTGGGCAATAGATTTGTGTGATTTCCCTTCCCCAACATAATATTCTTGACCTTCTTGTTTTCCATGCAGCCATTTGTGCATGCCCCATCATGTGTTTTGGCATGCCCTTTTGCATAATTATTTATGTGGTGTGAATTTCACCTATGCAATCTACTTAAATAGTATCTCAACACCAATGTATCATTCCCTTCAATCCATAGACATTGCATAATCTTGCATAGTGTCCCGCGCATTGCCATATGCTTACCAATTTCTTTCACGAGTCTTGCAACATTTCTTGAGTATCACATGTTTAACCTAGCTTTTCGACTCACTATGCAACTATATTATGGTTCCTATAACCTCCTAATAATATTTGGCACCCTAACCCATCAAGCTACAACCTATATATGACCTAAAATCCCAAAACACCTCACAATTTTCCATAGCTTTGCAATCATTCACCAAATTAGTGTAATTGAATGAACTATATTCCACTTGGTAAAATATAACACCTAGCACTTGGTTTTCTTAAGATTTATGTTATGCATATAACATACATCCATTCACAATACTTTAAGGACTACACAAAGGAAGTGTTAGAGATCATTCTAAGGAAGATAGTGCACATAGTTTGATGCAAAATTATTTGTACCATGCATGACAATGAAATAATAACAGCGTGCATCCTTGCATGTAAAACATAAAAGCGATGGGTGTTATCCCAACACACAGTATAATAATGTTTTAATTGTGTACTTTCCATTCAAAATACTAGATTTATGTCCTTTCTTGTGCCTTGTTAGAATTAAAGGCATGATCATGAGAGGTTCCCAAAGGAGTGTTTAAAATGTTTTTATTCCCAATGCTCACAAAGTGCATATAAGACAAACAATTCTTGGACATTAAATGATAAAACACATCAAAAACTCAACCAATCTATATGTATGCCATAATAGTGCTCAAGGATAACATTTATGTTATATAATATGATATTTTCCACTTTTTCCAAAGGAGAGGGTGGAGATATTTCTTTTAACACTCCATGTTAGAGAGTATGTTTTGTATGAATTTAATGAATATTGATTTGTGCTTAAAACTTCCCTTGCACAAAAAAAAAAAGAATTAAATGTTGAATGGACTAGACCAAATATCAATATTGATTTATTTCTAGATCACATGGGAAGCATTCAATATGATTGGGTCTTGTAGCCATCATGTATTCAATTTTTCATGCCTGCACTATGTAGTTAGTTGAGGCCATTTATTATAACAAATGTAATTATGCCCATGTAATTTTTATTTTCCTTTAAATACCAACATAAAATACCTTCGTATGGTCAAATCCTTTTAGAAAGAAGTTTCAAATCATTTAAATGCATTTCCTTAGTTTTCTTGTTTCTACTCTGTGTTCCACCATAAGTTTGATGTTTTTGAGAAATCTTTTCATCATAGATCCCGTTTCTTATGAATAGATATATCATTATATAGTTACTTGGATTTAATGATTTCTTCATGCATGGTCAATGACGTTGCATCCATATTTTCTCTACAATAATTCTTTGGGATCTTACACCTACTCACATTTTGATTGAGTGAATGTTGATCGTAGCATAAGTATGGTTTCTCAAATATTTATTCACCAAATAGAAATGGGTCTCTACCGCTGCATTGGATTCGTTTCTCTTTCTACCCTATCCTTATCCTCTTTTTCAATTGTTTATATTTTTTTAGAGTGGGATTAATCTAGGACCAAAGCTTGCAATCAATTCATATTGCTAAATCTTTATGTTTGCAAGTGATACTCATTGCGTAATATCCTTCACAAGAAAAACTAGCACACAAAATGAATGAATGACCCATCATATTCACATGTACACACTCTTAATCCTTTGAGGTTAAACTCCATCTTTTTCCAACATGCAAAATTTTTCACAATCACATTAGAACCTACAAATGAATAAAAAAACACCCTCATAAATCATACACAACACTAACCACCTTGAGCTATTCTCGAGAAAATATTATGGCATCTAAGACTTATTGTAATAAAACCTTTGTGAGATCTCTACATGCTTATTCCATTATAAAACCAAATCCCTTACATGCACCCTCTTTTCAAGATAGGTATAGCCCTACTTATTTATGTGGATATTTGTCTAGGTTTCATGGAATGATGCATGCCCCTTATTCCTTCCTAAAATCAACATGTATTGCGCTAGGAGGAGGATAGAGGTGTGTCACTCATGGATATCTACACCTCACTCACGTTTAAGATTAATATATTTGGTTGTAATTCTACCTTGATGTATATGTGTTTATATTGTTTTAAATTTTCATAGGTATATGTTTGTATGTCCTAGAGCCATTGTAAAATTAATACATGTTATCATAGAAAATCATAGCTTCACCTCTTACAACATGCAACTCAAGTGGTGTTGGGTCACTTTGAAAATAAAATAAAAATAAAAATTTCTTATTGAGCTTAAGTTTTAATAGAAGGTATGTCTCAGTTGATATAACAAATTATCCTTTTACATAGTATATCGAATCAACCTCTTTAAACAATAATTTGGGTCCACCTTGAGATTCATGTCCGAAAGTCAAATTTCTCTATTTGACATCAAAATTGACCAAAACATATATCTTGGTTTGTAATTTAAAATTTCCTATGTCTCAAATTCTAAATTGAGATTTGTACAATACTTTTGGAGTCATCAAAAGTTGTGCCAAAATAGAAAATTATAGGTTGTGTTGATTATATGAATTTCTAATATTTTTTATATTATTCCAGGATATCTAATTCAATATGATTTTCAAGATATTTTAAATTCTTTAGAAATATTAATTTCATCCCATTCAACTGGAAGAAATATTTTGTATTTTTAACACAAGATAATCTATTTGATGGTAGCCCCAACATCAATTTTTATTTAATGATCAAGAATTGGATATACCGGCTCCACTCATGAAAATATTTTCATCTCTCCATTCATTCAACATTAAGGGGTATTTGATTTGATACAACTAAATTAAGTTATTTAGTGAACTCTTTTATATTTTGGACATGATACGGTGTGACCGACTAGAGTATCCATCATTTATTGATTTTAGTGATCAAAAAGTGGATCCATGAGCTCCACTAATATAGTTTTGAGTTCTACACCTTCTACAAAGTACATTTTACGGAGGGATATTAGTGTATTTAATTAACTATACAAGTATTATATGTTATTAATATGTAAGTGTAATATTTAATTGTAATATAATGCATATTCTATTTATATAGAAAAGTAGTAATCAAGTTATTAATAGATTATAATAACTATTAATATATTCTACTTATAAAAAAATCAAGTCTATCTTTATGAAAACTTAATGTACAAGCAATTTACTCTCTAAATATTATAATAACACTTACTTATGTTTATAAAAGCACAGAGAACTAGTTTTAGAGGAAATTTAGTGTGGAAGAGAGATTCATTGTAATAATTCTATGAGGATGGTCGATATATGAGCTTAATATATCGGTAATAATTCTATCTTGATCATATATGTATTTATATTGATTAAACATTTTAGAGGTATATGCAACACACAAATCTTATTGGTAAGTATTTATACATGCTCCATGATCTTTGTGTTAACCTTGTAACCTTGATACAAATACCCACATGAATGTGTATGCATGCGAAACATTAAAGTAATATGAATAAAAATATGGTCAAGGTAGAATTATAACCATTAAATTAAGATTAGATGTGAGGGAGGGCCAATTTCCCTCCTCATAGGAGTATAAAAATGGATCTCTCTTCCACTTTGAAGCACCTCTAACACTAGTTCTCTATGTTTTTATAAAAAATAAGTAGAGGTTGTTATCAAGATTCGATAGTAGTTAACTTGCATAGAAATTTTGCTTGGTTCTATTAATAACATCTATTAATAGTTTATTTTATCTATTAATAGTAGAATTCAATCAAGTCAATAAATTGATTGTTACTCTTCTCTATAAATAGAAGAAACACTATTAAATATTACAAGTGCATGTTAATTACATACAATATTGTATGGTTAATTAAATACAATAACATACACCTATAAGATGTACTTTGTAAAATATGTATAACTTAAAATTATATGAGTGGATCTCATGGATCCACTTCTCAATTATTAAAAATGATAGATGTTGGGAATACTAGTTGGTTACACTCTCTTTTGTCAAAAATATAAAAGAGTTCACCGCATATTTACATGTAGTGAATGCAAGTAGAATTATATAGAATACCCCAATAATGTTGAATGTGTGGAGAGATGAACATTTATGTATGTGTAGATTTGATAGATACTATTCTTGATCATTGTTATTGTTGATCAAAGAATACTAGTCAAAGATCACATAAGGAGTCCCTTGGTGATAGAAGGCTAGGATCAAGGTGCGGAGGGACATGAAGGAAATGCGCGTGGAAGGAAAGTTCAAGATTAAGGACTTAGCCGATTTTGAGCATGACAAACTATTTTTAGAAGATGGCATGCAGAACACACCAACGACGCAGAGACGTGAGCACCATGAATTTTCTATCTTTGGAGGATCGGATCGAAGCATTTTGCATGGAGACGAGCTAAGAATAGGATTGACACTTGATTAAAGTGCAAGAGGCCTATAGATAACACACTTACATGTGTGACTATGCTTGTAAATGGTGTGTGGCTATTAATAGCATGCAGCCTATTTCTAGAATAGATAAGCGGTGAAGGGCAAGTCCCCACCCTATATATATATATATATATATGAGTGTAATGAGAGTGTGATGGATGTATGGAGGTATAGATATATACACATATGATCAAGTATTGTATCGAGATCCATACATGAAGTGGTATAGATTGACATTCTTTGTAAGGAGCTTCTATGTTTATTAATAGATGGAAGATATTAGCTGAATCTAAGTGTCATTATGTTTGTAATTGAGTAGTTCATTCTATTGATTCAATCATGATTCTTGTTTAAAATTTTTCTTTCATAGATATGAGGGTAGCATGCATTGTAGAATGATGGATTAGTTATGAATCTATATGTTTCTTCCTTCATCATGCTAACATCCTACTATAGCAACCCTAAAGAGGGACCTAGTACCTTTGCGTGCTTCGGGTGAGCACTCAGTCAAGGCTGAGTGATGTGCCAATGTGACTAGGGTGTTATCTGGTAAATTCTAGGCTGCATCATTGGTTCCGTTGTTGGGACCTCTTTTGATTGTTTTCAGGATGGTTCACGATGAAGACATACTAGTTAACTCTAGCAAGTATTGAGGAATGGATACATGATCTCGAAGGAAGAATATGCATAGTGGTTCAATAGTGGATCTGAGTTTAATGCACACACTTGGGTAGAATAGAATCTGTATGATAGCTTATATGAGATATTTTTCACTATCTTTCCAGTAGAACTATACGAGTGGCTTACTGCTTATGCATATTAGCGAACCGGAGGTATCACACACTTGTCTCGGATAAAGGAAGGATTCCGGTTTGTTTATGATGTTGATCTAATCTGGACTCATGTTGTGGATACATGGTTTTGTGGTGTTCTAAATAGTTATATTCTAGAATATTCAATTTCGACGTACTCTTTCCTGGAGGTAGCTAAATTCCATTTTTTGTGGTATCCAAGAGGAGCATATTTGCAAGGTATTCCACTGGTGATCAAGATCTTGATGCTAAATTTGAACCTGGAGAGTAAACCGGTGGCTATCTAAACTTCACCACACGTGAGGGCAGGAACAAGTTTGGTGAAAGATGGCAGAACCTAGAGAAAGAATGGTATAGAGAGGAGAGGCAACTTAAGTATAATGAGGCATGTGAGAGGGAGATAGAGAAGCAGCATTCCATTGCAGAAAGTATGGCGCTGAGGAGAGGGATGGCTCGTGAAGGATTTATAGGTCATGTAGAAGACATGGAGCCAGAGCATCGGGAACTCCCCATCTTGGAAATCATGATAGAGATCCCCCTCGTCATCACACGTAAGCACGTGAATAGAGACTACTTGGGCCGTGGGCACGCATCTTAATCCACCTGGTGACCTAGTCCTTGTGCTTGGTTTTTCAGTATCTAGTATAACAAGTAACCAATAAGCTAACTTGGAAAGTAGGAGAGCAAGAGTAAGTCAGGGATCAAGTGCATTAATGACATGACTGACGGATTCAATGTTATTTGGAGGAACATTCTTAGGCACATCATCTACATAGAATGTGAGTGTGGAGAATGTTGGATTCACCTCTGGAAGTGGAACTACCTCACAAATTGTAGGGGTTCGGTATAGTACTACTGTCAAAGCACAAGGGAGTACATCTATAGGTCATATTCTTGCTACAGGTGGAGGATCATGAGGTATAGGTGGTTCTAGTTTTGGTGGATCTAGTGGTTCTGGAGGCAAAGGGAACACATGAGGTTCTGGATCAAGTGGTCAAGGTCCGCAGCAACCACATAATATCTATATGGAGATGTCTCTTTGTCTCCTAGAATATAGAGGTATAGAGGATGTTGCCGAACATGTGCATATGTGTGAAATCTTGTGGCGCGCTAAAGGGATCACGACTGCTGAGTGTAAGAAAAGTCAACTCGCTACTACATTATAGGGACGTGCATAATCTGGTATAGGAAGTTTGACCCTGATCAAACTTGCATGGATTAAGTAGCATTAAGGGATGCTTTCTTGAAAGAGTTCCATATCCCTGAGTTTGAGAAAAAGAGTATAAGTGTGCTCAAGGCTACCAACAAGGCATTACCGAGAGTGTATGTGAGTATGATGATCATATTAAGACATTTCTATCTAAGCTATCTTATGATATTCACGCTAGCCAACATGCACAATGGTTTTTTGGACGATTGATTACACCATTTAGAAGGGTGTTGTCACATAAGACATACACTAATCCGCGTGAAGCATTAGAAGCAGCTTTGCATGCTGAGGAATTTGGGAGCATTAACACTGGCATTAGTCCATTCTTAGAGGCACATATTGCAGCTATGGCAAAGTAGTTAGAGAAGATATCAACAAATTCAACCCATGAAACATGCTCAGGAATTTGGTGTATATATTGTGAAGTTGAAGGTCACACCAAGGATAGTTTTCCTCGCAGATCTGTATGCTCATTACTATTAGATAGTGAGATATGTCATTTGAATCATGATATTAGTCACTGTCATTTGTTACAACACACGATAAGGAAGAATCTATCTTTCTTTTGTAAAATTTACAGGTCCACAACCCATGATATCATCGAAGATTGTTGGTTGCTTGGTCGAGATCCAGGATGCTATATAGACATTGGGGTATGATAGACAAGTGTAACAGATAATTCTAAGGGTAAGAATGAACACCAGGATCGGGATCATAATCAAATGTGCTATGACAGGAATGAGGGGTGTTTTGAAGGAGGCCGTGGAAGGGGACATGGATATCGTGGTGGATGTGGAGGATGAGGCCGTAGTGGAGGAAGAGGTGAGTTCCCTCGTGGAACATGTTATATGTGTGAATTTGTTGACCAATATAGGTGTGAATGTCCTCAGAATATTGCATGTTATTTCTATAGAAATAACCATAGCTATGAAGAGTGTCCGGACTTATATGAGCATTTGAGTAAGCAACATAAGCAAGAAAACAAAGGCACCAGGATGGTTAGAATCCAACACACGATAGAAGATCAGTGGATTCCCAAGATAGCAGAAGGACCTGAGGCATTGACAGTGAAGATTACTACACACGTTGAAGTAGCACATGTAAGAGAGGCATTGCACCAGAAGCCTACAATCACCAAGGAGGAGGTTTTGCATGCAAGGTACCCAAATCCTGCTCATCAGAAGGAAGTTTACTAGGATACCATGGAAGTGCTAAGGAATATTCAGGGTTAGATACAGTACCTAAAGGAGTAGAACAAAGCATCAGAGATAGTCCAGGAGAAAATTATTCCAGTAGTAGGAAGTTGATTAAAACAAAACACTCTGCGTGCAAGTCTTGAGACCAGACAGGAGATTTTGCATGCAAATATTCCCCCTGATAGCATTGACTATGACAAAGAAATTACTCTGAATGTTGTTGTAGATGGGTGGCTATTGAGAAACATATTGATTGATATAGGTGTGGAAGTAATTGTGCTTACATTAGATGCATGGGTACAAATGGGGAGGCCTCCACTGCAGCCATCATCTAATATGTTATTTATGGAAAACCAAACTAAGGCCACTCCCATAGGAGTTTTGAAAGATGCATCTATAACTATACAAGAGGCCAAGTTCACTGGGGATTTTAAGGTATTAGCACTTGCAGAAGCAGACAATTTTCTAGCCCTGCTTGGACGCCCTTGGTGTTATGTGAATAATGCTGATTTGAGATTCAATAAGGGGTATATTAGCTTTGAAAACAAGGAGGAAAGGGTTGTGATGCCTTTAAAAATGGGAAATCTACACCATATATCGAGCCTCTAAGTGAGGAGGACTTGAACATAATTTATGTACGCGCTATTCATGACCCATAGGTCAATGAGCCATCAAAAGAAGGCATCCTACAGTGGGAGGATTCTCATTCTATTAGTGATACTATGCATATTGCTTGTGAAAATTGGGCTCATGGTACATATGAATTAGTAGGGCACGAGGTGAAAAGTGCGGTTGCGCATAAGAATGGAATTCATTCGATTCAACGGATAGCATCACAACACCTTGGTGTATAGGGGTAGAAGATCTTCTTGCATTATTGAAGGCCATGGAAACACAATGGACAGATCAAATTAAGAGAAGAGATATGTTAGTATATACCTTGCATGGGATAGTAACGTGCATTGGTGGGTAGTCCACATAGATAATCTTATAAACTGGGAAGAGATTGGAGTCACTTTGTCTACTAGGTTTATAAGGAACAATGCACCTACACAGATCTGCACTTATCATGGTGATCAACCTGTTCAACATCACATTCAACAGTGTGAGAGACTTTGGATAGCAGGACAAGAAGCATTACCACCTTCACTCTGGGTGCATAGGCTGTATTCTACGCTACAAGGATATGCACACGCTTGGTATGTATATGCAGAACTACATCGAGCAACTAGAAACTAACAAGATTTGACTACAGGAATGATCCAGACCTTTGACTACTTCTTGACTAAACCTCCCATAGAAGAGGCATTAAAATTTGTCAAGTGCTTAACTATGGGAGATAGTGCAAAAGTAGAAGAGCATATTTAGGAATTATTTGGTGGGACTGAGTCCGGAGCGCATTTTGAACATGAACAAGAAATGGACTCCATACTACTTGAACATGCTTTCCTTGAGAAAGGGAAAGGAAAGATGGTTTACATTGTGGATGACAAGGAAGTTGAGAACCTAGATATTTACCATTCATAAGGGGTGCACGAGGGTTTTGAAAGTGCGAGCAAGGATACACATGCCTATCATGAACCCATGAAAACAAAGAAGGTGAATATAGGTTCGAGGTTGAGCCTAAGGGTGCCATAATTAGGGACTACTAGTGGGACTCAAAGGTAGCAAAGATCATTGAGTTACTTAGGGATTATCAGGACCTATTCCCTCGAGGGTATCATGAACTTAAAGGCATGCATGAATCACTTTAGGAAATTAAGATAAAACTTAAGGATGGTGCACGACTAGTTAGAAAGAGACCTTACAGAATGAATCCTGATTTATGTGAAAAGGTAAAAGAAGAAATTGATAAAATGTTGTAATATGGAATTATCAATCCCCTTGATGAGTCAAAATGGGTTAGCCCAATGGTGATCAGTATCAAGAAGGACGAATGCATTAGAATATGTGTGGACTACAGGGATATGAATGTTGTATGCGTCACAGATCCATTTCCTATGCCATTCACCGAGGAAATACTAGAAGGAGTTGTAGGGCACGAAATACGAGATGGTTTTTATGGGTATCATCGAGTTAGGATTGCTCAAGAGGATCAAGGAAAGACAACCTTTACTATTGAATGGGGAATTTTTTTCCTATACTGTGATGCCTTTTGGATTAAAAAATGTGCCTGTTGTATTCTCATGAATAGTTGTTCAGGAACTCAAATATTTTATTCACAACTTATTATAGGTCTACCTAGATGATTGGACAATATACGGGCTTGTGAAAGATCGTTGTGACAATTTACGCTTAATGTTTGAATGATTTAGACAATTGAGCATCTCTTTCAACATCAAGAAATGCATATTTTCTTTGCCATTTGGGATACTTTGCTAGGACATATAAACTGTAAGGAAGGTTTGTTGGTTGATCTAGCCAAGGTTGTGGTCATTTTAGGCCTAGAAGCGCCTACTACCAAAGTAAGGTGTGTGGATTTTTAGGTCATACATGATATTACGAAAATTCATCAAAGGGTATGTCAAATTGCTGCACCCTTGGAAGAGTTAATGAAGGGGAAAGGTACATTTTATTGGGTAGAACCGCAATGACGCGTGTTAGAGATATTAAAATTGAAACTTACTACCGCACCCATTCTATGCTTTTCCTCATGGGATAAACCATTTCATGTACATGTGGATGCTTTAGATGGCCATGTAATTTTTTTATCTCAACCTAGCGAAGGTATTGTAGATCACCCAATCTGTTTTTCTAGTAGGAAGTTGACTCCTACTAAACAGAATTATACAACTATAGAGCGTGAAGATTTGTCAATGATCTATGCATTGCACAAGTTTTGACAATACTTGTTAGCAACACCATTTTTGTTTTATACAGATCACATGGCATTGAAGTACTTGGTAAACAAGCCCATCTTACAAGGGCACATATGCAGATGGGTGCTCCTATTTCAAGAGTTTGACTTCACAGTTGTGGTGAAGCCAGGGAAAAGAATTCGAGTTGGACCATTTATCTAGAATCAATTCAGGATAGGATGCACTTGAAAATTGAAGAAACCATGTCAGATGCACATTTATATAGGTTACAATGCACACTCATGGAATTAGAAGACATTGTTATCTTTCTATGAACATGTATGGCACTAGAAGGAATGAAAGCATTAGAAAAGAAGTAGTTTTCTATACACGCGAATCCTGTTTATGTTAATCAATGGTGACCTTTACGGTACCAGGTAGAGATGAAGTATTACACCATTGAGTATTAGTGCATGAGTGCAAGGATATCATGGAAGAAGCCCATGGTGGTATTGCAGGAGGCCATTATGTAGGTGATGCGACTACCCAAAAGATCCTACTTGCTGTATTATGGTGGGAGACTTTGTATAAGGAGTGTAAAGAATATCAGAGGGCGTGTGATCATTGTCGGTGCCTAGGAAAACTAGGACAAAGAGATGAGATGCCTTTGAGACCAATTACTAGTGCCGAAATGTTTGAGAAATGGGCCTTTGACTTTGTAGGACCTATTACACCCACCGCACACAAGAATGGATCGCTCTATATCATTACTTGCATAGATTGTCTCACACGGTGGGAAGAAGCAACACCTATGAAGGACTGTACAATAACTACAACAACTAGGTTTCTATGGGAGAATGTTCTTACAAGATATGGATGTCCCTTAATCTTGACAAGTGATAGAGGTACACACTTTTTGAATGAGACAATCAGATCCTATTATATGAGTTTATGGTTGCACACCATAAAACTACACCCTACCATCCTCAGGAAAATGGAACTGCTGAGGCTTTTAACAAGATTTTGAGCTAGACTTTGACAAAAATTTTGATGTTGGAAGAAAGGATTGGGATGAAAAAGTGTTAGCTATTCTTTGGGCATATAGAACAACTTACAAGAGATTGAACAAAGCCACACCATTTTAGTTGGTGTTTGGTGCAGAAGTCGTTCTCCCTATAGAATTTATGTTACCTTCTTTATGCATTGTGTATGCTAGAGGTCTAGCTGATGAGTAGGCTTTAGAAGAGCGTATCGAGAAGATGATTCAATTGGATGAGCGATGAGCCATAGCACGATGGAGTCAGAAGCAGGAAAAGGCCAGGTAGAAGGCATGGCATGACAAAAACATAAGGGATAAGAAGTTTGAGATTGGATAAATGGTACTTCTTTATGAATCAAAGTTCTTGCACCATCTAAGAAAGCTCAAAGTACATTGGTTGGGGTCGTATGCCATCACTTATATACTTGAATCAGTGCTTGCCAGTTAGAAGCACTTGATGGTACATGGCTACCCAGTTACTTCAACGGGAGTAGGTTGAAGCCCTACTATAAATAAGTCTTCTTGGTGTTTGTAATAAGGTAGTATTTCCATTTATATTAGGTTTTCATTTTTATATTTCTTTAATGTATTTCCTTCCTTGTCACTATGCTTTGTCAATTTATTTTTTGTTCTTGTGTAATAAGCGTGATTATGTGCATGAAGCTAATTACTATGTGAAGAATGTTTATGCACAGAGGACTGCACATACCTTTAGTGTGGGGTGGTTGTAGTTATCCAAGTAAAATACTATGGGAATTGAAATATGAAAGGAATAAGTCTGCACTGGTGTGCTTTAAGTCAAAATAATATTGCTTTTCAAAAGTAATCAAGGATGAAGATGAATGAAAGGACAAGATAACACGAGGTAAGCAGAGGCCATGATAACTACTAGGAGAAGGTACAATGATGAGGTACTCGGGCGCAAGGGTGCACGCTGAAGAGAAGTCTGTGACCAGAGGGTAGGAAGGCACGCTAGAAGGTTATAACCGGGGCACGAAGATGTATCGTCGTGTGGAACTAATGAATTTGGTCACCTGAATGTGGGGATATTCGAGTAGGTGAAGGAGCAATAAATGCATTAAAATTTGAAAAAATTATATAAGGATGGAATGTGGATTCATTTTTACCATTGCGACTAAGAGTATTTGAGGAAAGAGCTAAGTGCGAAGAGCCAAGTGATCAGGTTAAGGTGCGAAGGGTGTGAAACCAAGTGTGACAACTAGATCTGTGAGAAAAGAAGCTTGTGTCCCAAAGCAGTGAAGGTTTTGAGTGAAGCAGGGAGACAAAGATGAGTTAGGGCATGAAGTTTCCACCTAGGGCATGATTGAATCGAGCTAGGGTTTGATTCACAAAGTTACAGAGTTAAAGAGGAGACATTTGCAAGGTAAAAATGACACCTAAGAAGGCATCTACAATAGCAATAAAAGGAAAAATAAGGTGGTCATCGAGGAGGAAGAGATGGCACATGAAAGCCATTTTTCATAAATGCAGTATCCAAAAGGAGTCATCATCAATTAGGAATGGGATTCACCCATTAGAAAGAGAAAAGTTAGTGAATAAAATCACAGGACCACAGAGAACAAGAAGGAGCTCGATTCCTTACTCACTACTAGGATGAACAAGTGTACGATGGATGACATGCCAGTTTATGATGATGCGGTGAGAATCTTCTGAAGAGAATTGGGGTCTACCAATTATATGAGATTCCATATTTTGGGAAGTATGAGCCCTTGTATCATTGGCTCATGAGCAGAGTGCACAAGGACTTCTTCTACTTTGTAGGACATAGAGTTAGAATCTCATCTGTGCTTATCTCATTAGTTACAGGTTTGAAGGCCAAAGGAAAGGACATAAAGAGTGATGTCACAGATAAAGCCGCAATATTAAAGACTAGACATGAGTTGGGGTATCTGAAGGGTCCACGCGGTATGGATATAGACAAATTGAAGAATTGTCCGGTTGTGTAAGCAGTAGCACACCTTGTTACAAAGTTGAATGATCAGGAGTGGTGGTCATAGGTAAATACTATGTGGTTACACATTGCATGTAAGATGTTAGAAGGGGAAATCTACAACATTGCAGGCTATATTGCAGAACAAATAGTTGAGGAAGCACGCACAAGAGGGAAGATCAGCTTTGGGGCTGTTCTACTATCATTGGTATTCATGGAGATTGGAGTACCAGATGGACCGAAGGAAAAGTATGGGAATACCCCATGGAGAACAAGTCACCAATTTGAAAGATTCAACAAGTACCTATGTAAAGGGGCCATGATAGATGATGTAAAGCAAAGGGAAAAGAAATGGTATGATAGGCTTTGCACGACATTTGGGGAAGAGTGGTGCATCCCAAAGGACCTACCAGTAGTAGTAGGGAAACAAGTCCAGTTTGTTGTATATCAACATTTCTACATCATGCGCTTCCTAATGAAAGATGGATTCTAGAGCCCTTGGTGTAAATTTCCTTATGAATTCATTGCAAGGTATTTCCAAGCATCTATTCACATATTTACAGACACGTGCTGAATGGTATTCAATGTAGATAAGGTAGACTGCGACTACCATACGTTGAGGAAGAAGTATGTGTATCTTGGCAGAAGTGCTTATATAGAGAGGATCATTTCAGAGGTGCTGAATATTAAGCCAATAAGTCTGGCTGTAGCAGATGTGGGGAAACATTGGTGTATCTCCAGCTGAAGCCAAAGATGGAGAATAACAAGTATGTGGAAGGTGAGTTCACACTTCCAGCACCACCAAAGGGAAATCATATAATAGAGAACATCCCAATGCCTAAGCCCATAGAGCCAATTGAAGTGGAGGATGAGGAGGAGGAGCACGAAGATAGTGGTGGTTTGGAGCATAGAGGTAGGAGACATCCTACAAATAAGGGTGAAGCTAAGTGTGCCATTACACCACCTCAGCCAAAAGAGGGGGATGATGAGGACTTGAATGCAGTCCAAGGGGATCACAGGTTTAAGAGGGTGTTTAGGAGAACAAGGACCCAAGGTGCTACTCCAACCACTGTGTGTAGATCACCCAGACTCTCTCCACAGAAGGAGGCAATCGTGCAAATAAGGAGGAAACTGAAGTTAAATGAGGAGACAGAAGAGTCAGAGGAAAGCATGCCTAATTCTCCTACACTTCCAAAGAACACAGAAGAATAGGGTGAGGAATCAAAGGAAAAAGAAGAGGATGAGAAGAGACCAGAGGAGACAAGTTGCAGAGAATGTTCAGGACATGGAGACATAAGTCCCAAATTTGGAAGCTAAAGTCCCTAAGCAACAATGATCTAGAAGAAAAGTGGAGAGCACATTCCACCAGCCATGGGGTATGCAAAGAACGTAGGAAAAATTATCCGCGCCCACTTCCATAACACGGTAGCATAGAAGGATTTATTTGGCTGGGAGCTAATGGATAAGGATATGGTGATTGTGTGCACTTGAAAACAACTATCGTGGTCAATGCACACCCACATGGATGAGCCTGACTTTGATGTATGCAAAGAGTCATGTATTTCGAGATGGCTGAAGAAGGCACCCCAATCTAGCCACATGACGGTAAAGCCTACTATCATGTCAAATGATCAGGTAAGCAATGCATTGGTGAAGGTTTCTGTTGAAGTGGCTAGAAGAAACATGGAAAAAGCTACAACAATCAGAGTGTTGTGCGAGGAGATGAAGACAAAGGATGCAGAGATAGCACACATAACACAAGAGAGGGACTTCGCGTAGAAGAAAAATGAAGTATTTATCAACATCATAGAGGATATTGGGGACAATGTCATCAGAGAAAGGCCACACTTGGAGGCCAAGGTACCACAGATGTTTCCTTTAGTGATACACTATGTAGGAAAGTTGGTGGACTTGGTACTTGAAGATGAACCTCTATGCATGTCAACGCCAAGGATCTCAGAGCAAGATTCCAAACGAGAGAAAGCATCAGTGATGTGAAAGATTGCATCTTATGAAGGGCTGTTGCAAACATTACAAGAAGTATGAAGAAAGCGAGAATAGGCTTTAAACATATGCATAGCTCTAGAGGCGATTATCAACGTAAAGACCCTAGAAGAAAATAATGAGGTCTAGAAAGTGATGAAGGATGAGCTATTAGGCCACACAGTAAAGATTTTCAATGGTTAAGTAGAGCTGCGAGGCCCGATACAAGCAAAGACAAGAGCCACACAAGAATCGTACTGGAAGAGCTTGGGAAGCTAATTGCACAAAAGATGGATTTTTTAGAAGGAATAATGACATCAATTTCCACCGTTGTGTTAGTTCCCAGAATGAAAAAGGAGAGATTGGAAGGCATGAGTTGGAATCCATTTTTGTGGACATCCCGAAAAAGCGAACAAGCACTCACCGAATGGCGGGTTTTGGAGGTGAAATAAAGGAAGAGTATCCAGAGTTGATACTTCAAGATGATACAGAGGAGGATACCTCATAGCCTCATAAATATTCTTTATCTACATTCTTTCATTCTTATTTTTTCCATTCTTCTATTCTTTACTTCAATTTTTGGAGATACCCATTGTCGGGATGATAATGAGATTAGTGTGGGGTAATGTTGATAAAAGAATACTTGTCAAAGATCACACAAGGAGTCTGTGTGGGATAGAAGGCCAGGATCAAGGGTGCAGAGGGACAGGAAGGACACGCATGCGGAAGGAAAGTTCAACATTCAGGACTTAGCCAATTTTGAGCATGACGACCTATTTTTAGAAGATGGCGTGTAGAACACACCAACGATGCAGAGATGTGTGCACCATGCATTGTCTATCTTTGGAGGATCGAGATCAAAGCGTTTTGCATGGAGACGAGCTAAGAATAGGATTGACACTTCAGTTAACTGTAAGAGGCCTATAGATAACACACTTGCATGTGTGGCTATGCCTGTAAACGATGCGTGGCTATTAATAGCATGTAACCTATTTCTAGAATAGATAAGCGGTGAAGGGAAAGTCCCCACCCTATATATATGATGTGAGGTACATAGTAGAAAATATATGAGTGTAATGAGAGTGTGATGGATGTATGAAGGTATAGAGATATACGCATATGACTGAATTACTATATCAGATCCATACGCGCATTGGTATAGATTGACATTATTGTAAGGAGCTTATGTGTTTATTAATAGATGGAAGATATTGGCTGAATCTAAGTGTCATTCTATGTGTAATTGAGTAGTACATGTTATTGATTCAATCATGATTACTTGTTTAAACTTGTTCTTTCATAGATCTGAGGGTAGCATGCATTGTAGAATGATGGATTAGTTATGAATCTATATGTTTCTTCCTTCATCATGCTAACATCTTGCTATAGCAACCCTAAAGAGGGACCTAGTACCTTTGTGTGCTTCGAGTGAGCGCTCAGTCAAGGCTGAGTGATGTGCCAGTGCGACTAGGGTGTTATTTGGTAAATTATAGGCTGCATCAGTTATTATTATGATGAGGCTATCATCAAGATAAGACCTGTCTCGTGTCAAGAATACAAAAAATAACTTTCAGTGAAAGTGTTAAACAACACGTGTAAAGAACTAAGAATATATTTAAAGCTGTAGTGAATTATATATCCTATTAGAATAATAAATTCTTAAAATTCATAGTCTACTTTCCTACAAAAATCATCATAACCTAAGATTTTTTATTTTTGGCACGAATTGTGAGATCACAAAAGTGTCATACAAACATTGATTTAGAATTTAACATAGAAGGAGAGTCTAATTTATAGACCAAGATATAACTTCTAGTAAAAGTGAGGTTGAATGGACCAATTTGATTTTGGCATGATTCCTAAGGTGGCCCAAATTACTATTTGGATACTAATTCAAAATATGACACAAAAGGATATTTTTGGTACATACTAAGATCTACCCTTTGGTAAAATTTTAGCTTAATCATAAAACATTTATTTCTTATAATTCTTAAAGTGAACCAACAATTCCTAAATTATATGTTGTATGAGGTGAATCTTTGATTTTTTGATACCAAGTAAGAATTATTGATATGATATAATATATTTATTCTAACCTTTCAATAACTATTACTTATTATTAGAGAGATCATAACTTCACCTTGTACATCAATCGGTTCATATAGTCTTAAGTCACTTTGATAATAATTAAAAACAAAGTTCTCTCTTCCACATTAAATTACCTCTAATGCTAGTTCTATATGCTTTTATAAAAAACATATATTGACTATTATTAAGTTTGGAGAGTATGCATATTACATAACAAGTTTTATTTAATCTATCAATAGTGCAAGTCAATCAATTCAATAACCTAATTGTTACTCTTATCTATAAATAAAATAAACCTCATATTACAATTGCATCTTAATCACATACTATAATGTATGGTTAATTAAATACACCCAAAACATCCTCTCATCCTCTTGAACACCTTCAACTAGTCACATGTCACAATTGTGTCGTCCATTGCACAATGAACTATTTTAGGCCCATTCTTCATCTACTCCTCTTTATAACACAATAAATAAACATGATGCACATGGTTATATCCTTCGATCTCTATAGTTCATCTTTGAATGACTGTAACCCTTAATTATCTTCACTCTCCACCTCACCAAGTGCATTCTTCACCCCTATGTTTGGTGCATAAACTATCACATTTTTTTCCTTTAATTTTTATGTCTTTTAACTACCCTCATCCATTCCTCTATTTATCTACGGCTATAGGGGTCACCATAATTCAAGGTGATTCCCAAGAGCCCAAACTACTCCACAAATACCATCATGTTCCATCATCCCTGCATTGATATTTTGTTCTATAAGTCTATACACAACCTCATCCTCATCTCTTTTATTTTTCATATTTGCTCTTCTCACACTTGACCCTACGCATATATTAGAAAAAAATCACAAATGTAATCAAGGGTCCCCGTATCTTCCTCTAATAATGACATATTTTATCACTACAATAATTTTTTCTAATATAACACTAAAAACACTAAAATTCAGGCATATAACACCAATTTGTGATTCAAAAACATTGATGTGATTGTGTTGTAGTTTTGTATAACACTAAAATCTAACAACATTGAAATTGGTCATGGCATATAACATCAAAAATATAACACCAAATTTGATGTTATATATGTAGTGTTATATTTTAAATGTTATATTCCAAAACTAATTTTGAGTTAGATTTTAGTGCTACACAACAACCACCACACAACTAACACTAGCATTGTTGAATCACAAATTGGTGTTTTATGCTTGAATTTTAGTGGGTTTCAAGTGAATTATCTAGTGTTATACATATTTGTAGTTATCTACATGTATGTAATTGATTTTGGCATTTGATTTCACTTTGTTTGATTGTAGTGCTAGAGACAATATCGATTCATAGCATCATTATTTTATTCTATCAATAATGGAACCAAGGTGGGCTTGTGATTAGTATTATAAAATAATTACAAAAATAATGTAGGCTTAATCTTGTGCCCACAAGTGAGTTCTTGATTAACTAAAAAGTGGAATATGGGGTAGTTAATCTAAGCTATGAAAAACTATAAATGTAGTAAAGAAGTATGTAAATGACCCAAGAAAACTATGAAAAAAGAAAATTCTAAACCTAATGTGCAAGAGAGAAGAGGAAAGAACTCAGTTGAATAGAAGATGCTTATGGGAAATCCTATATCTGCTAGTATTTTTGGTTGATCCAATGCCATAGGCCGAAGAATTATAAGGAGGAACTCCGATGTATCCTCCAACCTTTAACTACTTCCTCAAATGTGTGTGAAGAGATATTTATACGTTCTAGTTTTTAAGTGATCCGACGCCATTATTTGAAGAAGTATAGGGATGAATTCTCCCGCTTTATCCTCCAAACTTTAACTACTTCCCAAAATGCTAAGGAGACAAGATGAAAGAAAATCAACATATGACCTTCTTCGCACCCGACCTCCCGAGGTCATGCCGAGATAGCTGGTGTAGAATGGAAATGGATGTGTGTGTGGTAGTGATGAACAAGCTAACGAGGCAACCTTATTTCTTTAACATGCAATATCGGGATTTGTGAGTCCAAGGAAAATAAATTCATCCTAAGCTGAAGTGGTGTAATGGAATTATCGGATAGAATAGCTACTCAGAGGCTCCAGTTGATATTGATATTTACCAAGATCCTATCTACTAGTTGTGGAACACATAGAAAGTGACTTGTGGATGCCTTGTACAAATTTCCAGAAAAGATCATGAAAGTGAGAATGAGAGGTGTAATGGAACCACAAGGTCTATGGGAGGTTTTCCAGTCTAGTCCAAAAATCCTTAGCACGGTGTCGTCTGTTATGTTCAAAACCGAAAGTTGTGTAATGATGTTAGGTGGATTTGGTGATGATATAAATACCAATATGCGTAAACCAGTGTCAATTTTTAATTGGTCAGCATGCCCGTTGGGTTGTGGGACCTCAGGATCACAATCATGAACTCGTAGAGGTTGTGGTCTTTGTATGGTCATATGCGTAATCAAGCCCTATTGCTAGGAGCAGTCCAATAATCGTAGGCTTGATCAGCTGCAATGTTTAATGTGTTTAATTGTTTTATATTTTCATAATACCTAGCAGGTGTGCGTGAAACTAACAAGCGTAAATCTGTATCAACGCGTCGGTCAAAAACTTAGGCACGTTGGGTTATGGGACCAATGGATCACAAATGAACATTTTCTCTTTTTGTGGACCTTTGATGGTCATACGAAATGAATTGAATTGATCTTGATAAATAAAACTAACTATCAAAGTAAATTTAAAATATGCTTTTGGTATTTTCAAAGTATATCTGAACAAAAAAATGGAAGTAAACTAATTTAGCAAAAGTAAATATTTTTGATCTTTTATGGGGTTTTAAACAATGCTTCTAATCTAATAAACGAAATTAAATACAAGTAATCAGCCGATTGTAGTTAATTACTTGTGCAAGTATGTGAATCTAGATCTAAAACAACTGAACTAATTTAATCAAAACCCTTTTAACCCTACCTCAGAGGTAGAGAACAAATCATAACTCTAGAAGAGCTATTATTCCCCACTACTTCCCCAGTAATGTCAAAGAGCAATCTTTCTAATGATTTTCTCTATTTGTAATTACTTGATTAACTAAAATGAAATTTTTTTCTACTCTATTTGATATGGATTTGAAATGAATAACTCAGAATTGATAACTTGAACAAATGAAGCAAAAAAACAAATAATTCCAACCTGGATAAGAAAGAGCTTTGGCAAATCTGGTTGTATATGTTCTTGTCCCCTTAGTTTATCCTTTCTTTCTCTGTGTGTCCATATGAGTCCAAGGAATTGGGAATGCAAAGGTAGTAGTAGGAGAAGGTGCTTGAGAAATGATAGCTTGAAGGCAGTTTGGTTGCAATGTAGGTAGAAGAGGGATAACACAAGTGAACAGAGCTTGGCTATGCAATTTCCAACAGGATTGTGGCAAAAATACTATGCAAGATACATAAAATTCTCATGCCATTTGCTTGAATACAAGCATTGAATATATAGGAATTGGCTGGGATGTGCCTTCATGCACAAGGCATGCTTGTAGTGCAAAATCATTAGGTGAAGAGGTAGTTCAAAATAATTAAATCTATTTAAAAATAGAAGAGGGAAGGAATGCCATCAAATCAAGACTATTTTTAGGCAATTTGCTTCACAAACGTGCCTTGGAAGTAAGTTAAGTTAAATCACATGTGTTAAAACCACTCATGAAGAGTTCTATAAAAGCGTGCAAGATTTCCGCCCTACGCAGGGCTGTGGTCATAGGACCACCACCCCGCTTTGTCGCTAGTTTCAGAACCGCCACCTAGGCAGGGCGGTGGTCCTAGCACTAAAGGCTGAAACATGCATAGAAATGAATGGGAAGCTGGAAGAAAACATAGAACAATTAAGTAAGGATGTATAGGTTACAAATATACACTGTGAATGGTTTTAGTAACTCAAACACCTTTTGAAAGGACATGAATCATCATTGGGGACTTTTGTAACCATTTTTGACAATGTAGCACATGTAATTTTGGGTGCATACATATTTCCCCCTTGGAGAAGTGTCTTAGCCATGAAAAAGCATAAAATGTAAAGTCCAAGTATGGTGTTCCCAAATGGGGAGTTAGAAGCTATACATGACATGCCCGTGTGTCAAAATGTCACCTTCCAAACTCCCATTTCCTGTAAAATGAAGAGAAGAATCAAGTGCAGATAGATGAAATATTGGAAAATAAACACTAAATTAAAACGATAAGAGGACTTACCATTTGTGCAAGGATAAGAACTTACCTCTGCCAGCGCTCGAACATTGTGAACATATGCACTCAAAACGAAGTTATAACAACATATATAAATCAAAACAAACCCATTTTCCAATTCATTTGCACGTATTGATTTGGTGATTTTTTGAGATTTGGGCCCATGATGACCATTTTCTTCAAAAGAATAGTCAAAACATCCATTGATAGATCCTGATCATGCCTCCGTGAGCTGGGAGATTTACCAACGTGGTCTCAAGTTAGTTTTCCTCACTTGTGTGTTTTTAAACCAAAAATGTAGAAATGTCAAAATCTTTGCCTAGGTGGGATCGATTTTGAAATTTCTTATTTTAAATGAGTCTCTGGGGGTCTATAGGGTAGTCTTTTATTTTGTTAAAAATGGTCTATTTTTGCATTTTTGAGCATTTTTAGGGTAACAAAGTCAGCATTTACCATCGACAATCGGTTCAGACCGCCACCCCGCACTGCGATGGTTATGAACAGAATGACCAAAACTCATGCTAACTTTTTTTTTTGGATTTTTAATGTTTTATGTTTTTGATGAGCTTTTTTCTTGAAATATTTCACTAAATTTATATTTTTCTATGTTTTGGTGGATGCAGAAGAAGGAAGAGTATATCCATTGGAGTCACGTGAGGGAGTGTGATTGACTCCTAGCAATATTGGATCATTTGACTCAGTATGAGGCCGTTACTCTTCAGAGAGTAGGCATATGGAGGATTACATGGGTGCACCATGTCACTCATTCCCGTCACATACTATGCGAATTATTTTCTTATTGGGATGCAGACCAGGATACCTTCTGTTACCAAGTGCTAGGGGTGAGTGGACGATCACCATAGAGGATGTGTACCATACTCTTGGGGTTCCGAAATCATTGGGAAGACTGTTGAATTTGGAGACAACAGGATCTAGAGCCACAATGACTCTATGTAACATTTATATAGGGGATGTTGTGGTTTCCTTTGGTTCAAGAAGGGCATGAAGGTCGATCCATTGCTACTACTCCCATCCCTACTATCTGCAAGGCCATCATGGGTATCTTGGCCTGCAGTTGATCATGGACAAGGGAGGTGATACATTACTTTGTTGATGGGATCCCATCATCACATAGATTAATGCATATGGTAGTATCTACACTGGGGAGCAGATATACTTGGCAGTACCTATCATGACCTCTATCAAATTATCAAGTTATAAGGGCAGTATTTAAGCCACCCTACATTGTTTATGAGCTAGGTGTATGATTGGATTGTCCCCTATGGGAGGAGTTCTAGCATAAGACCCAGGGGCCATTAGGGCTGCTATATGGATGATGATGACAGTTCTCAGAGCACCACATCAGCCAGTGGCTTCCTTGACCACAACAGACATGGTGGCCACTCCATACCAAGACATGGCAGGATTGTGGGGACAGGATGGGACCACAGTGGTGGTTTGTACCACTACTTTGGAAAATTAGTTGATAGGAAGAAAAAGCTTTAGACCGACTGTTTGGTTGAGTTCCTCAACAGTTCAGCCTTCCTTACATTGATATGATTCCCCTAGTGGCACCTATGTACAGGAGCGTGAAGGAGGCTCGAAAAGACACTCGTGGAGATTTGGGTTGGAAAGTGGTGATTCCAAGAATTCCTATTGTAGTTAGATGAGTTAATCATGCCCAATGAGAAGCTAGTTCTTCTCATGTACCCTTACTCGAATTGAGGCCGCACCTACTCATAGTGGAGAGGAGGATGAGCCCATAGATGTGGACTCTGACTCTGAGGAGTATACAGGGGATGACTGGAGAGGAGGTTGTTGAAGAGGATACTGGTGATGATGGGTTGGGTGGTGAGGCTAGTAGGGCAGCTCACATGGAGGAGGAGAGTGATCCTAATTGGCATGATACTCAGGATGTTCTAAGATAAAAGTGGGAGGAGGCGGCCAAAAAGGAGGAGACACTTGTCTCTGAGGGACCACTTCCTCACGACGAAGAGTGTGATGATGGGTCCGTGATGGAATGATGTCTTGCTTCTGGTTTTGGGGAGGCCCCACAACCATCAACAACAACAACATCAACCACTGAACCTACATGGATGCCTGGAGATCTAAGTATGTTGATCCTCTTCTCTTGACCTTTTTAGTCAGAAATGTTAGTTGGTATTTCTTTTGCTTTGTTTTTTTAACTTTCTAACTTGTTTATTCTCCTTTTTTGCTTACAAAGCCTACTCTTTGCATAAGGGTGGTGGGAGCTTATTCGATGGGTGTGCATGGACACCTTGCTGATCCTCGAGGAAGACCCGAGTGAGATGACTGAGGATACATGATAGCCACTTGCAACTTAAGAGACACTCGATGTGTTTGCACCCATATGGAGGGTAGTGGAGGTCATGAATTCTCTTTGTACTCAGGTGACCACATATGAGACAGCTGAGTGATTGATGAGGTGGAGTTACTCTCATAGTGAGACCACATCAATTGATCGCCACCAAAAGCACTCCTACCATTCGGTGAAGTGTCATCGTCGTAGCCATAGTAGGATTCCCGGACGCAGCCATGCACCATCTCTGGGAGTCCACAGGATTGATAGGTCATTGGGAATTTTTTTTTAGTTGTAATTTCATTGGGCATTATATGATTTTTAATATCTCCGGCTCATTATGATGGAATTTTACACAAACTCGATTTATTATGATATATATACGAGACTCTTCTTTTTGATTCGGTAGTTCATTGTATCCGAGTTGAATTCTTCTTGGCTCACTTCACATGTGTACTCTTGATGTTTAGAACTTCCATTTTTATATGCTTTTAGAATGTATGTAGTGGATATGAATGCTAATAGAATGATTTATTTTGTTATGTTTTATAATACTAATATATTATAATTTAATCACATTGTAATGTTGAACTTTAGTTTCTCTAAGAAAATTTTAGTACTTAGTATTGTTTTGGAAAACGTGATGAAAGAGTGATATGATAAGTGAGAAAAATTTCCCCACTCCTAACCACACGTAACTAGTAAGATGCGAGGGCTCAACACCAAGATCCATGGAAGGGGAACAATTTATAGAAATTTGTTGAATGGTAATGATGAGAGAAAGAAAATATTTGCCAAAACCAAATTGAGACACTACAACCTCATTCTACTAAAGTTTTCTTCATAGTTTAAAATGTGAATTGATTTCCAGTTCATCTAGACTTAGATCCATAGATGGCCACTTGGTTGACAAAATATGGTTTAAGGTTTTAAATCCTCTTGAAATTTAAACATCTAACTCACATTGTTCTGATTTATGATTTCACGACATTTGAATGAACAATTTATAACTCTCAAATTTTTCAAAGAGACCCCCTACACCTTGCCACATGCTCCTAGTAGGAAGTATGGGGTCATCACCATGGACAAGGCATATGTGAGTAAGGGAATTTCTCTCCTTTCCCAACCCTACATAACTAGTAAGAGAAACAATATCAACACTGAAGGCTGGTAGGGAAAAGAAATGTGTAAAATACAAATTTTCTGTGGATTTGCATTTGACTTATTTATCTAGGCAAAATTCCTAGCATGTTCTTATTTCCAAAGATATGTTTAATGGATAAATGCGAAACCATGAATCTTCTATAATGGACTATAGGAAAGGACACCTAATCTAGAATAAACTATGAGTATAAAAAAGTATCCAGGCCTTGGTATGGTTACTATGAAAGCTCAATCTTATCTTACTTGAATTGATGACATGATTCAAAAATAATTGATGATACCATGATAATTTGAAGAAATATGATTTAAATGTTTTGCCAATGTTTTTGTAAGTTTTTAAGGAATTTCTATAAGAATAAGTCCCTTGATCAAAATTTTTACGAAATGAACTAGCAGATGAAAATGCAATGCGGATGTAGTAATATACATGTGGAAATGTTAATAGATCATGCGTAGTATCTCTTCAGGTGAAGAGAGTTTATAGATTCACTAAAATCCTCACCCTCTAGTGTACACAGTGAAATGCCCCATTTTTATAGTATTCTATTACTCGATATAGACCCAACCACCTAGGCATGAATTTCCTTCATTTACCAGTATTTTTGTCTATTCATTTGTTGAGTCTTAAAACCAAATATCCCTCATATATTTCATGCTCATAGACTTTCTTGTTGTATTTGATCCATTCAGTCATCGTAAACATTATGTCATTGTTCAACGCTGAGCCTAGCTTCATCAAGGATTTCTAATTAAGAGATTCATGCCTCTTGATAGCCCTATTCTCCCAGAATTCCTCGTAGCGAGATACAGATACTAGGTATTTTGACATCAAGCAATAAAACCACTTTTGTATCAAATACCAAAGAAATGGGGGTTTCCCCCGTCGGTGTTCTTACCGATGTTCGATAGGACCACAAGGCTGAAAAGAGATTTAAGTTACAATCTCATTTATTCTCCTTGATAGTCTTAAGGAGAATGGATTTTAACATCTTGTTCGTAGCCTCAGCCTATCTATTGGCCGAGGATAATAGAGAGAAGCCATATGGTGATTTATTTTGAAATTTTCACACAATTCACATACTTCCTCATTTTTGAAATATGTGCCATTATTAGATATAATGACTTGTGGGACCTCATACCTATAAATGATTTGGTTCAGAATGAACTTAACGATTACACATCCAGGCATGGTGGTAAGAGGCATGGCCTCTACCCACTTAGTAAAGTATTATGTGGCTGTGATTATGAAGTTATGACCATCTGTTGATGAGGGAGAGAACTTCCCTATCAAATCAAGGCCCCACGTGGAAAAGGGCCATGGTGTTACAATTGGTTATAGAGCCGTGCTGGTATGTGGATCTCATGGGAGAACTCTTGACATTTATGGCATTTGTGCACAAACTCTACCGCATCATGTTCTAACGTGGGCCAAAAGTAGCCCATCCGATGTATCTTCCGAGCATTGGCGTGGCCGCTGAAGTGACCTCCACATACTCCACTATGCAATTCATAAAGAATATTCTCATATTATTCTTCATCAACACATCTTAACAACATTCCATCAAAGGCTCTACGATAGAGCACATGTTCCAAGATAACGTACTTAGTGGCTATAACACGTAACTGTCTTCTTTGTTACGATGTTTCCCCTTTTGGATATGTATGATCCACTATGAAATTAATAATGTCAGTGTACCATGGGCACATAAAAATGGGAGGCTTGGTTTCAAAAAAATACACACATTCATTGGGGAAGTCCAAATTTACTAGATCACCTCCATCTAATGGGTTATCATCCAACCAATCCACAATGATTTGTCCTTTAATAGATTTTTGATTAACAAACGTTAACTCAAACTCTCCCATTAGAGTTATGAAGCATCCATCTTTCCTAGATAAAGATAATTTTGTGAGAAACGTCCTCAAATGATCCAATTTAACAATGACCCTTGTTTCTTGATTTAGCATGTAATGTCTCAAATGCTTCATTCATGAAAACTATGGCAAGGAATTCATTTTTCTTCCTGTGTGTAATGAGTTTCATAATCTATAAATGTTTGAATGATAAAATAGACTGCATGTTCTTGTTCATCATCATCCTCTTGAGCTAACATGTAGGCTAATGAGACATTCGTAGCTCGTGAATACATAATTAAGGGGTGATCTGACTTAGGCGGCATGAGTGTGGGAGGAGATAGTAAGAACCATTTGACCGACTCAAATGCCTCATTGCACTCTTCCATCCAATCAATGCAGCAATCATTTTTAATAAATTGTTGATTGGGTGAATAGAAAAGGTTAGATAAGGGATAAACCTTCAGATTGCACTAATTTTTCCAATAAAAGATCGATGCCAAACTTGTCGACGCTGGAATCATTTCCATTATCGATCAGATTTTGGCTGGGTCTACATCAATCCCTCATGAAGATATGATGTATCCCAACATCTTTCCTCCCATTACACCGAATACACATTTTCTAGATTTAACATGACTTCGTACTTGATTAAGCGAGAAAGGATTATACGAAGCATGTCGGAGAAATCCCAACATTTTCTATCCTTAGCTAGAAGATCATCCACATAGGATTCCACAATCTTATGGATAAGATCATGGAATATATAAGTCATTGCCCATTGGTATGTGGCACCAATGTTCTTAAGTTTGAATGACATGACAACATAACAATATGTTCCCCAAGGAGTGATAAATGTAGTTTTGGTCTGATCCTCCTTAGAGATTCTGATTTGGTTATATCCAGAAAACCCATCCATGAGAGACAAAAACTCATAACCAGCTTTTGCGTTGACAATAACATCGATGGATGGTAATGGGAAATCATCTTTGGGAAAAGCCTTGTTGATATCCCGAAAGTCTATGCAAATGCAGATTTTTCCATTCTTTTTTAGAATGGGGACGATATTAGATACCCATTGTGAATAGTCAAATAGCTTGATGAACCCCACATGTAGGAGTTTCATCACTTCTTATTTCACCATGAGGGCCACCTTTGGCTTCATGGGTCTTAAATTTTGTTTAATTGGATTAGCATTTGGCTTAGTGATGAGGTTGTGAACTGCAATGTGTCACGTGATTCCCATCATTTCCTTGTAGCTAAATGCGAAATATTTTTCATGCTCCTTGAGGATTTAGGTGTGTATTTCTATCTCCTCTAGAGTTAGAGAGGATCCCAACTTCAATATTTTTGGTTCCTCCTCCATCCCAATGTTTATATCAATTGTTCCTTCAATTAAGGAGGCATTACCCTCTTCAAATTTAGGTGGGGCTAGAGGTAGCTCTAAGTCTCCTTCCTCTTCTACCTCATATACCTCAAGACCTTCCGTAGAGGAAGGGTCTATCATGGAATCTCCAAAGTAAGAGGAAGAGTGTGGGATGAGAGAAAATATGATCTTATGATGAGTGGGATGCAAATCTATGTAGGCATTCAAATACCCTAGGATTTCTTCATCATTTTTAGCGTAATCTAAGGTGATAAACTCATTCTTAGCTTCTACATAAGCCAGAATCGGGGTTATTGGTATCTTGTGAACCAAAGGTTCAACACGAACTGAAATCATAAATCTAGTGTCTTCTAACTTGTTGCTTGGGGTAAAACGAGAAGCAGAAGTTGTTATAGAGTCAACAAGGAGGTTTTTCTCTCTAGGTATAGCTTCAATTGAAATGAAATCAAAAAATTTACTTAACTTGAGGATGACAGTCTTGTAGAGCTACAAATGTTTAGCCCTAGTCTCGTATACTTCAAATACTTGATTTGCAACTAGTTGCAAATCACCTACACCCTAATATTAAAAGCACCCATCCTTTTGGCTACAATGAGACCAAGAAGGAGAGCCTCATATTCGATCCATTGTTAGTGCATTCGAAATTCAATTTAAAGGCAAAGGGCATGACCCTTCCCTGAGGGTTGGTAAGTATCACACCTACCCCAACACCAAAGCGGCACTTTGCTCCATCGTAATTCAAGGTCCAACAGTCATCTGGGAAGATTGAAGTTGGATTATTTGTTGTATTATCTTCCCTTTCTTCTCGAGACCTCTACTATGCATACATCATTAGCGGGAGATGTCCGAGTCCCAGGGCATATCCTTTACCCATGGAATAAAATGGAAGAAGAAGGGGTAGGTCATTCTCCAACAACTCGATTATCTTTTCTTTCATTCATGTTGACATTGTCTCAACAATTACAGTTTCATCCTTTACGGTAGGAACTCCTTCAATCAAACCCATAGTTTCTAGTTCCATTGTAGGAACCAAATTTTATTCGGCATTGAGCTTGTAGGTTTGTTTAACTAGTTTGCAGGAAGCTCAAACTTAGAATGAACCCCTGGCCTCTTCTTTAGATTAGCTAGATGTATGTCGAAGGGTTTTGGGTCACCCTACGCCACGAAGACCTTCCCTAAATGTAGGAATCTTACTTCCTAAAACAAAGTGGAGGGAATCACCTTCATGTGATGAATCCAAGGATGACCGAGGATCGTATTACAGATGGTTTCCTGATCTATGATATAAAAATCGGTTAGAACTATCTTAGGTCTAAGGGTGACTATAAACACTATAATTCCAATTGACTTCACTTTGAGGCTGTCATAGCCTCTTAGCGTGTTTCATTTTGAGGAGAAATTTATCTCTCTCGTAACCTAAATTTTGAAGGAAAGAGAAGGGGAATATGTTGACCTCTACCCCATCATTAATCATCACACATTTTACATAGTTATTATAGATCCAAACTTGTAAAAACAAGGTCGGGTGACCTCAATGATCTATTTCAGCATCCGTTGGCATCTTGTTGATGTCAAATACAAATCCAACATCTCTTTTAGGCTTCCCTGGAGGATAAAAATTTGTTCTTCTAGAGGAGGGGTGACATTAAACAAATTAACAAGACCTAGTGCTTTTAAAAAAGCAACTTTTTGAGAAGGGGAATTCTTTAATAGATCCAACAAGGAAATGTGAGAGAAGGTTTTGGTTGAGTCATTGATCAAGTCATAAGCTCCTACTGGCTTACCTAGTGGTTCACGAATGTCATTTGATATAGTTGGGTAGATTGGGATAGGTTGTGAAGAATAGTCTTTGGTTCCATTGGTAATGTTAATATGAGGTTCGGTTTCCAATTCTAATAATCCCATAATTTTTGTTTGTTGGCGACCATCCAAAAGAGGTGATACCTATGATTTTGAAGAAGTTAAGGCTTCTTGTTTTTGGTAATGCCTTTGTTTGAACCATTTAGATCTATTTTACCATCTTTTGGATGCATAGGGAGAGGATCGCTAAAGATCCTGAGTGGCATTTTATTTGGGGATACCAGTCCCATGTAAGTGTTCTGAGTTAGAACTATTGGGTTTGCCAAAAACATGTCAAAAATATTTGTCTTTGATCCTCCAATAAATGTTGTATAATTTTTTGCAATCGCGACATGTTCTTGCATCATGCCCTCGAATCCTATGGAAATGACATTATAAATGAAGATCATAATCTCAAGGCCTTGTTTTGCACTTTTTGTGGTTCAAAATTATGATTATTGTTTGTCAACCGTTGGTTATTATATTTGAAGTATGAGGCCCATTACCTTTGATTTTGAAATTGGTTCGGGTACCCACTAGGTACTTGGCTAGAAGCTTGGGCCTACATTTGTTGAATGGGTTTTTGTGTTGTTGTTGTTGTTACTATTGAGGATGATTAAAATCCACAACATTGATTAAAGGTGAGAAGTTATTATTTCTTTGATTATTTCCATTGTTGTTTTTTTTTGTTGTTGGTAGTGTTTGTATTGGGAGAGCTAACAACATTAGGTTTATTGGGCTGATTGGTAACACCGCAGTTATAACCCCACGATTCTTATTAAGGACCTTTGGTCCTTGATTATTGTTCACGTTGTTGGAATAACTAGAGTTACCTTGGTTAGGAGTGACTAACCTCCCATTTGTTTCGTAAGTCTTACGACCATTGTTTATGGTTGCTTGATCAATTCGAGAGCACCCTCTAGTACCTCTTCGTAGCTCCTTAGTGGGAACTTTTGGACTTCCTCCTTTGTCTCTCTATTGAGGGAGTGGAGGAAAAAATCACAAAGCTTCATCTGATCCATGTTTAGAGCACTTGCAGAGGAATAGAGAACCTACCGCCACCTTTGAATGAAGTGGGTAGTGGACTCGTTGTGCTCTTGTTTGATATGAAGGAATTCTCTTATTCATGTCCTTAAAATTTTTTCATATCAAAATCCTTAATAAACTCTGACATGAGTTTCTTGAAGGAGTGTATCAAAGCCTTCGGTATCCTTTATTACCAATCGAGAGCGATACCTTCTAGTGTCTTAGGGAAAATCTTCGTAACAACTACATCCCACTAGAGCATCTCTCGAATGGTCATTACGTAAGCTTTGATGTGTGCGTTAGGTTCCCATCCCATTTCAACTGTGGAAGATTGAGAAAGGGTCTTGGGAGCATGACAGTCCATATGGAGAAGTCTAGAGGCTCCTTAAGATATTTGGAATAGGTCCCCATTGCGTATGTTTCAACCATTGAAGATCCTTATTGGGAGGTGGAGGTTGCATCGGTTATTGAAATGGTACAACATATACATTTTTGGGGCATATGGCATCCCTTGTGGCTAACCATATGGACTTGGGTAAGTGTATATATCCCCCGTGGTGATTTAGAGTACATGTGTATGTAAGGGGGTTGACTGTTTTGATATGGAGTTGAAGGCATAAAGCCAAGGAACGTTGCATTTATAGATGGTATGGCATTTTAGAATGCACTTATGACTTGTTCTGTTGTGGATATCCATATGTGGTGTGAGGGGGCATACCCAAGGTGCCCTTCCCAATTAGAAAATCTATAGGTCTTGGAGTTCCCATGTAAACCTGGAGGAGTCTGCAAAGAGGTATTTGTCCATAGCTCTGCGGATAGTGAGAAACTCTTACTTGCCCCGCATATGAATTTTGAGTATTTTGGGAAATATCTAACTCTTTGACTTTTTCTACTAACGCTGAGATGAAATCACCTATTGATGGGGTGGTATTTTGTTTGGTGCTTGTTATTGAAATTTTGGAGGTTTTTGAGGAGTGTGGTATCCTGCTATGAATTTTTTGTTGTTTTTCCACCCCTCATTGGCAATGTTTTCCATTGTTGGAGGGGTAGTGTTATTATTTTGGAGTAAGACATAAACATGTCCTTATAACCTGTCAAAATCCCGATTTATATTCTAGAAGCATTGTTCGCTTATGGCGTATCATGATAAGTAATCCTTATCTAGAGGCGTGAGTTGGTTAGACTGCATGTGAATGGGTTGTCTAAACAAAACCCAAGGAGATGAACTTACCTCCCAATGAAATTCATGTTATTAGAACTTGACTACTTAGGAGGATGTGTCTGTGTGATTTGGTCAATCTTCTTGATACGTACGAAGGAACCAACATTGGTTCCCTAAGGAAGAGGATTTTGAGCCTGAGTAGTTGAATGGTTATCTGCCCATGTAGAGAGTGAAGGTGATTGTTGTTGTCTACCTATTTGATAGTTGTACACATCAAAACCTAAGAGGGGTCGAACCGTATTCATCATATCCCGACATATTGGGGGTATAAGAATACCCATAGAATAATGGGAGAGAGGAAGATGGATGAAGAAATTGGAAATGTTTAGAGACTAGCTCTTCACGTTGGGTTCACCAATTTATATGAAAGAAAATCAACACATGACCTTCTTTACACCCGACCTCCGAGGTCGTGTCAGGGACAACCGATGTAGAATGGAAATGGATGTGTGTGTGGTAGTGATAAACAAGATAATGAGGAAACCTTATGTCTGAAACATGTACTATCGGAATCTGTGAGTCCAAGGCAAAGAAATCCATCCTAATCTAAAGTGGTGTAATGGAATGATTGGATAGAATAGCTACTCAGAGGCTCTAGTTGATATTGAGCTTTACAGAGATTCCATCTACTGGTTGTGGAACACACAGACAGTGACCTGTGGATGCCTCGTATAGATTTCCAAAAAAGGTAATGGAAGTGTGAACAAGAGGTGTAATGGAACCACAGGGTCTATGGGATGTTTTCCGATCTAGTGCAGAAAGTGTTATCCGATCGGTTGTTATGTTAAACACACGAAATTTGTGCAACAATTTCAGGTGGAAGTGGTGAAGATCTAAATGTCGTGTAGCGTAAGCGAAGATCAATGTTTAATTGGTCAGCAAGTCCATTGGGTTATGGGACCTGGGGATCACAATGGTGAAATTGTGGGGTTGTGGTCTTTATATGGTCATATGTGTAATCAAGTCCTATTGCCGGGAGCGGTCCAATAATCATAGGATTGATCAACTACAATTTCCAATGTGTTTAATTATCCTATCTTTTCATAATACCTAGCAGGTGTATGTAAAACTAACAAGCATAAACCCGTATCAATTTTGGTCAACAACTCAGGCCCGTTGGGTTATGGGACCAATGGATCACAACTAAATGTTTTCTCTTGTTGTGGACCTTTGATGGTCATGTGAAATGAATTGAATTGATCTTGATAAAGAAAACTAACTATCAAAGGAAATTTAAACTATGTTTTTGGTATTTTCACAATATATCCGAAAAAAATAATGGAAGCAAACTAATCTAGCAAAAGTAAATATTTTTTGATCTTTTCTAGGATTTTAAACAATGCTTCTAATCTAATAAATGAAATTAAATACAATTAATCAACCGGTTGTAGTTAATTACTTGTGCAAGTATGTGAATCTAGATCTAAAACAACTAAACTAATTTAATCAAAACCCTTTTAACCCTACCTCAGAGGTAGAGAACAAATCATAACTCTAGAAGATCTATTGTTCCCCACTACTTCCCCGAGTAATGTCAAAGAGCAAGCTTTCTAATGATTTTCTCTATTTGTAATTGCTTGATTAATTGAAATGAAAAATTTTGCTACTCTATTTGATATGAATTTGAAATGAATAATTCAGAATTGATAACTTGAACAAATGAAGCAAACAAATAAATAATTCCAACATGGATAAGCAAGAGCTTTGGCAAATCTAGTTGTATCTATTCTTTTCCCCTTATTTTATCCTTTCTTTCTCTGTGTGTCCATATGAGTCCAAGGAATTGGGAATGCAAAGGAAGCAACAGGAGAAGGCACTTGAGAAATGGCAGCTTGAAGGCAACTGGTTGCAATGCAGGTGGAAGAGGGATAACACAAGTGAATAGAGCTTGGCTATGCAATTTCCAACAAGATTGTGACAACAATACTATGCAAGATACACAAAATTCTTAGGCCATTTGCTTGAATACAAGCATTGAATATATAGGAATTGGCTAGGATGTGCCTTCATGCACAAGGCAGACTTGGAGAGCTAAATCATTGGGTGAAGAGGAAATTAAAAATAATTAAATCTATTTAAAAATAGAAGAGGGAAGGAATACCATGCAATCAAGACTAGTTTTAGGAAATTTGGTTCACAAACGCACCTTGGAAGTCAAGTTAAGTGAAATCATGCATGTTAAAACCACACATGAAGAGTTCTGGAAAAAGCACACAAGAACGCCACCCTATACAGAGTTGCGGTCACAGACCGTCACCCTCAGTCCCGACACTAAAGTCCAAAAAATTCACATAAATGAACATAAAGCTAAAATAAAGTGTGGAAAAGTTAAGTAAGGATGTATAAGTTACAAATATACACCGTGAATGTGTTTAGGAACTAAAACACCTTCGAAAGGACATAAATCATCACTGGGACTTTTGTAACCATTTTATGACAATGTAGCAATTACAATTTTGGGTGCGCACAAACACCATGTCCTGTAAAATCCATTGTGTACGAGGATTATAGACTTGTCTCGAACCCACTCAATGTATGAAACCCACGGTGCCAAGGGTGGAAAGTGCACCGAACCAAACTCATGTCAATGAATTGTGTTAGTATGTAAACCCAAAATGATTCCCCCCTCTTTGGGAGTGCATGTGACGTTATTGATAGGAGAATACAACCCTAAAAGAGGTCTAACCACATGAATTTTACCTTGGAAGGTGCTTGGTGGAAACCAAGGCACACACAAACAAGAGGCTATCCAAAGACACATGTTAGTACGAAAAAGAATGCATTTGTAAGACAATGTGTAATATACGCATAAACAATGTAAGAGCTTCCAATAAATGTACTAATGTAAACACACAAGAAAACAAAGTAAGCTATACAAAGTGGGCTGCAAACATGGGACACCACTCATGATGCCACAAGGCCATCATGGCTGCGAACAACAAACAAGTGTGCACACCAAACATTAGGCAAGGCTTGCATATAAAAACAAACAAGATAGCAGATAATGTAAAAATAAGTATGGAAGAAAATATCCCTGCATAACAAATGTTGCACATGAAGCACCTATTAGCATGTTAGAAAGATAAATAGTGTGTCGAAGCATGTATAAGCAAGTAATGAAAAGTGCTAAGTAAAAATGAAACAATAACACTGTGAGAAACGAATGTAGATGCCCCCAACGACTAAAGTGTAGGAAGAGTAGAAGGCGAGCATCCATGTTTCTTCTAAGAGACATGTATATGTGATCACCACTAGAAAAGGATGTGAACACTCATGTGTGGATGATATAAATAAATGAAATGTAAGTAAGCTAACTAGCATGTGTCATAAAGTGACCATGAACAAGCACACGTAAGCAAGAGTAAATGCAACCATAATATCTAGTATGATGTGAATGGATGGAATGGAATGTAGAATGGAATGATATGAACCACGTGCCCCGAGTGAATGGAAATGTATCCACTAAGGTTCATTTTGTTTTCCCCCTCAGTAGTCAAGAATGAGTCGTAAATGAGAGTGTGTCATTAGGAAATGTTCATAGTTTGTGTTATGTCTAGCGTGTTATGATGAATGTGTATGTGTATTAATGAGATGCGGCCTAGAAATGATGTATGTGTGAACCATATAGCTGAATCATATATCATGAAAAAATGAATGGAGGAGTGATGATTTATCCTAAAGCACATATCACTATATCATGAATGAGGGAGTGATGATTTATCCTAAAGAATATATCAATACAAGATGAATAAAGGGAGTGGTGATGTAACCTAAAACCGTATACCACTATAAGATGTTAGAGTAAGTGATGAGCTAGCCTATGTCATGTGCCACTATCCTAGAAATGTTGCATGATGAAAGGTCAAATAGGGAATGTGTGATGAAGGTAATGTCCATTTTATTTGTAAACCCTCGACAATCAAGTATGGACCGAGGAACTAAAGTGTGCCATCGGGTAGTGAATGCAATGGGTAGAAGATAGTATAGTATATGTAATGATGAAAGATGACCATGTGATGTATAGAATGTGTAAATATGTGATGTGTAAAATGCAATGACAGATGTGCATGTAGACTAAAAGTATATGGTGAGCACTATGTTGTATGCAAGATGACTAATATATGATATTAGAATCTTACACAATAGAAGTGTGATTGATGTATGATGCGCAAATGTAAAAATTTCTTAAACTAACGTAGAATATAGGATGTATTCCATGTGATATGTGAATAGATGCATTGTGTAATACCTATTGTGCGGTGTGTGGGGTTCATGTGTAGTAAGTCCTAAATAGTCAAGTGTGAAACGAAGTAGAAGAGTGTGTCATCGTGTAATGATGTTTGCTAGAGTATGAATTAATAAGCATATGTTATGAGGTTTATGTATGAGGATGAAAATATGATATATGCATAAATGTGATGATGAGTAAGGGTGTATATTATATGCAAATCCCCCCAAGTATATATGAATGAGTAAACTAACCAATGAAGGTCCTCCATCTGATACCTATGGTGGTGAAAATGTATAATTATGCTCTAATATTGGTGGTATAATAGACAAATAATGTGATGGTGAATGAAGTCTATGCATATGTGATGGGTGAATATATGATGAAGGTCATGGCATCATAAAAATGTTTCGGTGATGGAGGCCTATGTGATGTTGATTGCGAAGGTGATGGATACCTACGTGTAATAAAATAAGATGGCAATAGACATTGGGATGCAATAACTATCCTAGGAATGGGTCTATACCGATGTGTAGGACTAGCAGAATGGTGAGTTCATATAGATAATGCATGAGTAGGTGAACTAGGAGTAAATTGCACTTTGAGTAACATAAAATGTGATGCGCTAGATGATGTAGGTGGTGTACTTCCTAATGTGTGAGGAGATAATGACCATAGCATAGATGGAGGGACACCATCTATTAGGTTAACCTGATTGTTTTGAATGAATTAAAGTCATAAATGATTCATATAAATGATATATTGAGATTGACGAATCCATTTGAGACCAAGAAGCATATTGCAACCATAAACTATGTTTCTAACGAGGAAAGGTATAAGTAGTGTAAGAGGACCAACCATGACATGTAGTTTGAAAATACCGAAGGTTTTGTTAAAAGTTTACTCAATTTTTGATGGAGGATAGCCGATAGCCTTGAGAAGTGAAATACAACATGCACTAAGGGGCCACGATGAGTTAACCTTAGTGTTGTTAATATAGGTAGAACTAATAGATGCATTGATATGAAAATTATTGGAAGTAAAATTCACATGATAGTGGTGATCGAAAAAATAAATGATTGGTGGCGAAGTGTTAGTATTTTAACTAAGAAATTGAGATCCCCTGAGGGTAGGAGAAGGCACTGCATGATAGACATAATTAGCTGATGAATCAGTTTTTTTGGTCTTATGTTTGGGTAAAGGGTTATCAAATATCTTTAGTTCATGATTTTCATTAACATGTAGAGATGTTGCATATTCCAAAATTTCAATTTGAACATTGTCAAAAAAATCCTAAATAAGATGTCGTAGCTAGAAACAACAATCGTGGAATGTCCTTTACATTGATGATAATCACAATAAGAATTTTCATCAAAATTATGTCCTTTTGGCCAAGATGGATCAAGTTGTAGAGGTGATGGTAAGGTAATAAGATTACTATCGATGAGTTGTGGTAACAAAATGCTCAGAGGTGTACTAAGCTTAATAAAAGTACATCTATGTGGTTGTGGTTGAAGCTCCATAGAGAGAAACTACATTTAAAATAGTTTTTCCATCCAAGGTTGTATGTGTAGAAGACTTGAATGTTGGATTACTTTGAAAGCGTGTGGATGATGACGCTTGCTCTTGATATCTAAGTTTTCCAATTACTAAGATTTTAGTCTCACAAAGTTTGAGAGTATTAAAAAGTTGATAAAATTAAGGAGAAGTTGCAAAGAGAACACTCTCATGTGGTAATAAACTCTAAATAAATAATTCCTAAAGCTCAGAATGTGCAAGGACATTAGACATCTTGGCTGAATTATTTTTATAATGCAAGACATAATAAGATAAGTTTTTGTTAGACCCTTGTTTGAGTTGTGCCATTTGAGTATATGATATCTTAAAGCCAATATTGATAGATAAATGCATTAGAAATGCATCATCCATATGTGTGAAAGAGACTACCGAATGTATAGGCAGGTCATATAACCAATACATCACATAGTCTTGCAAACTACAAGGAAGAGATTTGCTAAGAGAGTATGATCATCCACATAGTCTAGACATGCTACATGGAATTCTTGGAGATGCACTTGTGGGCTGCCATAGCCTTTAAATATAGGTAACTTAGGAGAGATGAAATTAGGTGGTAATGTATAAGTAGATATGGCAGGCGCGAAAGGAGTATGTAGCAATGAGGTAGAATCTAGAGATGGTGATGCATGTGAAGTAGCTAGCTAAAGCTGCCAAATCTTGCTCGTAAGTCTTGATATAAAGAGGTAAAATATGGGGATTTTGAAGAGGAAATGAGATGTAGAGGAGTACCAGAGTGAATGGTGGGAACTAGAGTTGTAGAAATAGGAGAAGAGACATAGGTGGGGGATCGGATACCATAGGATCGGAAGAAGCATCACAAGCTCTCGAGAGGAAATTAGAGCATGAAAAACATGAGGGAGGTGAGTAATGTTTTCATACAATGCTTGGTGAAATTCAAGAACAATATTAAGTTGATTTTTTCAACATTGTATCTTCATCGTAGGAATTATCACTATTAGTCACCTCTACTTCATGAAGAGGAAAATTAATTTCACTATCCAACGGCTTACTAGTAGGAGCTACAAAAATGGGGAGATCGGCCATTGGTTTAGAAATCCTATGGGTGAATGATGACAAATCACAATATTGAAAAGTCCCAAAATGACCACTATTAGTGACGAGCATACGAAGAAGAAATTGTGTCGAGAAGGTTGGGTTCAAAAAAATGATTAACTAAAAGTGGAATATGGGGTAGTTAATCTAAGATATGAACAATTATAAATATAGTAAAGAAATATGTAAATGAACCAAAAAAACTATGAAAAAGGAAATGCTAACCCTAATTTTCAAGAGAGAAGAGGAAAGTACTCAGTTGAATAGAAGATGCTTGTGGGATTGTGTGTCACATAGGTGATTGGAGAATCAAAGTAGGAATGACTATATAGAAGTCTCGAAAAGGATTGATCTTGGATATCTAGCTAGATTGGAGCACTTGGAGAGGGACTAGGAAATTTTGGGTGGCATGGTCTATAGAATGGGCACCTGGTCTATGTAAGAGCTCCATATATAAGTTTCACATATTCAAAAGGCAATCGAAACACTCATTGTGTGTCGTATTAACTTCACTACACCGCACTAGATGTCGTTGGTAATTCAAGATGAAAGAAAGACCTACAAGATCCTAAAAAGAAGTAATCACTAAAAATAAAAATGTAAATGAATGGTTCATACTAACCCTAGCTACCACATTAGTGGGCTTACTAACTGAGTGATACGCTACATTTCAGACTCCAAATGTAGGTCTAGTGAGTGTGTACATATTTTTCCCTAGGTGATCTTGTGTCATGACTTTTTGAAGTAGTGAGCAATAACTAAATATAGGAAATGTAATTGAATATTTGCATGGAATAGAATCCCTCCCCTATGCAAAGTGTGATGTAGATGAACTAGCCTTTTCCTTTTTGTGGAGCTAATGGATGTAAATGATCTCTAAGTGGATGCAACTATAGATGGATGATAATAGTGACTAGTACTTGGTCCCTCATTATGGTGTCATAACTTTATATTTATAGGGTTTGCTTGATCTGATTTCATAATTAACCACTAAATGGCTGACCACCAAAAAGATAAAGACCTCAAATGGCTAGAAAGAGCCCATAAAGTGGCGGGAAAGATAAAAAAGGATCGGGGCGCCCAGGCACCCTAGTTGAGGCTAAAATAATGGAAGATGACCGAAACATACTGGGCATGTGGGTGTAAAAGTTTGGGAATGATGAAATAAAATAAGATAAAATGGCCAAAAGATGGGGGTTAATTAGTACTTTCTTCACTCAAGAACCTTCTAAATAGTAGTATGAAACTAGGATTAAATAATATCTAAAGTGCATGATTTTGTGACTACATTTTCCCCCACTTTATGTTGGTGAGTGGAAATCTCGGTAACATAAAGTAGATAGAGATGTGTACTTGATGTCCATGAATATTGTAGTAGAAAACGCATTGTGGACTAGACAAAATGTGGAAAAAAAGATGGTGGAGCGTGGAAACTAAAGATGAAAATGTACAAAAAAGTGATGAGAGCAAACCTAGGAAAAAAATGTGTTTGTAGTTGTTGATGTGTGTGATGTACCTACATGGTTAGTATGGTGTTTTCTATTGCTAAGTGTTATTTTTGACGTAAGTGTTATTGTTGTTGTTGTTACCTCCATTTGTTTTCTTGTTTCTCATATGGACGGACCTATAGGAGAAAATGATCAAGTACTCAAATATGTATGTATGTATGTGTAAAAAATCAATGTAAAAGACACATGTATGTAAATTGAAAAAACATGTGAATGTAAAATACGTAAATGAAAAATGTAAATGGAACATGTGCACCTGATCCATGTCAAGAGAAAGAGTGTAGAAGGATATCTTATACTGTTGGGGTTTTTTGGGTGATTCGATGCCATAGGCCAAATAAGTATAGGGAGGAATTACTATCTCCTTCAACCTTTAACTACTTCCCTGAATGTGTGTGAAGAGATATCTCGTATCATCCTAGTTTTTGGGTGATCCGACGTGGGTTAGAAGAATTATAGGGAGGAATTCCACTGTATCCTCCAACCTTTAACTATTCCTCTAAATACTAAGGACACCATGTCTTGTAAAATTCATTGTGTACGTGGCTCGTAGACCCTGTCCGAACCCACTCGTTGTATGTAACCCACAATGCCAAGAGCTGAAAGTGCACTGAACTAAACCAATGTAAATGCACTATATAGACTTTTAAAAACACCAAATGATGCCCCCTCCTCTTTTGGGGCTGCATTATCAAAACAATTAATTAAAAAGTGGAATATGGGGTAGTTAATCTAAGCTATGAACAATTGTAAATGTAGTAAAGAAGTATGTAAATTACCCAAAAAAACTATGAAAAATTAAATGCTAAACCTAATGTGCAATAGAGAAGAGGAAAGAACTCAGATGAATAGAAGATTATTATGGGATTGTGTCACAAAGGTGACTGGAAAATTTGGAAGTAGGAACGACATTATATGAGTAACCCCGAAAAGGATGGATCTGGAATATCTAGTTGGACTAGAGTTCCTGGAGAGGGATTGTGGTGCCTCCGAGTGCCCTGGTCTATGCAAGAGCTCAGTATATGAGTTTCATAGATTCATAAGGTGGTCTACCCTCATTATATGTCACATTAACTTCATTACATTGCATCAGATGTCGTCGGTAATCCAAGATGAAAGAAAGACCTGTAAGACCCTAAACAAGCATCAATCCCTAAAAAGAAAAAATGCATATGATAGTGTCAGGCTGACCTCCTTTTCCACAATGGTGGGCTTACTAACTAAGTGATACACTATATTCCATAATAAAATGTAGTTCTAGTGAGTGTGTGTATATTGTGCCCTAGGTGCTCTTGTGCTAGTAACAATTTGTGAAGTAGTGAGAAATAACTAAATGTAGGAATTGTAAAAGAATGTGTACATGGAATATAATATAATTCCCCCTTATGCAAAGTGTGATGTAGATGAACCAACTTTTTCTTTTGATGGAGCTAATGAATGCAAATGATCTCCAAGTGGATTTAACTCTAGATGGATGATAGTAGTCACTCTTTCTTGATCCCTCATTATGGCCTCATAACTTTATATTTATAGGGCTCTCTTGATCTAATTTTGTAATTAAACCGGAAATGGCTGACCACCAAAAATATAAGAACACGAAATGACTAGAAAGAGCCCAAAAAGTGGAGGGAAAGATAAAAATGGATTGGAGCACCCATGGTGGGACTAGGCGCCCAAGACTAGCCGGGTGCCCTAGTCGAGGATGAAATAATGGAAGATGGCCAAAATAAACTGGGCATGTGGGTGTAAAAGGATGGGAATGACGAAATAAAATAAGAGAAGATGGCCAAAATATGGGTGTTAATTAGTACTTTCTTCACTGAAGAACCTTCTAAAAAGTAGTATGAAACCGAGATTAAATAATATCTAAAGTGCATGATTTTGTGACTACAGTTCACGTGCATTTTATTAATGTAAAAATGATAAAATAAATTTAAAGGGTTCTTAAATCACGTTAATCCTTGACATATAATGGTACAATAGATGTCTCAAACACATGATTTAAGGAATATATTTTATAAAATGGCGACTAATAACTCATTACATTTTTTTAATTCTTGTAAGCATCTAAAGCATTTAGGTTATTGGTAGTTAGTATATTATACCAAACTCAAACATCATGTCTAAAAATGTGAATACTTTTGCAATCTGCATGTACATCAAGAATTATAAAATTATCTTAGATTTATTATATGTAAAAATTCTACCCGAATGGAACATAAAAAAGCCATACATGCATTTTATAAAATACTACTCCAAACCATTTTAAACATCAAAAGGCATATTTAACAATTTTTAAAAAATCAAGTATTACTTTTATTTTTATTATTAAGTTACTTTGAAATACAATACCAAATTTATATTTATATATAATAATTATAAGGTGACCAGATTTGATGTTTTTGTAAATATGAGGGAAGCATACAATACTCCACTATTTAGTGTCGGTCATTTGAAGCACAAATTATTCAATACTTTTTCTCTCTACTCTTACTCTTTTGATTTTCTTCAAGAACGATGCCTTTTAGTTATAATTAGGCTTAAGACTATGAAAAAAATAATTCTAGTGAGAAGGTATAGGGATCAGCGCTAGAAGGATTTAAAAGTGCAAAGAACACCTTCTATTGATCTCAAAGATCAATACCCGCAACCCGTACACTACATTATAGATTGACTATAAAACGAGAAGGATGTAAGAGCCTATCATTTCTCATTTAGGTGTTAATCAATACACATTAACATGAAATAAAAATATGGTGCTATAAGGAGGGCCCCTTGGTCAATTCTAAAAATAAAAGACAAATCTTTGCAATAACAAGACACATATTCTTAAAATCATAGTTTATATAGATCTCTGAAATTTATTCAAATTTTTAATTAAATCATATATATACACTGGATTTACCAATAATTGTAACCATCTCCCATTCGATACTACATTATCTCATATTTCTTTTGATTCTCATAGGAAACAACACTGACGAAAGAGAAATCCAAGAGTTCAAAGGTTCCTCAAAGTCCTCCCAAAGAAAGTAAGTCATCAATTCCTCCTAAATCAAGGATTTTTTCTTTCACAGTGGTGTCAACAATGGATTGGTTGGTTGTATATTTCTTTAATATCCCTGGTCTTGTCCATGATTTTCTAAGAAACCTGTAGAAATACCTCCCCATATTTGTACTTTCCAAAGTGGTATATCAACTAAGGAATATATTGGGACCTTCAAATCATCCCTAAGGATTCGTATGTAACACATGAAAATGTACCCTATATCCTTTTCCCATTTTCACTTAGAAATGTAGCATGTGAATGGTTCTGTTATCCATATTTCACCCCGGGAAAAATATTGGATCGAATCACGACCCCACTTGAAGGAACCCGAGAAAACTCATCCAGATCCTGCAAATTGGTTGCAAGAAGATTCAACAATGGAGTGGTGGAGGCCAAGAAAGATCAAAGGACCCTGTACAAAAAGAAAACGACTCTATCGGGCCGTTTCTACATCTTAAATCCATCCTCCAAGTTACAGGTAGGCAGAACTATAAAATAATAGGGTCAGACAATAAGGATCAATGTTATAAAGAAGCTAGAAGGAGGAAGAACGATGAAGATTCAAAGTCCTCGGTGGTTCAAGAAAAGGGCAAAAAATGACTAAGTATGGAGGAAGAAGTGGAAAGTGCCATGTGTCAGCCTGGCGCATTTCCAAGAGTTAGTCCCCGGGTGGAAACCCAAATGAGTGCGAGGCTGCCACATAGCTCAAAGTCTAAAAAGTAAGAAGGACCATTGAACAATCCACAAAGCAGCGGAGGCAAGACAAGTGTCAACCTGACGCTCCTCCAAAGGAAAACTTTGGGTTGGATTTGCAAACATGCACGGTGCCTCCATGTGTCCTCAAAGGGGGTAGAGTTAGTTGAATTGTCAAAGCATTAACAGTGGTGGAAGCTGCCAAGTGTCTCAAGTATGTTGTTTCAAGGGGAAAATGGAAAAGAGATTCTTGAGCAAGCGCTAGAGTGACACGTGTCCCAGGGGAAAGCGAGGAGTTGGGGAAAAGGTTAGTTTTTCACCATTTGCCTCAAAAGGGGTAAAAGTTCTAAAAGGACCCATGACTCCACCCAAGAGGGAAAAAGTCAACATACAGACCGAGTCAAAGCCAAGGTAGGGCGTCGGGGAGAAAAGTGAAAATTTGCCTTTTGTCCAAAAGGCATAAAGGTAAAAATGGAAACGTGTTTCCCAGCCAATCAAAAGGGCCAAAAGGTAAATTGTGGGCCATGGACCCAAATTTTTATCCCAATCTGGCTGCCACGTATCCCAATCAAAAGAGGGACCCATTTTCAAGTTGTTTTCCCACCTATTTGTACATAATCGATGCAAAACTTCAAAAGGGCATATCTTTCGACTCAGGGCTCGAGAGATTGTGAATTTGATATCGCTAGAAAGATCTCAACCTTGTCTATGCCATGGGAGTCTAAAAATTTAATTTTTGAGAGGGTAGGTGGAATAAAAATGGAGAAACATCTTCAATATTTCAATGCAGGATCATCAATCTCAACAACCAGATCAAATTCGATCTATTTCTGTCGTTTCCTCTTCCTTCAAGGCGCCAAATTGAGGATCGATGTAGTAAAGATGGATTCGAGGGGCATATTTCAGCACAAAACATTAACAACGGTGGTTGAGCTTCGACCCACATTTTCCCACTTCTCTCTCCCTTTTTCTTCTCTCAAATTGATTCTATAAATACGGGGACAAGATTCATTGTAAAGGGTTGGATATTCTTAGTTTTATAGGCTCCCTTCTCCTTCTAGCAAAAGGATTTGTGGGGTTTAGGCCTTCCATTAAAATTGTAATATGTTTCTACCTTTTGGCTATTCTGTAATGAACTGTATCAATCTATTAGAGCAATAAAATACGTTTGTGATCGATCTCAGATCCTTCTTGTTTCTTTTGCTTCTATCTGATCTCTCATTACAGATCTGGTTGTCTATGTTTGTTTATTGTATGCATTTTATTGGTTTGTGTCGAAGGCAAACTAAGTATTCATCATTCCTTTGGTGCATCACCTGGTAGTTTAGTTATTTCTTATTTTTGTACTCTTTTATCCCTGTCTCCTTGGCAAGTCTTAGACTAGGTATAGATATAGATCCTCTGCAAATCCTCACATATGCACCTAAATAGAGGAATAAGGAACCAACCTTTAATCTGGAGAGATTTTCCAATTTGCAAGGTCCCACACCTTAGGAAAAGTTCCATGTTATGCAATCACACCAGATGATTCTGCCTTAGAAAAGAAGATCTTTAGAAATCATCTGGGGGTGCTATGATTTCACACTAACAGTTCCTAAATCTACTGAGAAGATACAATCATTAGTTATAAATGTTTCTTTTGTCTAAAATAACATCCATGTTATTTTGACAACTTCATTAGAGTCATATACTCACATGGATTTAAAAGGGTGATCCATGGATTGAAATAAAATATTGTTCCATGGAAATTATAAAATATAGTGTACCACATAGTTTGTAAAAACCTCCATAACAAAGGAACATAATCACATGGCACTACAAATTGGAGAAATCGAAGTGTGGAATGTTATAGAAGTTCATGGGTAATAAAATGCACAAGTTGAATGATCCCATGGGATAAATTAAATTCAAAGTCCATGAAACAAGGTAAATTTTAAATTGTGTGAAACAAAGAGTTCATGAAACAAATAAAATGTGCAAAAGGGTGATGACTCCATGGAATGAAGAAAGAAATAGAATAAAGAATGGTGGGATTTTAGATGAAGGAAAATAATTACAGAATTATAGATTGTTTGTAGATCAAGGTCGAGGTAAAAATGGAACTATGGATCATATAAGGTTTACAAATATAAAATAGATCCATAGAAGATGTGATCAAGATGGATGGAATTAAAAAATTTATAGAACTTAGTAAGGTTGTTCCTAACTCAGATTAGGCATCTAACCACTCTAACAACCAACATTAATTTTTAATGACACCATCCTCCTACACTTTGGCGATGTGATGGCGTGTGATTGGGGAAATGGCAGGTGCCCATACATATCCTATGAAATTGATGGTGATTTTTCCTTAACGGTGGCGGTGGTGGTTGAATTCATTCATTGTTGGATGTGATCTTTTCCCTCTTCCTCTCTCTCAAAATTTCTATATATGTAAGTGCAAAAGCACATGAAAAAGGTTCATTTTTTCTTCTAAATCCAAGAGATATACAATTTTGAGCTTGAATGTTTTACTCGCAAACCTCTATAATGCACCTATAAATATTTCACTCACCTTGACTATATTAGACTATAAATGGATAAATTCTTAATGTCATATGCAAGTGTGATCTCTTTCCTTCAAATGTGTTAGTGTTTAATGTGAATATTTCAATCCTCGTACTTGACTTAAATCTGTTTATGTCTATTTATTCTAAAGTTTTGTGTGTATCATCTTGGATCTTCATATGTATTATTATATCTATGTCCCTGGAGCCAAAATTGAACCCTATTCTAGTTTGGTGCATCACCTTTCTTTTTTAAGAATTTCTCTCTCAACCCTGGTCCCTTGGAATACTTAGGATATGATTAAATAATAGTAGTGTGGTGTTGACTAGTATTCATAGTGAGTTAGGATAGAAGGAGACAACCTTCTCTGGAGATTGACCTAAAAAGGTGTCATTGTCCCACACTTTAGAGGTCTTTCCATATTTCACTAAGGTGTTGAGATTCATCTCAACAAAGGGTGCAATATTATATGAAAACAATTTTTGGCACACCTATTGGGAGAGTTTGAGTCATTTATAGCTCACTTTTGATCATCTTTCCTTAAGATTGGTATGTGTATTAGTGGAACACAAAATTTAGAGGCATCTTCGACACATCTAGCGACTCCCAAGTTTAGATCTGCTAGTTTTGAAGTAGTTCAATACTCATTTTCATGAGAAGGATAAAAATAAGAAAAATTACATCTAGAGGATAATCTTTTAACTTTAGATTTCAAAAAACTTGGGACAAGATTCCAACTCTTTTGAGACCAACCCCACAACATGCATTTTTGTATATCCTAATATCTCTTAATTTTTATATTGTATTAATGATTCAATCTATGGGAGTCACAATATTACCTTATGCGTATACAATATCCACTAGGGCTGAAAATTACTTAATTTAGGTTGGAAAAATAGTTCCTAGGTTGTCCACACATTTACCCCTAGAGTTGCCTCAAAATATTCAGCCTTCTCTTACTCCTATCCCAAATCCAAAGGCTTCACCATTTGCCTCTTCTTCTTGGGTACCATTATCATTATCGATACCTAGGACCACACGAGTTTTAATCAAGAGTAATATTCAAATAAAATATTTAATCAAGGCTATCAGTAGTATAGAACTCAACATTCAAACCAAATATGTGGGTAAAATAATTAAACAAATAGGTTCCAAGGCCAAAATTCAAATATACATCTTTAAAAAATTGCTCCTACATGACAACTCCCTACCACAAGCCCTAAAAATCCCTTGTTCTAGTGTAAAATAATGTAATACAAGAATCTTAGTAATGATTTCCATGTAGCCAGCCCCATAGTCAAAATACTTGTGTAAATGGTGTACAATTTCAAACCCTCATGGTGCAAAATTATTTCAATCGAAGGAACCATTGATGGAAATGAAAAATTTCAATGTGGAAATGGTTCAAGAAGCCACTAGGGAATCCAATTTCATGTTCTGTAGTCCCAAAGAATTATTTCTAGTTAATCAAACCATGAACGACTTGAAGAGATTGTAATTTCATGTCGTGGATAATACAAGGTCAAAGAAGCGGAAATTAGGAATTTTTTATCCATCGCCTCTTGTGCATATTATGGACCTCAAAGAAAAATAATCCATGGACTTAAGTAGAAGCATGCTAGTAGCTTCATCCAATGGATCCATCCCTCAAATAAAGAATTGGTGTTACAAAGAAATTCTTCCATCCAAAGAACCAATTTCACTAGTTGATAAAACAAGAATATAGTCCTCCACAACTCTACGATGCATAAATCTGCAATTATTCATTTAAACATTATCAAGTAAATGAAGAAGATTTGAACTTGAAAATTTTGGACACCTTGTCTATCCTATCTCAGATGGATATCCTATAAGAAGATTTGAAGCACTTACCACAATCTAAATTGGTTATACATAATTCAAACTCCATGGTTAACTGTGTTGACTAAAGGATGAACAAGTAAGGTCAAGAAGCATCCGCCCTTATACATGTCTTTGATTTTGGGATTGTACATAGTATATAATTACATAATAGATTCAAGTGTTAGTACTTCTATAATTTCCAAGAAAATAGTAGATATTTTAGGCATTTAATATAACCAAACTTCTAAGAGATTATTACAACTTGATGGTTCAAATGTCAACATATTAGGGGATATAAAATATTTTGAGTCGACTCTTCATGATTTTTCTAGATTAACCATAACTCAAGACATATCAATTATTGACTTGCCTCCTTTCTTTTTCATCTATTTATCAAGATATTTTACTGTCAAAGTGGGTGGGTATTTTTCCTCTCATTAATTTCACATGCTCTTAAGAACCAGATTCGAACACAATTTACCATTAGAGTTGATCTAATTTATTATTACCATGTCGAATCTTATGACCTTGCGCCCTCGTTCTAACTATATAATTCAATAAGAGGAAGAAAATGAATCATTTTTAAGACAACATGCCACTCCTTTTCAGTGCCCGGTCTTTGGTTAGATGAATAGGGTAAGGAAAATGATGAATTTTATCCTTACAACACAATGAAGAAACTAGTTTAGGTATTATTACATCCATGAAGAAGAATTCATAGCCCCATGTCTTAAAAGAAGAAAATAATGCTCCAGGTTTATGAAATATGTTCTTTGATAGCTCTACAATAAGAAATGGATTTGGGGTGAGTGTAGTTCTAATTTCTATAGTAGGAAAGAAATTATTCTTCACCCGTAGACTAAATTTGTCATGTTCTAAAAATGTAGCAGAATATGAATCCGTAATTCATGGATTTTTGTTAGTAAATAAAAGGAATATTAAAGGTTCATAAGTGTTTGAAGACACCGAGTTTGTTATTAATCAGGTCAAAGGAAGGTGTGCTACAAAAAATAATATTTAAAAATATTATAGACATAGAGTGTGGGATCTCATGGAAAATTTTGACACCATTGACTTATAAGTGGTGCCAAGGAAGTTTAATGTAGAAGAAGACTAGATGGTGGCTCTTTGGATCACAATTTTCTCCAATCGAAAAAACCTTATTCAAGGTAACAAGCAACATGTTGGGATGGTAATGAGGCCATCAATTCTAGATGATGAGGTCAGCCTAGGAAGGTCTTTAAAAATGATGAAAAACTTTTCCAATTTATCCAAAATGAGGTAGGGTTTTCATCAAACTTGTAGCCTAAATTACATGAAAGCTATGGTGAGAAAAATATTCGATTGAGGACTGGTCACACTTGAGGATATTTTCAACCTTGATGACAAGTTTAAAGGAAAAAATAAGAGCATAGAAGTAAAGGAAAAAAATACCAACCATTCGCCATTACACAAGGAAAAGAGTTATTGCTTAGGAAGGTATGTGATGAAACTAAGAACCATGATCAATTTATGTCATTGTGTTAAAATCACGGTGATGTTTTTCATGGAACTATGAAGATCTTAGAAGATTTGATCAAAATATTTCCCAACACTCTATAGATATTTCCCCCAATGCCAAATCAATTATACAAAAGGAAATACCTAGAAATCCTAAAATAAAGCCCCTCATGAGAAAATAATTTTCCAAACTTATAGAGTCCAAACTAATATTCCCTATCAAACATTCCTCCCGGGTTTCCAACTTAGTCCCTATTAGGAAGGAGAATAGAGAAATCAGGCTATGTGTGGACTTTAAATATTTAAATAGAGTATTTTTCAAGGATCACTATCCTTTTCCCTCCATGTAACAAATTTTGCAAATAGTGTCGGGGATTTAAGGTTTTGTATTATAGATGGCTATTCGAATTAACCAATTCAAAGTCAACTAGGAGGATCAACATAAGATATCCTTCATAATAAAATGGGGAAGATGTGCCTATGAGAAGTTGTCAATTGGTCTAACTAATGTTGGTGCTACCTTTCAAATGGCCATGGATATTACATTCAAAGGTTATATTAACTTGTTTATTCTCATTTAATTGCATGAAATCACAATTTTCTCAAGAGAAAGTGAAGACTATATAGAACACCTTCGAAAAGTGTTTGAAAGGTGTATGGAATTTGGATTATCACTCAATCCAAGTAGTGCATATTTGATTATGTAGGGAAAAATTATATGTCATAGTGTTTCAAAAGAAGGTGTTGTTATTGACATAGAAAGGATATTAGTCCTTCTTTCTCATTACTAGCACACGCTAAATCACTACAATATTTCCTTGATTGATCCATAGGGATCCAAAATAACTCTACTTCATCAAAAACAATAAGCACAGAGAAGAAAAACAACAAAACAGAGGTTCTGTATTTTAAGTAACAGGACCTCCGCCCGTGCTGAGATGGCGATTCTGAGAACCGCTGCCCTGCCAGGCCAGCGGCGGTCCCAGATTACCTGGTGCACTTGGGGTGGCGGTCTGGCCATTACGGACAAAAACAAAATTCAAAATGAACAACCTTTGAATTTGAAAGGATGTTTGTTTCTCTTCTCCTTCATGACCTTTCCCATTCTCCAGTGCATGGGAGGACATGAGAAAGGCTATAAATACATGATTGTAGAAGTGTAAAAGATCATCAAAGCATGGGAGAAAGTGAGCAAGAAATCTTAGTGCTGGAAATTGTATTTTTGTAGAAGAAAGGAGTGTTGACGATAGAGCAAGCAAGTAACTAAAAGGAAGTGTTGAGATATTATCTACTTCTCTTTCTTACTTATTGTAAATTCTGTACCTGTTGATTTGAATTGGCCAATAGAAGTGGGAAGAAAGAGCAAATGCCCTTTCCGACTGGTTTTTCCTCCATTGGAGGTTTTCCAGAATAAAATTGTTGGTGTTATGAGCTTATAGTATTTCCTTTACTACAATTCTTGATTCTAAGCACAATAGTAATTCATTCACTAGATATCTTTGTTATTTTCTAATAGAAAGTAAACAACAACGATTAATTTGTGATTTTGTGAATAATTCCAAAGTTGAAGAGTTTACATATCATTTTGGTATCAGAGCTAACAAGTATCCAGGATTGTGGTATTTCATTCTTGAATTTGTATGACAGTGACAAGATCTAAAGGTGAAAAAGATTTACCTTGTGATCCAGGAGATTTCTACAAAGAAGTGGAAACAGAGAATTTGGGGAGAAATGGAGGAAGAGAACTTGGTCCATAGAATCGAGATGCTGGAGACCATGATGGATAGGATGTTTAGAAGGCAAGAGGAACTTGCAGATTTGCAGAAGACAACTTCCATCAAGCAAGACTCCATGGACTTGGTGGTTCGAGGCTTAGCCAAAAATTTTGGTATAGGCAAGAGTCACCATGAGGAAGATTATGGGGAAGAGCATGAAGAAGAGACTTCTAACACAAGAGAAAAGGTAAAATCTGAACATACTCCTTTTAAAGTTGAGACTAAAGTTGAAATCAAAAGCTTTGAAGGACAAGTAGATGCAGAATTACTGGATAAATGGTTGAAATAGTTAGAAGTCTATTTTAGCATCCATAATGTCACTAAGGCACAAAGGATCACCTTTACACGTCTCAAAATGGAGGGACATGCTCTAGTTTGGTGGGAAACTCATCTAACTACTTGTGAAAAGAAGAAACGTCCTATTGTGAAATATTGGCAAGAATTTAAGGAATTACTTAGAGCTAACTTCTATCCTATTGGCCATAAAACTGACCAAATGATTAAATGGTAGTATTTTAGACAAGGCAATGGTCAAAGTGTGTAGGACTATACTATGGAGTTTGGAGGCAAGCCATGTTGCTGAACATGGATTTGGAGGATGAGGATATTCTGACCAAATACTTGGGAGGACTTCACACTCACCTTCAAAGAAAAGTCATCTCCACAAAGCACAAGGATCTTAATGAAGCATGTGTACATGCATACTACATAGATGATGAGAAAAAGAAAGGAGAAGAAGATCCGAGGGTAAAGCAGTCAACAAATCAACAGAAAAAGGATTATGGGCAAACAAGTAACAAGAATAAGTGGAAAGGGAAAGGTAAACAAGCTGCCACTACTTTAAATACTTGTAAAGATCCCAAGAGTTTTTGCAAGAATTTTGATATCAATGGTCATACTAACGCTACATATTGGAAGCTACATCCAGAGTTACATCCAAAGAACCAAACCAAGGACTCTAAGAAGTCCATGACAGCTATAAAGATAGAAGAGGAGGTAGAAATTGAAGATGACTCTGATGTAGACGAAAGGCTTGGATGCACAGCCACCAACATGGACAGCAAAGAGGAGATGGGTAGACTATTCCATATCAAAATACAGATCAATAGGACTAAGGTAAATGCTTTGGTTGATACCGGTTCTCAATCTAACTTGATTTCTGAGGCATTTGTAAAGAAGCTTGGTCTTGATACTTACGAGCATCCGCACCCATATCCTTTGGGTTGGGTTAAGAAGGGTGTTAAAATTCAGGTAACAAGAAGATGTAAGGTCAAGTTTAGGATAAATTCCCAATATATAGATTTTTTTGAAGCTGACGTTATTCTAATCGATGCTTTTGATGTGGTATTTGGGAGTCCTTACTTGTATTTTAGGGATGCTATCTAATTGAGAAGGGAAAATTGATATAGATGGGTCAAAGATAGGATCAGCTACAACATTAGGGCACACCAGCGTAAGACACGGGTTACTATGGTAAGTGCTAACCAAGTAAAACGGCTTATTCAGTCAAATCATAATCAGTTTTGTTTGTTTTTATTAAAGGATAAACAAGATGGGGTAGAAGTTTCAGAGATTTCTAACCAAGGAAAACAAGATCTGGATAGTATTATTCATTCTTTTCAGGAAGTATTTCAGGATCCTAGTGGATTACCACCAAAATGGGAAGTAGAGCATGAGATTTAGTCATTCTACTGAGTCATCTCTACCAAACATCGGGTTGTATAGGAAATCCTTGCTTGAGAGTACCGAAGTAAAGAAACAACTCTAGGAACTATTAGACCAAGGGGTGATACATCCAAGCACCTCCGTGCAAGTTCACCTATTGTGATGGTGCCAAAGAAGGATGGTTCTTAGATAATGTGCATCGACTACCACGCTTTGAACAAGATCACCATAAAAATCGATATCCCCGTATAGATGATCTCTTGGACCAGCTTCAGCGTGCCAAATTTTCATGAAATTAGATCTCAAGTTAGGTTATCACCAAGTTAGGATGAAGGAGGAGGATATATGGAAGCGCGCCTTCAAAACAAAACAGGTTTATATGAATGGTTAGTACTTCCTTTTGGATTATACAATGCACCCTCTACATTTATGATATTTATGAATGATGTATTGTGATATTTCATAGATTCATGTGTCATTGTATACCTAGATGATATGTTGATTTTTAGTGCCACATGGGAAGAACCTCTAACACATTTGGAGCATGTCTTGCAAGTTCTCAGGGAGAAACAATTGATTTATAATATGAAGAAATGTGAATTTTCCAAATAGTCACTTGTCTATCTTGGGCACGTGGTTGGAGGAGGAGAGCTATGAGTGGATCTAAAGAAGGTGGAAGCCATCACAAATTGGCCAACACCAACAGGAGCCACAAAGACTAGAAGCTTTGTGGGAGCAGTACAGTACATGCAGAAGTTCATTCTGGGTTTCTCGGTAATTGTAGCACCTCTACACATAGTGGCTGCAAAGAGTAAGGTTTTGACTAGGGTAAGGAACAAGACAAATCCTTTAAGTTATTGAAATACAATATTAGTCATGCTCCAGTACTTGCTCTTCCTAGTTTGCAGCAGCCTTTTGAAGTAGAGACAGATGCCAGTGATTATGCTATGGGTGCAGTATTGCTTCAAGGAGGTAAACCCATATGTTATCATTCTGAAACCTTCACTTCAGTAGTTAAAGGATATTCAATATATGATAAAGAAATGTATGCACTAGTTCAAGAAATTAAAAAATGGAAACATTATTTGTTGGGTAAAGAAACTATTGTGCACACTGACCACAAACCTCTCCAAGTATTTGCAAGCACAGTCTAAATTGCAGCAGGCAAGGCACTACAAATGGATGGGGTTTCTTCAACAGTTCCATCTAGTGATCAAATACAAGAAAGGTAGTACAAATTTGGTGGCAGACATGTTGTCTAGGCCACCCACACAGGAAAAGTTCTCCTATTTGGCCACTATCTCTTAGATTGAGCCCTTCACGAAGGAAGCTTACGGAGAAGCATATGCCCAAGACAAAGACTTTGGGGTAACATTTCAGAAGTTGTAGTCCCAAGGGGCTGAAAAGATGGGGATTGAAGACTGTTATCTCAAGGATGGGCTGCTCTACTAATGGGGGAAACTTTGTGTGCCTAAAGAAGAAAGACTTCTATTGATGAGGGAAGCACATACCTCGAAAGTAGCGGGACATTTCAGTGTTGGTAAGACCCTATCCCACTTGCAAAGGTATGTATATTGGCCCAACATGCAAGAAGAAGTATCAAAATTTATTCGTGGATGTAAAATTTTTTGTACTAGCAAGCCTAAAACTAGGAAGGAGGGTTTGTATATGCCTTTACCAAGTACCCACTCATTTGTGGGAGGACATTTATCGATTTTGTAGGAGGATTACCTATGTCTAAACATGGCCATGACTATCTCTATGTTGTTGTGGATAGATTCAGTAAAATGTGTATTATTATGGCATGTAAAAAGATAGTAAGAACACATGAGGCAACAAATATTTTCTTTGCTAATGTATGGGTGCATTTTGGTTTGCCAAAGTCTATTATCTCGACAGGATTCCAGATTCTTGGGGAAGTTTTGGACTACTTTGTGGGACAAGATGGATACCATGTTATAGAGGAGCAACTTTCCATCCATAGAAAGATGGACACACAGAGAGGTGGTAAATAGGACTTTTTACAATTGATCGGAGAGTATATACAAGTAAGTACCCAAGGACTTGGGATGAGTCCTTAGCCTACATTTAGCATTCCTATAACTGGGTAGTACACACATCCACTATGAAGTCACCATTTGAAGCATGCTTGGGATATCTACCTAAAAATCCATTGGACAACAGGATGAGGAGGATACATGAGACACAGAGGTGACTAGAGCCAACAAGTTCATTGAGAGGATCCGACAAATCCATCTCAAGGTCAAAGAACAGCTAGAAAAATCTCAAGCAAAGTACAAAGCTAGGCACGATCAACATAGGAGGGAACACAAGCTTCATGTTGGAGACAAAGTTTGGCTTTACTTGAGCAAGGAGAGACTACAAGGTCAAGCACGGAAGCTCAAGCCACTACGATATGGACCCTTCACCATATTGGAGTAGGTTGGGGAAAATGCTTTTTGACTTGATTTTCCATCATTCATGAGGATGTACTCTGTAGTAAACTACAAGAACTTGCACCTATATGAGCCATCCATGCTGGATGAAGATGAAGAACTACAGTTGCTACCTTCCATTGAGGATTGTGTCTTGGAATCACGAGGTGAATTGGAGGAGGATGTAGTGCTACAGTAGAAGGTCAGAGAGACTAGAAGAGGTCCACAGGAGTCTTGGCAGATTAGACTGAAAGGAAAGACACAAAGGTAGGCTGGTGGTACTCAAAGGAGAAAGCAAGGGAATTATTCCCTCATCTACTCCCCCACTAAGATTTTGTGGGACCAAAAGCCTCCTAAGAAGGGGAGGTGTGATCCATAGGGATCCGAAATAACTCTACTTCATCAAAAACAATCAACACAGAGAAGAAAAACAACAAAACATAGGTTCTATCTTTTAAGTAATAGGACCGTCACCCGTGTAGGACAAAGGTGGGTACAAGCGCCACCGGCCCGGGCGGTTGTCCTGGCCATTACAGATAGAAAACAAAATTTGAAACGAACAGCCTCTAAATTTGAAAGGATGTTCATTTCTCTTCTCCTTCATGACCTTTCCCATTCTCTAGTGCACAGGAGGACATGAGAAAGGCTATAAATACATGATTGTAGAAGTGTAAAAGATCATCAAAGCATGGGAGCAAGTGAGCAAGAAATCTTAGTGATTGAAATTGCATTTTTGTAGAAGAAAGGAGTGTCGGACAGAGCAAGAAAATAACTAAAAGGAAGTGTTGAGATATTATCTACTTCTCTTTCTTACTTATTGTAAATTTTGTACCTGTTGATTTGAATTGGCCAATAGAAGTGGGAAGAAAGAGCAATTGCCCTTCCCGACTGGTTTTTCCTCCATTGGAGGTTTTCCAGATAAAATTGTTGGTGTTATGAGCTTATATTCTTTCCTTTACTACAATTGTTGATTCTAAGCACAATAGTAATTCATTCACTAGCTATCTCTGTTATTTTCTAATAGAAAGTAAACAATAAAGTGATTAATTTGTGATTTTGTGAATAATTCCAAAGTTGAAGAGTTTACAAATCATTGATGAGATTATTTTTGTTAGGAATTTCATTCCTAACTTTGTAGGAATTATCAAGCTTATCACCTTAATGCTAAGGATGTGTATTTTAAGTGGACCAAGGAAGAAAAGGAAAGTTTTACCAACATTAATTAGGAAATTGCTTAAGCACCCACTCTCATCAACCCAAATTATTCAAGGGAATTCATTATCTATTCCTATGGATATGAATCTAGTATTTCCATGGTTCTAACATAACAAAATGATGAAGGTGCAGAAAAACTAGTAGATTTTTTTAGTAAGACATTAAACTACTATGATTTAATATACAACCGCTTGGAGAAACAAATTTTTCCATCATGAGATTGTTGAACCATGGTGCATTGGTTTTGTTAGTGATTTCAAGTGGAATTGATGGAAAACTTGTGAGTTGTGAAGTGAGGCTTAGTAATGGTGGTTAGAGTTCATAGAGTGGTCACATGGTGGTTTCTTGGTCATTTAGGAAGAATTCAAGGTGTTACAAGCTTGGTCAATAAGGTAGGATCTCACTGGAGCTGTGGAGAATCTTAGGTTTATTTACTCTAGTGTCCCATAAGTATGATATGGTGTCTCAAGGATGTTCAAGATCTTATAGGATGGTCATCAAGTCAGGTGGTGGAAGTCATCATTGGGACTAGTCCATTTAGGCTTAGTTTTGGAGCCTAACAAGGTGAAAGAGAACAAAACATGTCATTAAAATCCTAGATAAGAATGGTAGAAGCATAAAAACACTTACTAGAGCATGTATAATCATCTACAAGGTTTAATTTAGCTCTTGAAAGAAAAATTAAAGTTCTCAACAAAATTGCCTTTGAGAAATAATAGTGAATGCTGAGGTAAATGATATTTTTGGGGATGTAAAATAATTTTTATGGGAAACCAAGATATGGAGAATGTATAGGGGTGTTTTTGGTGTTCTGTGTCAAATTTCATCAAATTTTGAAATGAGGTTTTGAAGTTATTCAAGTTTTTCTAAAATTGGTTTCTTAAGGAATGCAAACTGAGCACCCTATCTTCTCGAGAATCCAAATAATTTTTTTCAAGTATCCCTATAATAAATCATTGAATTTTTTTAAGATAACTCCAATAATTATATTTTTAGGGAAATTGGATAAGAAACAAATAATTTCTCTTCGATTTTATAACCCTATATTTCTCTCCTAAGAACCTTCTTGAATCGATAGGCATGAAATGAGATTGGTTGTCACTAAAGTTCTTGGATGAGTTATTTGTAATACTCAAGGATGAAATAGGTGGTCTCCAAGTCAAGATGATGCCTTAAGTTCTAATCAATCTTGGTAGTCTCGTCGACAACTCCAACTCAGTCATGGTGTTTGGTACATTATTCATGGTTGTGTTCAAGTTCAATGTCAAGATAGAATATGATCATCACTCCATATTAAAAATAGAGGATGAGTTAATTAATCCTGAAGTATTTTATTGTGATGAAATTTTTTTCTTAAATTTCATGGTCTCTAAACAACTTTGTACAGCTCTAGCCAAGCATGTTGAAACCTTAGTTGTTCTTGTAAGTCTCTTCTTCAAAATTTGCATTCATCATCGATAGATATAGTGTGTGTATTTATTTTTTATGTATCTCCTTCACGGGTGGCACATAACTAAGTTAATAGTTTCAAGGAATACAAAAATTCTATTTATACAATTCTCCTCAAGAAAATAGTGGTTTTAGGACTGAAATTCTCTATTCTCATGCTAAATTTGGGTCACTTGATGATGGATATTAGTGTTATCGGGTGCCTAAACATTGTATCTTCTCAAAAACATGGTCTAAGTGCTAAATATAGTATGTCTCATGAAAAAAAATTCATGTTAGAACATTGTGTCCTGTCTCACTGTAACAGTCACAAAGGACTAAGAATGTACCTGTCTTTGTGATTCTCTCACTGCATATCATGAACATATAAGCCTCGAAATTGAAGAAAAAATGTCCATTGAAGTGGTCCTATATCTCCTCTTATGAACAAATGAGATCTAAAAAGGTAGAAAATTGTCAAGCAAAGAATAAGGGAATGTTTCTTGAAACCCTAACAAGTGTAAAATTCTAAAGGATGAACCAGAACAATCTTGTTGGAATGACACCAAAAACTCTATGGAGGTTTATGTGAACCAAAACTATGTGTACCCAATTTATTTGCATATTTTCTTGAGAAGAGTTGTGCTAATGTGAGATCTTGAAGGTTTTGATTACTTCAAAGAGTGTCTCCAAGATATGTAAACAAATTATTACTTACACACTATGCATGGATTATTCAATCATTGACTACAGATGAAGAACTTCAAAAGCTGTGATCTCCCATCTAAAAATAAGAGCTCGAATGGTTATTTTTTTACTCTAACCAGTTCTCAAAACACATGTGATTGGTTTGGGCATCATGGAAATATCATGAGCATTATTACTTGACTTGGTATGAGTAGGTACTCTCAAGATTTAGGACTATGAAGAGTTTTCTTTTGTAAGTTGGGAGTTCTCTATTTGTGAAGAAGATTGCATGAACTAGCTTTTTTTCTAGTCATGTTTCAAATCTCTTGGATTTTTGAGATGTACCTTGCATGTATCATGAAGACCTAGTACAAAGTTCAAATATCCTTCTTTTTCCAAGTATCAAGGTTATAATAGTTATTTCTTTCCCTCAATGAGCTTTCTTCAAGTTAAAATGGAAGAGTGGAGTTAAATGGAAAAGAGTTGAAATTAAATGGAGGTTCCAAAGGCTTTTGGGAACATTTACAACATGCTAATGCTGTTTGTAACTCCCTCTACAAGGTCAAAAATATGTGTGTATCATTTATAAGATCGCTGCAGCTCATGAAATCTAATATATGATTTACAAAATGTCAGTGTACAGAGGTCAAAGATCTTTCTTCATTGTTAGAGATATTTAAAGGTTATCTTCTTTCATCGATTGAGGTCAAGTGCATCTTAATAGGCCTGACAAGTCATTTCTATTGAATGAAATTGAATAAATGATACAATAACCCCTTGTGGAAATTTATGAAGAGATCTACATATCCCTTGTACATGGGTTAAAAGTGTGATATGAAAAGCTCTCACATATGAAGTTGAAAATTCATGTCAAAATAAGTAGTTGTCTACAAAACTAAGTCTTATGCTTGAAGAAAGGTTTGAAGCTTGGTAAAGATTTTTGATGCAAGTGATGAGCAAGGTATGTTGATGTAGAATTTTATGAGGGTAATGAATATGAGGATAAAGGATAACTCGTGAGGTTACAAAATCACTTGAAAATGGGAAGAAATGATTAATGCATACAAAAGACATATGAATATAATCTTGATATAAGTTTCTGCGAGAGAAATTTTTAAGATTTGAAGTTTGAGAGTGCTTATAGATGTATGTTGAAGAAAGATTAATACATTAAAGATATACGTGTCGTTGCAATGATCATTATAAGATATAATTAATGAATAGAGTCACATAAATGTGATAATATCATCTTCATGGAGCAAAAGCATAATTGAGAGTGTAAAACCACACTTGAAGACCTGATATCGAACTTGTGAGCTCAAGTACAAATATGAGATTGAAAATATAGTTGATTAAGACAGGGTGATATGCTAATAGGAATAGATGAACGAATAAGTGATTCCCATGAAAAGGAATTGATCATGATAAAATACTTATACATCAGGGGTGTATGCTGCACAGAGTGAGAGAGTGGAATTTGACATTAAATTGTGCTTGAAATTATCCTTGTATGTGAGAGGTTTATAGAAAAGAAATCAAGTTGAAAGTGAGATTGATAAGAGAAGAAGAGTGAGCTAATCTAGTTGTCACTATCAGTTGTATGAGACAATAGTTTTAGTGTGACAAACATTTTGAAAAATTCTAAGTTGTATCTTAGCAGGAGGGATCAGTTGCTTCCTTGTGAGTTGAGACATGCAAAACAAATATATAGAAGCCTAGTTGATATTTGGGAGTTGAAGCTTCAAGACATGTTGAAGTTTGGTAAATATTGAGTAACATATTGGTTAATTTTTGGAGTTACAACTCCATGTTGAGCTAAAGCTCAACTATGAAATCAATGTAACATTTATAGGACTTTCTTTTCCTAATCTATTTCTTGATTTTAGTGTGGTTTTTCCCAGTTTGGGTTTCCACATTAAATCATGTATTTATATTCTCTCTCTCATACTCACTACTTTTTAATGTTGTTTTGGATTTATCATAACTAATTAAGTGGATTGAATTGATTGTAAAAGTTTGAGAAGACATTGATTCACCCCCTCTCGGTGTCCTAATTTTTAACAGAGATATCTTAAGAAATTAAAATGTATACTCGTAACTAACCACATAAAGTTATTGTTATCCCATACCAATGTGAGAGAATTCATTATGTGAGCTGAGATCGGTGAAAAAGATTTGTATGTGTAGACACGAGAATTATGCACTTTACACATAATTGAACATAGTCGTATACAACTATTTAGAAGGTTCTCAAGTGGTTAAAGCACTAATTAATCACACCTTTGGGCCATCTTTGTTTTATATTTTATTTCATAGTTCATGTGTATTTTCTAACACTTATCCACCCATTTCACAATTTCTCTTACATTCTAGCCCTAAATTATGGCACCCAGACCTATCTTTGGGCACCCTAGTTCTACTTTGGGTGCCCGATCTATAAAAATTCCCTTTTTCTCCACTTTGGGTCACTTCTAGCCATTGGTCATGTTTATATTTTTCTCATCCAGCCTTGTTGGGATTAATTATGAAATTAAACTTGAGATCCCTATAAATATAAAGCTTATAAGACCATAATGAGGGTCATGACGTCACTACTATCTGTCACTCCATTAGGGTTGCATCCATTGCATCCAAAAAGAACCATACATCAAGGCTAGGAAGATCGACATCACACAAACTACACGGGGAAAGACATTCTATTCTATTCCATGAATGCATTCAACCTACATTTGTTATAGCTATTATTTCTCACTACTTCACAAAGTGTGGTGACACGAGACAACCTAGGAAAAACACACACACCAAAACTACATCCGGGTCTGAAATGTAGTGCAACACTCAATGATAATTCCACTATTTTGGTGGTTGAGGTCATTCCGACCCATTCATATGCATATTTTACTTTTTTAGGGTTTGGTTATTTTTCCTTGCATCCTAGGTCACTCTACGGTACAGACATCCGAGATCCAACGTGACGAGAAAAGGAGTATTTGTTGATATGTAGAGCTCAATTACTTCATTTTAGCATGCTATATCAACTTGCTAGAAAACACAGCAACCGACATCGGTTATGAAGGGACCAACATCGATCGGGAAAGTAGGAACCGTCATGATTACCGTGCATGAGTGTTTTGTTTAGCTCGGAGGAATTAGATATAATTTTATTATTAAATTAGATATATTAATTTTAATTGTGTGGATAAGTGCCCTAAGTTTTTATAAGGTATTTATAAGCTAGAAAGTTAGGGTTATAAGAGAGAGTTAGTGATTATTGTGAAAATAATTGTGAGGGAGAATTCTTGGAGAAGAAGGAGAAGCTTGAGAGAAATAAAGTATTGTACATCGTGAGAGGTGTGGAAGATTGTAAATCTTCATTGTATATCTTCTGAAAGCTTTGGATAATAGATTGGATTGTTTCTTGGTGGATGTAACCCACACTTTGGGTGAACCACATTAAATATGGTGTTGATTTATATCTCTTGTTTTATATATTTCTTATGGTATAATATCCACTTTTATTGCATGTATGATTAGATATGATATATTATCTACACAACCTATGTGTTAATCCTAAAAACTAGTATCGAGCTTTTTTGAGAGTTTTTGTGTTAACATATTTACTCACTGAGGTTTTTCTAATTGAGTGTGAGCTACAACAATGGCGAAGAAAACACATACAAGTTAAAGAAGTTTGATGACTGAAATTATCAATTATGGAAGATGTAGATTGAGGATTATCCGTATCAAAGAGATTTGTAATTACCGTTGGATGAAAATTCTAGACCTATGAAGATGACTGATGAATAATGGAAGTTTCTTGACATAAATGATTTAATATCTATAAGATTGAGTCAGTAGCATATGTGGCTTCTAATATTTGAAGTGACATCTACGGTAGAGTTAATGAAGTATCTTCCTAATTTATATGAAAAACCTAGTGCTTCAAATAAATTTTATTTAATGAAGAAACTATTTAGTTCTAAAATGCATGAAGGTAGATCTGCATCTAGTCCTTTGAATGATTTTTGATCTATTGTAAATCGATTAAAATCAGCCGATATTCCAGTTGATGATGAAGTGAAAGCACTCATATTCTTATGTTCTTTACTTAATAGTTGGGATAAATTGGTAATGGTTGTTAGTAATACAACATCTGCTAATAATATTTTGAATTTTGAAGATGTGGTTAGTATAATCTTGAATGAAGAAATTCACGGGAAAATTAGAGAGGAATGATAATTTGGGAATGCTCAATGTAGAAAGCAAAGGCAGGTAGAAGGAGAGATCCAAGAGTAAGAGTAATGGGAAATCAAAGTCAAGGAATGACAACTTTAAATTTAGAGGTAAGGGAATTACCTGTTGGAATTATGGAAAGAAAGGACATGCAAAGAAAGATTGTTGGTCAAAGGATAAAGAGAACCAACACCGAGACAAAGGTAAAGAGGTAAATATTGCAGCATAGGTAATGTAATATGTTCTTATTCTTTATTTTGATAATAAAATATAACCTTGGGTTTTAGATTCAGGAGCTTCTTTCCATATAATCCCTAATAAGGGTTATTTCAAAAATTATGTCCGAGGAAATTTTGGGCATGTTTATTTGGGTGATGATGAACCTTGCAGTATTATTGGTAAAGGAGAAGTTCATATAAAAGTACATAATAGAAATACATGGATATTGAAATATTTGAGGCATGTGCCAAGCCTTAGGAGGAATATTATTTTTATAGGGAAATTAGGTGAAGTTTGGTTGCATGGTTACATTCAAAATAGACTTGGAAAGTCACCCGGGATGCCTTTCTTTGTGGAAAGAGGCAAGAAGGTAGGAACATTATATTTATCTACCGTATTATTGATTCCTTTTCTGTATTATCTACTTTAGATTCAGATGCATGCATGTGGCATAATCGGTTGGGCCATATGAGTCAAAAAAGGAATGCAAATCTTAAAGGCTAAGGGTAAGTTATCAGATTTGAAAGATTTAGATCTTGATTTCTGTGAGCATTTTGTCTTTAGAAAACAAAAGAGAGTGAGATTTCTCAAAGTTGGGACAACTAAGAAGGAGCAAAAATTGGAGCTTTTACACTCATATGTGTGGGGACCATCTCGGGAAGCTTCTCAAGGAGGATCCCAAGTATCATGTTACTTTCATTGATGATGCTACAAGAAAGGTATGGGTTTTATGTATTAAACATAAATATGATGTTTTTGAGACTTTTAAAAGATGGAAAGCCCTTGTTGAGAATGAATCAAATTCAAAGTTAAAGTGCCTTAGATCTGACAATGGTGGTGAATACTATATCAAGGCTTTCAATGATTATTGTTCAGTGAATGGAATACGTAGAGAAAGGGCAGGTTCAAGAACACCACAAGAGAATGGTGTTCTGAGAAAGAATGAACATTAAAATCATGGAACACGGTAGAAGTATGAGGATACATGTTATATTTCCCTTGCGATTTTGGACACAAGTAGTTGATATAGCAGTTTGTTTGATTAACCATGGGCCTTTAGGATCACTAGATGGAGGTATACTAGAGGAAGCTTGGACCAAAAAGAGGTAGATATTTCTTTTCTTAAATTTTTGGTTCGAAGATTTTTGCATATTGATAAGGAAAATAGAAAAAGTTGGATGCAAAATCCAAGAGATCCACTTTCATTGGTTATGGATCTGGTGATTTTTTATTCTGTTATTGGGATTTAGAGAATTCTAATATTATTAGGAGTCATAAAATTGAATGAAATGAAATGAGAATGTATAGGGATCAAATTTTGGTACCTAAGGATGAACCGGTTGAGAAGTTTGTGAATGAAAATAAACTCTCATATTTAAAAATCATACCTATATGGTTACAAAATAACCAATTTTGGTTGACTCCTGACCGGCATTGGTCATCTGAACCGGTATCGGTTACAGAAGATCCAAATGGAATCGGTTAGCCAAATCGGCATCAGCTATAGGTGACTAGCGTCGATCACTGTCAAAATTGGAAACAAATGTCCAGGAGGTCCAGAGTGAGCCTCAGGTACCTAAAATTTTATGAGAATGTCACAAAGGGTAAGTAAACCTTTAGAAATATTAACACCCTCTTTATCTTGTTTTATTGACTAATAATGGTGAACTAGAAATTTTGAAGAAGCAATGCAAGATGAGACCCATGTTCAGTGGGAGCATGTCATGGATGAGGAGATGGAATCCTTGGAACAAAACTAGACTTAGGATTTGGTTAAGTTTCCAGTAGGTAAGAGGATATTGTAAAACAAGTGGGTTTATAGGATCAAGGAAGAAGAGGGTGGGCATAAAAGGTACAATGTAAGGCTTGTAGTAAAAGGATTTGCACAAAAACCAGGTATTGACTTTGGTGAAATATTTTCTCCTGTTGTTAAAATGACTTCCATACGTATTGTATTGAGTTTAGTTTCAATAGAAGATTTTCATTTAGAGAAACTATATGTGAAGATGAATTTCCTTCATGGTGATTTGGATGAAGAGATTTATGTGCAGCGAGGCACTTGGGTATAAAGTCAAGGGTAAGGAGATTTAGTGTGCGAGGTTGAAAAAGAGCCTATATGGGCTCAAACAAGCTCCAAGGTAATGGTACATGATGTTTGATAGTTTCATGCATGAGCATGGTTACTTGAGATGTGAATTTGACCATTGTGTTTATTTCAAGAAGCTTGAAAAAGGGAGCTATATTATTTTGTTAATGTATGGGGATGATATGCTTATTGTAGGATCTAGTATGTAGGAAATTGGTAAACTTAAGGAAATCTAGCTCACACATTTGATATGAGGGATTTAGGAGCTACAAAAAGAATAATTGACATGAAAATACACATAGAGGCAGGAAGAACAAGAAATTTATTTGTCTCGGGAGGATTATATCTACAAGGTGTTAGAAAGGTTTAAAATGCAGAATTCAAAACCTATAAGTACACCTATGGTGGACACTTTAAATTGAGAAAATACCAATGTCATTCATCACATGAGGTAAAATAAATGAAATAAGTACCACATGCTTCAGCGATTAGCGAGTCTCTCATGTATGTTATGGTTTGTAGCAAACTAGACATTGCACGGGCAGTGGGAGTTATGAGTAGATTTATTGCCTATCTAGGTAAATATCATTAGAAAGCGAGTCCAATGGATAATCGGGTATTTGAGAGGGACATCTAGCATGAAGTTATGTTATGGAGGTTCAAATATTTATTTTTGTGGATATGTTGATTCGAGATATGGCTAGAGATTTGGATGGTAGAAGGATCACTACTAGACATATTTTAATAGTAGGTGGGACAACGATTATTTGGATATCAAGATTGCATAAGGTTGTGGCTTTGTCTACTATAGAGGTAGAGTATGTTACTGACTTCGAGAGGCTAGAAAAGAGATGATATGGATGATCGAGGTTCATATAAGAGTTGGGAAGAAGAAAGATGATTAAAAATTATTCAATGATAGTTTGAGTGTAATTAATTTGGAAAAGAAGTCAAATTTTCATTCTAGAACGAAACACATTCGGTTGAGATATCACTTCATACTGGCAGGTATTGGAGGATGGGAAGTTGAAAGCGGAGAAAATTCATACGAGTAAAAAAATTGCATATATGCTAACGAAGACATTAACAAAAGAGAAGTTGGAGCTACACTCCACTTCTGTTGGTCTTCGAGTTTGAGATTTGAAGAGGAAGAAAAAAGCTAAGGAAAGGATCCAAGGATTATTTTGTACAAGTATAGTGTAGTAATTTATCTCCAAGTGGGAGATTGTTGAGATGTGGAGCTCAATTACTTGAGTTTAGTATGTTATATCAACTTCTTTGGAAAACACAAAGTAACCAACATCGATTATGGAGGGAATGACATCAATCACCTATGATTGGCATCGATCGGGAAAGTAGGAAATTTCATCGGTTAGGGATAACTGACATCAGTTACTTGTGCATGAGTGTTTTATTTAACTCACGGGAATTAGATCTAATTATAGTAGTAAAGTAGTTTTATTAATTATAATTACATGGCTAAGTGCCCTAATTTTTGTATAAGGTATTTATAAGATAGAAAGCTAGGGTTATAAGAGAGAGTTAGTGATTATTGTGAAAATAATTACGAGAGAGAATTCTTGGAGAATAAGGAGAAGTTTGAGAGAGAAATTATTGTACATCGTGAGATGTGTGGAAGATAGTATATCTTCAAAGCTTTGGATAATAGATTAACTTGTTTCTTGGTGGATGTAGCCCACACTGGGTGAACCACATTAAATATGGTGTTGATTTATATCTCTTGTTTTGTATATTTCTTCTGGTTAAATATCCACTTTTATTTCTTGTATGCTTAGATTTGATATATTATCATCTGACAACCCGTGTGCTAATCCCAATAGTATTGAGACACTTACTAACAAGTATCAAATTATGGTTTTGAGTATTTACATTGTTCCAAGTGCCTAGAATAAAGACTAGGGCACCCCAATACACTCCCAAATGTCTGTGTCATCTCAGACAACCTAGATCTTCCCTTCACAGGGCCCCTGAGTGTTCGTTTTCCTTTGTCGAGTTCCACTTCTAGATCTATGACAATCTACTATTATCAGCTAAGTCATTTCTTCCCTTTCTCTTACACATTAGGGTTTTATTTCTATTTAGAATAATTTATTTACATTTATTGCATATTGCTTTAGTTTATTTACAACATTTTAGTCCTCCTAATTAGATTAACTAGGGTTGTTATTTCCCCGTATATAGCCAATTTTAGCTAGTTAGTATGGGTGACAAACATCATGGAGTATGTTGTCACTATAAAGGCCAAAAAGGTGGTTCGAGGAAGAGGATTGTCTCAAAAAACTAGATTTTTATGTTGAAAATGATCAAGAAACCCCCTATTTCTTGGAGGAATAGTAGGAATACGCCCTTACAAGATCACCTAATGAAAATAGTTGGATAAACAACATGGTCATATTCTTATCTATTGGTGAATACTTGTTTTGAGAAAATATAAAAAGAAGTATTTAAGGTTGAATCCATGCCTTGTGCATTAATAGGTGGATTTATTTTTAAGAAGAACTGGATGGAGTGTTACAAAAATGTATTGAAGGAGAAAAAGTGAATAATGGATTTTTGGTGGACATTTCTTTGAAAGGCCACAAAAATCAAAATCTTGAAGGCGAGATAATTTTCACCTATGTTGTTAAAAAATTTACATCACTCGGTTAGGTGATGAAAATAATGTGCTCTTTTCAATGGAAAAAGGAAGATGACGGTTCTCCCACTTCATCCAATCTAGGTAGATAAATCCTTTTCTCAATGGAGACCCTATTTTATTTGTATGGTCAATAAAGTATCAAGTGCTAGTAATAAATGGGTTTTTACAACGAATGATTAATTCACAAGATGGACAGTGGTTATGGTGTTGAAGGAAGTCTTGAATCATTCATCCTAGTTTTCTTGTAAGATATTGTGACAAGGTTTGAGGTTCCCCAAACCATCATTTATGATAATGCTAAGGCCTTCTTATGCTATAATATTTCTAACTTGTCCCTCGGGCATGGTATATGTATGAAGGCTTCTTCCAATTATTACCCTCAAGGTAATGTCCTAGTGTAGTCTACCAATACGAACCAGTGGTCGAATAATGAATAAAACAAAGGAGACGAACCAGAGGTAATGGCATACCAAGATAAAAAATACTCTTTGGGATGACAAAACAAAATCTAAAATATCACTAGGTAATTCTCCTTTCATCCTCCTATATGGTACAAAAACCATGCTTCCATTATATCTTGAATTTTTTTCATCGGAGTTGGCACATCGAGTTAGAATTAGAAAGTGAAAATAAATAAATAATATGAATGAAAGAGTTAGTTAAACTTGAATAATTATGGAAATCATCTATTATTAAAATAGAGGAATGTCAAATGTCAAACAAATAATGGTTTGACAAGAAAGGAAAAGCACAATATTTCAAAATAGGGGATCCGATTCTCAAATGGGATGCGAGATAAAGCTAAACTATGGTGGCACTCTAAGTTTTATGCAATTTGGAATGGGTCATATGTTATTATAGCATGTAAGTAGGATAAATATTTTGAGTTATCCAAGCTTGATGGGGAGGCACTTCAAATCCAGTTAATAGGATTTACCTTAAACCTTCTAATTAGGTCTTTTTATTGTGTCATGCAAATATTTGATGTTTTGTTTCCCATTTTATTATTGTTGATGGAGGGTTCCTCATGTTGTTCATTGTGATAAATGATTGGGATTTATTTCCTCAATATTTTAGGTGATATCTTGAATAAATTCTTTATTGAAAAAATGTTGGTTCCATTTGAATTCCACATGTTGGGCGGGATACGAAACAAAGTTTAAAATTCGTGCTAGAAACATATTCTATGGAAGAAAGTGGAAATAAAATTCAAATGTTTGCATAGAAAAGAACATGTTAGTCTCAAAGTCAAAATTCAAGGATATACACTAACCCCATGCCCAATGGATATGCCAAGCTCGATCGACTCACCTAGCAAGAAGGTGTCCTTGAAAGTCACCAAACTGTTGTCCAAAATAGCAACCATGTTATTTAGACAACTTCATTCAAGTCATAGACTCATGCAACCTTAAAAGCATGATTCATGGAATGAAAGAACTTCGTTTTCCATAGAAATAAAAAAATCTAGTTTACCGTGGAGTTTCCAAAAAATTGAATAAAAAAGGAACATAACCATACAACCCTACAAACTAGATAAATTGAAGCATGGAGTGTTAGAGAATTTAATGGGTAATGAGCTATGCAAGTTAAATGATCATGTAGGAAAAAGTAAATTCAAAGTACACAACACTAGCAAATTTTGAAATTCCATAGAATAAAGAGTCCATGACACAAAGAACATGCCGCAAAATGGTGATGAATCCATGAACGAATAAATCCATGGAATGAAGAATGATGGGGCCACGGATGAAGGAAAGTTATTTTGGAGTTAGGGATTGTTCATAGATCAATTTTGAGGTCAAAATGAAACAATAGATCATTTAAGGTTTTCTAATAAAAATAAAATTGTGAAATATGTGTTCAAGATGGCGGAACATCAAAAATTTGTTAAACTCAACAATTTTGCATCTAAGTCAAATCATGCATCTAAACACTCCAACAACCAACATTAAATTATGAATGACATCATCCTCCCACACTAGTGATCTAATGGCATTTAATTGGGGTAATAACATGAACCCATACCTAGCCTATGAAATCAATGGTGATTGATCCTTGGTGATGATAGGGTGCTTGAGTTCATTCATATATTTTACCTCTTCATCTCTCTCAAAATTTGTACATATGTGTTGTCCTCTAAATTTTCCCCACCTTTTCAAATATAAATTCATGAAAATTGGAGCCCCTGCCATGGAAGAAATTCGTGTTTTAAACTCCTCATGACTCTTGTTTTCATTTACCATGGCATTTTAAATTTTTTTCCTCGAGTCTACTACCGTTAAAACATTTTTTACCTATTTTCAATAGGTGGGAAATGATTTTGGTTCTCCTTTTTTGAGTTGGAGTGCATGGGACCTTGCATCTTTCATTTCTAACCTTTTTGCGAGAGAAATAAATCCTTCATCGGGAGCAAGAATGGCATCTTCCCACTTCCTGTAACTTTCTACGTTCTTCTCCCCATAAAATTCTTTCTCGGGAAGGTGAGGCTATGCATTTGTTCCCCATTGGATGTGCTCGGGCAGGTTTCTTTGTGACTATGAATTTTGGTGATTTTGGGAAAAATGCCAAATTTTCCCCACATCCCGTTGGACCCTAATTGGTTTGGAGCGGTTTTGGCGGAGGTTTGGGTCAACGGATCCATTTATTTTTCTAAGGCATTATGGTGAAAAAATAAATTTTCAAGTTGCAGCAGCCCCACGAATCAAAGGACACGTGTTGATGTTGAAAAGTCAATGGCGGGGCATAGACTTCGGGGAAAGTTGGAAATTTTCCCTTTTCCAAAATAGATAAAAAGCAAGGCACATCATGTAAACAATACACAGGTTAAACACAGAAATATAATCTTCACACTATATTCAATTCATCCAGGGATATTACAAATATATAGGCAATGTTGCTCCTATAATCAAGGAAGCTAAACATAACCTCTCACTAACTCTATACGAGATGTTATAACAATATACTCCCTAAATAAATGGGTTGTTGTAACTCACAACCAACCACACCAACAATGTAATATTATATTATCCTAGATAATATAATTACTCACACTAACATATTAGAGAGCACTAATAGTTAGGATATTCCTAACATTCCCCCCCTTAGTGCGAACATGGTAGAAAAGCATCCACACACTCAATCTGCAGTATGCTCACCCCTGTGGCATGTCCAACTTTGTGACTCGACCTTGATCCAAAAGAAAGGCTCTCTCCTTCCATGGTTTTAAACAAGCTTACCACAAACCTTGATGTGACGGGAACCTCATCAATTGTCAACCTCGGGTGGTTTTACGGATCCTCCCACAAACCCTTTCAAGATCCATGGTGACTTACTGCGGTGCTCTTGTTCACCACTATGCTTATACATCGTGGGGAATTATGTAGGAAACACAACTTGCATATTACAAAAAAACATAATAGAAGAAATCTTTGAAAAAATTTCACATTACTTCCTATAAGAATCGTAATGTTCTTAATCATAGTCTGTCATTGATTGCCACTCGATCTCGAACAAAGCATAGAAAGCGCCATTGCCCTTTGAAAGCTTTCCTTGAATAAGTCGTTTTAGGTGCGAATGGGAATGGAACATTGGTATGTATTCCCCCCCACAATGTGAAATTCCACTTAAATAGATACTGAGAAGCAAAATGCATCGAAGAACATACTCTTAAATGGATCTTGCTAGTTAGGTCTTGCTTCACACACATGGTCACCAATGCTAGTGAATGTATTGTTGTAGCTGACCATCTTCCAAAGAAGTACGGTAGTCAGAGGACCAAGTCAGTCGGAGGATCACTGATAGTCATCTGCACTCCAACACAACTCTCTTTCCAACATCCATCAAATACCACACAAAATAGGAACACTGCAAACTGAAGCTCACTGAGAAAATGGAAACCACACTAAAAATCATATACTCACAACATACATATGCCACCACAACTTCTGCGTGGCCCCGTCATTGGTGACTGACGAGAGGTCGTTGTTCGACCTCCTTCCTCTATTGCCTCCATCCTCCAGTTTCATGCTGCTAGCTCAACTAGATTTGATCATGGAGCTCAAATGCATATCAAAGGACGTCGGATTCCACCGATAGTGCGTCCAGTTGAAATACAGGCAAAATTTTATTTATTTTTATGAACTTGTACTATGACTCAATTTATTTATTTTTATAATGACACAAAAAAAGGACTCAATAACTTATTATTCACCTAAACATATATGATGGAATTAACATTGACATACACATTGATGTCTTACAATGACAACAAGACAATTCTTGACTAAAACGTTTGACATAAAATAGAAGACCTATTTGAAACTCTTATGGAAAGTGTGTTAAATGACCTTGATTGTTTGATTCAATGGATCTTTTATTTTGCATCCAACATAAACTTTGTGTCTGGTTTGTGTGAATCTTTAGAAATTTGTGTCTGCAGATTTGTGCAGGTGGTGAAGTAATTGATCCTTTCTATATTTTCTTGGTTCAATGTGAGTAGGGAGGTACTCTACTATCTATATTTCCCAAAAGCATTGTTGTTTTCTTCCTTCTCCCATATCTATATTCTTCCATTACTTCTGATTGATAATATTTTAAGTATGAAAATGTTCCAAGATATTAGGGTCCAAACATTGAGAGTTGTATATTTGTAAATTTGTTTTTCCTACTTTCAATAAGGGAACCTCTCCCATTAAAGAGGAGGGACTTACTATCGCATGTGTGGTTTTGACTCATGTTCAATTCTGAAACCCAACGAGTTTTGGTGAATCTGCTAGGGAATTCATTGTAAATGGATTCTAAGTTTTAATAACAACTTCTTGATCATCTTTGATCTGGCAAATCCAAGATACACTCAGGGTAGAAGAACCCTTGGGGAAGAAGACCCTCATTTCCAACTTTTGGATCATCAAGGTTTCTCCCTCCCTTCTTCATCAAGAAAAATAAGAGGAACAAGATCTGCAAGCACTCCTTCTGCTAGAGACAGAACTTTTGGGAGTGACATCCCTAAAGATCAAATCAGTCCTAATTTACATGCTTTGATTCTCGCTTGTGTTTCAGTCCCTCTCCAAACAATCTTTCCAAGGATGGCAGCTCCTCTACCTTGGGGCCAAAGGTTTGGACCTCTTGCTCTTCCCCAACCATTACATGAATTTCCTAGAGGCAATAGAAAGAATTTCCCTAAAATTAGAGGTGATGGGAAGGTTCATCCAGATGAACATATTGCGGCCTTCTTTGTTCCTTGTGGTGTTCTCGGGGTTGAACATGAGGATATCTCTGTTAGAATTTTATGGAGACATTACAAGATAATCTTTGCTGATTGGTTTTATCATTTCCTGTTGGATCCATCACTAATTGGGACACCATGACAACCTAGTTTGAGTAGCGTTTCAAACATGCTGAGGATGTGCATGCCCTCTTGGCCTAGATTTCTCAAATCAAGAAAGAGTCACATGAGCCCATGAGGGAATTTGTGGCCAAATTCAATAGGCTGGTTAACAAGATCCCACTAAACACACACCTGTGGATCAGATTCAGAGATGTTTCTTCCTTAATGCCCAATTTCTGAAGTGAGCTATGCACTTAGGAGAGCCAATCTTGCCACCTTGGATGCTGATCGAGATTTTTGTTAGTGTTGAAGATGATCTAATCATGTCTGGAAAGCTAAGGAGAGATTCATCCAAATCCAAAGCATCCACTTCTTCCACATCTTCTCCTGGGGCTAGTGCTAGATCAGTTGGTACAGAAACTTGCTAATGATCTTATTTCCCTCAAGAAGCAGTTCGCCCAACATGCTCCTTATCAGGATGTTCCTAGGAAGAATTTTCAGCCCAGAAATCGGTTGCCCTCTACTCAGACCAGACTAGCAATTGAAGGTCCACCTGTTAAAGTTCCAGTCAATGTAACATGTGAAGTGTTAGAGCTTGATGATGAGGAAGAGGATGTAATCTGTGAAGAACATGAAGAGGAAGCTGATGAAGAATTAGAAGAGTTGAATGGATCTCATGTCCATTTTCTCACCACTGAAGGTATAGATGAAGAGGATGATTATGAAGAAAGAGTCACAGAGATGAACAATGAATCATATGTTGTCATGACTCATGAGCAAGCCAAAAAGAAGGAGAAAGTGGTGCAACATGATAAAATATTTAAGGAGACTCCTATGGTATTTCTAGTGATTGCAAAGAGAGGAGCTCCTATTCCAACTTCTTCCACATCCAAGGTAAGTTTTGTTGTCCCTTCCTCCTCTGTTTTTGCTCCTAAAGCTTCTTGCCCTTCAAATGATAGAGTTGATAAGTCAAAAGTTTCATCTACTCCTATCAATGATGCTCCATCTACCTCTGGTTATTTTGACATTATTGACCATCTTAAGAAAACTAAGATTCAGATCTTAGAGGCTAAATTCTACCAAACCCATCCCAAGGCCTTTGCTAAGATGGTAGACTTTGTGAACTCCAAATCCAAGCCTCCATTCCCTAGTTCCAAAGGTCTCTTGCCCACTCCATCTCCTACATCTTGACCCAACCTTGGCGGAGTCCTTCATCTGATGGGAAGATCGAACCATTTTACGTCACCCTCCTCATAGTTGAACACAAACTCAACAATTGTGTTATTGATTCTAGTGCTTCAGAAAATTTGATTCCTACTAAGGTAGCTCATGCCCTAGGCTTATCCATTACCCATGCTTTTGGCTCATGTTACTCAATGGAAAGTAGAGAAGTGCCATTGGTTGGAAGGATCAAGGATGCACAAGTAGCCTTTCTTTGCTTTTGCCAGAGAAGAGAGTTTTAGCCACCATCTTGGTAGTTGATATTCCCCCTTCCTACAACATGCTGCTGAGTAGAAATTTTTACAAAAATGTGGGAGGAGAAATCATGATGGATTGGTCACATGCTCTTATTCCAGTGAATGGGAAAATGAAGAAGCTACTGCCTGAGAAACAAACTGAATATATTGTGCAAAAAATAGATGACCCAAAGGCACAAATACTTTATGCAGACATTGGTCATGGTAACTACATGATCATGTCACAAGATGAGGCTAACCATCCTAAGGAAGTGTTTCTTGATCCTAATGGTGTTTGGACCTTGGAATTTGATGGAAGCTGCTCCTCAACTAGTTTTGGAGCTGGTGTGGTGCTTATTTCTCTTGAAGGGAAAATTCATCCTTTCTCTTTCAAGCTCTAATTCGAAAACACAAACAATACAACTTAGTATGAAGCTCTCATCCTCGGTTTAAGCATGTCAAAAGAGATGAGGGTCATGAATATCCTTGCTCATGGAAATACAGAGATGATTGTAAAATAGGTTAGAGATCTCTATCAAGTGAAGAATAGAAGGTTGAAGCATTATAGGAACCTGGTTTGGGATTCCATTGAGTTCCTTAATGCCTTTTCAATTGAAGCCATGCCAAGGGAAAGGAACAGTAGGGCTGAGTCCTTGGCTGTCTCGGGGTCTCTATTGATCCCTCATCTAGATTTCTCCCAAAATAAATTCACCATTGAGATGATTCATAGGCCTAGTGTGCCTTGCAATGCAAACAACCGGCGGGGCTTTAATGATGATCAAAACTTACTTTCCTTCCTTGAAATTAGAGATAATTTTGACTAGTTGTACTTTAAAGGAGGTGGGAGTCTTCCTAGAGAGTGTGTGCCTCCAAATGAAGGAGATATCAAAGAAGAAATAGATCATGATGGCTGTATAAAACTAAAAGGTAACAAGATACCTAAAGGACTGATAAGTTTGGAAGATTTATTTGATAAACATGATGGGTACATCAAGTCCAAAGCTTCCAAAGGAGCTTAATAGTCTGTTGTATATGAAAAGACAAAACATAGGGAGTCTTAACAAACCTATGCTAGTAAACATCGGAAAGTGTTGCACTGAGAGGAGAGGAAGAAAGCAGCAAATCAGTTGAAAAGGTATGTTTATGTTCTTGCATATTCTTATGATGATCTTTAAGCTTTTCAACCAAAGGAGATGTAAAATTTCATTCCTCTAAAGCCTGGGATCAAGCCCTTTCGACAAAATCAGAGGCAGTATAACCCTAAAATTGTTGATACAATTTTTCAAGAGATCCAAAAAGTTATTGAATTCTAAGATCATTTTCCCCATTCACCATTCAACGTCGATTGCTAATATTGTGTCTATCGGAAGAAGAATGGTGAGATCTGGATTTGTGCTGATTTTAGGAACTTGAATCAAGTCTCTTTAAAGGATAATTATCCTCTCCCCATAATGGATAAAGTGTTACGAGGCGATTACAGGTATAGAAATGCTGTCCATGCTTGATGGGTTCTCTGGATATAATCAAGTAGAAGTAAGTGTTGCAGATCAGCATAAGACTGCCTTCACCACTCCTTGGGGCACCTTTTCCTACTGGGAGAATTCCTTTTGGCCTCATCAATTCCCATGCCACCTTTTAGAGGGTAATAGACCTAGCCTTTGGAAGTCTCAAGGGAAAATGCATAGTTTTATATCTTGATGATCTGATTGTGTTTTCTAAAACAAGAGCTGATCATTTCCAACACCTTGAAAATGTTCTCCAAAAGTGTAGAGAGCATGTCATCTCCTTGAATCCCAAGAAATCTATCTTTTGTGTCACCGAGGGAAAATTATTGGGACACATTGTCTCTAAGGAGGGAATCAAGATTGATCTAGAAAGAGTCCAGATGATTCAGCAGATCCCTCTCCCCACAAGTAAGAAGGGTGTGTGCTCTTTCTTTGGCAAGATCAACTTCTCAAGAAGATTCATACCCGATTTTTCTGAACTTACTTTGAACGTAGCCCACATGATGAAAGGGAATCATAATTTTGGTTCATTCTTTAAAGGGAAGGTTATATTTGAAGACATCAAGAGAGCTATAGCAAAGACTCCAATCTTGGCATGCCCTGATTATAGCAAAGACTTCATTATCTATTGCTATGCTACTGAAAGTACTCTAGCTATTGTGTTAACCCAAGAGAATGCTGAAAGTCATGAACTCCCCATAGCATTCATGAGTTATATTTTGAAATCCCATGAGATGAAGTACACCATGATGGAGAAACATGCTTTTGTAGTGGTCAAAGTTGTGAAACAGTTTCATTTTTACATCCTCAACTCTCATTCTATTGTGCTTGTGCCTAATACAACTATTAAATCCATTCTTACACAACAAGAATTTGGAACCAAGAGAGGCAATTGGGTAGCCAAATTTTAGGAGTATGATCTTGACATCAAACCCACCAAGCTAGTTCAAGGAAAGGGATTATGTGAACTCATTGCTAAAGGAGTTGATGCCAAATTGTCTAGGTGGAAGTTGATATCCTGTTTTTATTTTCCTCAGCTCAACTGATGAATGGTATGTTGACATTGCACACTTTCTCACTTATGGAGAATGTCCATCCCATTTGAGTGCAAGGAAAAGAGAGCCATCAAATTAAGGTCTTCCCAATATGTGTTGTGGGAAAATGCATTGTTCAAACGAGGCATAGATGGAAGGTTTTTAAAATGTGTTGACAAAGAGCAAGTAGAAGAAGTTGTTCTCATCTTTTCATGACCAGCCTGTGGAGGTCATTTCTCTTCTATTGTCATAGCCCACAAAATCCTCTCGTGCTAGATATTATTGGCCTACCTTGTTCAAGGATGCATCAAAGTGGGTAGGCAAGTGTGAAGCATGTCAAACCTTTGTTGGAAGACCCAAATTGGCTACTTTACCTCTCATACCAGTAGTGATTGAGGAACCTTTTCAAAAATGGGGCTTATACTTCATTGGGACACTTAATCCATCTTCAAGTGTAGGGCATACCCATGTTTTAACTGCATCTGATTATTTTACCAAGTGCGTGGAAGCCATTCCAGTTAAAAGTACTAATTATGAAGTAGTATGCAACTTCATCAAGGAGCACATCTTGATAAGGTTTGGGCTAGCAAAAAGATTATCACCGATAATGCTTCCAACTTTTTCTTCTACTAAGATGATGGATTTCTGCTATGGCTATGGAATTTCCCTTTCTCACTCTTCATTTACTATCCCCAAGGGAATGGGCAAGCAGAATCAACTAACAAGAACTTGGTCACCATTGTTTGGAAGCTTGTTAATGACTCTTAGAGGAACCGGCATACAAAACTATATGATGCTTTATGGGAAGATAGGATTACACCTAAGAGAGCCATTAGAATGTCTCCTTTTCAAGTGGTATATGGATTTGAAGCTCAGCTTCCGGTGACACTGGAACTACCAACCTGACCTTGCATTTGATGAAGGCCATTAAGGATGCCAACTTTACCAATTCACTAGACAAGAGAATTATGTACCTCTAGAAGTTGAATGAAGACAGATTGCAAGTGGTTGATAGGATATCAGCTCATCAACTCAAGGTAAAATATCTATTTGACAAAAAGGCTAGACCCAGAACTTTTCAAGTGGGAGACAATGTTCTTCTTTGGGACAAAAGACATGAACCTCAAGGCAGCCATGGTAAATTTGATTCCCTTTGGCTTGGTCCTTTCAAAATCAGACATTTTGTTGGTGAGAATTCTTTTTACCTGGATTACATGGATGGATCTCCTCTCCCACTTCCTTTTAGTGGGGAGTTTTGAAGTTGTTCAAAACCTAGTAGTCTTGGCGGTCCCTCTATACATTAGGTATAGCATTTTTTCTTTCCTTATTTTTGTTTTGGTTGTTTCCCTTTCTACGTTATCTTCTGTGTTGGTTTTGCTTCTTTTTGACTCCGTTACCTAATGGCTAAGACAACGATATAATCGATTACCCAGAATTCTCTAAGGTTCTTGATTTTGCCTCTTTCCTCTGCCAAATCATCCCCAGAAGGAGCCAACTATTGTCCTCTCAATTTTCCCCACCTTTTCAAATCTAAATTCATGAAAATTGGAGCCCTTCCATGGAAGAAATTCATGTTTTAAACTCCTCATGACTCTTGTTTTCATTTCCCCATGAATTTTTAATCATTTTCCTCAGTCTACTACCGTTAAAACATTTTACCTATTTTCAATAGGTGGGAAATGATTTTGGTTCTCCTTTTATGAGTTGGAATGCATGGGACCTTGCATCTTTTGTTTCTAACCTTTTGCAGAGAAATAAATCCTCATTAGGAGTAAGAATGGTGTCTTCCCACTTCCTAGAAATTTCTACATTCTTCTCCGCATCAAATTATTTCTTAGGAAGGCGAGGCTACGCATTTGTTTCCCATTAGATGCGGTTGGGTGGGTTTCTTTGTGAACTTATGACTTTTGGTGATTTTGGGAAAAATGCCAGATTTTCCCCACATCCCCGCTAGTCCCTAATTGGCTGGAGCAGTTTTGGCGAGAGGTTCGGGTCGGCAGATCCATTTTATTTTCTAAGGCATTATGGTGAAAAGATAAATTTTCAAGCTAAGGCCCGCACCAATCAAAGAAGGACACATGCTCATGTTGAAAATTCAATGGCGGGGTATAGACTCGAGGGGAAAGTTGGAAGTTTTCCCTTTTCCAAAATAGATAAAAAGCAAGGCACATCCTTACAACCAATAAGGTGGCTCCACGTGTCAATAGATCAGAGAGGGACACATGGTTATTTCTTAGTTCATAAGCGCTTCGGCGGACTAACAGAGACTTTGGGAATTTTAGCCTTGTTTCCACAAAAGGTGAAGAGTTCTAAAATGGCCCATGGCCCTACCCAAGTGAAAGGAAAATTTCTAAGTTGAGGCCCACACCAATCACATGGTGACACATGGCCTACGTTGAAAATTCAATGGTAAGGATGCGGACTTTCGGGAAAAGATGGAATTCTTCCCCTTTCTCAAAATAGATAAAGTCTAAAGCAGAAGTGCATCCCCGCAATCAATCACATGGTGCCATGTGTCCACGTTGAAAATTCAAAGTGGGCCGGCGGAGGTTTTCTAGATTTTGATCCTTTTTGTTAAAAGATTTCAAATGGCGTTTGACCGCTTTTCCTCACCACTCGAGATGACACCACATGTCGACTTTTGGCGGAGTTGCGGGGCGAGCAAATCAAGAAAATGTGATTTTTCTCCCAGATGTTAGGAAATGCAAAATTTCTTCCCTGTGGCTATTGTTGTTTGGATCTTGCCATGTGTAGGGTCCAAATTTGAAGGTAAAAGGGGGAAAAAATAGCCAAATGCCCTCTTCTAGTTTTTATCGCCATTAATGAACCAGAGCTCTACAAAACATGAAAAATGGCTCATTCTTCATTCTTTTCCCTATATTCCTTGTCGGTCCTTCATGAGATGTGTTTTGGAGCCAAATTGATAAGTTTAAAGAGGTATAAAGTTTAATCATCAGAAAACATATTTTATCGGGCATACACGATAAAATGAGATAAAACTTATCAATAAACACTTGAGTGCTATGAAAGTGGTTAAAAGGTGGAAATGGCAGGACCACGTGAAGGAGAAAATCATGAGATGTCCCCTGCTAAAAATAGTCATGCTCAAACCGAAAAGATTTTTTTCCTTTTTGAACATCTTGTTTTCATGAGTGTTTGTTTCATGTCACTTTCCAGAAGTGGATCTACAACAAACATTATCCCTTTCAGATATTTTTTTCTTGGGGAAAAAGTATGGATGAAACAAATTGTTATAAATACATGGCTTTGGCCACGGGAAAAAGGGATTTTGGTTTTATGGGAAAGTTGTAAATTTTGAAGTAATTCAATACAGAAGTTCTTTCTTTCTTGCCTTCCTCTGTTATACCTTTCTCTCTCCTTTCTTGATTCAATGGATCTTTTATTTTACATCCAATAAAAAATTTGTGTTATAATTTGTGTGAATCTTTAGAACTTTGTGTCTACAGATTTTTGTAGGTGGTGAAGTAATTGATCCTTTCTATATTTTCTTGGTTCAATGTGAGTAGGGAGATACTCTGCTATCTATATTTCCCAAAAGCATTGTTGTTTTCTTCCTTCTCCCATATCTATATTCTTCCATTACTTCGATTGATAATATTTTAAGTATGAAAATGTTCCGAGATATTAGGGTCCAAACATTGAGATTTGTATATTTGTAAATTTGTATTTCCTACTTTCAATAAGGGAACCTCTCCCATTAAAGAGGAGGGACTTACTATCCCATGTTGTGGTTTTGACTCATGTTCAATTCGAAACCCAACAGTTTTGGTGAATTTGCTAGGGAATTAATTGTAAATGGATTCTAAGTTTTAATAACAACTTCTTGATCATCTTTGATCTGGAAACTCCAAGATACACTCAGGGTAGAAGAACCCTTGGGGAAGAAGACCCTAATTTCCAACTTTTGGATCATCAAGGTTTCTCCCTCCCTTCTTCATCAAGAAAAGAAGAGGAACAAGATGTACAAGCACTCCTTCTACTAGAGATAGAACTTCCTGGGAGTGACATGCCTAAAGATCAAATCAGTCCTAATTTGCATGATTTGATTCTTTGGTGTTTTTGTTCCTCTCCAAACAAACTTTCCAAGGATGGCAACTCCTCTTCCTTGGGGCCAAAGGGTTGGGCCTCTTGCTCTTCCCAGCCATTGCATGAATTTCCTAGAGGAAATAAAAAGAATTTCCCTAAATTTAGAGGTGATGGGAAGGTTCATCCAGATGAACATATTGCAGCCTTCATTGTTGCTTGTGGTGTTCTCGGGGTTGAACATGAGGATATCTCTGTTAGAATTTTTGTGGAGACATTACAAGATAATGTTGTTGATTGGTTTTATCATCTCCCTGCTGGATCCATCACTAATTGGGACACCATGACAACCCAGTTTGAGAAGCGTTTCAAACATGTTGAGGATGTGCATGCCCTCTTGGCCCAGATTTCTCAAATCAAGAAAGAGTCACATGAGCCCATGAGGGAATTTGTGGCCAAATTCAACAGGCATTTCTCTCTCTCAATCCTACTCTCTTGGAATAATTAAGATAAGATTATATAGCGGTAGCGTAGTGCTTTGATTAGTTATTCATAGTGATATATGATAAAAGGAGATAGCCTTGACTGGAGATTGACCTAAAAGGTGTCATTGTCCCATAGTTTAGAGTTTTTCTATGTTTCACTAGGTGTTGAGATTTGTCTTATCAAAGGGTGAAATATTAGGTGACAATAGTTTCCATGATATATTTATTTTCCAGTTTAGGAGGATTACCAACCTAACAGTCTTTATTAGAGGTTCACCACCCTATAAATGGATGTTAAATATCCCATCAGAGTGTTTAATTCCAAGATCCAAAAATGTCGACATCTTGACCACCAAACCAACAAACCCACAAATGATTTGGAAATAGATACTTACAATAATGCCCTAGAACCCATTACCTTAGTCTTCTTGAGTTTACACACCTAAATTTTTATGCTTTCTATTTTCATACCTGTTACTAACAATTCTCTTTTTAGGTTAGAGGTTGTTGATGCAATCTCTGGAACGGGTGCCTTAAAGGTCTCATGATGGGATATGGTATGGTTATTCACTTAACCATTAGGTTAGGGATCATACATGGAGAGAGAGAAACTTTCAATCCCATTTATGTATTTCTTTTGCTCATATTCCTCTTATCTTCTTTTTTTCCTCCTCATTCTTCTGACATCTTGCTAAATCATGACCCCCTTTATTTTGTTTTGTAGTGATCTCCACCTTTTATTTCTACTTGCATTTTCCTCCTTTGTTGACGCCATCACTGCGGGTGATTGCATAGGTCCAAACTCAAATTACCTATCGACACCTTCACCCATAGGTGATGGCGTCGATATAAATACCGCAACTCCCATCTCGTACATTAAGGACATCACATAATTAAACAAAGTAACATGCCATTATCTTTTATCTTTAGCTTCTAGATTTCTTGCATCTTGGCTCTTGGATTTGAGATTATTCTTTCTTGGATTGGTTTGCTTGTACTTTTGGGTCAACTGTATTGAGTTAGGAATGGCTTGTTTCCTCTTCTCCACCTAAAAGTTATTCTCTCTTGGTGTATGGTCCTTAGGAGATAAATGCATCAGCAATCGCCCCCAACAGGTAAGTTCTCTAACTTACTTTTTGATATTGTATAGAGTAGTTTCCTACATTTGATACATGCTCTATGTTAGCTTAGTATTTTATGGACATTCTAGGTTAACATATTACATTTCAGTTCTTCAATTCATGTTACATGCTTTCCTTAGGTCAAAGCATAAACTTTGCATGATTCTTCTCTTTATAATTACCCCTATAGTTTTGATACATCTATAACATTCCTTCCTCTTCTTCAACCTAAGGCCTTGGGAACCTTATTTTTACCAAGTGTGAGGGTTAGTTCCCTTCGATTATGTGATCATAGATATCCATTTATTCCCTTTAATTCTATCCATTTGTGTGTTGGTCTTGATGTGTCCCTCACTTGTTTCCTTGAATACCCTAGTTGAATGGATGATTAGAGTGCATAGTGCCTAGACACATTTTTTCCCACCATACATCCATAATGAACCCAAAATGAATCCTATTTTGTCCCTTCTGATTGAGCACAACTTGTTAAAAGTACCCAATTTTCATGTTTGTATTTTTTCAAAGTGTTTAAAATTTCAAAAAAATCCTAAAAATCAAATTTTCCAGACACCATCGGCCTGTGTTTCATTTTTGTGCAAGGTCGATCCTATATGTCTTGGCTAATATTCATCATAGATGTCATTTTCCATTGTGTCATTTACAGGGCCAATCTTTTCTCTTTTGTCCAACCTTTTCCAAAAATGCCTTCGGCCCTTGTGAAACACTTTTTCCATGTTCAATTGTGTTGGTAGCCTATTTTTCTAAGCTTCTTCTTGTTCAGATCAACACTTCAGCATGGATTATCTTAGCCTAGGGCTCTCCAAATATAGTGAACAATCACTTTCATAAACCAATTTTCTAATATTAGGATTTCTTTGTTATTCAAATTGTTGTGCGGTAGGAGCTAATCAGAAAAATTACAATACCTATAATAATAATGTCTCAGGAGAGGAATAAGAAGAGATTAAAATGGAGGATATCTTTGATTTCCCACCTAAAATCTAGAAATTCCTTGATAATTTTCCTCTATAGAAAGGGGAACCTGAGTCAGTAGTTCAAAAACACCTCCTTGAATTTGTTATCGAGCAACTTGACGATAGGGAAGATAGTGGGAAAAATATTATGGCAGGCTCATCTAGGACTTCCACTAGCTCAAATCCCACTAATATTAACTTATAGATCATAGACACAATGATACGGAATTTTTTTTTCACTATGGTCTAACTCCTACAAATGTAAACCAATATGGTCCAAATGGTCAATCATCCTAATCTAGGCTTCGGGGTGTAATTTTCACACCCAATGGACCTAATGGGGCACCTATTACCCAACCTCCCATTGACAATAGTATTTAGGGTAGTCCAACAAGAGCGGATATCACATTATATCACTAGCATTGATATTAGAGTTATTTCCCCTTCTATCTCATATGATGGGTCAACTAATCCTACTTTACACATTAACATTAAGGCGTTTGGTAACCTTTATAAAGAGTGGATAAAAGTCAATTCTTATGCCGCCACTAAAATCTTAGCTAATAATCTTACTGGAGATGTGTTGTATAGTATCATACGTTACCCCTAACTCTATAGTGGAGTTAGAATATCTAGTAACAACTTTAGTTAATGAGTTTCAATATCATGACTTTCCTGAAAATAACATCAATGCTTTTATCAATTGTAAACAACATGAAAATGAATCAGCTCAAATGTTCATCAAGTGTTGGAAAACTTTATCTACCAAGGTAGAACACAATATTCTAAATGATAGCCTTTTCCAACTCTTCCTTCAAGCCTTAGAACCTCGCCTTTAGTACAAGGTTAGGTTCTTTTCTCCTACCTCTATGGATGAGGCTTTTGAACAAGCCAAAAGAAAGGATTATCTTATGATGGAGTTTGACAAAGATCCTCCTTGTAACTAAACAACTAAATAGATACAAATCCTTTAGAAGTCAAAGAATAGGAATTCTACGAATAATGGGGTCTCAGATACCCTTCCTATTATGGCTTCTGTAAATAGAAATTTCTTTGCTATTGATAAAAAACTAATAATAATAAGATCCAACTTTCTCATTATCAGTCATTACCTATAGATGAATTGAGAAAGTGTATGCCTAAACCATTTAGTCAAATCTTAGACACTTCTCAACCTATTCCCCAATGGCATAATGAAAACAAATTCTGTTAGTGGCATGCCAATTGGGGTCACTCTCATGAGAACTATTGTTCCCTTTATATGGTTTCCATCACTTTATTTTTATGCCCTCAATTTGATCATGAGGCTATTTATAGAGAGAAGTTGACTGAAGTAATCAAGTCTCGTGGATCTCAAAGACAAAAGGATTATCATAATTCCCTTAATCAACCTAATGAAGAGCTTAAATTTTTCCTTGACCCTATGCCAAATTATAGTTTAAGTGAATGTTCTAAGAAGCCAAAAAGTTCCACAAAAAATGTGGTTGATCCTGACTATCCCCTTGAGAAAATAGTGTCTATAAATGATGCGAGGCATGTGATTGCATATGTAGAGCCTGAATACCCTCCATCAATCCATCCTAAAACTCATAGAGTCATTTATCCCTATTTATTCAAGAATCATATTCCTAAAGCTAAAAATCCACCTTCTACAGATGTCATTAGCCCTTGTAATATAAGCTGTTGCAAGGTCAAGTGTGTATGAAAGTGTTTTTCCAACCATAGACACCTTCGGCTAGACCAATGACATTGAGCGCAAAAATAAGCCATTTATGATGTTATCTAATTACCCCTCCTTTTGATCCTATTTCTGGGGATTCTAAACACTCTCAGCCTATTGCTTAGTCCAGCCATGACGAGTGGGATCCTTTGGAAGAAATCTCTTAGATTCCTGGTCCAATTCCATTTCTAGATATCATGTACACGTCACCTCACCATCGTGACTGTCTCATGACTACATTATTTGGCATGAATATACCTTTCCCTCCTACTTTGGGACATTCTCCCACCTTAGATGTTTTGGAAGAAAGTATCTAACATCAATGCGAGGAACTATCCCTTTTTACGGATCAAGCCACTAATGTCCAAACTCGTATCCGTTTTCACATAGCGGCCATGATCTAAGATGAACTCTTGATGCGGGTAGATCATCCTCCGCTTTTTATATTTATGCAAATTGATCAAAACACAATTAATTTTGATCTCGTTGACAAGGTTGTTGGTATTTATGTGGCCTCTTTATATTTGATTAAGGCTCTAAGATATTCAATATAAAATCTTAAGACCATGCGTACTACTTGTTAAACACGTATGATCATTAGTAAATTTTTCCTATGGGTTGTATTTGGTTACCTATCAATTTACCTCCTAGGATAGTGTGTGTGAAGGTCATGGTATTCAACTTTCTCTTATCTCACAATATCCTTCTTGGTTGACCTTGGACCCACCACATGCATGTGGTCACCTCTTTGGGGTACCAATGTGTTAAGTTTGCACATCAAAGGGAAATCTATAAAATACAAGGTGACCCAAATCCCTAAAATTATGATAATCTCCAACAAAAGGGGATGTATAAATTCCCAACTCTTCAAGAAATGTCTCTAATCTCATTCTGTGACTATCAACACTTTAACTACCCCATTGAGTCTCTTCACGGTAATGTAGGTCATCCATAGTTGGTCAGGTGCATGCCTCCCAACCTCTTGGATTTTGATGATGATGAACCTGATGAGATTACCGTTAGGATCAACACTTTTGACCTATCGAATTTTATCATTTTGTAACTTCCTCCTCACTTGCAACTTCGCAAGGATTCATTTACTCCCTCTACTATTTCACGAACACCTCAACCTCCACCCAAACAAAAGGTTCAACTTGAAACCACATTTTATTCTTACATGATAAACACATCCACCCCTAACTATGATGATTGTTATGTATTGGATGATTCCCATTCTCGATAGTTACACCCAAATTTGGGATAGAGAGGTCCAACATTACCAAGAATCTCTCTAGCACATGCTCATCTGCGATGTGAATATTATTCTTGTGTAATAAAACTCCTCATATTCAGCCAAACCCCATCCTAGTAGGCCAACATTTGATCCTTAGGAATCTCCTTTGACCTCATCCTCTTCTCATAATACTATTAGATCGTGTAACATGTATCCTCTAAAGGAAGGGAAGCGTATATCAAATTTTGACTATAAGGTCGATTACCTTATAGATGATGAAGCACCATATGTGCTAACATCATCCATACCAACCCATATCTCTCATTCACATCCTTCCCTACCCCTTGTCATTATGGCTCCTCCACATTCTAGGGAAGAGCCATATTGCACATGGAATGAAGCTCGGAGTATGATGTGTTTGAATACATAGCCTATAAAAATCATATGAAAAATATCAAAGCTGAGGTTAGGTGAGATCAATCCTGAAAGGATACATGACCTTCTACCTCAACTCCATTATATTCCTCAAACCACAATTATTGCTCGTATACCAATGCGAATATCATTTTATGTGTGGCAACCACTGGTTCCCGAGTCCTCTTCACTTGAAATAAGTGTAGAGTTGACTATTCTTGGAGCCATCCACCTTCCCCTACACTATCATGACCACAACGTATATATGGGGCTCCACCTCATCCCGCACCTTGCCCCACTCTTGATGACATTCGACATGGCATCCTAGCTTGATTGGATGACCAAATTTATGAAACCATATTTTCCACATGATCTAAAGTTCATTACAAGGTAGGAATTACCAAGCATGATCGAGGACCTCATGAATCATGCACATAGTCATATCTTGATCCAAGTAGATGATATCATACCGATACTATACAATCATTTTCCCCTTGTGGCTAAACATCTTCTTCAAAATATCTTGACCTTTATTTCTTGAGTGTATGCTCTCACCTTAGCTTGGGCTCTAGGCCCACCTTGAGTTTTTTTGAATCTTCAAACTTCTCTATCCTTGCTTGGGATCTTCGCCCACGTAGGTTTTTCATCAATATCTTTTTCCTAACATCCAGACGGTCTTGATTCTACGTATTTTGGATTCAATTCTCCTCAGCTTTCCTTAAGTGGATTTCCAAAGTCTTGTGCATCCTTGCTTAGGTATTTGACCTTGCTTGGATTTATGTCCTAGGCTTTCTTTTCTAATCGTCATTATTATTTTTCTCAAGCACCATGAGGATAAAGAAAGGAAATAAATATGTAAATCATCATCCATTAATTTTAATATTCACCAACATCATCAAAATAATCATATACATATATATATATATACATATATATATATATATATATATATATATATATATATATATATATATATATATATATAAAATATGCAAAGAATAAGCATTCAAATATGTAATACCTAAGTGAATGAGAGAGGAAATATAACTTAGCTGATTTTGTGCAACCTAGGAATGATCGAGACTATGCATTTGCTGGAATAGGATAGAAACAATGTCATCAAGACATGATGAGGGTTCAAAACCCTAGAAATGTTTAGTGAAGAAACACCCACAAAAGGATAGGAGCACCCTAAGCGTTGGTGATTGATATAGGATTCTATTTCCACTTAGATGTTTGGAACCTAGTATTTTCTTGGTCAGAGGATCTTTGTTGTTAGTCACTCTTTATCACTCTAGTTTTTCTATTGGATCACCAATTATACGTGTAACCTATAAAATAAATGACTACCTGCACATGCCCACAAACCACATCAAATATAATAAAAAGATGTAAAATGGGGATTCAAACTGACCCCTACGGTCATCCAAAGAGTGAACTTACGACCAAAAATTGTAATACATGTAAAAATACATGTAGTTATGTGTGTGTTCCATTCCCTAGGTTTACCTTATGTAAGTTACACAATAATATCGGGCTAGATATAGATTGTTAAATATGTAAAATGTGTATGATGGAATAGAATGAACTTCTCTTCTATGTTGTGTATACAGATCAATACAACCCTTGTCCCTTGTATGAATGTGCTAGATGTATGATTTGTAGTGCTCTTGTGCCTTTATAAAAGCTTAGGTGATGATAGATAATGCTTATAGTTCTTGGCCTTTTAATTGAGAGAAGTAACTAAGTATATATATGATTCCCTTGTTTGAATTTTTGTACTTAACAACTAAAAGGCAAACCCAAAGTGTTAAAAGGTGACCAAGAGGTGAAAAGAACCAAAAAAAAAAAAAAGAAGAAAGAGAAGGAAAGGGGAACCCTTGAGGGACAAGAGTTCCTAAGTGATTCTATCCTAATCAAAAGGTGCTAGTGTTTAAGACCATAAAAAAAAAAAAAAGTCAAGTGCTTTGGTAGAGATGTAAGATATGTAAGGCCATAAAGTGCAAGAGATAAAGTAACCGAAATTCCAAAAGGAGTTGTCAACCAATATTTTTCTTTCTTAGTGATTAACTAAAATTAGAGATATGTGGATAGTTAATCTAATCTAGAACAACATGTAAATACAATAAATAGAGGTAGAAAAAAATTATAGAAAACAACCCAACCAACTATGAAGATGAAAATGTTAAACCCTAGAGTGCAAGGAGAGTTAGAATGAACTCATATGATTAAAAAATCTCATTGGACTGTAATGTGAGAAATGAATAGAGGAACAGGAAGTAGGAATGACTATGTAGAGGCCCCAAAAAGTATGGATTGAAGCTATCTAGCTAGACTGGAGTGCCTAGAGAAGGAATGGGGCGTCTGCAAGCGTTATTGTCTATAAAATGGGCACCCGATATGTGTAAAATATATGGAACTAAATTTGATAGGTTTGGTAGGTGGTCTGAAACCCTTGTTGTGTGACACATATTTTTCCTTTCTTTGCGTCGAGTGTCATTGATAATCCAAGATGAATAGAAGACCTGTAAAAGAGCAGAAGAAGTATCAAACCCCTAAAAAATAATGCAAATGAATGGGTCTCGACTGACCTCGGCTACCACAATAGTGGGCTTAGCAACTAATTATTACACTACATTTCGAGACACAAATGTACTTCTTCTATGTGTGTGTTCCCTAGCTGCTCTTTTTCCAGTCACATTTTGTGAAGTAGTGAGCAATAACTAGATGTAAAATGTAGCATAATGGTAGTTGGAATAGAATAGAATCCCTCCCCTATGCTTGTGTGATGTAGATAAATTGGCCTTATCCTTTGTGATGGAGCTAAGTGAATGTAAATTATCTCTAAATTCCTTAGATGGATGTAACCCTAGGTGGATGATAGTAGTGATTAGTGCTTGGTCTCATAATTTTATATTTATTATGTTCTCTTTATCTAATTACGTAACTAACCCCAAAATGGTTGAACACCAAAATGATAAGAACTTGAAATGAATATAAAGAGCCCAAAAAGTGGTGGGAAAGTTCAAGAAGGATCCGGGCACCCCTGGTGGGACCAAGGCACCCATGGGTGCCCCAAGATAATCTGGGTGCCCTAGTCAAGGCTAAAATGATAGGAAATGATGAACACTAACTACACATGTGGGTTCAAGAGGTCAAGAACGAGGAAATAAAATAAATCAAGATGGCCAAAATATGGGGGTTAATTAGTAATTTCATCACTCAAAAACCCTCTAAATAGTAGTATGAGACTAATACTAGATAATGTCTAATGTGCATTATTTATGATGTATGATACTTAGAAAATAAAAGTATGATAATTGTATGATGAAGAGTAATATGATGTTTGGTGTATGAAATATAAATATGGAATCATTGAAAATTATATAGCTAAATGTAGGTCGTATGATGTATAACACAAGATGTATGGAAAGACACAATGTGTAATTCTTATAGTGTAGTGTGTGGGGTTCATGTGTGGTAAGCCCTCAATAGTCAAGTGTGAACTAAAACACAAAGCTGTGTCAATGGGTAATGACAATACTATTATAAGTGTGATGAGTGCACCATGCGATGAGGATGTAAGATACATATGCTAGAAGTATGTTATGTTGTGATGGATGATGCTTATAGATTAGGTGGAAATAATATGCCCCCAAGTATGTAAGCAATGGAAGTATAGTCAAAAGATGCTAAGTGGATCAATGTAAGGAGTAGCTTCCTTAAAAAAATGATGGGAGACGGTGGAGATAGAGGAGTGTGACCATCCAATGGTTCATCATCATAGTAAGCTTCATTCGGGTCCCAATCATCAACATATGTAGGATCGATAGCAAATGTTGGAATAAAAATTTTAACTTTAAGTGGTGATTTATGCATATGACTTGGTGATGTGGCGAGATAATTTTAATGGAGTAGTGAGATATTCCTTAAGAGGAGGAGGTTACTTAGCTTGAATTGTTAATATAAATGACGACTTAGTAAGAGGATTTGATTTAGAGAAAATCATGAGAAGTGATGGCATGTTTTTATTTTGTAATTTGGTAGAGGATGGAGTAGGAGGAGGTGGTGAACTAATTTGGAGATGTTTTTTCTTATGTTGACTTGGTAATGTCATACATGGTTGCTTAGGTGGCTCTTGACTAAGCTGAAGAATGTGCATGGGAAGCGAGTGTGGTGATTCTCATTAGATGTAGAAGGAGTATACTTAGGATCCCATTGAGATGTAACATCCCATTAGGCAATGAATGAGATAAACCCTTGATGCTCAAGATGCTTGACTCTACGTTGTAAGGAATAGCAATCATTATCATTATGTCCATTGATTCGATGATAATTTTAATATGGAAGACCTTGATACTTTGTTAGCTAATGAGGATAGTAATTCTTAGGAAGCAAAGTGATCAATTGACAAATAAGGAGAAAAGTGAGAATACCATGTTGCTTAGTATTATGCTAAAATATGAGAGGATCAGGTAATGACATGACCTAAGGTTTAACTATATGACATGTAGTGGACATAGATTGAAGAGGAGATGTAGAGGGAGAAAAAACATGAGCCTGAGAAGCATCCTTAAGATGTTAGATTTCAGATTTGAGAGATGTGATCGTGGATTCCATAGCCTTAAACTTGTCTTGAAACAAAGAATGTAAAGCTTGAATTGATTCTAATGGAGGTTGATTAGATGGAGGATCACTAGGGTTGGTAAATAGACAAGCGAGCATAAGACTTAGTTCATGTGGCGATGTATTTTCATAAAAATACTTGATGTCTAAAGATTTTTGCAAAACAATATGACAATTAGGGTATCTCTAAGTAAATCACATAAAGAAACCTCGACCCATGATAGAGAAAACCGAGGATCCTAAGCATGAAAGATGTTGGGTTCACTAAAATGTTTAACTAAGATTGGGGATATGTGGATAATTAATCTAATCTAGAACAAAATGTAAATACAAGTAAATAGAGGAAACATACAACTATAGAAAACAAACCAAGCAACTACGAAGATGAAAATGCTAAACCCTAGAGTGCAAGGAGAGTTAGAATGAACTCAACTAATTATAGAAGCTCACTGGATTGTGTTGCACAAATACCTTAAGGAATAAGAAGCAAGAAAGAATGTGAGGAGTCCCCAAAAAGGATGGATCCAAGATATCTAGCTAGATTGGAGTGCCCGAGAAGGACTAGGACACCTACAGGAGCTCTAGTTTATAGAATGGGCACCCTCCTCCGTATAAAATATCTCGAAACTAAGTTTTACAATTTTGGCGGGAGGTCTAAAACCCTAAATGTGTGTCATATTAGATTCATTGTATTGCGTCAAGTGTTGTTGTTAATCTAAGATGAATAGAAAACCTGCAAAAAGGTAGAAGTATCAAAACACTAAAAATAATAATTCAAATGAATGGGTCATACTGACATCATCTACCACAATAGTGGGCTTACTAACTGGGTGATGCACTACATTATTGACCTGAATGTAGTTCTGGTGTGTGTGTGCATCATGTTCCCTAGGTTCTCTTGTGCCATTAACACTTTGTGAAGTAGCGAGCAATAACTAGATATAAAAATGTAGTAGAATGGTGGATAGAATAGAATAGAATCCCCTCCTCGTACGCTTGTGTGATGGAGATGAACTAACCTTGTCCTTTGTGATGGAGCTAAGTGAATACAAATGATCTCCAAATTCCTTAGATGAATGCAACCCTAGGTGGATGATAGTAGTGACTAGTGCTTGGTCCCTCATTATGGTCTAATAACGTTATATTTATAGGATTGTCTTTATCTAATTTCCTAATTAATCCCGAAATGGATGACCACCAAAAATATACGAACATGAAATGGCTATAAGGAGCCCAAAAAGTGGGGGAAAGTTCAAGAAGGATCGAGACATCCGGGTGGGACCAGGGAACCCATGGGCACACCATTTAAGGAAAAATGACTAAACAATGAAGAAAACCTGACTGGGCATGTGGGTACAAGAGGTCAAGAATGAAAAATAAAATAAACCAAGATGATCAAACTACGAGGGTTAGTTAGTATCTTCTTCAATCAAAACCCTCTAAATAGTAGTATGAAACCGAGACTAAATAATGTCTAATGTGTATTATTTTATGACTACACTTAGGAATCATGTATACATTAGTATGATTTAGGACCTAGAAATGTACCCAAGTGCATATATTTTGTGTCTATACACCTAAGTAAATTATGACTAAATCAAGGCCCTAGATTTGATCTAATCTCCTTTGTTAGATTTGTTAAACCTAAAATTCAAAAGTGATGATATATTTTTACCTATTATTTCATTTCTTCTCTCTTTTTCATTTGGGTATTTTTACCTATTTTGTTCTACATGGAGAATAGAGACAAAGGAGGATTTAGGGAAAGAATGAAGGATGGTTGCTAAACTTCTATCTATTGTTTCCCAAGGGTTTCATTTCTAAAAAAATTAATCCTAATTTTACGGGGTGAGGATGTTTGATCCAAACCAGGACATTGATGATGTATTTTGAGATATCATGACTATATTTTTTGATGTATAAAATGATTGGACATTCGGTGCTCTCATGACATATTTTTCTTGGGAAACTTACTCTATAGTCGACACATTCACAAAATCCTTCTCCCTATAAGAAATCAATACAAATCACACATTCAATCCTTTCCACACAATCTACATGATATACTACACAATAAATGATATACATTACACACTACCCTATGACACACTCTAGTTTCATGGTCCATATTTGATGTTGAAGGTCTATATCTCAAATGGACCTCATCAAAATCAAATGTTTAATCAAATTGTTCATTCACTCACGTGTTTACACTCTACACTTTGGGCTTTGATGATCACATATTTCTAATACACTCAATTGAAACCATGTCTTGATGATGCACTCTCGTTTATGGTTCATTATTTCTTGTCGAGGGGCATAAATAAATGAGCCTCATTGCATACATACACATACACTCGGGGCATGTTGCTCTATCATTCACTCTACATTTCATTTTGTCTCATTCACATCATGCTACATATCTTGGTCACACTTAGTATGGCAAACATTTAATTGTTACATGCACATCTTATTACACATGCTTGATAGATATCTTGTATTTCATTATGTTTATTGTACACATATGTAAATTCACTTGCCTGTCTAGTTGTGATCCATGATTATAGGTATCTATTACATGAAACATAGATATTTGGCACAATAATTATTACTAGGTCCATAGTGGATCCTGGGGCATCCACTTTCATACATTACAAGTGTTATTGTTTCATTTTGGTCTATACCACACTACTTTATCAGATTATACATGTTTTGACATACTTTTTATCTTTCTAATATACTAACAAGTGCTTCATGTGCAACATTTTTTTGCAAGGCTATTTGCTTCCATGGTTGTTTGTTACATTACTTGTCATTGCTTTTTCTTTGTATGCTACTATTTGTGGGATTTACCCTTTGTCTTGTGTGCACACTATCTTCTTTATGTTTCTTCAGCCTTGATTGTCTTACAACATCATGAGTGATGTCCCATGTTTGTAACCCACTTTTCATGTTCTACATTGTCTTCTTATGTGTTTACATTATCATCTAACATCTTAGCTTACATATTGTATGCTTAGCATACATTTTTATTCTACATGCACGTGTTTGTATTTTTTTAATAACACTTTTCTCTCGTGCAATCTATTTACATGTGCCTTTGTTTCTACCAAGCATGTTCCCTTCCTCGTAGGGAACAACCTCAAGACAATGGTCATTCCTCCTTTTGGCTGCATACTCCTTCAATAATGTTGCATGCATCCTAAATGAGGGGGAATCATTTGGGTGAATTAGTCACCCCATACATTGTTATACACAACACAACATGGTATGAGTATAACATTTTTTCATTTTCAATGCTTAGAATTAGACTTGGGTCCTTAGCACAAACCAACCCTTCCTAGATTCCTGTAACCAAGGGGAAATTACACAGCAATTGGTAGTTCAACATAGTATACAAAACTCTACACAATGGAGTTTACAGGGCACACATCCTTAGCACTTGTTTTTATACACATTATCTATAGTGGTGTTCTAAATTGTGGGAAGCATTTCAAGGTTGGAGGATAAAACTAAACTTTTCTCCCTACACTTATTCCATATCACTAGTGTGAGATCACCCCAAAAACTCCCAGATAACACAATTGGCATGAGATATTTTGAAAAATTTGTTCATCTACAACATCTTTAGGATCCTTTCTACACTCTTTTACTTATCATTGATCAGGTGCACATGTTCCTTTTTCATATTTTCTATGTTTTTACATACTTATTATAAATATACATGCATATTTGATTACTTGTTCATTCTTCTCTTTTATAGGTTCATCCGTATGGGAAGCGTTAGTTAACATCACTCAACATCATTCAAAAACATCGAAAAAGGCACATTTGCAACATCTACACATGCATTTCCTCCCTAGGTTTGTCATTTTGTTACTTTTTTCACTTCCTCATCCTTATCATCCACGCTTCATAATTTTTTTCACTCCATGCTTTGTCTTGTCCCTTGGTATGCTCTTTATACATTTATCTACATGGTTATCGGTACACATCTCTATCAACTTTATGTTACTGAGCTTTCCGCTCACCAATATAAAGTGGGGGAAAATGTAGACATTAAATCACACACTTTGGGTAATTATCTAGTCCCGATTACATACTACTATTCATATGATTCCTAAGTAAAAAAATTATTAATCAACCCATGTCTTTGACCACCTTTCTTATATTTTTATTGTTCTTACACCCTCATTTTCTCAATCTACCTTTTTATACTTTGATATTTATCATCTTTGATGCTCGTGTCAGTGCCCTCGACCTCTTTGTACTTTACTCACATATTTTGGTTCATTTCTAATCATTTGAGAATCTTATATTTTTGGTATTCGACCTTTTCGGGCTTAATTACAAAATTCAAGGAAAGTTATCATATAAATATAAAGTTATGTGATCATAATAAGGGACCAAGCACTAAGAATTAGCTATCACCACCTAAGGTTGCATCCATCTAGCACCATCCAAGGGATACAAGAGGGTTGGTTATTCTTCATACACTTCATAGGAGGGAATTTCACTCTATTCCATGCAAACATCTGCTACATTTCTTTACATCTAGCTTACTTTCTCACTATCAAGTGTGATAAGCACAAGAGCCACCTAGGGTACGATTCCAAACACACATAAAACTACATTGGGTATAATATGTATTGTAGTTTTTAGTTGTAAGTTCACCATTGTGATGATTGAGGACAATATGACCCCTCATTTTACATATTTATTTTTTAGGATTTGATGTCTATTTGATGGTTTTGCAGGTATATACTTTATTGCAATTTTTGGTGAGCTCGGTGATCTCTGTGCAACCTCGTAGTGACCAAAAGTGAATAACAACTAACACTTTGTGTCCATGAAAAGTTGGAGTTTTAAGAATTTTCGTAGACTCTAAGTGCGAATTTCTAGCATATAGCACATGTGGGTGACCCGCCCCTTTTCTCGGGTGCCCCTGTCCACCATGATCCTCTATTTTTACATTTTTACGGAACTTTGTGCAATGATTTTGCCTCTCCATTCACCTAGTCATCACTTCGGTATAATTCAAAATTAATTGTGAATCAGCTAAGTACCTTCTTCTCCTCCTTGTAACTAGGGTTGTATATTTTATTTCTTAGTCTTGTTTGAGTTTATTTATGCACTTCATTATTATTTATGTCTTCGCTACAATAGCATTTAGATTAATTATATAAATCCACATTTATCTTAATCATTTTGGTGAACCTAAACTCAATTTACATGTTCCTAGGACCTTTATTACTCATCTTTCTAGGCTCTTGTCATCATGAGTATCTCAATTAATGACCTCTTGTTTATCAATCATGAATTAAGAGATAGAGTCAAAAATCTCCTCGCTACCACTCACATTCCTACTAATATACATCCATTCAATATATCGAACATTTTTCAATGCGTTTTCTCATCACATTTCTTTCCCTCTAATCCTAATGTTGATCTTATTATTTTTGATAATGATCCACCCTTGCATATCATGATTCACATTTATAATGTGGGTGTCAAGCATACTTTAATCGATAATGGATCTGAAATCAATCTTTGTCCTATGTCATTCCTTAGAAATATTGGTCTTTCAGATGCTAATTTTAGTCCATCATGTTTGTCTCTTCATGCATATGATGGTTCTATTCATCCATGCTTAGGTCACATTACCCTACCTATTATGGGTGGACCAAAAATTCTTAACATGGTTTTATTTGTCATTGAATTCCATGTTTCATACAACTATTTACTTGGTAGGCCATGGCTTCATGCCATGCAAGTGGTTCCCTCTATCGTACATCACTATTTTAAACTCATACATGAGGGCATCAAGTATACCGTTCTTGGTGACCATCATCCATATAAATATTGTGACCATGGTCCAAATACTACACTCCCTACTCCAAGAACTGATACTACTGATGAACCGTAACTTATGGATAATCCATCTCATTTGCCACTGCTTGAAGGTGCTATTTTCATGATAAATATTGTCTCATCTACTCCATCGCCTCCACCTACTACTAATATTGCAATGATTATTTATTGAGGGCTTGTCCGATCCAAGGATGTCGATCCATCACTGCACCTTCACATGGAAAATATTCGTAAGTATGCCTTCCATTTATATGCACCATTTTCATGAATGGATCTTATTGATAACATATTCCTTTCAATCCTACTATATATGAATCTATATGCACACGTGATGGATTGACTGACTAGGCTTCATAGTTGATGACATTTCACTTATATCTAATTCTCATCTTTACTATGGATCTATCTTCATTAATTTTGTTTATGGTCTTTGCATTTTCTATCTCACTATATTTCTTTCAAGTGCTCCGCACATTTCTCCACTTACACTTGTTAAATCTTGGCTTGATTACATCAGGGGCACGTTAGATCCCGATCACACTGATATATCATTTCCCATGCCATTTGGTCATGTCTTCATTTGCAATGACTCATTCCTAGGCTATTCATAAAACCTCACTCATTGGTATGCCCATGGTTTCCCACCGCCTCCCTTCACTAACAAGGAATACACTATTGGCATGTATAATTTACACCTTGCTAGCGCTTTACATAACCAACCCGACACTATTTCTTATCAAGTTTTAGATCCTTCACCAATTGGTTTTGATTATGAAAATGAGGGCCTTTTCAATGAAATTACTTGATAACTCTCACCATCACGCATTCGGGGTACATAATGCTTATTTTATCCCCCTCACTTTGACATTAACCAAGCATATTATTTTCTCAACACTCCACATCTACACTCACACATAAAACACATGCATATCGACAGACTCTAGTATCTCCATTTCCGATGATGCTCTTCTTCTTTGGTTCACACTTTACTCTTGAGTGCATCCTATACACATAAACCTCACACACTACACACACTCAACATACTCAATATCCTCATGCCCTTATCACTATGCAACACAATCAACACACTTGCGATATATTGGTCCTACTACACACAATAAATGTAACATACAACACACTTTCACAACGTAACCATTTTAAATTATGTGATATGTCATCATTGTGCACAATCAACACACACATCTTATAAAATCTAGACATCTACAATAGACTACACATTTGGCGCTATCAAGACATATTTGTTTTACGCAACTTACTTTACAATCAACACATTCACAACATCCTTCTTTCTACGTGCAATCAATAAAAATTGCACATTCATTCATTTTGCACACAATCAACATGATATACTATAAAATCAAAATTATATGTATTACAAACTCAATATCTCAATATCTTTCACATGAATTCAACAACGCATATTCTCAACAATCAACATATCTATTACACAACCAATATGACACACTACCTTATGATGCACTCTAGTTCCATGGTCTATACTCGAATGTTGAGGGTCTACATCTCAAATGGACCTCATCACACTCACACGTTTAATAAACTCACTCATTCACTCACACATTTACACTCTACACTTTTCACTTTGACGCTCACATATTTCTAATACACTCAATTAAAACCATTTATTGATGACACAATCTAGTTTACGGTTCATTTTTACTACCGAGGGGGTAAATAAATGAACCTCATTGCATACATACACATCCACTCAAGGGGCATGTTGCTCCTATCATTCACCTGTACATTCCATCCCATCTCATCAACATCATGTTGCATATCTTGGTTGCATGTAGTATTGCTTACATTTACTTGATGCATGCACATATTATTACACATGCTAGATAGATATCTTGTATGTCATTATCTTTATCATACACACATGCATGTTCAATTGCCTTTCTAGTTGTGATTGCAGATTATACATATCTATTATATGCATCACCAATGTTTGGTACGGTACCTATTACCAGTCCTGCAACAACTCTTAAAGGCATCCAATTTTGTATGTTACAAGTGCTATTGTTTCATTTTGGTCCATAGCAAAATAATTTATCGATTATACACATTTTTGACATAATTTTTATCTTTCTAACATGCTAGCAGGTGCTTCATGTGCAACATTTGTTTTCCAAGGCTATTTTCTTTCAAGGTTATCTGTTACATTTATTATCATTACTTGTTCATTGTATGCCATTATTTGTGGAATTTTCCCTTTTCTTGTGTGCACACTGTCTACTTTATGCTTCATCGGCCTTGATTATCTTGTGACATCGTAAGTGATGTCCTATGTTTGTAACTAGGTTTTTGTGGTCTACATTGCCTTCTTATGTGTTTACATTATCGTCTTGCATCTTAGCTTACATATTGTTTGCTTAGCATATATTTTATCTTATACATGCGTGTTTGTCTTTATTTATACAAACACTTTTCTCCTAGCCACTTTGTTTGCATGTTCCTGGTTTCTACAAAGCACATTCCATTTCCCATGTAGGGCACAACCTCAACACAATAGTTAGTCCTCCTTTGAGATGATACTCCTTTAGCGACATTGCATGAACCCCTAATAAGGGGGCATCATTTGGGTGAATCATTCACCCCATACAATGTTATATACAAAGACAACACATGTACCGATACAATACAATTTTCAGTTTTAGGGCTCATAATTAGACTTGGTTACTTAGCACAAACTTTCCCTTCTTGGATTCCTGTAACCAAGGTAAATTACACAACAATTGGTAGCTCAGCAAGATAGTCTATAGAAATCTACACAACAACTTTTTACGGGGTACACAATCCTTAATATTTACATTTATACACACCATATGCAGTGGTGTTCTACGTTGTGAGAAGCAATTAAAGATTGGAGGATAACACAGACGTTTCTCCTTATACTTCTTCCATATCAATGGCATGAGATTGCCCCAAAAACTCATGGCTAGCGTAACTAGTGTGAGATCACATGAAAAACTTGTTTGTCTACAACATCTTCAGGATCCTTTCTACACTCTTTTCTTTATAGGTGATCAGGTGCACATGTTCCTTTTTCACATTTTTAGCATTTTTACATACTTCTTTACATACTTTTTATACATATACATGTGTATTTGAGTACTTGTTCGTTCTCATCATCTTTTGTAGGCCTATATGTATGGGAAGTGGTAGTCAACATCACTCAACATCATTAAACAACATCAACAACAACATTGACATCAACAACATGTATATTCACAACATCTACACATGTGTTTCCACCCTAGGTGTGTCATCTCATGAATGTTTTCACTTCCTCCTCCTTATCATCCATGCTTCATACTTTTAGCACTCTACGCTTTATCTTTTCAATAAACACACTCTTTAAACATCAATCTACATGGTTATCAGGTATGTATCTCTATCTACTTTATGTTACCAAGTTTTCCACTCACCAACATAAAGTGGGGGAAAATGTAGACATTAAATCACACACTTTGGGTAATTATCTAGTCCTAAGTACATATTAAATTGTTCATATGATTGCTAAGAAAGAAAATTAATAATTAACCCATGTCTTTGGCCACCTTTCTTTACTTTCTATTTTTCCTACACCCCCACTTGCTGAGTCTGCCTTTTTATACTTTGGCATTTATGTCCTGGACACTATCGCCCAGCCAGACGCCTTTGACACTGAGTCCCTTCATCCCCTTTTGGTTCCACCAACCTCTTTGTACATTAGTCACATATTTTAGGTCATTTCTATCTATTTGGTCATCTTAGCTTTTTGTTAGTTGGCCTTTTTGGGGTTAGTTACAAAATTCAAGCAAATGAATCATATAAACATAAAGTTATATGATCCTAATAAAGGAACAATAAAGCATTAGCTATCTCCACATAAGGTTGCATCCATTAAGTAGATAAATATCTCCATTACATCTATTTATCACCATCTAAGGGACACAAGGTTTGGTTATTATGCATACACTTCATAGGAGGGAAGTTCATTCTATTCCATGCACACATCTACTAGATTTCTTTACATCTAGCTTACTTTCTCGCTACCAAGTGTGACACGCACAAGAGCCACCTAGGGAATGATTCTACACACACACACACACACATAGAACTACATTGGGTTTGAGATGTTATGTAGTGCTTAGTCATAAGTTCACCATTGTAATAGTTAAGGATAATTTGACCCATCATTCTACATCTTTTTTTTGGATTTGATGTCTATTTGAGGGTTTTACTGAGGTTTATACTTTATTGCAGGTTTTTGGCGAGCTCAGTGATCTTGGTTTAACTCATAGCGACAATAAGTGAAAAACATTAACACTTTGTGACCCTAAAATTTTTTATTTTTGATGATTTTCGTAGACTCTTATGCCTAGTTTCAGTATGTAGCACCTTTGAGTGCTCCTTCCCCTTTCTAATCACCCTTGTCATTTGATCCTCTAGTTTTGCATTTTTACGGACCTCTCGTGCAATGTTCCTTCCTCTTTGTTCACTGTTTAGCACTTTAATATAGTTTGGAATTAATTACGAATCTTCTAAGCACCCTCTTCTCCTCATTATAACTATATTTTTATACTTTATTACTTAGTCTTTCTTGGGTTTATTTTAGTACTTCACTATTATTTATTTATTATTACAATATCATTTATACTAAGCATATAAATGCATATTTAACTTAATAAATTTTTCGAGTAAGAATCTGCTTATACACACTTGGGGGCATGAATTCCCTCCTCCTCACTTGTTTCTTATACCATTACTTCTTCATATCTATACAACACAATGTTGCTACTACATACTCTACCTAACCACTCAATGACACACTCAAGTTCTCAAGGTTCATACATGACTGTTGAGGGAATTAAATTAACCTCACTCACACACTCGGGGCATCACAATTTCTCCCTGTATCACTATTGGTTGTCTCTATCATCTACTAATAATTTACTTATTATAATTCATTATTTGTACTTCATGATAAATATTTCCTATCATCTAATATTAATCACATACTGATATCTTCTTTACACGATGACATACTCTTGTTATACAGTTCACACTTGACTATTGAGGGTAAAATTCCTAAATGAACCTCATGTCACACAAATTATTTGGGGGTAACATGGCTCCGTCATCTAAAAATCTTGCATATCACAACACACCATCACATTCACACAAAATATGCACATCTTGGTTGTATTTACTCTTGTTATCTTATACTATTTATATGTTGCACTTTGTTTCCTATGCTAGCCGGATTCTTAAGATGTTATTATAATTTTCTATACACACATGTGCATTCACGTGGTATACCGAGGTGAATGTGGTACTTTTACATATTCTTACATGATACATGATGCTCGACACCATTTTTACCAATCCCACCAAGGCTTAAGGGGCATCTACCTTTATACTCTCCTACTACACTTCACATGTCCTATTATTATCGTATTTACTAGTTTTTGTCACTTTCACTTACCTTTAATTGATCTATACATTATTTTACATCTTGTTTAACTTTTTAACATGCTCATGGGTTCTTTATGTGTATAATTTTCCTTATAGTATACTATCTGACCATGGTTATCTATTGCTTCTTGTTTGTTAGTGTGTCCTATTGTTTACGGGCTATGCCTTATGTTATGCTTGATCATTGTTTTCTTATGTCCAACAATTGAACAACAAAGAACACAATATTGTAGATAAATGATCTCAATATGTAATTAAAATAACTTCACCACTTCGAGAGGGAAACCTATAAACCATATAATAGGACTCAAATGCTCCAATGATGATCAAATACTTACTAAAATACCCTATATATACTATTTATATGTCATGGTAATAACCAAGGCTGACCTACTAAGCATGAGAAAGTATAAATGACATAATAAAATGATATGGTAAACCACAAGCTAGCTACTCATATCATAACACAAGAAATAGGTTAAGGGTGTAGCATTCCCATCCCCTTCAAACCAACGTTTTCCTCAATGTTGAATAATCCTAGATGTTGTTTCAGAAAAAATTCATCCTCCCGGGTTGCATCCTCTATGCTTAGATTCTTTCACTTGATCGAGATATTCCTTAATGTCTCTAGTTAAGAGCCTCTTAGTACATGTTTTTATAATCTTCTCTGGCTCTAAAATGATTCTTCTTTCGTCATCAATTTTCGATAGCTATGTCTAGGCTACAAATTTATGTCCAATAGCCTTCTTCGGGGAAGGAAACATGGACTATTGGGTGTATGTGTGAAGATTGAGGAAACTCTAGTTTATAAGCAACACTTCCAATTTTTTGTAGAACTGGATAAGGACCATAATATTTAGGAGCAAGTTTCTTTATCATTTTTTTGTTGCTTTAGGCACACTGATTCTAAGGCTGTAGATGTATAAAAACCCAGTCACCAATTTCAAAATTTCTTTCACTACGGTGTTGATTTGCTTGTTGTTTCATCCTATTTTGTGCCAATACCAAATTCTCCTTCGACTAGCCAAAACCATTTTTGATGTTGAATGTGTTCCTCAACATCTCTGACCTTAGTTTGCACCCTCAAGGAAGAAGTGATAGATGGTGGATGGTAACCATATAATGATAAAAATGTGGTCATTTGAGAAGAGGTATGAAAATATGTGTTATACCACCATTCTACAAGTGGTAGCCATTTAACCTAATGTTCCTTCTTATATGATACACAACAATGTAGATACCCCTCTAAGAATTTGTTAACCACTTCCATTTTCCCATCAGTTTGAGGATGGTAAGATGAACTATGAGCTAGTTGAGTACCCAAACATGCAAATAATTTTGTCTAAAAATTACTCATGAAAATAGGATCACGGTCACTTACAATTATCTTTGGGGTTCTATGTATCTTTTGAACTGTCTCAAAAAAATAGATGCAAATGTACTGGAAGCAAATGGGTTTGACATGACACAAAAATGGGAATATTTTGTGAGCCTATCCACAATAAAAAAATAATATTCTTACCCTCTGAACAAGGCAATCCTGTGATGAAATCCATGGAGACCTCCTCCCATCTCTGGCTAGGAATTGGTAATGGTTGCAATAGACCTGGTGTCTTAATGGTTTCACCTTTGTTCTGTTGGCACACCAAACACTCTGATACAAAATTTTGTACATCACCCTTGAGTCCTTCCCAAAATAATTCTCTTTTTATTCTATGATATGTCTTCAAAAACCCAGAGTGTCCTCCAATAGGTGATGCATGTAGCTCTGCAAGAATCTTATGCTTCAACTTAGAATATTTGCACAAGTATAACATGTCCTTGTACCATAGGGCATTACCTTTCCACTCAAATTTTTTAGATGTTATAGAGCCTTGATTTATATTCTGTATTATAGATTGTGTAACTTTGTCTTGATCTCATTCCAATCTTTCTTCATCTACCCAATCGGCCTTCAACATGGATATTGCATATAATAATGCATCTGCGGATGTATCCCTTGTGGACAATGCATTGATAACTACATTTTATTTACCCTTTTTAATATGATTTCAAAATCATAACCCAACATTTTTGTTATCCACTTTTGTTGTTCCTCATATGATAACCTTTGCTCCAAAAATTACTTGAGACTATCATGATCATTTTTCACCTTGAAGTGCCTACCCATTAGATAGGGTCTCCATTGCTTGACCGCATGAAGAATAACCATCATTTCTTTCTCATAGACAGGTTTGAGAAGATATTTTCCTTTGAATTAGTGACTCTCAAATGAAATTGGTATTCCTTCCTTCATTAGAATTGCTCCTAATCTTGATCCTAAAGTGCCACACTCAACAATGAAGGTTTTTGAGAAGTTGGGAGTAGCCAAAATTGGGGTGGTGCACATGGCTTCCTTCAGCTGCTCAAAGGATTTAGTGGCTACGTCTGTCTAATGGAAGACATCATTATTATTAAATTTAGTGAGTGGATATGTGATTCTACTATATCCCTCACAAATATTCTTTAATACCCTATTAGTCCTAGGAAACCTCAAATATTTTTTTAGAGTTTTGGGCCTTGGCCATTCCACCATAGCTTTGATCTTTTGAGGATCAACTATAACACCTTTATGGGATACAATGTGATCCAAGTACTCTACCTCTTGTAAACCAAAAGAAAATTTGTATGGATTTTCATAGAACTTATGATTCTTGAAAACTTACAACACTTTATCTACATGTTGTAAGTGTTCTTCCCATGTCTTAGTGTAAATCAAGTATGTCATCAAATAAAAATAATACAAATTTCCTTTAAAATGGCCTAAAGACAGTGTTCATCAAGCTTTGAAATGTTGAGGGAGCATTTGTAATACCAAAGGGCATTACCAAAAATTCATAATAGCCCTCATGAGTCATAAAAACCGTTTTATGAAAATCTTCCTCTCATATTCTAATTTGATGGTACCCCGGACGAAGATCTAATTTTGTGAGATAAATAACACCATGTAATTCATCAAGTAAATAATCAATTACTAGAATAGGAAAATTATCTTTGATGGTGTACTTGTGTAATCTAGACACATCCTCCATGTTTTCATCCTTCTTACGTGCAATGACCACTAGTGAAGAATATGTGCTTTGGTTATGCCCGATGGTACTTGTTTTCAACATTTCCTACATCATTTTCTTGATCTCACTTTTCAGGGAATATGGGTATTTGTATGGTCTTATGTTAGGTGGTTGGCTCCTTGGAATAAACTAAATGGCATGATCATGATCCCTAACTAGTGGTATTCACTTTGGAATTGTATAAAAAATAGAGGAGTGAGCATCAACAATCTTCGAAGATTGGGTGACATTGAAGACTCTGTATTTTGTACCTCTATGGAAAATAACTTTTCTACAAATCCATCTACTCCTTTTTTGAGAACCTTCTACATCTAATGAGAGATAATAACTTGTGGAGACTTAGCTACCATCCCTTTCAATTTTATTGTCCTTCCTTTTGAATGAAGTCACATGAACAATTCTTAGAAATTCATCTCTATAATACCCAAGGTTGTGAGTCATTGGACACCCAAAACAATATCGCCACTCCCATAGAAATAAAAAACATAGGTGAGTCTAACATGTAGTCTCCCATTGAGAGCTTGATATTATGACACTTTCATGTGTAATTGACTATCCCACCATCCGCAATCATAACTTGCATTTCTGGATCTAGGTAAATAAAAAAATTGAGGCAAGACACTAACTTACTATTTATGAAGTTATGAGTACTCCCCGAGTGAATCAACACCATCACCTTCTATTTTTTTGAGATAGTTAATAACATCGAGTGTTTGAGGGGTAATAATACTTGATAACGCCTGAAAATAAATTGTAGGATGGTGATCCTCTACTTCATCTTCTACTAGTTCCTCAGCATCTCCTGTAATTTCAGCTTCCTCTTCATCCCCATTTCCTCCTTCAATATAGAACAACTTCTTCTCAACACATTTGTGTCTTGGTCCATATTTGTTGTCACAGTTAAAACATAATCCTTTTTCTATTTTTTCTTCAATTTATTCAGGAGTCATTCTAATTGGACAAGTGAATGATGGGGAAGGGGTACTAAGGTCTCCGATGTTAGTGAAAGGATTCCTCCTACTAAAAAAACATTTCCTCTATTCTATGTGTCATGATAATAGAGTCAAAAATCTTGAGTGGATTAAACATACGTACCTCATGCTCAAAGTGGTCCTTAAGACCCCTAAGAAATAGGTCATTTAGACTCCCTTGTGGAATATTCTCCACCCTTGAGGACATGTTCTAGAATTCATGCACATAATATTTTACTGGTCCTATTTGTCTTAACTTTTCCAATTGACTAAAGTAGTTTTTTCGAAACACTGGAATTATAGTGCAATTGCAACTCCTCGGTAAAATATGTCCAAGTTACACCGAGACCAATCTTACGCCTCGAGCACATAACCATTGATATCGAGACAAATTCCTATGGTTTAAGACATAGGGATGCCAATGTTACATTTTTTTCTGATGGGGTTTTATGTAACTCAAATAAATTATCCATTTGATTTATCCAATTCAGTGGATCCTTCCCATTAAATTTGCGCATCTCCACTTTTTCCATCATGTTTTGTGGTTGCGAATGATTTGGATTCTTATTGCATGTTTGGAAAATTGATCCAACATGGTTATTTTTCCCATTATTCTGAATTGAAGATCCTCTTTGGTTGAGTTGGGGCTGATTTTGGATGATTGTTTACCCTTTATATGTCGCATGATATCATCTAACCGCTGATTGATTTGGTCTATGTCTCTTGTACAAGCCATCTCAGATTGTATATTTCATCAGATAATACTCGAGTTTTCTCACATTATGATCAATTGAGGTAAACCCTAGTGTTAAGGAATTTGTATTTACCCCTTCTGACTCCAACTCTTCAATCACTACCCCATCTTTATCTGGGGTTTTACCCAGAGTGACAGGATTATTTTTGGCTCTTGTGGAAGGCCCCACCATGATGTCAAACCCTAGGGTTTATGGTTATGATAAAAATTCAGTCAAGTAGGGAAAAAAACATAGAAAATACTACTAATATTTTTTGATAGATTTGCAAAAATGTAAAGAACTTGGAAAAATTCCACAAATTGTAGCCTAGGGAGAGATTTTATGAAAATACCTAAATTTGCAAAATAAATCCAAAAAGTATGAAATTTTCAGGGAATATTACTTGCAATGATTCATAACTATGGTAAAAACATTGCCAACAAATTCTCTATGGTTCAAAACATATAGAGGAAGCGTGAAATTAGGGTTTTTCCTAATTTTGGCTGGATTATAGCTACGATACCACTTGTAATGAAATTACTTGTATAATTAATATTATGATTAGAAATTTAACACCAAAGAACACAATATTGTAGATAAATGATCTCAATATATAATTAAAATAGCTTCGCTACTTTGAGGGGCAACCTCAAACCATATAATAAGATTCAAATGCTCCAATAATGATCAACTACTACCTCAATCCCCTATGTATACTATTCATATGTTATGGCCATCACCATCGACCTACTAAACATGAGAAAGTATAATTGACATAATAAAATGATATGGTAAGCCTCAAGTCAGCTACTCAAATCCTAACATAAGCAATAGTTTAAGGGCGTAGAAACACTTCAACATCGATTGTCTTATGACATTGTGAGTGATGTCCCATGTATGTAAATAAATTTTCATGGTCCCTCTTATCTTCATATATTTTTACTACAATGTATTCTATTGCATCCTAAATATTTTACACTAACACTTCATTTTTATTCTATTTTTTTTGCATGTTCCTTGGTTTCTACCATGCACATCCTATACACACTGTAGGTATCAAATATATGATATGCATATATGTTTCATGTCCTCTCGTTTGGGCCGCCTCCTCCTACATTTTTCACATGCACCCCAAATGAGGGGGAAACTACTATGTGAACAAATCACCCTTCTAGTAACACAAAAATCTAGAATAGAACAACACAGTCCATAATTGGAAAAGGAACATAGTTACATAGTGGTCAGAATCAGACTTGGATCACAAACATGGAGTAGACACTAGTGTCGTGATCAAACAAGAACGGTGGGCACTTGTGTCCCACCTAGGTGCTTATGTCCTAGGAGAAAAAATAGACAGTTTCTCAATTCATCATAGTTTCCAAAACATTATAGTATGGATCTACACTACCATAAAATTTTCTTTAGTTATAAAATTTAGTCAACTCAATTACAATTTGGATATAGTTTAGTTATAATTCGTTTACAAATTGGTTACAAAATTGGGATGTGCAATCTAAAGTGGCACTTATAATTTGAGAATCATCATGGAAGGATAGAAAAATAGATCTCTCTCCCCAACACTCTTCTCTTGGTGTGAGATCACCTAGAAACTCATCCTTGGTGTGAGATTTCCCAAAAACTCCTCATTGGCATGAGATTGCCCAAAAACCTCACTCTTGACAACGGGATGTTCAAATTCATGGCTCGGCACTTTCTTGGTTGGGAATTGATCACCCCCAATTCCATCTGGAAACATCTCCAAAGTAAACATGACAAATTAATATCCTATAATATCCCATACATCAAGAGCACTCTTTCCTTAGCTACTACTTTTACATACTTCTACATATGTTACTATGATCCTTTACATGTGAGACTTTAACTACTCTTTTTCTATTATTTTGTAGGTATTTCCTTACAAGAAAAATCTCCAAAAGCACGCTACTACACATATAATTCACCCCTAGGGTCTACCTCATTTTCCTAGTTTCCACACTTCACATTATGACCACTTAACACTTTGCGTGACTAGTTTTCCACTTGGCATGCTATTGGCTACACTTCTCTTCGATTTACAAGGTACACATTTTCTATCTACTTTATGTTATCGAGTATTCTTTGAACAATGTAAAGTGGGGAAAATATAGACACAAAATATATGAACTTGGCTACATTTCTAGGTCCTAAAGCATACTAATGTATACATAATTCCTAAGAAAGAAAACTAGTGGTTGACAACTCCTTTTTGCATTTTGGTTACTTTATATTTTACTCTTTATTGGCCTTACACATCTTAAAACTATGTTAGTGATTGACTGATTTATCTTTTTATGGCCTTAGACAATAGCACCCAATAAGCACGAAGTGCCCAACCACTCCTATCCCTCCTTGGCACCCATGTCCTTCTCTATATTCTTCTTGATCTTTTGGGTCCTTTTCATTTTTGGTCAACTTTTAACACTTTGGGTTGTCCTTTCACTTGTCAATTACAAAATTCAAACAATGGAATCATATATATACTTAATTACTTCTCTCAAATAAGGGGTCAATAATTATAAGCATTATTTATCATCACCTAAGATTATACAAAGGCACAAGATCACTACAAAGAATACATCTAGTGCATCCATACAAGGGACAAGGGTTGCATTGGTCTTCACACACATCATAGAAGGGAAGTTCATTCTATTCCATAACACAAATTCTGTGTATTTGGAAATCTATATGTATCCCGCTATCATTGTGTAACTTTCACAAGGGCAATCTAGGGTATGAAACACACACACCCAAAGAACTACGGGGAGTTTGAGATGTAGTTTAGTGCTCAGTCATAAATTCACTCTTCATATGACCACGGGGTCATTCCAACCCCCATTATAAATATTTTTATTATATTTGATGTGTTTTATGGGCATATGTAGGTAGTCATCTATTGTTCATGTTACAAGTACGACCAACAATCCAATAGTGAAACCAAAGTGAAAAAGAGTGACTAACAATGAAGATCCTCCAACCTATAAAAGACTAGATTATAAGAATATGAGTGGACATAGGTGCCCAAATCAGTCACTTGGCCCCTAGGGTTATCTTGTCCTCCTGTGGGTGCTTCCGCCTACACATTTCTAGCGTTCTTAACACTCATCAAGTCTTGACAACATTGTTTCTAGCATGTTCTAGCGAGATACACAATCTCAATCATTCCTAGCTTACACAAAATCAGCTAAGTCATTTTTCGTCTCTCATTCGCTTAGGGTATTACATATTTGAATTTTTATTACTTACACATTACTATAGTTTATCACTGCATATCATTTGTTACAGTAGTTACTCTGAAATCATATTTAATTCAAATTAGATCAAATCAATATCAATAAAGTGATTTTTAAAATAATTTTATTACTATTTGTTCTAATGTGAAGATGATGTAAGACATTTTAGTTGATCTTTATTAGGGGACTTTAAATTTAAATATAAATTTTAGGAAAGAGACTTAGGTTGTGTAATAATAATTTATTAATTAAATGGATTAATTAACCCACCTCCTTGAGAACCATGATCATGATTTTATCCGTGGACTTTAGTAAATGTCTTATTTAATTTCCTTTGGGAATCATTTTTAAAACGGGTCAAAATATTATTAATTGGTGGATATTCAAATAAAATTTGATATATTATCCCAAGTACAATCATGAATCGCTAATGAGTTTTTCAACACTTAACACCATCACAATATAACTATCATCAACATTATTATTTATCTATAATTGTAAAACTATTTCAAACCATGAAAGTGTTTTTATGTCGACCCTTCACCGTAGCCGTGTTTACAATGTGGTTGCCACAATGTGTTAAATTTTAGCAGCGACATGAATTTTTGCGATTGCGGGTTGGTGTTGCTTCACTTTCCTAGTGACCTTGTCATCCTAAACCACCTTAAGATTATTATACTTTTACTATTTATAATAATAAATTATACAATTATTATTAACTTTATCGACTATAATTTGGTTTCACCGTTGTCTCTTTTTTAATTTTAGAACTCGTGTTGAGTGTGGAATGAAATTTTTCTTCTAAAATTTGGATGTTATTTCTTACATTTGTATTCATTACGGGAATATAAATTATGGAGTAAGAAATTGAAATGCATATACGATTTTGATTATTTTTCGAAAAGGTATATTCATATCCATTTTGTTTACTCATATGTAAATACAAGAAATGGATTATGATCATTCATTAGAACATGACAGTTATACATTGATGAATGTTACATTGTTGATTTTATTCTTGAAGAATATATACATTGTATGCAACCCAAATTATGAAAGGAATTGAAGGATGTAGATGTAAATCATATTCTTGATTATTGTAATAATTAATTGCAATAGTATGTTACTTTAACAATCTAAAAGTTATGTTTATCAGTTGATTTAATGTATTGTTTGTAAACATACCTTACAATATGAAGTATCATTTCATTTGTGCATGATATAGATATCTAATTAATAAACTAGGAAGTTTATTTGTTTACAAATAAGTTAACCTTAACTTATTATATTATTTCATTTAAATACAACAAGAATATGAGTTAGTAAACTCATGTTAGTTCTTTGAACTAACCCATATATATTTTCTCTCTCTATAGTATGCATGAAGGAATGACATTCATGAAGTGAAATTTTGGGATTGTTCACGCATGATTTACGTCATAAGTTATTTGTTATAAATTCAAAAAGGATTGTTGTATTTATTTGATAAACGCGAATGAATTATCTTCGCAAGTTGTTATGGGCATTTTTCCTAATGTATTATCATGATGAATTGTATATCATTATTTATGAAAATAAGGGATTATCCTTATTAAGTTTGAATATATTACTTGGTTGTTTTGTAACTTATCTTGATGGATATGAAAGAATTCATATGTTGTTATACAACTGAGTATAAATAAAGTTGATTGAACTTATGTTACACCTTTATTGTTGATTTCATTGATTCATTTGAAATGAACAAATATGTTGAATGATGACACATAGAATGATAAGAACAACAATATGCCAAAAATTAAGTAATGTTATCATTGTACCTTTATGAAGATAAAATGGACTATTCATGTTAATTAATGAACTTATGAGTTTAAGGACTATCCTTAACGAGTTATGAATGGAACAACTCAATGCAAAACATGGTTAGTAAACCTATACTTAACGATGAATAATACATTGTGTAAGTTCGATAAGAGGAACTAATGAAATATAGTAACTCATAGAGTTATTGTAACCATTCTTTCAGATTTTAATATCATGTAACGATACATTATAATATGTCATAAAGATGAACTTATTTACTTTATCTTTCATTGATAACTTTAAGTGTAAATAAATTGTAGGTTCTTTGTCCCATCATCCTTTCGATAATATCCTACTTGTTCAAACTTAGGATATCTATGTGAAGGGTAGTGAGGACATAATGATGGAAATCATTACGTGGTCACTAAATTTCCCATAGGGATCCTACAGTGGAGGAACTGATAGGATCATTTTTATTATTAGAATTCGTTATGGATTTTACTTCTTCAAAACTAAAAATTAATTTCTTAAACAATGAAATGAGATCGAGTTAACTACATTGATATGGTTGTGTTGTGAGATGAGAGACATGCTTCGTAGGCTAGTGTGCAAACTCAAAACTAGCTTGCAAATCAATTCTTAAAAACTTTGGCAAAAGTAATGTAAATGTTAATTACATTGTATATTCACCATTTCCCCTAATTAAAAGTTTCATGAACTCGATATCCTTCTCCTCGGTGTCACTAAGGAGATGCACACGTTCTTAGAACATCTAAAATTTTTAACCAAAAGTATACAAGTTACACGTACTCGTGTAGAGTGATTAAGGTAGATAAAGAGGATCTAGTAGACCCTTATAGTTACACATGGTTATTGTATGTTATCAAGATGTATTGTAACAATTTAATTATGTTGGATTAATTAGCTGCAAGCTCAGGGGTTTGTTTTTTTTTTTTTAATTCCTTAACTCTACTACATATGGTTGGGTTGATATCATTAACATCTCCATCTTTTTTTTCTTTTCTTCTTTCCTTCATTATTTTATTCTTTCTTTTCTCCTTGGATGTAGGTTGATTCATTCTCCCAATCATGTTCATCATCTTTCCCTTGGGCACTAAACACATGCTAAGTGTAAATGAACTTGTACTTCTTCTCTCAATATTCTTCAACTTTAACCTCGTTGAGGTTTTCTTATACTCAAATGTGAGCTTCCATCATAGTCACCACACCTTAATAATTCTTAAATTCTCTTTATAATTCCACTCTCTTTTCTTTATCATTTTACTTCATGGAAAAAAATCAATTTTCCTCTACTCTTGTTATCTAAAAACTCTTGGATCAATTCTCATAATAAACTTAGAAAATTGTCATTTTATACATTATTTATCATTTACCAATTCATTAGAAAGAAGAACTAACACATTCCTTTCCTTATTCACCAATGATTGGTGAAGAAGATGTCCTTATTCATGTTATTCCTCTTATATACACCTAAAATTAATCACCACTAATATTACTAATTATTCTCTCCTAATATTACTAACACTCATCTTACACCTACTAACATTACCCTTTATCCTATATTCCTAGTATGCCGTTAATTATTTAATTATAACCTGCTAATTACATGCTCTCATATTTTAGGAATTTAATATCTTATCCACCTACCCTCACATACTAACCTATCATATCCTACTAATCCATCATTAACTCCCTAACAACATATAGAAACTATTAATTTAATCTTATAACTCTCCACCACATTTCTATAATTATATAATTATTTATCTTTCCTCTTCCAACACATTCCATGAATCTAAAATTCATTAAATCTCTCATCTCACTAGAATCTTCCATCCTCTAAATTAATCTCCACCATTGATATAATCCACAGGGCTTCATTCTCGACATACATTCTTCTATAAATCAAGCTATCACCCTCCATGTAAATAAGAAACTAGAAGGTGCATACTAAATATTTGCAACCTTGGAGATCAAACAAGAAACCACAACAAAGTGTTGCCAAATCTTAGATCCAAACAATCAAATTTGGGGAAAATCCATTCCATCAATAAGAAAATTCATTCAAGGTAAAATTAGGTAACTCTCTTTATTACGATTACCTTAATTTTTTTTTATTTTAGGCCATAACTAAGGTGTTAATATTTAGTTTAGATTAGAGTGCTTTGGTTGGTTTTCATGGATTTCAATTTTTTTAGTTAGAAGTAAAAAAACAACACATTTTAGCATGACTAGTAGGACTCCCAAGTATTATTTTAGGTTATTCATGGTTGGTAGGACCTAATATAATATGTGTAAAGAAATCATATCAAATAGGTTGAAAAGATTTGAAAAGTCTCGATAGTTTTCTTTTGGGAAGAAAATTTCCATTTGATTCCCCTTTTAAACTTTGAATATATATAATTTTATTGTGACATCTTTAATCAATATAAACATTTTCAACAATTCAATTTTTCATTTCTTTTTCTTTTTCGTATGATAATTTTTTATTCTTTATTTAACATTTATGAAAAAATGATAATAAGATCTATTTAAATGTGTTTTTAATATTATAAGAATATACATTTTTAATACTTACATTATCCACCACATGGTACTCATTGATTCCAAATTCTTCATGTCAAAGAAACTTTATAAAAGAGTCTATATGACAATATCAAACAAACATTTCCTTCATATTCTCTCTTCATTGATGTTCTATGTTTCAATTTTTTTAATATTTGTTTGTTGTCACCATCGAAAAGATATTTCCCAACTGGTTTAGCAATTTTTTCATGACAAGATCTTTATTTGGCTTTGTTTATTTGATTAATAAAATTTACACAATTTTGTTGTTTTTTACAACATGGTTTATAATAATTGATTGGGATGGAATATCAAATAACATAAATCCTACAACTATAAATATGTGGATTAATGATGATAATTACATGATTAACACTAGTGATAGAAAACTATCGTTATAAAACTCTCTAATTCTACATGCAAAATGTGATTATGCTCCAACCCTATGATTTACCTATCATCTCCAACATTCCACACTTATTACAGATATGGTTTGATCTAGGTACTTCCCATGAACTACTACAAGTTCCAACATTGGATTTCTCTGTATAGACTATGGATATGGTGTTTTCCATACAAGTGGTTGTGATCAAATCAATAGATGAGAGGACCCTAGTTACCTTTGGTAAAGTGGTTCTCTTTACTTGATCCATTTCTCTTAATATTTTTTTAATAGACATAATAACCCTTGAACAAGGCATGTATAATGATGAGAACCCTAGACATATTATAGTTGATACAAGATATGACATGGCTAAAAATTTCAAGCTCAAGGACTATTTATTTTTATTTATTCATTCATTTCTTCAATTTAATTTACTCTACTTTTTGTTGTTATGTACATTTAAGTTTTATTTTGCACTTACCAAAAAACACATAGCTTTGGTAATAATGCTTATTTAACTAAATCTGGACATATTCCAGTGAATCTAGACTCTAGTATTACAAGTATTGGAAGAAATCCATCTCCATTTTTACGTATATTGGATTCCATTTTTGGCTATACTTGAATTTCATTATTACTATTATTGGATTCCATTAGTAGCAATATTGGATTCTAATATTGTCATTATTGGACTTATTCGAGTTCCAATTTCGCTATTATTGGATTCCGATTTCGCTATTATTGGATTCCAATTTCCCTATTATTGGACTCCAATTTCACTATTACTAGATTCCAATAACACTATTATTGGATTCCACTTTCGCCACTATTAGAATCCAATTTCTAAATCCCAATTTTTGGATTTCAATTTCGCTATTTTAGGATTTTTATTTTGTTATTATTTGATTCCCCACATAATCTTGATGGTCACCAACTTACATAAGCCTAGTGGTTGTTATCTTACATAAGCCAAGTGGTTGCTAACTTACATAAGCCAAGCGGTTACAAACTTACATAAGCCAAGCGGCCGCTAACTTACATAAGCCAAGCGGCCGCTAACTTCAAGATAATGCGTAAGTGATTGTTTTCATTTATGCCACATATCAATCTTAATATCATCATACATATACGAATATTCATGCATACCTTATTCAAATCAATAAACATTGACGTTGAAAATCGTATCCCTGAACATCCTTGAATGGTGTTAAATTTGACGGTTGTTTAGATGTTTTTCATGATTTTAGACGTAACATACTTTCAAATATTTTATAGAACTGGCACATGTGACTCGCATGTTTAAAAGGTGACTATCAATTTTTATATACCTTTAAATAAAAACTTTATTCATATATATTAATCATAGTTAAAAAAATCTAGAATTGTCATTTATAAATTTTTTACGTAGTGTATAAGTGTGATTGGTGGCACGTCAAAGTGTGAGCCTTAAGTCACACTTCTCTCATATCACACTTTTAAGTGTGAGTACTAGCACTTCTAAGTACTAGTCTTAACTCACACTTCTAAGTGTCATTCTTGACTCGCAATTCCAAGTGCGAGTCTTGATTTGCACAACTAAGTGTGAGTCTTGATTCTCACATCTAAGTGTGATAACTCACATGTCAAACAATTTTTGGGTATCAGTTATTTTTCAATACTACCCTTCAAAAATACAAAACAATGTTTATTTATACCAATTATTCTGTATAAATTTCATTATTTTTAATATATTTTGATGTAAATTTTAATATTTTTTTATAATTTATATATTAATAATTGTGATTAAATATTAATTATACAAATTGCAGTGACATCTATTACAATTTTTTTATGTATTTTACACTACAATCAACAAAAACATCTAAATGAGCATCAAGAGTCGCATGTCGAAGTGCAAGCACAAGAAATAAGGGCTTACCGAATTATATAAGGGATTTTATTTACGATGTAAAAATTATAATATTAAATTCTTACATTAATTCTTTACAATACCAAATGTAGTATTAATGACAACCATTTTATAACGAAAAATGCTAATTAATGTTGTGGTTGCCTCAACATTAATTAGCCATTAAAATAAGTGATAGAAATTTCACCATTTAAAAGTACATGTGCCATTTAAAATATGTGCTCCTTTTAGAGCATGTAAATGTTGCCAACCATTTAATATAAAATCATATACATGACCTCTTAAATTTGTGAGCCAATGAAATTGGAGGTTGGATTTGTCAATTACATATCAAGATAAATAGAAAAATTTGACTTTTTTTTTGACATTTGCCTTTCTATTCTCTTCGTCAATACGTAAGCTTATTCATCAATAGAAAAATCCCACCGGGGTAAGCATCAAAAAATTTGTGTTGGATTTCTGGAAACATTTTGATATACTCTCCATGCCAAAATTGGTATGCATTCTCACCTTCACCTTGTTTCACCTCAAAGTAATGCGATAAAATAGATAAGGGTAATGGGCATAAGAGGAATACATGTGAATAGTCGGCGAAGGTTGCGCATGTTGTAGACGTTAATCGAATGAATGTGAGAGCTTCCTTTTGGCTAGGAGGAACTACATGGAAAGCATAATAAGAATGAAAAGAGAGAGTTAAATAGTATATGCGGTGGAATGCCTAGCGAATGGTAGTTCTAGAAGTGTGATACTTCCTAGATGGCTATCAATCCACTATTTTATCAAATCAATGAAAATAAATATGAGAAATAAAAGTCCTATTGCTAACACTTTGATTTAGGTGTCTCAAAATGGTATCAATATAATAGATTAATCAAAGTACTGAAATACAAACTAATCTAGTATCGAGGCAAGGTTTGGCTCTATTTGGAAAAGGTCACCGAGGTGTCGGGCAAGGTGCAGGCGAGGTTTTGGGTGATTCTGGGCTGTTTAGTGATAGTTATGAGCTCATTGTTATAGGAAAAGTTACCAATCACAAAAACCAGTATCGGTTGGGCGATCAGTTTGCGGTATGGGAAAATGAATGATGTCGGTTGGATAACTTGTGTGTCAGAGGGGAAATATGGTGGAAATATCAAAAATAGTTGTTTTAGGTCTCTCTATGATTACATAGAGAGTTGAGGAGGTTTGGGAAGGATGATATGATTTTTGTTAGGGCTCAATAAGGGTGGTAGAGGTGCTAGGATGGGTGAAATGGTTTAGGTTGATGGAATAGGTGGTAAACAAGTGAAAGGTGGTATTCGGGATAGAGAAGGATCGGATGGAAGGAATAAATGAAAGACTTAAGATAAATACAAAAATTAACAAATAAGAATGAATTACTTATACGGTAACATGTAGATCTTAAGGTGTTGTGTCTAGTGCCATGGAAATGGAGGATGTGTGCTCTATTGTAACAATTTGAAGCTATAGATGAGATGATCGAATCTTTGGTGAAGACATGATGAGTTTTGGTTCGTCATCGGGTAGCTTGAGTGCTTGAGTATGAATGCCAAATCTTACATGAGTGAATGATTTAGATAACCCACACAAAGAGTTAGAAACTCTTAGTTAAGGGTAACCAATGGTAGGTAGGTCACCAAAGCCTTGGCGAGGGATAATTGATGTCGGTTAAGGAGAATTGGTCTAAATTTCCAAAAATAGGGTTTTATCCCAAATTTGGCATGGTCTTTGGCTTAGTCCGGGTCGATAGTGTTGAATGGTGTTAATAGGAGTGTGAAATTAGTTAGAGGATTAATAGTTCATGAATGGTTAGGGTTGGAAAGAGTCCTAGTTGGTTAGGATAAGTGGGGACTTGGTCTAGGTTCATTAATAGGCTAGGAATAGGTCTAGGATGAGGTGGCAATGTGAGGTGGATATTAATATAATTAAATTAATTAAATTAATAATAATGTGTGGATAAGGATTAATTTAATTATAGGTGATTAAATTAATACCAATGTGGGGAAGGGGCTCATGGCTAAGTATACATGTTGAATTGATGAATCGAAAGGGGTTAAAGGGATTGTGACCCAAATTTGGTGTCTAGATTTTCCCCTTTTGTCACGTAGCTTCTATTGATAAGTGACGCGGACAAAAATAGAAGTAGTTTCCCTAGATATGGGTTGATGTGATCCCCCTCAAACTTGGATATGATGAAGAAGAAAGTAGAATTGGTGATGAGTTTTATGAAATTTTAGGTGAAGAATAGAAATAAGGTATGGTTTGGGCACGGGTAATTGTGACTTTGGGTGTAGGTAATAGGCTAAGGTATGCAAACACATGCACTCATATCAAATGTGAATAGGCATTAGGATAAAGAGCTCACAAACTCTACATCATCAAAGGTCGATAGTTTATCCAAACAAGGTTTATGTGGTCCAGGTATCCCACGTATAGGATATGGTCCTAAAACACAACTAGGCTAGGTGTATGAATGAGCATTAGGTGTGTTCTAGAACACCAAAAGGTTTGGTTGGGATAAATGAGAAAAACATTAGGCAAGGAAAGAGTGGTAAGATAATCAACATGAGTAGTGTCATCATAAGGTATAGTGAGTAAGTGAATTCGAGTGTCAAATGGGTGGGTTTGGGTTGGGTTGATAGGTAAGGCCATAGGTAAGGTTGTAGGTAAGTCCACATGTAAGGCTAAGGTAGAGGTAAAAACATGCCCCAAATGATAGTGTAGTTGGGTGTTAGGTAATAAGGCCATTAGGTGGGGTTATAAGGCTAAGGTGAGGACATGGTTGGAAAAAATGGTTTCAAGTAGCAAAATTGAGGGTAAAATGGGTGTAGGATGGTTGTAAAGTGACCAACTCCAATTGAAGATGAACTAATGTTGGTCCATTACAACATGATACTAAAATTGTTAAAGCCATATTAGGGGTAAAAAAGGTAAAATCCACATTTTACAAATTCATTTGTCACTTTCTACCTTTGGAAAAATGACAAAGAGTAAGTTTGGATGAGAGAAAGTATAAGGGGAGGAGGGATGCTGACTTAGCAATCGATTAGTAGTTGATAGGGATTCAGTTTGATGGGCTTATGAGATCAATACGAGTGAGTTGATTGGTCGAACACGAGAGAGGTGGATTTAGGCATGGATGAGGTGGGAGAGGTAGCAAAAGGACCACCAAGTACATAGGTCAAATATCCCGCCCGAGAGACGCGCCTTGAGTAGAGGTAGGTTTTGAAATATATTGGGTATTTATAATTAAAATGAAGGTAGAAAAATAGAAATTTTGGTTTTGAAAATGAAATTGAAAGTTTTGTTTAAAATGGGGTGAAATCAGGTATGGGGAGATTGAAATTTAGTCCAATTAGGTGGGAAAATGAATGTGGATGGGATTTAGGTGTTTTAGAGTAGGTTTTAGGTTGTTTTAGTTAATTTTTAGCAAAATAGGGACGTCTGAGGTTCGGCCCTAGGGCCAAACTAGTGATCAATGTCGGTTGAGGTTTGACCGATGTCATTAGGCTTAACCAACATTAGTGGGTGACGAGTGTGACCGATACCGATCGGGAGGAACAATGTTGATCACCGTAAAAAGTGAGTAAGTGGAAAAATATGGAATTAGGGAGGGAAAAAAGAAATGGAAATGGTGGGGTACATTTAAGGTAGGTTAAATAGGGTAGAGTAGGGGTATGTGAAATTTCTTATGGTGGATGAAGTAATTTAGGTCAAATAGGTGATGGGTGAAAATAGAAGGAACAAGGTGAAGAGTATATGTTGAGGCTAGGTAGACTAAATTTGTAAGTAGCAATATGGGTGAGCTTGGGTAGAGTAGTAAAGACATAGGTATGCATTGGTTTAGGTAAGGTCAAATATATTAGCGAAAGAGTCATTTGATTAATCTAATTGATTATATATGGTGCAAGACAAGAAACAACTTACGATGCAGGATAGGGTGCCACTTACATTTGGTACAGATGTGGCCAAGTGTGATGGAGGAGGAGTGGAATCGTATGTGTGATGTTGGGATTGGTGCGGTGAGGTGCTATAGATGCATAGTTTGAGATCATAGTTTGATGGTTGCCTTCATTGATAAATGGAACATAACTACCAATACCTTACATATACCCATCGGTGAGATGACTATCACGTTGAAGGATGTGTATAGGATTTTGTGGTTACCAATAGTGGGGGATCTAGTATATCATATTTTGTTGGATGAGGTGGTTGAGCCTATGATTGTAGTATTTGGGGAGGTTGTGGGTGACCTAACTGAGCACATCACCAACATCAATTATGGAGCTATGTATGTTTCCCATCCTCATGAGACCCGATGGTAGTCCCGATGATGGTTGCGGTAGGATGTTATGCCCTTCTTAATTCGAGAGAGTGGGAGATATCCCTAAGCATTGATGGGAGTGCTGCAGGATATGATAGAGGAGCGAGTATGTTTTACATGGGTGTCACCTACTTGGTACATGCTATACAGGAGTTATGGGCCTATCAATGGATCGGGTGGTATGGTATCTCATTGTACATATTTACTTCATTGTTGGGCATACGAGCACATAGTATGTGTGCTCCCACGTGGTCTAGTGTGACATGATTGGCATCATGGAGTTACAAAGATGGATATAAGATGTGGGTACCCGGTAAGGGCACATCCACAGGTTGAGGAGGTGTCACATGATGTGACGTATTATAGGTGGATGTTGGAGGGTGATATGTGATCGATATTTTATGGTGGACATATGTTGATTTCCAAACGTATGGAGGTATGTTAGAGGAGATTTAAGGCTTATAGTTAGTTAGATGGATACATGGGAGGTGTGCAGGTGAGTATGAGATGATTCCAATGGAAAAATTTTGATGCGGTTTGGGATACATCAGGACGTGCCTCCACCATTTCCTTAGTATCATTAAGACAATGTGGAGAGACACTTATCTCCACCCAATTCGACAGGCCAGCAGGAAGGAGGATAAGGTGGCGGACAAGAGGATTGATGATGTAGTACTAGTATCATATATAGAAAGTGGTGGGTAGCATAGCTACGGGAACCACCACCATGTCTAGGTCAGCCGGATGTAGCAATAGTGATATTGTAGAGGGATGCACTACACGTTATGATTATTGTCTTATAGTTATAGCTCACACAATAATAGTCACATGTGGCCACCCTTAGGGGAAAGTGACTAGAGCAAGGATAGCCGGCTCGGCAGCATAGGATTAGGCTCCCACACATTCGCAAACTTGGGTGATGGGGGATAGATAGCAACTTTACAGTGCATGTTATTATGTTACATGCCCAAGTTACTACTTTACAAGGCCATTTAGCACAAACACGGGCACAAGTGAAGGCATAGGCACTAGTTTAGGAATAGGGCCCACCTCCATAGTAAGCTTGGGACGGTGGTCCCGTGTTATAAGCAGTAGAGGACAAGGACCAAGACAGGACCACTTTTATTGGGACAGGGTCCATAGGTCGTGAGTGAGAGAGGTAGATCCTCCCAAAAGTTATATCTATGGCCACTTACAGGATGCAGATTAGAGGTGAGATATTATTAGGACCGATTGTTAGAGGTTGGTATACATGTTTTATTTTACGCCAAACACCATCTCTCGGACACATAGTTCGAGTAGCTAAGAGATTCTTCATCTATATAGGTAGGGTGAGTGAGAGGTTACCAATTCACGATGATAGATTCTAGGTGAGGGTAGTGGGGATATGATGAGTAGGTGGATCGGGGCCATATGAGGATAGTAGAAATAGTAGCGGGGTGTCGTCCCTTCACATGGGTAAGATTTGGATGATGTCCGACATTGTATTTTGACTTTCGATATATATATTGGCTGCGTGACAAAGATGCAAGATTTAATATGATATTTTTGAAATACTTGTATTATTTATATCTATGTATACATGTATTGACATACAGACCTTCCATTTATATAGTTGATGATCATAGTTTTATGTGATGCACTTGAGTTATTTCATGTGTATTGTTATTATGGAAACTAGATATGTAGGCATCGATGGTTATGATTGTATGATTGGGTTTAGTTCCATTATATTGATATTATGGAAAGTAGATGTTTAGGCATGGTTGATTACGATGTAGGGATGGTGGAGTCATGAAAATTTGAAGATTTAGGCATGATTGAGTTGAAAATTTCTATGTGTTGTTGTGATGGAAATTTAAATGTGTTTTAGACATGGGTTGTGTAGGTGATATAAGTTGGAATTGTATTTCCATTGTATTGATGTCATGGAAATTTAGTTGATTAGGCATGGTTTTAATTTTATTTCCAAGTTATTGTTCTTATGGAAATTTAGTTGTGTAGGCATGGTTTGTGTTAATTTTGTTATGAGATGAGATGATGTTGTTTTGATTTCCAAGCTATTGTTTTAATGGAAATTAGATGATTAGGCATGGTTTAGTGGATGTTGTAGCATGGTAGGTATGGTTGTATGAGGTAATTGAATTTCCAAATTATTGATTTGATGGAAATGAAATGATGATATGTATGAGGGATGTATGTTTTCATTTTAAGTTAACTTCCAATTTTTTTTTATGGAAACTAATTAAGTTTTTATTTCATGAGGGAAATGATGAGTAGGTAAAAGAGTGGAAAAGTTAACCTCAAGGGGCCACATGCCCTTAGAATATTGCCTACATAGCCCTTGCAAAAGGTGCCTCGGGACGATGTAGTTCTCCCATAGGATAGGGAAGAATAATATGAGGTAGGTGAGTAGTTTGGTGAGTTTATGTATGGTTAAATGGGCAAGGTAATTTAGGCATGAGTGTGTCTAGGTTGATCGGGCACGGTTGTGGCTAGGTTGATTAGGCATGGTTGCATCTAGGTTGATTAGGCATGGTTGTGTCTAGATTTATTAGGCATGGTTGAGTCTAGGTTTATTAGGTAAGATAGAATGTGTAAGATGAGTTGATTGAAGTAGATGATGAATGTAAATGTAGGTAAAAGGAGAAGAAATCCCATAAACTAAGTGTCGAAGGTCTTGTCTTGTGTAGAAGAATCAATAAGTAAGCAAAGGGGTGAATGGTAGAAGAGGTGAAAATGCTCCATAAGTGGCAAGAACCATTATGAGCATACCAAAGATAGGATTATGAACTTAAGCCCCTAAAGGTATTGCATGATTGAACTTTCTAGGGGTGAAATAAGTTGCATGATCACAAAGTGTCACATGTGTGCCACGTCCCTTGAGTAGGTAGAAAAATAAAAAGGAAGGAAGGTGAGGTGGAGTGGTTTGTTTAGCATAACCTTGTTGTGGGACAACATGCCCCTTTACAAGATACCCAAAACTAGAATAGGAAAGTCCATGACCCAAAAAGTTGTATTTTTCTTGACTTTTTTTTTTTATTTTCTTTTACTTTTGTTTTATAGACTGGTCGGTGCGTGAATACTATGTGGGATGAATAGAATATATCCTTGAGGTCTTCATGAATATGATCAACGTGGGAATCTTCGTAATATTTTTATTTGATTATATTTTTGTAGAAATAGTCTTTATGTGTGTGTATATATATATATATATATATATATATATATATATATATATATATATATATATATATATATATATATATATATATATATATTATGTACAATAGGTCTAGATTTTTATAGTTTTCCTTCACATGAGTAATCTATTTATAGCAGCCAAATAGAAAGATAGATGTCCTTTTGAGGTAGTCACCTATTTACAAGAAGTTTGACTCAAGGATTTGAATTTGAATATCTAATAATATTTTACTTTTTTACTAGACTTTTAAGTCATGGACAGACTATCAAGGATTGTAGGGTTCTTTTATGAAGGAAAACCCATAGCACGAAGAGGTTAACTACAAAAATGAGGTTTTAAGAGAAAAATAACCATGGGATTCCATCCTAAAAAGAAAAAAAAGTAGCCATGATTAGAGCCATGCTACACATATTGAAGACAAGGTTGAATGGTGACGAAGAGTCACTCAATTCTAGTTTAGTTGTAGGTCCTGTAAAATAGGTAGGTAGAAGGAGAGGTGTGCTCAAGAGATGAGCATGAAATAGACATAAAGTGATGTAGTACTTTATTTAACAATAGAATGGTTGAAGATGCAAGGCATTAAGGGGATCAAGTTCAGGTTTACCTTCAAGAGAAGAAAAATGATAAGCACTTGATCCATAGGTATGAGTGATTATACAAGGTCCAAGACAATTAGGAGCAAACTTGCCCCATTTAGTTTTCTCAGCTTTAGTTACATGTTGATTTTGCTTCAGGACAAGGTCACCAACCTTGAAATTTTTCTCATGGACACATTTGATATGCTTTTGGAAGATTTTGAGATGGTCTAGAGCATTTAAATGGAGTTCGTCTAAAAGCTCAAGTTCGCTAAACAAGGTCTTGGGAAATTCATCATCATTAAGAATATATTTAAGTGAGATACAAAGATATGGATTTTAACTTCAATAGGTAACACGTATTCAGTTCCATAAACCAAAGAGAAATGTGTGGTATCGGTTGAGGTGCAAATGCTGGTGCGATAAGGCCATAAGGAAAAAGGAATATGCATGTGTCAATCTGTACCAGTATCGTGAACCACTTTCATGAAATTTGTTTTTAGGGTTTTGTTAGTTGATTTAGCTTGTCCATTGTTTTGAGGGTAATATGGTGAAGAGAAACTAATTCAGATACTGAAATTATCACAATTCTTTCGTAGGTTTTTGATTTTGAATTATTTTCAATTGTCTATGATGAGGCGATGAGGAACACCAAAATGAAAAATGATGTGATGGATGATGAATTCACATATTTTCTTGGATTTTGTATAAATGAGTGGGATCGCCTCCACCCATTAGTGTAATATTTAGTTACTATGATGATCCATTGATGAAGTTGAGAAGAATGAGGGTTAATCTCTCCAATGATATATAAACCCCATTGGGAGAAAGGTCAAAGTCTTTGGAAACTTGTAAGGCATGACTTGGTGTGTGGTAAAGATTAGCATACCGATGACACTTCACATAGAACTTGACATAGTCACAATGGTATTGGTTGATGGTTGACCAATAATAGATGAGACGAAGAATAGGTTTGGCAATAGTGTGACTACTAAAATGTCCACCAAAAATCTCGTCATGGTGCACAAAATTTCAAAACTAGTGAGACACCATAGGAGGATACAAGTAAAATCCACGCTTGTAAAGAAGAACCCCATAACAAAATAATGAGAGACATTTTGGAGGAAGGCTCACTTACCATTGCATGAGTGAGATTTGGAGGTAAGATTGAAAGGGAGAGGTATTTATCATATTGTTTATACCAAATGTCACGTGGGTCGGTTTCGACTCATCACCCAAATTTTACGTCATGAAGGAGATAAAGTGTCTACAACCATTATAATGTGACAAATATTTTATAATATGAACGTAAGGCATGTATTTGTGAGGCAAGGAAATACATGGTATCTACAAAATTGTTGGTGGATCGCGGAATAGTTTGAATGTCGTAATTATCAAAGGTAGTCAAAAGCATGTTGTCGTGGTGTTTATACTTTTGAAGGATTTCATTACAACACTCGGATAAACCATTGACTTGGTTCATAACCATTATAGAGTCACCAAAGATATTAATGGTCTTAACATCTAGGGAAATAGTGGTTTAGATACCTAACATGAGTGTTTTGTACTCAGCCACGTTATTGGTATAATCGAAATCAAGTTTAAATGATAAAGGCATAGGATCACCATTAAAAGGAATGAGGACAACCCCTAAACCACCCCACGCACATATTTAGAACCATTTAAGAACATGGTCATTTGATAAATGATGTCATCTAGGGACATAGTGTAGATAGATTCATCAGAAAATCAAAATTTGAGGGTTGGTGTCTAGGAAAAGGAGCATTTTCCAGTTGATCTCCAATGGTTTGTCCTTTGACATACTTTTGATGAATGAACTCTAGGTCTAGATCTACAAAGAGAATGAGTTAATGTGAGGTACATTGATGTTGGTAGGGCTTAGCGTACATGTAATGTAGAGGCTTGGTGTTGGTGATGATAAAGGTCTTGTGGTTAAGTAGGTAGTGGTGAAGTTTGGTGGCAAAACAAAGAGGGCTAAATAAATATTTTCGGCATGAGTGTACCTAGTCTCGTAGTCTAAAATAGTACATCTTATGTAATAAACCACTTGCTCCCTGTGTTTCCCATCGCGATGAGTGAGCATGGCACCCAAGGAATGGTCAGTAGGTGAAATGTATAGGTAGAAAGGTTTGTCATCTTATGGTGGGATGAGCATGGGTGGTTGAAGAAGATATTTCTTCAACTCTTCAAATGCCTTGTGACACTTATCATCCCATTTGAAGGAAACATCCTTTTTAAGGAGATGATGAAAAGGGTGACATCGGTTAGAAATTTGGGAAATGAAATGTCAAATAGATTGTAATTTTCCTTGCAAACTACGAAGTTGTTTTAGGTTAGTTGGTGGAGGAATCTCTAAAATAGCCTTGATTTTAATAGGATCAACTTCAATTCCCTGCAAAGAAACGATGAAACCAAGGATTTTTCCAGAGAGAACGGAAAATACACATTTCTTTGGTTAAAGGAAAATGCATTACTTAATAAGGTGATCAAAAATTATTTTGAGAACACCCAGGTGCTCGATCAACTTTTAGACTTACCGAGAAGGTCATCCACATAATCTTCCAAAGTATCTGATGCATGATATCATGAAAAATGTAGGTCATGGCACATTGATAAGTGGAACCATCATTTTTCAAACCAAATGGCATAACTTGATAAAAGAAATTCCCCCAAGAGGTGATGAAGGCGGTTTTGCATTGATCTTCTGGGGTGAGTAATATTTGGCTATAACCCAAGAATCCATCCATAAGAGATAGAATCTCGGCCAGCTATAAGAACAAGTTGGTCAATGCTAGGAAAAGGAAATTCATCCTTAGGGAAGGTGAGGTTAAGGTCGTGGAAGTCTATGTAGATGTGGAATCCCCAAGTCACTTTAATAATAGTAACAATGTTAGAAATCCATTGCAGATAGTCAATAAGTAAAATTAAAGAAAAAGAAAGAAAGCGCAGGAGTTCTTATTTGAAAAGAAGGACAATGCATGGATGCATTTTTATAGATTTTGTTTCACATATTTTGCTTCGTAAATAGTTACGATATTATTAACCACGATATTTGAGTCAATATCTGGGCATATGGGCATAAGGCCAAACAAAATCATTGCCTATGATCTCAGAGGAAAGAGGTGAAGGCTTATTTTTCACTAGGATCTAAAGATTGGCATATATTTAGGATTCAAGGTTCATCTTGAGTGTGAATGTTGATACCGATGGTTTATTCATTTAGCATGGTTTTGCGTCTTAGAAGGTAATGACCAAAGTGAATGTGAGAATCCTCCGCACCTAGATAGGTGAGAATGGAATCATTTTCCTGACATTGAACAATAGTTATAAAAGGTGTATCATCATCAATCATGTTAGGATAAAGGAAAGGAAGGGAAGAAGGATCCTCTCCATCACATTGATAGGTCAGAGCTCCCAAGGAAAATGTGTTCATGAAAAAAGAGTTAGGAGGGATGGATTCTGGATCCATGGACTCCGTGGGTGAAGGTGGTGTGTGACAGGTGAATAAGATGACAAAGGCAATGAAGTGAAGAAGATAGATCTTCCTCTATGAGGTCGACTCTTGCCTTCTTAGGACTAGGTGGTTCAGCAAATCCAATACCACAATGATCTTTATGTTTGTAGGTAGTGTAAGGAATAAATATGTGTCGGCCTTATTTGTAAAGACCAAAGCCAAATCCTTTCCAAGTACATAGATAAAGAAAGGTGCGGGTTAAGAAGCGATTGATGAGCTAATGGAAGTCAGAGGAAAAGGTTCATGTTTGAGTTGGTGGTTCAAGCAAATAGGAATAAGTATCAAGTCCCCCGAATGTCAAGTTGGTGCGAAGGTGGGGATGATTGTATGGAAATGTTTCTCCTATATGATGGTCATAATATGGGTGTTAATGAAGGTTTCCATACTCTTGGGGAGTTTGAAACGTGTCGATGTTGTATAGGTGATATTCCCCAGGGTAAGGCATTGAAAAACACCTTTTAAAGGGTCGGATGAGCTATTCAAAGTTTGAGAAGAAGGATTGGTAGATGGGTTAGCTTTGGAATTACAAGAGCTATGGGGAGAGGTGGACTAGTTGATGAAGGTGCAGCAGCGAAGTGGAAAAAGAAGCAATGGAAAAAGATGAAGCAAAGCCATGGTAGAATATGAAGCAGCGGTGGTGGTAGATGAGGTGGCAGTGGTAGTAGATGCCTTAACTGCAATAAGGACATCATTGGGTTGGTACAACATGTTACATGTTTTGAAAGGTGAACTACTTGAATAGTATAAGGGTGTCCTTCATATTCAAACTTGATGGAGTGGTGATGACATGGATCCAAGGTCACCCAAGCAAAGCATGTTATATTGGAATTATCATTTGAGAATATAGAACAATTCAGGAATGGTGTGGAGACCCACACGAATGTGGAGGATGATGGTGCCTATGGTAGTAGTCAAAGCATCATTGAAATAACGTAACATGAATAGGTTATTATGCATGAAATTGGAAGGTATGCACATTTGTTCGTATGTAAGGGAAGAATTAATATTGATGCTCACACCCCATCGATCATAACACGCCGAAGTGAGTATATTTGATGTGGATGGAGATGAAAAGGGTGGGATCAAGATCATCGAGAATGGTGAGAGGAGCGATCTCTCGATTCATAGAAACTAATGACTGAAATTTGGTGAGTGGCGGTGGAAATAGATATTTTAGGTGAAGCAATGAGAGGAGCTACATGATGAAGGGTGATCATGGAAGCAATGGGTGTAGGGTCATTAGGTAAAACCTCGATAGATTGAAGGACCTCAATGAGGGCCTGACAATGAGACTCAAATGTTTGAATGAGGTTGTACAAAGACATCTTGAGGGGTTATTGGTGAAGTTGTTTGATCATGGTACAATGTGTGAATTTGTCAGAAATTGGATAGGTCATCCCACATATGGTTACCTTAGGGGTAGGTGCATAGGGAATGTTAGGTAATAGAGTAGTGGGTAGATTTCTTGTCTTCTCTTTTCCTTTTTTGTTTGTGCTCGAGTGGTAACTCAAACCATATTGATCTAAGGAAAGGAGGGGGATGTATCATGAAAGGTATAATGATAAGAGGCAAAAACTCTTAGTGTGAGATAAGAGCCTTGTGAAATGACTAGGTGCATCTTTGGAATTTTGGAGGGGATTGGGCTAGCTCTCTAATTTGGATCATATTAATCTCAAAGGTTGGAGGAGGAAAAGAGGATTGTGGAGGTGGCGGTGAAGGTCATTGAATAGATATGGGGCAAGATTACATGGTGAAAAGCAAAGGTGGAATGGGATTCTCATCCAAAAGGTCATCCTCCTCCAAGAGCTCTTTTGGAGAACATAGCCAAAGAAGAATGTTTTTAAGGGCCTTATAATTTTCAACATCATGTCCCTGGCACACGATGATAGGAACAAATATTGGTATCGTCAAACAAAACTAGTTTAGTTTTTATTGGATCGTAAGGCATGATAGGTGGTAATATAATGTGAGAGGTTTCTAAAAGGTTAGTAAGGATGTTAGTGTAAGATCCCTGTCATGGGATAGAAAGCGAGAAGTGACGGTGGGTTTAGATAGAGATTTAGGTGACTTCTATGAAAGATATGTTTCTTGAAGGTGGATTTGGTTTGGATGGAGGTGTGGGTGGCTTTTGTGGAAGAGGCGTTGTTGGAGGTGGAGTTGGAGGTTGATTAGGTTTAACTACCTTTTTGGTAGGTAGTGTGGTTTTGGGCTTAGGTTGCACCTTCTTGGGTAAAGGTGTTGGGGTAGTGAGAGAAGTAGAAGGGAATGCAAAATATGGAAGTAGATGGGTCAACCACGGTGAGAGTGGAGGTGCGGTGAATATAGTAGTAGGAGGAAATAGAGAAAGTGTAGGTTAATGGGAAGATAAAGGCATGGGTAGTGGATTAGGTGTGGATAATGTAGATGATGTGTTCAAAAAGGGAAATGAAGGTGAAGGCATAGGTGCGGAGCTTAAAATGTAAAACAGTAAAGGTGTGGGCATAGACTGGGTGGTGATGAAGATAAGGGTTTAAGTGTGTGTTGAGGATATGATGATAATGAAGGCATGGGTGTGGCCTCGCCACACTTAGGGTTTGTTTCTTTGAAGAGGTAAAGGTGTGGGAAAATGAGATGATGAGGGTGTGGATGTGGGTTGTCACATCTTAGACTTGCCTTGGTGAAGTGGTTGTTTGACCAAGGTTTATTGATGTGGGCCTAATATTGATGGAAATGATGAGGGTGAATAAGGCCGGGATAATGTTATTTCTTCTTATACGCGGGATTGATTTCATGACGGGTGGTTTTTAGTAGTCAGAGTCTAACTTGACCGTAGGATGCAGAAAATTAGGTGTAGGATGGACCCCCAATGTAGCGGTGGGTTTAGTTGAATGCATAACTATTGATGAAGATTTAGGTGTAGGTGAAGGTTGAGGAAAAGGTGAGCCTGATGAAAATGGAGTAGGTATGATTGGTTCAGGTTTTGTGGTCTTGGTTGACTGTAATACCTTCAGATAGATGTTGGAGGTATTTATGGGAAACATTTGCATTTGAGTATATATGGGAGTCGCAGGTGCCCCCGAGCATGGAGTGATCAACATAATCTAACTGATCTACCAAATGTGAGAAAATATTTGGCTTAGAAAATGATGAATAGGTTGTGACACCTGTCCAAAAATATGAGTTAAGTGACACTAGTAAGGTTCTTTGCCTCGCATTCGGTTAGTAGAAGTGACGTAAGGAGATCAACCTGGATCTTGGAAGATCTTGGGGGAAGTGTCACTTATAGGAAGGGAGGATATGAATGGTTCCTCTATGGGTTGAGGAGATGGAAAAATGTGTGATATAGACTCTTCTTTGGGTAAAAGAGTAGATAAGGTTGGCTCCCCCTTGGGTAGAAGAGTGGGTAAGATAGGTTCAATGATAGGTAAATATGTAGATGTAGTAGGTTCCTCCATGGGTAGAGAAATGGGTGTGATAGGCTCTACAATGAGTAAGGACATAGATGAGGTAATATCGTCTATAGATGAATGGCTAGATGTGAGGGACTCCTCCATGGGTAGAGGAGTAGAAGGAATAAACTCTTCCATGAGTAGAGAAGATCGTGCAAGGATCTCAAATCAACAAAAGGGATGGAAGGCAACCGAGTAGAAGGAACAACCACAATGTCAAATATGGCATGGATCTTGTGTGTTAGGGTAAACTTAGCTTATTATAGTAATTTACGCATTGTATTATTCCCTTAGGTAATTAGTTGATTATTTTTATATAGTTTTATCAACAATATTTGTCATATTATTCATGTAGGATTATTTGTTACATAGTTGTAACAAATACATTTGTTTGTATTAATTTATTTGTGCTTCTCGAATGTACTTTTGGAAGCTTATGTACATAGGTTTATTCTTAAACCTCGTGCAACTTGATTATTTGTTATACATGACTGTCCAATATCTAAGAATAGTGCGGTCATTCCTAGTGTAATTGGTTTTTCCTGCATATTAATAAAATTATCAAGATTTTGTCCCTGTTCGATAATTTCATTTGGTACCGGAGCAGTTGAAGCTCCCTGGTCAAGTTGGAGAGAGGTTACAGAAGGTAGAAGTATCTTGGTGAAGAAATATGCATTTAGGAGAGCCAATGCTTCATCCAACAACTTCCCAAAATGTTCATGCATCCCCACAACCTCCTATTTATTCTTTGCGTGATTGGAAATCAAATTTGTTTTTGCATTGGTTCCCCCGCACCAAGAAATTTTTTCTTCTCGAGCTATCCCGATTCAAAAATAAATTTTAAAAAAATCAAATTTTCCCCATTAGGGGTTTTGTCAATAAACTTTGTGATATTATCAAAGTGACAATAAACACTAACAATTCACCAAATCTGGAGGTATTTGTGCCATATTAGCAAATTTCTACAGAGAGCTCCTTGACCGAGTTCCTAAGTGAGCTAAAGGTGTGTTACTAGACCGAGATGGTAGCATTGCATTAGCGAGTTGTGTCTCTACCAAGTTGAATTAGTTTCTTGCTTGAGCAATTTGTACCCATGTATCCTAACGTGTTGATCTCCAAGCCCTGCTACATTGGTGTGCATTGGATTTACAAACTGAGTGATATTATTTTTTAGTGCTTACATACACATTTCAAGAACCGAATCGAGCCATGTTTCATTCAAGGAGTTTAGCATCAACTAAGATGTGTTTCATCGAATGGTGAGTTTTATATTCTAATAAGGCTGAGCTATGCATTTGATCAGAACCAATTTTTTTAAGATCTCCTACCAAGATAACATTGGTTATTGTTTGGCACCCGTGGATTGATTCACGTCCACCCCTATATTGAGCACTTTACGAGTTCCAAATCAAAATCAAGCTCTCCCCTCCACGGTCAAGTCTCGAGCCAACCCTACAAATAAACATCGAACCTATTTGGAAATACGTCATCCTCCTCTACACCCCGTAACAAATCAAAATAATACGGGGAAAACAAATCAGCAACGACACCGGAAAAAAGGCAAAGACAGTTAGATCCTCATTTCAAGGAATCCCTAATCCTCCTCCACTACACCGCTAACCACGTGGACTCCCTTCTATAAATATACGTTGACTGTTCACTTTCTATAAGGTAAGGAATTTAAAATAGCATTTAGATATGTATATATTCATTTTATAGTGTATGCACTACAATTGCTTTTGTGGTTGGTTGGAGAGATTTTGGAAATAGAGGTGCAAGGTTCAATTCTCTCGCACACCACGTCTAATTTTTTTCTTAAAATTTAAAGAAGGATTTAGCCACACCACCAACTACAGCGGTCCAAAACCTCACTAAATCCCTTAACTACTCCTAAATCAGCGACCAATATTAGAGGAGAAAACCCTAAAAAGGGCAAAAACAAAATCTCCCACATTGCATATTTTTTCAAACTGAGCATTTTTTCACAAAAGGGGGACACGTAAAAACCATTTTAAAGCTATTTTTGCATTTTTTCACATTGAGAGCCATATTCAGCTCTTGAGCCCACCAGGGTCTCGAAAAACAAAAAAAAATTCCTGTCATTCAATTTTTTCAGCATATTGAATGTAATTGTATATTTCAATGTATTGTACTAATTTACAGGTTGTCATATTCAACCAAAAACATTGTAATTGCTAAAAATGTGAAAGCATTGTAAACAAAATAAGTGAAAATTTTGGTTCTATAACACTCACGAGATCTTTGGATCTCTTTCACAGCATTTGGTATAAACAATGCATATGGGAAGTGCTTACAGGTAAAATTGTCACGAATACTACTGCACTTGATTCCTAATGTAGCTGCAACAATGTCATCTAGGAATCAACCCTTTAAATCGATGGGGAGTAATAAGGACACAATGCACACACTTTGAGCCCTCCCATCCTTCTATGAACGATTGCATGATGTAAATCCAAACACTAAAATTATCCAAGTATATAGCAAAGTTACACGCGCGTATGAGGATATTTCTTTGAGTCGATGTCAATAATCACACAGACCCCTTTCAGTACTATCTTGGTACCATGTATCAAATTCTTTCACATACATTAACACCTCTTTCATGTATTGCTGAGTATATCGAAAGGGTGAGCTTCTTCCATGTACCGATGGGTATATCGGAAGGGTGCGTATATAAAAAGGTTTGGTATATCAGAATGATGGTATATAGATTGGGAGACCATATACCTGGAGTGATAAGAGCCTTACCCTTTGTCAATTGATTATGCAAAATGGGAACAAATGCCCCCAAATTCTTTCTTCCAGATTCACAACTTCTAATAGGAGATAATTATGCAGCATGGAAGATAAAGATCAAAACACATCTTGATTTTGAAGAGATTTGGAATGTTGTGGATGGTTCTATAACCAAATCAACAACTGATACAACCCAATAGCGACATTTTGATAGATCTAATCACAAGGCCAAGTTGATAATCTTGTTTGTAGTGTTAGATGACGTGCAACTCCACATTGAAGATGCCAAATCAACAAAAGAAGCATGGGATAAATTTAGCACAGTGTACGAGGCCAAGAACAAGAATGTAATACTAAATTTTGAAAGTCGAGTTACACATATTGAAGTTCAAAAAAATGAAAAAATAGAAGATTTTTTAAGAAAGTTGCAGAATTGAGGGCTTCACTTCTAGCCATAGGAGAGGAGGTCACTGATAAAGCTCTTGTTCCCATTTTTCTAAGAGCACTCCCTCCTTCATACCACATTTTTGTGACAACACTAAACTTGTCAGATCAGACAGTTTCTTTTGACAAGTTAGTAAATCTATTGCAACAAGAAGACACATTGTACAAAAAAGATGACAAAGAGGAGAAAGCACTTTCTTCTCATCAGAAATGGAAAGGAAAAGGAAAAGGAAAATCTCATTCCTCTCAAAATTCCCAAAAACAGAGCATTAACATGGGAACAAGGAGAACAAGAATAAGAATAAATGTCTTATCTCGCAACAGAGGACATGATATAAATGATTGTTGGTTCAATACATATAATAAAGGTTCATTAATTCATAATGGACCTCAAAATAAAAAATATCATAAGGGACATTCAAACTACAATCAAGGGCAGAAGAAGGGGAACTAGTGAATAAAACCCCTTCAGCAAGGAAATATAGCTAAATAAGAAGAAAATTCAGATAATGAAGACTTCTTGTACACTACTTGATCAAGTGAACCTTCCATGTCATCTAGTGATATTTGGTATGTTGATTCGGGAGCCACTCGACACATGACCGGCCATAGAGACTAGTTTACCACAATGAGGGACACACCTTCAAAAAATCATGTTTCATTAGGTGATGATTCTTCGTACATAGTACAGGGGATTGGGAAAATTTATCTACCTCTTGGTTCATGCAATTGTAGACTATCAGATGTACTATATGTCCCTGGGTTAACAAAGAATCTTCTATCAGTTAGTCAACTTCTAGATCACAATCTGAAGATTGACTTTGATAGTCATTCTAGTAAGAAAGTGTGTTTGATTCAAGACAAATCACGAGGCTCAAAAATTGTTACAAAATCCTCCAATGTGGGACGTATGTTCCAGCTTGATTTTTTCCACAAAGATGATTAGGCACTTGTGGCTAAGAATTCTACCTCTGCATAGTTATGGCATCGATACTTGGTCATATCAGTTTTAACTATCTTGAAAAAAATTACTAGTATAACATGGTAAAAGGATTGCCATCTCTTGAGAAGGATAAATACAAGTGTCCTCACTACTAGCAAGCAAACAAAATAGAGCCTCATTCAAGAAAATTACTTATCAAGATCATGGTAAGTTTGATATAGTTCATACCAATCTTTTTGGTCCAATGCAACCGAGTCATTTTGGATTTTAGTACTTCATGCTTTGTGTTGATGACTATTCAAGAAAAATGTGGATATATTGTCTTCATAAGAAAAGTGATACTTTTGAGAACTTCAAAAATTTCAAAGTGGTTATAGAGAACGAGACTAGTCGTCACATCAGATCTCTCTTATTAGATCGAGGGGGGAATTCATCAGTAACGAGTTCAAATCCTACCTATAAGCTCACAGATTTATCGACAAATTCCTCCTCCATACACATTGCGTGAGAATGGTGTTGTTGAGAGAAGAAATCGTACTATCATGGAAATGGTGTAGAAGAAACAAATACAATTGTATATTTGTTGAAAGAGCTCCCACAGTTTCTCTTGATGGAGTAACGCCATATGAAGCATGGTCGAAGTGGAAACCATCATTACACACCTTAGAGTATTTGGGTGTAAAGCAAGCATGCACATACCCGTTTAAAATATAAAGAAGTTGGATATAAATTCACAGAAACTCATCTTCATTGGTTACGGTGAAGAGACTCTTGGAGTACAAATTAATGGATCTGAAGTTTAGGAAAGTATACACCAACAGAGATGTTGAGTTTTTGAGAAAAAGAAAGCAGAGACTCCTCCTCTAGACTCACTTGATGCAGATTTTTCACCTGTTGTAAAAATAGAATATGATGTTCCCCGAGATGATGATAATGATGATGGAGATGATGGTGATGACCGAGATAGAACCATAACCCACGGGATCAATACATTGTATGCCCAAGTGGTATACTAGCATGATATGAGATGTAAAATTGGATGATCACTCGAATAAATCCACCACTAGACCAAGGACTCACAATAAAGCATGAGAAGAAGTAAATTTTGATTTTCCGAGTAAATTTATTGAACTGATGAGCCCTCAATAGTCCAAGAATCCCTACAAGTAAAAATCTTGGAAAGAAGTCATGGGCACTGAGTATCAATCAGTGATGAAAAATAACACTTGGAAACTTATCGATCTTCCACCAAGGAAGAAACCCATTAGTTGCAGATGAATATTCAAGACAAAGTACGAATCTGATGGGACTATAGACAAATACAAAGAAAGACTAGTAGTAAAAGGGTATGCAAAAAATGAAGGCATTGACTATGAGGAGACATTTTCTCCCACATCTAAGATGAAAATGATTGAGATGATCTTTTCTCTAATCGCACATGATTTTGTTGGAAATTCCATCGATGGATGTAAAAAGTGTCTTTCTAAACATATATCTACAAGAAGAAGTCTACATGACTCAACTTTGAGGGATATGTTGTACTGGTCAAGAAACAAAGGTATGCATACTCGGAAATCTGGTATGGCCTTAAACAAACACCTCGGGCTTAGTACATAGAAATTGATGAGCATCTTGTATAACATGCATTTTTGAGAAATCCATACAATCCTAATCTCTACCCCAAAAAGCAAGGGGGAGATTTTGATTATTTTTGTCTATGTCAACTATCTAGTCTTCATTGGTAGTTCGGTGAAGATAATCAATGAACGAAGAAATATATTAACCAATCATTCAACATGAAAAATAGTAGGTTGATGCACTACTATCTGGGATTGGAAGTATGGCGTAGAAAAGAGAATCACATATTTTTTTCTTAGTTGAAGTATACCAAGACAATGCTCAAGAAATTTAGGATGATGGATTACACACCTATTGCTACACTTATGGAGAACAGATTACAATTATCTCATTCAGATCCATCTCCTATGGTAAATGCAACTCTCTATTGGTAGTTGATTATGAGTCTCATTTACCTGACCTACACTAGACCAGAGATATCAGCTTTTGCGGTGAACTATCTTTCCAGGTTCATGCAATAACCCAAAGTTTGTCATTGGAAGGAAGCAAGGGGATCTTGAGATATCTCAAGGGAAAAGTAGATCTTGGTCTAGAGTACAAGAAGAATGATAACTTATTTTTGACTGGATATTCATATTCAAATCATGCAAGTAATATTGATGACATAAAATCCACTTTAGGATTTGTATTCTTTTTGGGATTTGGACCGATATCATGGGGAAGCAAGAAATATCACTTTGTTTCTCATTCTTCTACAAAATTTGAATATTGTGCTACATGTGAAGTTATTTGCATGAAGCGATATGGCTACGTCGCATACTTAAAGGACTTGGAATACCACATGACAAACCTACAACCTTTTATGTTGACAATGAAGGTGTTCTCAAACTTCTTCGTAGTCTAGTTTTTCATGAAATAACAAAGCACATTGAGGTACAAGTACATTTCATATGTGAGTGTGTCTTGAAATCTTTACTTTTTCCCAATGAGATAAACAACGAGAAGATATCTTCACAAATTCACTTGCACATGACAAGTTTGAGTTGTTTAGAGAGTTCCTCTTCTCATCTCTTGAAACAATGCAAAATTAAGGGGGATGTTAGGGTAAACTTATTTTATTGTAGTAATTTATGCATTGTATTATTACCTTTGGTAATTAGTTGATTATTGTTATATGGTTTTATAAACCATATTTGTCATATTATTCATGTAGGATTATTTGTTACATAGTTGTAACAAATACATTTGTTTGTATTAATTTATTTGTGCTTCTGAATGTACTTTTGGAAGCTTATGTAAATAGGTTTATTGTTTCACATGTGCAACTTGATTATTTGTTTATACATGACTATCCAATATCTATAAATATTACAGTCATTCCTTTTGTAATTGGTTTTTCCTACATATTAATAAAATTATCAAGCTTTTGTCCCTGTTCGATAATTTCATCATGAACATGAGTGTTATTGTTAGAAGTCTCAAGCGGACTTGATTCGATGAATGGGTATGGTTTAGAAAAGGTTTCTTAAAGACTTGCAGATTTTGATTTTCCAAGTGCATTAGGATTATACAGACAAGGTCTCCATTATCTAACATCTCCTGGACAATGTTTTTGATTTTTTATAATTACCATCATTGTGGCCCCTAACGCGATGGTAGTTACAGTAATTTTCTCTTTATACATGTAGGTAAAGGCTGATAAGGGTCAAATCCAATATGTGGTTTAATTGGTGGAAGGGTGATATCACCTATTTTTAACGGGTTTTTCAACATAAAGGAATAAGGCTCTCCTATGGGGGTATATCTTCGTTGTTCAGATTGCATTAGAAGTTTTGAACAGGGAAAGATTAGAAGAATTTTGAAATTGGTTTGATGGATGAGATGGGCCATACTTTAGAACCATTGCATTGGCGGATCCTTTTTATTTAGAAAAATTGTTTTGTGGTTTAGAAGAGGAAGAAGAGTCATTTGATTTAAACGAAGAACTCTTGTTGCACAATTGTAGTTTCTTCTCTTTGAAAACATAGATTTATAACTTATGGGTCGTAGTGAATGCCTCATAAAATGTCCAAAATTTTGGACCTGAAGATTTGGAGAGATGTGCCGGCACAAGCCCTAGTGAACAACTCTATCAGCTCGGTTTATGGAAGTTGAAAGGTGAGATGATTGGTAAGACTCCACCAACGTGTGACAAAATCGTGATATATTCATCTTCATATTGACGCATTGAATAAAAATCATTCATAGTGACCTTTTTGGTGATGTTGATGGAGAAATGATCAAGAAAGGCCTGGGCTAATTGATTGAATGAAAATATAGAGTGCTTAGGTAAAGCACTATACCAATCTAAGGTAGGTCCTATTAAGGACATTGGGAAAGTTTGAAGAAGCAAGGTGTCATCATGGGAAATTAGATAACATATGTGTTTGAATGATCAAAAATATTGTTACTGAGATCTTCCTTTCTATTAAATCGGTTGAATTTAGGAATCTCCCAATGTGGGGGTAAGGATGAATGGGTATGGAAGGATGAATAGGCTCATTACAAATTTCAGCATAAGTCAATGTATTATGTGAGCCAAAACAAATACATCCAGGGTTTGCATCTTATTCATCATCATTATTATAAGGTCTATTGTAGAATCAGATTGAGAAGGACCCCACGTGGTAGGTATAAGGGGGCGGGTGAGGTAGATAGGTCGTAGATAGCACTCCATTGTATGGTGGTGCCGAATAGGAAAATTGTGATGGGGGATATATGTAGTGGTAGGTGATGATGACATATACCCGAATGGGATGTATGAGCGAAATTTGGAGGCTAAGACATGGTTTAGGTAGGAGGGACCTGTATAGAGACCCTCATAGTGATAGGTGGTAGAGATTTAGGTATAGACATGAACAAACTCTGAAAAAGGGGTCGATGTAGCTGGAGGTTGCGAGGTAATAACGATTGGTGATGTAAGTATGCCTACACTAAGAGTCGTAGATGATGTTGAGATGGACGTCGAAGGTGTGATGGATGTTGTATGTGTGACTGATACCAAAGATGTGGGATCAATCTAAGACACAACATCTTGTGAGGTGGAAGTAGGTAATGCTACACTAGTAGTAGCTGATATAGAAGTGGGGGCAAGAGTGGGAGGAATGGAGACATGCATCCCGTATATGAGTTGTCTTGATGAGTCACGGGTGGAAGAATGGGTAAGGTAATACTGCAAGGCTATAGGATTGTGATCAAGGAGTTTTGCAAACTCCTCGTCACCTGCATGTATAGCAATAGGAGAGGTGGGGTCCATGGGTGAAGAAATAGAAGGTGGTGAAGGACTAGGAGGTAGTGGTTGGTGGTTAACACGAACAACTAAATCTTTGGATTTTATGTAAGTCAAAACCATGTGAGTAGTGGTAAGACAAGTAATCCGAGCTCTACAGATGGTGTAGAAACACAAGAAAAATAAGATAGAAGAAATTTGGAAAGTGAAAATTGGTTGTTGTTTTGACAAAAATCAAAACACAGAGACCAATGCCGAGAAGGTAAGGTAACCAATTAGGTAAAAAGGGTAAGCCGATGCGTGTAGCAAGACTGATCTTTAGCTCAGCTACTATGAATAAATGGTAGATTTATAAATCTAGAGATGAAGAATGTAAATCAGGTGGATCTAAACTCTGTTGATGGTAACAAAGACTCAAAAATGTGATAAATGTGAAACATGTCATAGAAAATATTTGGATGTGAATTGAATATTGTTTTGGGAGAAAGAAAAAAACAACAAGGAAGCTGATGTCGGTCATTCAACCAATGCTTTGGTATGAAGATGTAACCAATCCTGGTCATGGGACTCATGTTGGTTACTATGAAATCTAAGAAGATGATGAAAATTTAAATTTTAGGTGATTAAGTCAAATGAAAACACCAACCTAGGAACTAAGTATGGCAGTGATGAGTCCTAACACACCTAGAATGAACCAAAATACACCAGTTATGATGGTGGGGTGTGAAGGATAAGAAAAATAAGAAGAAATGACCTCACAATTCAAAACACAATTCAGGCAAAAACAAACAAACACACAAAATCCTATGCTTTCGATTTTAATTTTATGAGACTTATGCCATTTAAAACTGACTATGACTATAATAGATTTTTTGGTCAATGAGGGTACCCTATTTAAAGGAATGATAAGAAGATTGTTCCAAGCCATGATCTCATATGATAATAGCACACCACATTAGATTTACAAAACAGAAGAGCTAAAATACCATATATGGAAATCCATCATAATCCATAATGCTCAATACATTACAATAGAATGACTTGAATTATTCAATAAGAAAGATGTACATATAGGAGGAGGGAAGTGCAACTACTACCTAAATCAGTGGTGAATAACTCCCACTAACTGATACTGGTAGTTAAGTTAACTCTAAAAGACTAGTAAGCTAACTCAACACAACTAGTAAGCTAACTCCACACAATTAGTACACCTAAGCAAGCTAACCCAACAAGTGTAGGGATAACACAAGTGTAAGAATTATCTTGATAAATAAATAAAAGGATAAATAATAACCTACACTAACACCCTCTCATAAGCATAACTTAGGTGGGCGAAAAAGAAGGTGGGTCCCGTAGAACAAGGCCTGATGAGGTACCCATGTACAATAACTGGGAAAATTGGACACTGCAAGGTACCCAAAACTAGTAATAACAAAGTAGAGAGGGAAAAATCCTACTGCAAGATATCCTCAAAAGCTTGGCTCCAAAACTCGTACAATGCTAAAGAAGTTTGTGCGCATTATGGTCTAAATCCACTACTCAATCATAGAACTCAAAAACAACTAACACTGGGCTTCACCAAAATAGCTCCATGCAAGGAGATTGTCAATGGAGTGATGTCAAAAGTGAAAAACAAACACCAAACATAATTTGATCAACTGCTACAAATAGGTGTGCCACGATCCAAGAATAACCAAGGCAACAAGGTGGCCTTAGATCTAAATAAATAAGAGTACCACGATCCAAGAAAATCTAAGGTAATGAGGAAAGGACACGAAACCCGAAGAAGCGAAGATCAACACCACACCCTCCCATACTACAAGAATGGGTAGAGTGACACCACAAATCTGTATGAGTTGTCAAAATCAATTACTCGAACACTGACAAACTAATACTGGGCTCCACTAGAATATCTGCCCCATAAGATAGACTGTCAACATGCCAAAAAAAGTGTCAAAAATACAGATCCAAAATATCTCAACAAACAAGAGAGATATAAATGTATACACCCATAGATACAAGAATGCATTACCCAAAATTTTAGGATGTTGGGCTCAACCAAAATTGCATCCACAAGTGATCACAACACCCTCCTAAATTTGGCACTTTATAATTAAGTGCATGTAAATATTACAATGAGTAACAATACCTTTTACATTTGAAATATGTGTATAAAAATTTCACCAATGTGTATATCTCGAAAAAATACACAATTTAAAAAAAAATATCACCTTAATCCAAGTTACGAGATAAAAATTTATGAGCTCTAGAAGGTTTTGCTATTAAAATAATATTTTAATGCTGATATTTTTTAAAAGGTACACGTGACACCCAAATGTCCAAAGGGTAAAAGAGTGCATCCACACGATACATGCTTGTGACCAAAGGATAAAATCCAATGGCCAAAACCTAAAATGTCCAGATGGTAAATCATTGCGTCCAGAGGGTACACACCAATATCCAATGGATAAAATAATGCACCTAGAGGGTACCGATCTGCGTCTAGTGGATAAAAGACTGCATCCAAAATATAAATATCCAGAGGGTATAAGAATGCATCTAGAAGGTACACGCATATATCCAATGGATAAAAGAATGCACCCAAAGGGTATAAATCTGCATCAAGTGGATAAAAGATTGTATCAAAACTGAAATATCTAGAGGGTAAAAGAATGCATCACGGAAGGTACAACTTTGATATGATGATTAGCCTAAACACCATTGGATCCACCGCCAATCCGATTGTTAATCATTGACAGAAATTTTCGGGAAGGAATATGTTTAAGAAGTGAGTAAATTGTTCAAGTGATTTAGACAGGGGTGTGTGTGCACAAAGTGTGAACTACACTTAATTCCTTCCAATCATCAACTGGTCATGACCTCTAGTATATAGATTACAAATAAATTTAGGTGATCTAAATGCAACATATGAAGGATGAAATGCAAATATTTTTAAGCCCAAATCGAAAGTGAAATTGGATGTAGCAAATAGAGAATAGGTCAAGAGAATGATCTTTCACTAAATGCAGATGCAAAATAAAGTAATAAGAATTCTTTTTAAACACCAAATCATGAATTTCCTTTAGACAAGTAGAAGAATATAATATTAACCAGAGAGAATTTTAATGTGAACTTTTCAAAAAAGAAAGAAACACACAATTCCCTATATGAAGAAATGCAAAGAACCCAAAAAAAGGGGTCCCATTGGGCATGCCAAAATGTTTCACCTCAAAGTAATGCAATAAAATAGATAAGGGTAATGGGCATAGGAGGAATACCTATGAATAGTCAAGAGAAGGTTACACGCGTTGTAGACATTGATTAGACTGAATGTGAGAGCTTCCTTTTGGATAAAAAGAAATACCTATAAAGCGTAACAAGACCACAAAAGATAGTTAAATAGTAGATGGAATAGGTGGTAAACTAGTGAAAGGTTGGATTCGGGATGAAAGGGATCAAATGGAAGGAATAAATGAAATACTTAAGATCAATACAAAAATTTAACAAATAAAACTAAATTACTCATCTGGTAACCTGTAGATCTGAAGGTGGTTTTTGGATCATGATCTTTCGTGGGGGATGTGGGAATGTGTCAAGTGACATGAAAACAGAGCCTATATGATTTGGTGTAGTGATCTAAAGATGTGGATGAGATGATCGGATGTCGGTGAAGACCCGATGAGCTCTGGTTTGTCGTCAGTTAGCTTGAGTGCTTTAAAGTCTGAGTGCCAAAGCTTGCATGAGTGAATGAATTGGAGAACCCGTGAAAAGAGTTAGAAACTCTTATTTAAGGGTAACTAATGGAAGTTAGGTGACCTACTTCGGTCAAGGGATAACCAACATTAGTTAAGGAGAATTGGTCTAAATTGCCAATAATAGGGTTTTTCTCCCAAATTTGGCGTGGTCTTTAGCTTAGTCTGGGTCTAAAGTGTTGAATCGAGTTAATAGGAACGTGAAATTAGTTAGAGGATTAATAGGTCATGAATGTTTAGGGTTGGAAATATTTTTAGTTGGTTAGGATAAGTGGGGACTTGGTCTATGTTCATTAATAGGCTAGGAATAGGTCTATGATGAAGTAACAATGTGAGGTGGATATTAATCTAATTAAAGTAATTAAATTAATAATAGTGTGAGGATAAGGATTAATTTAATTATAGATGATTAAATATATAAAAATGTGGGGAAAGGGGCATGGATAAGTATAGGTGTTGAATTGATGAATCGAAAGGGGTTAAAAGGATTGTGACCCAAATTTGGTGTCTACAAGCCCCTCCAAAATTAAGAAATTATGTTAATGAAAAATTTTCCATTGTTGATTAGGGCTTATATCTATGTAAAATTTCCCATAGCTAATTAGGGATAGAGATTTTGTAGATAATTAAACGGAAGCAAGTTTGTTATTCAATATTTTGTAGAAGGTAGTTTTTTTATCAAATAAATAATTTCATAATATAGTAAACATTTGTTAGAGTAGTGAAAGAGGATGGAATGGAGCACATCTTGACAGATAAACGACATAGATTAATCTGTAATAACATGAGAGGAAAATTTGCATAATTTTTAAAAACCCATAACACCTACCAAGAACTTATTTTGTTGTGTCTTGAAAAAGAATCTTGGTGGTATGGATGGTGGCTCAATTTACATAGTAAAAAATTGAATATCAAAATCGATTTATGGTCATGCTAGTTTGTAGGAACTGATGAGAAGATGCATTTGATAAATTTGATATTATTGTTTTGGCCTTATTGTTGTCCACAAATAGTCCTCTTGCACATACTCAGCAAAATTCAATGGCTGCGATATCATTGACATTATCAATGACAATATTTTAGAAGATATTCATGTTAAGAATGAGTTTTCATTCAATGTGTTGGTGTTGGATTACAGTGACCTATTTTCGAAAAAATATGGTAATGCAAGAGTAGGAGAACTAAACAAATTTTAGAGAACAAAAGAATGAATACAAATTTGTGAAAGGAGAATTCGAGGAACAAGGAAACTCTAAGATGTTGTTTATTATCTTTAACAAAGAATCATTGTTGCTTACTTATGGAAGTAGCATTTATCCTCAAAACTATTGACAAAATGTAAATTTACTTTATTTGAGTCATGCCTATGTGGCTTTTTATCTTTTCTTTGCCTACGGGATTTCTCTCTTCTATGCTTTGATATCATATTTTTTCTTAAGGGTATTTTTGTAAAAGGAAGCAGGTCCTTTCAAAACCCCCATATTCACCCTTATACAAAAAATTGGACATATTTTTTGTACATCAACATATGTTGTTGTGGCATAACCTAGCAGACTCTATGATGACAATATCTTACTTTATTTTTTAAATCCTATTAATTGATAATATCCAATTAATATGGTGTCACATAAGCTAGCAGATGCTAAGCTAAAAATAATATTATTTGACTTGTTAAATTTTACCGATCTGTTAGCTCAAAGCTGTTATATTGTGGAATTATTAGGTTACCTTGGCGGGCGCTAAGCTCAAAAAATCTTACTTTAAATTTCTCCTCAATCCACCAATCAAAATTAAAAAAATTCTATAACTTTACAACTTTCTAATATTTATATTTTATTTAAAAAAATTTTAATCTACAAAACTTATTTATATTTTTCTTTATTTTCTAGTTAGTACTGATTTGACAAATATGAGGCCTTGTTGCAACATTGATTTATTCTATTTAATAAAAATCATAATTCTAAGAAAGACATTTGTCCAATCTTTAAATAAGATATGAGATTTAGAAAAAAAATGTTAATAGAATATTCACTGCATTTAATGTTTATCCAAAAAGGAAGATGTATTTGCATGCTTGGACAAGTGGCACATCCAAAATAGTACACTATTCATAAAAATTAATAAACTTTATTTAACAAATCACATTATAAACAGCTTCTCCATTAATGCCCATCCACTCCTTATATATATATATTTTATTTTTTTCCTAGTCAAAAATTTAATCTTTTCTTTATCCTTGTTTGCAATAAAAATTAGATTTGTAAGTTAAATTTTATAAAATACAATTTTTTCTATGTTTGTATTAATTTTTTTAACAATAAAATTTTCTATGTGGATTATATTTTGTTAAAGACAAGAAAAATAATACTTTTATTAGTTCTTGCTATTGTGATAAAACCGATTTATTTCGGCTATTCCATTTAATAACAAACTTTTATCTTTAGTTAGGCATGTTGAACTTGTAAAATTGTGGTGATTTTTTTATTACACCTGAAAAATCTAGCATATTATGTATTTCATAATGCCACTTATATTGATGCAATATTTTCAAGTATAATATGATTGTAGGTTGGTTTATGTTTTCCCAAAGAATTATATATTTGATGCATACTTTTATTTTTTGTTTTGTTTTCTACCTTAATTTTAATGTGGGTATTTACAATATGTGCAACATTTAAATTGGGTACTTACAAGTATATACATATTTTATGCATTCAAAATCATTACATAGGGGCATTCTATTTTTAGCATTTTGTGGATGTTGGCATATCGTATGTGCATAATTTATACATTAAGTATTGGTACATTCTACTTTCTAGAAAAATTGAAAGTGGTTATTCTTAGAAATATAAAGAACATAATGCAAAAAATTATAGAAAACTTTTAAAACAATCGCACAACTAGCACATCTCCCAACCCCGAGGCATGAACTTGCCACTCTGTCTTGTTTAATTTAAAATGTCATGAAAAATTCTATTAAAAAGGTTTATTAAATATACATGAACATAATGATTGAATACTTTATACAGGATCAAGGAACCTAGAAACCTTACAATGGAATGCATCGTGGGCATCACCAAGAGTGAACAAAAAATAAACAGGACGAAAAGGGCTAAAATATATTATCCCATACTACATTCCAATAGATCAATACAAGGAAAAATCACAAAACATGGAGGGGAAAACATCCCAAACGATACATTCCACAAAAAGTCAAACAAAATCTCCAAGAGTGGATGGACTAGTTAGTCTTCAAACTTTTATACTCCTCTAGTTTACACTCTTCGTGTCCTTTCATCGAGATAATCCTTCTTGCTCATGATAAGAATGTCATCTTCAAATTTTTCTTCCTCATCGGAACTACTGAGGTGGAGATTATACCTGTGAACTTTTTCCCTGCTCCAACTTAACCACACACCTCGTAACTCCAAAACAAAAATTTTGATCTCTACCATATCGACCTTGATAGAGTTTTGAGTGATGTGAATTTTCCTAGAGGTGTCGATGGAATGCATGACATTGTTTCCCATATCCATTACAACTTCACTTAAGGCCTCCATATCCACACGGGGGTTCACTAGCTAGGCAATATCCTAGCACGTGGGTTCATATTGAGGTAATTAAAATTAATAAAATTAAACTCAATATACCGGTAGACATGAGGGGGTGAAAGGGTTTAATCTATTAATGTTTTGAATCAGGTATTGGGGGTAGATTAGAGAGATGGGCCAATGGAAATAGAGGTTTACTTTTAATATAAAACTAAAACGTTTGAACCCTAGTTTTTAAACGTAAATACCTTAAAATTGCAAAAGGAGTGTGGTCATAAATTAAATTATAATCTCTTTTTAATAAATAAATCTAGATTCTTAACCAAGAAATAATAAGATGGTAGAAAACTAGAATTGAGTATGCTTTTCAACACAAGTGATATTATTTCACCATCTTAATTATTTGAAGAACTATTGATAAATGCATAAAGCTTAACATATATAAGGTGACTTGTAATATGTATTCAATGGCTTCGAACTATCTTTCGAAAGGAAATGCATATTAAAAAAAATTGAGTGAGAAATATAATATATTTTTGTCTAATATATTGGGGTAGAAATAAAAAGGGGTAAATAAAATTGTAATTGAAAAATGGGTAAGTAAGGTACATGGAAAAAATAGGGGGTATTTTCATTCTAATAATATAACAGGAGGGGGTATTATCAATTGAATAATTAGAGGTAGAAACTAGAATTAAGGGTATTCTTTAATACCCTTCGAACGCAGGTGCTATACCATACTTTTACTAAGTGAATCCCCGTGCATATCCATTTCAACCTAACTCACCCCGAGAGAAATTTTATCAAAATCCACATTCCAACCTAGCTTTGCTCTCTCTTTCCCTTTAGATGAATCCCCTTTCATATCAATCGAGAACCTGTAACCCTAGTGCAAGATTTCCTTTCCCGAGGCGTCATACTCTTCTTTCTCCTCGCTTTTTTATAGTCCGCAAGAGTACTGTTAACTTTACAAGTTACCCTTACTGGGAAGGGCCATAAAAATTTTCAAATTCTTTACCCTTTCATTAAAAAAATTACTTTGAAAATTTTGTCTTATCATGCAAAATCAAATTTGAGCTTCGGGTTTCAACTTATGTTTTTACTTATAGAGTGTCCAGAGTTATGAATTACGAATTTCATACTTTGGAATTTATTTAATTCAAAGTTTTTATTAACTTTTTCCAAAAACTTTGAAAATTTCGGAAGTCTGAAAACCTGAAGTTCTAAAATTTGGAACTTCAAACTTTTGAGTTTCGAATATTTAGTAGAGTTTTTCATTAAAACTAATTAGGAAGTTCAAGTCTGAAATCATGAAGTTTTGAAATTTTGGAACTTTAGACTTTCGAGTCTTCGTGCTTTTAGGATTTCGGGTAAGATGTATAATGTAAACCATCACACGGGAATTTCGAACTCTAACCTCCAAAACATTAAATGCTCAACAACCTCACACAGTGTCAGAATTTGGGCATTAATTTTGGTTTACCTATAAAAACTCCAATTTTACCTATCATTTTCTCGTTAAACATACTCTGACACTCTGATTTTTACTAAATTTTTCATCGTGTTTCCCAAGGCATATTTTCAAGGTAATTTTTATGTTTTCTTCATTTTTGGGTTAAGGTTTTGTTTTGTTTTCATTTTGGCATCTAGGGTTTTGTTTCTCCTCTTCTGTTTTTGATTTTTCTTCCTCATTATTTTACGGATCTCATTTTCATCCCAAATATGGCTTCTATGACTTATCCCATTCATTCTTAAGTTTCTTTGACTTAAGCAATAATCTTTGTGCTCAGAACTATAAGATTCATAACTTGTAGGTATCAAAATTTCTTACATTTTGGATCCATCAAAGACTTGTTGATATTCCACATTCACCATTTCGGGGTTCAAGTTTCAAAACTAAGTCACTTGAGTTCGGTACTTCGAGACTTTGGAATTCTTGAAATTTTAGACTTTGTGGTTTTCAAAAATAGGTGATTTTTAATTTTGGCACTTTTCAACTTCGGTTTTGGAGGTTGTAGTTTTTGGAGGTTTCCACCTTGATTTGGGAGAGCGATTTCGGATTTTGGAGAAATAACACTTGAACTTTTTGGTTTTAGATTTTGGATTTCCACCATTCGAATTTCAAAAGTTTATTTCTTTTCAGAGTTTCGAGGTATCGACATTTTAGAATTCTAATTTTGAGTTTTAGACTTTTTCAAGTTTTTGCAAAGATCCAAAGTCTAATATTTAGAACTTCGGACTTCATAATTTTAGAATTCCGGAGGGTTTCTGATTGTTTCTCGGTGATGCATAGAATATGAACTTGAAATTTGGTAAGTTTTCAAACAAGCTAATGTTTGTTTCTTCTTCAAAAGGAAAAGACAAGATGAAGTATACCTATTTAGGGGTGTCTCCTCCCGCTTTCCTATCTTTAGATTTAGAAACTATCGGGGACATCGATTTCAGACACATAGATATGGATGAATTTTGAAAAGGACTAAGGCACCAGACAAAAAGCCCTGGATACAAGTGATTTATGATAGTGGTCTTCCTCTTGCAAACTGTTTTTCCACCGTCGCATCAATGTCTCGAGTTCATACTAGTTGCAGCCTCACACTTCGACAAGATCAACTGCATAGTAAAATATGATGATAGAAATGTTGTTATTAGGTTGGATACTTATTTATTTGAGGATATTTTTAAACTCCCTGATGTAGAGGGATATGCCACAATTTCTCTTGAGTCCGCACTTGAACACTGGGTGGCTAAGAATGAAGTTTGTACCAAGGTTGTTTCCAAGAGTTACCTGGCTAAGACCAAGAGCACCATGACCAAGATTCCTAAGACTCTTCCCCATTAAGATTTCATCTAGGAAGTTAACGATATATACACTATTAATTAATGTTTCATGTCTTCCTGCAAATAGAGAGTTTCAAGAGTGGATGTTTTTGTACATAGCCACTATTAAGAAGAATAAGGAGTTTATTTGGTGGGGTGAACTTATAAGCAATTCAATATGTTGTTAGCTAGAAGATGTGCCAACCTTGAAGAATTTCTTTATGAATTATTATCTGGTTTATGCAGTGGCTACAATGAGAGACTACCCAGGATTGGATCTAAAGGGGGTCAGAAGCTCTATCCAAATATACAAATATTACCCATAACTCACCATGGAAGAAGGTCCTAAACACTTCAGGAGAGTGAACGATACCTTCTTTTTTGTTCTATTGTATTATTTTGATAAGGATTTATACAATCAAAGGATTTCAGATGAGGCTTGGTAAGAGGTATGGGAATGGGGAGGAATTTATCTTCATTTTCCAACATTTACCTATATTAGAGTGTCAGGGTTCACAGGAGCTCCAAATAAATTACCCATATGTCCTACTGATAAGTGGGTGTTGCTAGAGCTAGTTCACCAATTACTTGACTACCACAAAATTTAACATAATCGACATAAGGTGGGAGTCTAGTTTCTTGTTACCATAGGAAGATATTCATGTGTGAATATCCACAAGGCTAAGAATGTAGACAAAGAAATGTCTCAAGTTACTCTAAAGAATTTTCATCCAAGGTCTAACTTCGATTATTGGGATACGTTTTGTGGAACAAGGCTAGCTAATATACATGTTCCCCAACTTAAAAATATTTGGATTCATTTTCATGATGAAATCATTGTATGGAAAAGAGAGTTTGAAAGGTTGTCTTTGAGTGAATTATTTCATTATGGGATTCCAGTTTTCCCCTGAAAACACAAAAGATGGTGATGAGATGTTAGATTCTCCTTATAGGAGAGATAATGTTGATAATCAACCATTACCATGGATTAATTGGTCTAATACATAGTGCAACAACATTAAAGATAGGGAAGGGCCCATCTTAAGGAGAACCCATGAATATCCTGAAACTTTAGGAATTTCACCTAGAGTGTCAGATCAACCTACGAGGATCAAGTATAGGCTCACCAATCATCACATATCGGCCTACTCCTTCCAAGGGTAGAAGGTCAACCCAAAGGCCCATTACAAAACCACGCAATATTTATTTTGTGCTCAAGGGTTCAGTGGTCTTATATTTTTGGACCCTAAATATTGGCTAAGTACCAAGAGGCACGCGGACGTAGGTCCAATGAGAAGAAAAGGGCACTCAGGGGAAAGCGTGTAGGAAAAATGGGTTTAAGAAGGGTTTAAGTGAAACCGGGCGTGCGCGCAAGAGATAGAACACGGGTTTAAAGGACTTAGCCATATTTGGCATTCTAAAGGAACTTGAGGAAAAGCGTGAGGACCCGAATAGGCATGATGAGTGGATAAGGTGTCAGCCTAGAACCTTGGAGGTCAAGAAAAGGATATTCCCTGCAGGGAATATTCCAAAAGACATCATTACAGAGAGTGGAGGGTTTGCAAAGGGATAAACATTCACCTATGGAGGACCACATCGACACTTGGCACATGATCTACACTTAGAGAAGGCATGGTGGTGGGTGTTGATCTTATATAAAGGAATTATTGGGCCAGAGACACATATATGGGGAGATAGATAGATGAAGAGAGATATGAGAGATAGATAGGACACTCAGGCAGAAATACATAGAGTAACGAAGTGTTGTAGTAATGTTAGGGTTTAGAGCACTTAGTGCTAGAGGGTTGTAAGGGATGCCATAAGCATATGTATGGGTACTGGGATCTATAACAAGGGATAAAATGGGAAAATTATAGTTAGGATCTCATATCAGGAAGGTTTGTAGGAGACAAGTCTCTGTCATTTAATATATATGGTCTGAGATGACCCTTTTGATTGTAATGTGGCTACCAAAACTCTTTTAAATCAATATATATGTGGGTTCATTCTGAATAAATTGTTTATGGGTGTAAACCCGCTTGTGTTATATGAATTATCATGATCAAATATAGTTTATTATAATTCTTATAATGTTATTTAGCTTATGTGATGCATTAATGTGTAGATCTGTTAGTTGCATCTTCTACCTTTTAAGTAAGTGAATGTAATTCTGCTTCTGCAAATAATCCTCCATTAATGGTGGAACCTTCTCACAAATCTCACATAAAAGAGAGCCTCGGTACCTACGCGTGCCTTGGGTGAGAACCTAGTGCCTGTTGGGTGATAGGCTAGCGCACTTGGGGTTAGAAATAAGTATTAAGGGTAAATAAATGACTACATCTTGGTTCCATTTTTGGGACCTCTTTCGAAGCTATTGTGAGAATGGTGCGTGATGACAAAGTGCTTGACCTTAGTGTCGAAGCATGACTTAAAAGTACATGAGAGGATGATTTTTCCTAGAGATTTAGTACCAGACCTGATTTTGATGAATGTAAATGGGTAGAAGAACATTTGTATCATGAACTATATGAGACCTTATTTTATTTTTTTTCTAGTGGAGTTGTAAAATGGCTCTCGACATATGCATCTACATCAAGCTAGTACTATAAACCTTGCGTATGGACCCAATATGAGTATCAAAGATTGCATGATGTTGATTTGACTTGGACATATGTTTTTTATCATTGGTGGAGTAGAGTGTTGACAAGTTAAACCTTGGAGTACGTGATTTCTACGTATTCATGTCCAAAGATTGTTGAGTTTGAGTTCTTGAGGGAGCCAAGAGGATCATTTTTGGGTGTTATCCCTTTAGCTATAAATATTATGATCATTATGTTGAGTTTGAAATCATTTCCTATGGCCGGCTATGCTTTCTTCTAAGCGTTGGGTGATGAAGCTAGAGTGGAGGAGGATGGTAGACCTTGCGGCTGAAAAGGAGAGGGAAAAGAGACGACTCAAGTATAATGAAGCTCATAAAAGGAGTTAGATAGATATACATGAAAGGTTGCGGGAGTGATGGATTTATGGAGGTAGACATTTTGGGAAGGAATTGAGGTTCACGTAGAGGATGTGGAGCCTGAGCAATCTATGCTACCCCATCTTGGAAAGTGCAAGAGAGAGACCCCTTCAGCTTCTGATGAGAGCTTGTCGCTTGGAGAAAGGAGAGTCATTGACGCACATCTGAATCCACCTAGTGAACAACAATTGGTGCTTAGTTTTCCAAATCAAGAGATAAATATTACTAACCCAGTTGGAATTGGTGGAAGTAAGCGATCAACACCTAAGAGGTATAACTTTTCATTTGGCACATATATGGTTGTATAATCATTTCTGTGTTTGGAGGTATATTTTCTAGAGAAACATTTGGGAAAAGTACACGTACACAAAGCTTTAGTATCATGTTTAGAAGTGCATGCAAGACACATATATGGTAGTAGTAGTGTAATATCACAGACTATTGTTGGCACATAGTTCACAGTGTGTGACAATGGGGACACAAGGAAAAACCACTTCAAGACCTTTACCAGCTATGAGAGGTGGATCTAGTGGGTCAGGTGGAATAAGAACTAGTGGACTGGAAAATCTAGATGATGGAGGATGGTGGGTTAGGAGGGACAGATTTGGTGGATCTAGTGGATCATGGTGGTGGAGGCAACATCGAAGGGAATCCATGTTCTATATCAAGCGGACAAGGGCCTCAATCACCTCAACAAGTATTTTTGAAATGTATTTGCATCTACCAAATTACAAAGGTGTTGAGGATGTTACAGAACATGTACACAAATGTGAGTTTCTATGGCATGTGAAGGGGATCACTACCCTAGAATGGAAGGAAAGTCAGTTTGCAACAACATTGCAAGGACGTGTGCATATTTGGTACCAGGAAGTATGACCCCACTAGACAGTAGTAGATTATACCACATTGTGTAATGCCTTCTTAGTTGAATTCCATATTCTTGAGTTTGAACAGAAGAGAATTAGCATGCTAAAGGAGATTCAACAAGGTATGACAAAGAGTGTGCAAGAGTATGACATGTGTTTTAAGACTCTCTTATTAAAATTTTCTTATGATATTCATCCTTCTCAGCATGCTCAATGGTTTGTTGGAGGACTAATAATGCCTTTCAGGAGAGTGATTTTGCATAAGACTTTCACAGACCTGCGTGAGGCCTTGGAGGCTACCCTGCGTGCTAAGGCTATAGGAAGTGTGGATACTAGTGTTAGTCCTTTTATTGAAGCTCAGATTGTTGCAATGGAAAAGTAATTAGAGAAGCTATCTGCAAACTTGGCCCATGAGACTCGTAGTGGCCTATGGTGCATGAGATTGTGAGGTAGAGGGACATACGAAGGATAGTTATCCTTAGAGATCGGTACATGCCATGATAGTAGATTGTGATATTTTCCATGGAGATCATGATGCAAGTAGGTGTCTGCTACTACAGTGTGCGATCCATAAGAATGTGTCTTGTTATTACAAGATTTACACCTCTACTACTCATGACACCAAGGATTGTAGATTAATTGACCAGATACATGATGCCATTGATATTGGTGTGCACCATACCAGCATTGAAAATAATTCCAAGGATGATGGTCGTCACTATGAAGGGCATGCAGATGGAGGAGCTTGTGGAAGAATCTTTTGTGGAGGATTTAGAGGCCATGACAATCATGGAGGTGGAAGAGGTGAATTCGCATGTGGAACTTGTTATAACTATGGATCCATAGAGCATTCTAAACACGAATATCTTGACCTTCTACGGTGCTCATGGTGTGGGAAAAAGAAAAAGTATGAGGATTTCCCGGAGCTATTTGAACACATGAGCCAACAACAACAAAAAGACAAGGGCATCGAGATGGTAAGTGTTAAGAAAGAATAATCGTAATGGATTCCAAGGGTGGTGAATGAGTCATAATTAGAACCTATATTGGTGACAATACGAGTGAGGATGTGCACACCAGGGAGATACCAAAGAAAAGACCAGCGATTAGAAGATACAGAGGTGATGTATGGGAAGTATCTAGGCCTTACCCATCAAAATTAAGTCTATCAAGAGACCATAAACGTAATCAGGAGTCTTCAAGGGGAAATTCAATGTCTAAAGGAGCAATCCAAGAAGTTGGGGTAGAAGAAAAGCATTAAGGTCCCTTAGTTAGATATAGATGATGTTAGGGATGTGTGTAAGATGTTTCGCCAAGAGAATATCATTCCTCTGTTAGGAGAATGGTTGAGGGATAAAATACCAAGTGTCGAGTAGAGTGTGAGAGGCAGGTTTTCATGCTAACCTTCCTCCCCACAACCTCGACTACGATAAGGAGATTACCTTGAATGTAGTTATTGATGGATGGATCCTAAGCAATATTCTAATTTAAACAAGTGCGGAAGTCAATGTTATCACCTGGATGCATGGAATCAAATGGGAAGGCCCCATTATAGCCATATTCAAATGTGTTATATATGGCCAATAAGACAAAGGAAATGCCCATTGGTGTTTTAAAGGATGTTGTTATCACTATCCAAGGGGTGAAATTCACTAGAGACTTTGAAGTCTTAGCGCTTGTTGAGGTGGACAACTTTCTAGCATTACTTGGGCACCCCTGGTGCTATAAGAACAATGTTGACTTATGTTTCAATAAGGGGTATATAAGTTTTGAGAACAAAGAGGAACGTGTTATCATTCCTTTGACGGATGGGAATTCAAAGTGCCCTATATTGAGCCCTTTAGGAGAAGAATACCTAGATAAATTTACGTGTGCACTATCCAGGACCCTGAAGTTATGCAACCAAAAAAAGAGGGCGTTATTCAGTTGGAAGACACTCAATCTATAAGTGATATAACTAGTGTGGCATGTGACAATTGGGTGCACAAGACATATGAGTTAGTCGGAAGGAAGTTAAGAGGCTCTGTGATGAGAGTAACAAAGGCACACTCAATCAAGCTCCTAGGAAGAAATAAGTTGTCAAGTTATTTGGGGAGCCAACCTTGATATTTTCTCTGAGAAATGGAGACTCAAGTGGATATGTGAGATCAAAAGGAGAAGGATGCTTAGTTATACCTTGATCGGGACTACAACATGTTGGTGGGTGACCCATTTTCATGATAACCTTCTAGAGTGGCATGAAGTGAGAATCATGTTCTCTATTAGGATTTTCTAGAGAAATGTACCTACTATCATTCAAAATTATCATGGGAAGGAACACGCCTTGTTTCACATCCAAGCATTTGAGAAGACCTATATGGAAGGTGCAGAAGCCTTTCCACCTTCTTTATGGGTGCATAATCTATCATCCACCTTACAAATATGTGTGTGTACATGGTACATTCACTCACAGATTTTCCGTCAGACAGGGAACTAGCAGGAGTTGACGCTAACCTCCTTCAATCTTTCGAATATCAGAGTATTAATCCATCGATGGATGAGGCGTTGTAGGTTGTTAAGTGCCTAACTATGGGAGATAGTGCCATGGCGGAGGATAGAATACTGGAATTATTGGGTGAAAATGTCTTAGAAATGTGCTTTGATGAGGAAGAATCAGAGGAGATACATCTTGAGTGCGCATGCATGGAAAAATAGAAAGGAAAATTGGTCTATGTGATTGATGGTGAAGAAATGGAAATTTTAGATGTTAACCATACTATGGGGATGCATGAAGTTATGGATAGTGCTGATGAGTAAGCACATGCCTACCATGAACCCCTGAAAACCAATAATTTTAACATTGGTTCAGAGGTTGAACTTAAGGAGGTTACTATTGGAGATTCTTTGGAAAGAAAAGGAGGTTTCAAAGATCATTGATCTATTGTGTGAGTTTTAGGACTTATTTCCACGTGGGTACCATGAGCTTAAAGGAGTTCACCACTCCTTGGGAGAAATGAAAATCAAGTTAAAGGAAGGTGTGCACCCAATTTGGAAAAGATACCTTATCAAATGAATCTGAATCTTCACATAAAATTCAAGGAGGGGATTGAAAAGATGATCACATCAATCATTGAGGCCGTTGAAGAATCAAAATGGATAAGTCCAATGGTCATCAACATTAAGAAGGATGGAGGATAAGGATTTGTGTTGATCACAAGTATTTTAATGTAGTATGTGTTATTGAAACTTTTCCAACCCCTTTCACTGAGGAGATCCTGGAAGGAGTAGTTGGGTGTGAGATTTATTCTTTCATAGACATATTCTTAGGATATCATTAGGTTAGAATTGTAAAGGAGGACCAAGAAAATACAACTTTTGCCACTAAATGGGGAAGCTTTTCCTACACAAGTTATGCCTTTTGGGTGAAGAATGTGCCTACTCTTTGTATTTTCACACATTGTGGTGTGGGCATTTGAAGACTTCATCCATAATTTTCTTCAAGTACACCTTGAGTATTGGATGATATATGGATTAGTGAGGGATCATTGTGACAATCTGAGGCTGATGTTTGAAATATGTCGGTAGTTAAGGATATCCCTCAAAATTAAGAAAAAAATTGCTACTCCATTTGGATCCCTTTTGGGGCATATCATATGTAAGGAAGGCTTGCTGATGGATCCTTCCAAAGTTGTCATTATTGTGGGATTGGGGAAACCTACTAGCTAGAGCGCATAGTACACAAATTCCTTGGGCATATGGGGTATTACCGGAAATTTATTTTGGGTATGCCAAGATCTCTACACCATTGGAAAAGTTGCTAAAACAAAAAGTGCATTTCATTGGGGAGAGGCGCAACAAATGGAATTTGATACATTGAAGAATAATCTTATCATTACACCCATATTATGCTTTCCTTCTTGGGATAAGCCATTCCATGTACATGTTGATGCTTCAGGGATAGCGATTAGGGAAATCTTATCACAACCTAGAGAGGGATTTATTAACCACCCCTTGTGTTTTGCTAGTAGAAAGCTAACCCCAACATAATAGAACTATACTACTATTTAGCGCAAAACATTGTCAATGATTTACGTGCTACAAAAATTTAGGAAATATATGTTGGCAACACCCTTTACATTCTACACAGACCACGTGGCATTGAAGTACTTGGTAAACAAGCATGTTTTACAAGGGCGCATATCCCGGTGGGTCCTGTGTTTTCAAGAGTTTAAGTTTATGGTTGTTGTGAAATGAGGTAAGAGTAATTTAGGACCTAACCATTTATCAATGATTGACTTAGAGGAGGATACATAGACCATTTATGATACAATGGAGATGCACAACTATTTAGATTGCGGCACACACCCTCTGACTTGGAATATATTGTTGTATTTCTCAAGATGGGTGTGACACCGAGAAGGAATGAAGACTTTGGAAAGGAAGTAGTTATCCATATGCGGCATGCCCTACATGTTAATTAGTGGATACTTATACAAGCTAGGTTGCGATGAGGTTTTGCACCGATGTGTGTTAGAACATGAGCGTGTTGCAATCATGGAGGAAGCACATGGTGGAATTACAGGAGGACACTATGCAAGGAATGCAACCACGTGCAAGATCCTTCTAGCAAGTTTTTGGTGGGAAACGGTTTATAAGGATTGTATCGATTATTGTAAGGCTTGTGACCACTTTGCCATGCCTTGGTAAACTAGGGAAAAGAGATGAAATTCCATTAAGACCAATTTCAGTGTAGAACCATTCAAAAAGTGGGTAATTAACTTCATGAGGCCCTGTTTCCCTGGATGCGCAAAGGAAATATTTGTGCTATATCATTACATGCACAAATTATCTTACAAGGTGGGAAAAAGTTGTTCCTAAAAGGTATTTCACAATGATAATAAAGCTAGGTTCTTGTCGGAAAACATAACTAACATATATGGATGTCCATTGAGTTTAATAAGTGATAGGGGTACTCATTTCTTGAATGAGACAGTTAGGATTTTGTTGTCGAGAATTCATGGTAGCCCACCACAATACTACCCCTTATCACCCACAAGCTAATGGGACTATTGAGGCATTTAACAAAATTCTAAATCACACGTTAACCAAGATTTTTGATGTGGGAAGAAAGGATTGGGATGATAAATTTTCTGTTGTGTTATGGTCATACCGGACTACTTATAAAATATTGAATAAGGCCACACCTTTTCAATTGGTGTTTAGTGTGGAAGCAGTGTTACCTATTGAATTCATGTTACCATCGCGCAGTGTATAGCAGGCACATGAGGATTAGATGATGAACATGCACTTGAGGAAAGGATTGATAAGTTAATGCAGTTAGATGAGAGGCGGGTGCTTGTTCGATGGATTCGAGAAAATAGAAAAAGCTAAGAATAAGGCATGGTATGTTAGATACATCAAGAACAAACAGTTTGAGGTTGCGAAGATGGTTCTATTGTATGATTCCAATTTTTGTGCCAGGTGGGAAATTTAAAGTCCATTGGATGGGCCCATACATTGTATCCTATATACTTGATTAGTGCTTATCGATTATAAGTCTTTGGATGGAACACAATTATTTGAAGCCCTACTATAAATAAGTCTTCTTTGTGTTTATAAATAAGGCAGTATTGTCAGTTAGCCTAGGATTTACCTTAAAGAATTTCTCTTCTCTATGTTTCCATTTCTCTTTACTTGTTCCCTTTATTTTTTTTTTGTTGTGTATGCATTTGTGCGCTAGTAGCCACTTACAATTTCAAACATTTTATATACACGAGAGGACCACACATCTAATTTTGTGTGGGGTGAAGTGATGTGACAAGCACTGGAAAATGGTATTGGAAGTTGTGTTTTGATGGCCTGGGTTGAAGGAAAAAAAAACACGTAGATTGGTAGAATGCGCATAGAAAAGGTGAACATGAGGAGTGTGGTGTCGGGGAGACTTTACAAAACCTATGAACAAGGGTGAGAAGTGAAATAACAACATGAGGTAGGTGATGTCAACAATCGGGATAAGGACGAGAGAAGAGGTGCCTTTAACATTGAAAGGGTGTGCGTAAGGATCTTGATCGAGTAAGGGTTTTTGTGCACTGGAAGGTTGTAGAAGTTTTTGTGCAGGATTGGGCCTGGGGGTAAAAGCGCTAAAGTTTGGCAATAGGAAAAAGTCACCTTTATTGCAAGAGTATGTTGGTAGGTGGCATGGCAATTAGTACAGAGAAAATCAAAAGCTATAAGTAGAAGGTCGGGGTGGATTATTTTTTACCTTTTATTTGTGTTATCGAAGATCTCTCGCAAACTAGGGAATCCTTGAAGAAAAGCTATGCGATAAAAGGTTGTGAAGATTGCATGCATAACTAGTTTGATCAACGAACTAGAGTAGAAAAATAGTACACTGGCATGAGTGAAGAAGGTCGTGTAAGAGGATCCTATGGGTGATTACGTTGTCTTGTGGAAAGAGGATTTCCCAGGTTAGGGTTCCGTAGCTAGGGCATTGGATTGAAGGTATTTTCGTAAAGGAGTGGAGCCACATAATTGAGAAAAGCCGGGATTAGGAGAAAGTAAGAATTTTTAGTGACCCAGCGGAGAAATGACACCAAGGAAACCAACAAATGTTTCACCAAATAAGGGCAAGGGTAAGGGGAAACAAGCTATTTCCACCAGTTTCAATGAAGAATGGTACGTGAAGATGAAATATCCAAACGACGTATTTCTTGGAAAATAATGGGTGTCTCATGTTAGAAAGATGGTCATGAGTGACTACAACCATCGAATGAGCACCATAGAGAATGAGATGGAATTAGAACTGGTTCGCCCTATAGACAAGAGGACATCAAATGGAATGGCTATCTATGATGATGAAGTAAAGGTGAAAATGAAGAAGTTCAAGTTATTGCAACTCTATGAGTTTCCCTATTTCGAAAACCGAGTGATTATACCGGTGGTTAATTTCGTGCTTATATGAAGACCACTTCTACTTCATAGGATGAACGATGTGAAAAACTCCCCAACTTATTTCTAAGTTTATTGGTCTTATCTGTGAATGATAGGGTTCATTTTAAGAGACCTCTTGGAAATGAGAGGTGGAAAATACTTGGCGAATATCCACAGGCTGGTTTTGGGGAGGAGAATTTTGGGGGTTGTATGCAAAAAAATTCTTGATTTTTAAGTGGTGTGACATAAGGTTGCGAGATGCGATGAAAACAAATCTTATGTCATGCATTTCTAGCCTCGCCATACGGTTATGCGACAACTAAATCTCTCTGTCACGTATCAACAAACTCTCTGTCGTGTGTCTACTTCCTACACACTCTTGTCACGCGTCAAAAAACTCTCACTATCATGCATCAATAAAATCTCCTTGTCACGTGTCAAAAAAATCTCTCTCACGCATCTATAGCCTCCACTAGTAGTGTTCTACCTCATGAATAATCTAGGATTATATAGGGGATAGTTTCAAGGGTAGGCAAAGCCAACCCCTAAAAAAATTAAACTGTATTTTTTAGGTGAACATGTCACTGACCCACGCCAAAAAAATCACCTTTTTAAATTTTTCAAAAATGGAATATTTTCCATATTACAAATATTAGCCACAAAAATTATCCCTGGTGAAAGAGAATCATGTAATGATGACTTGGACGATAAGGAGGCCATTAAGAAGACTATTGAAGCTTATGACTACAAGAAGGGTTCACGCTACTTTGACATTTCTATGATTTCTGACCTGTATAGAGGATGGCCTCACGCTTGGTCATAAAGCTAAATGGGTAGGAGAGATGGACACAGATCAACAATGCTTGGTTGAATGTTTTCCATAAGATCTTGGAGGGGACCATCTATAACCTATCGGATTTCATAGCAGAAGAAATCATCAATGCCGTGTGCGATGGAGAAAAGATCATGTTTGGTAATGTCCTCCTTACCACTTTGTATATTCGAGAGATTGGAGTTCTTGATGGGCCAAATAATTTTTTTGGGAGTACCCAGATGAGAACCCTTCCCCTGCCAAAATATTTTAGCAATATACTTGTGACACCATGATGCGCCCACAAGGCATGCCTAGAAAAATGGTATAAGCAAACATGTGATGCATTTCATTTTGAATGGATAATACGAGTAGTTACCTATTTTACTACAAGGTGAGGCTGAATTCGCCATGTAACAACAATTTTCAATTGGCGGTGTTTACTCTAGCGAGATGGTAGCAAGGGTCCCTAGTAAAAATTGTCATTTTCCTCCACAACATGATACTTCCAAGCCAGGTCAATAGATTCAAAGAGGCAAAGAAGCTAAGGTTAGACCTCAGCATGGTGGACCAAGAATATTGCGAGTTGTGCATAACATTTATATATCCAAAGAAATGCACCTATGTAGAGAAGTATGTCTCCAAATACGTACATATGTTGAAGCTAGTGACATTGCCTATTGTTGGGAGGACCGCAAAAAGGGTATACCTATGTATAAGGCCTAAGTATGAGAAAGTCACTTACATTGAAAATGATGTATCTATCCTAGGAGACCCCACCATAAGGAAAAAGGCCAAGCCAAGGAAAAGGGAGAGAGAGGAGGCCCCTGAGGAAAAATCACCAAGTACACATATAATGCAGTCTATAGGCACACAGGAGTTGGGTGCAAAACCTACACCTATACATGGAGGAAGAAATCCCCCATAGAAGAGAAAGAGAATACACCTAAGGAAGAGGCACTAGAGCAAGAGAATTCCCTTGTGAAAGAATAATCATCGACAAGAAAGGAGTCACCTAGGGAAGAAGAAAAATAAAAGTCTCCTATATTGGAATCACCAATTAGGAAGAAGAAAAGAGTAACAAAAAGGAGGTCTCAAAAGAAACAAAGAGCTTGGAGCTTGATAAGGGCAATGAAGAGCATGGTGAGGCTCAAAACCATCTTGTGTATGATGTACATGAGTCAAAGGAAGAGGGAAATGAAGAGAAGGATGAGGACGAAGGAGGCACTCACGGTAAGGGGGGAAGTGAAGAAGTAAACATGAAGGATCAAAAGACTCAAAAATTTACTAAGTTTCAGATAGAGGATTCTGTGGAGAGGGAGGTAGCAGCCATTATAAAGGACTTGGTGGATCAAGAGGAGAAGCACAACACCAAGGAAGTACTAAAGGAGATGGAGGAAAATGAAAGTGTGGGAAAGGAGTATGGAAGCATGGGCAGAGACCCCATCTTAGCAATAAGCTTCCCAAAGGTAGCGCACACAAATGGAAAGGGCGTAGTAGCTGATGGTGTAGGTGGTATTTTTCATCACTTATTTAGTGTTATTCCACCTCACTAGGTGAGTCATCACACTTAGGTGGACATAGATCTAGGTGGCCTTTTAGTTTGTGATTCTCTTACAAAATCTTTCAGGTATGTAAGTATGCATCATAGGAGTTACATTCCCATATGGGAAAGTAACTCCTCTTCTCCATTATGGAGTAATCTTATCTTACATGGGAGTTACACATTCACTCCCCTATATGTACACCACCTCTTTTGATCTATGGTAAGCCAAGAAATTCTACTCTACTCCATTTTTTAATATTGAACTCTCATATGCATGCACATTGCTTTACAAATCTTCCTTTCTTTAATCTCGCAAGACCTACAATTTGGTGAAGTGCAACTATTCTATGCACGTGAATTCCTTCTAGGTCTTCATCCTTCACTCCTTCATGGTATCAAAGCTGAGGGGACCAGAATTGCGTTTCTCACCATTGTTGCTCCACCGTGTAGTTTCTTGTGCAATCTCTCTCTTTTTCTTGTGCTTTACTTGCATTGTTCAAGGGTCTTGTGCTTGGTTTGTTGGCTCAAGGTCGCTTATGTATGGACATCTTCTACGTGCTGACTTGTTTGTAGTGGTGATCTCACTCATTTTTGGTTCAATGGTTTGGGTTCTAGTTTTCTCGGGCTTTACTTATACGTGGTCATCCTCTACTCGGAATATGTTGTCTTTGCTTGAGCGGGCCTTTGCATTCACGTTGGCTTGTGATTCTCCACTTCCATATTCATTTTCCTTGTTCGAACGAGATTATCATTTTCCTTTTACTTTGTTGTGGCGGTCTTTGACGCATGTTACAGTGTAGTTTCTTGTCCTTAGTTTGACTATGTCATCTATGCATTAAATGGACTTCTACACTCACATTGGTTGTCTCATTCATGCATTGTCTAAGTGCTCGTGGCCTCTACACCTATGTATCCTTTCTTCAACATGCTCTCTCTCAACTTTGGACTCTACCCCTATGTTTGAACATGCTATCCTAGTTGTGTATCCTGAGCTCACTGGTGCGTATGTTGGCATAGCACATCTCACTCGGCCACCACTTGGTCATTCCACCATTCACGTTGGCACATTAATCTTCAATGTTACTATGCTGGGATAGAATTTACCAAGTTCCTCTGCCTGAGACGTTACACGAACCTGCATTGGGATCTCTAGGCACGTGGGCTCTGCATGGCAAGTCGGTTACAACATTCAACTTGTGGCACGGTTTGCATTAGCACTGGTTTGATACCGTAGTGCCCACATTTTACACACACAATTACAATAGTAAAATACCAGGATAATTTATTTTTTTGACTTACATTGCTCACTACACACAACACCGCAAGGGCTCCAAGTATAGAAACTTGACTCGCATACGAAAATCACACAAGTCATTGACTCACATAGACACATGAGAACAACATAGGCATGTCGATGCCACACTTTTCCCAATGAATGAATACTAGCAATGCCCCAACCACTAGAAAGAAGACTCAAGGATAGGCAAACCCACAACACATCTTTTCTTTACTTGTATTTTAGTTATGATTAACATTCTAAGAGCATTATTGTGCAAGGATAACTTTCTCCTTTTTCCATCTACAGAAACTTTAAGTTCATTCCACATTTAATTTGATTCGACCATTTTAAGTTGACTTCTTATTCTTTACAAAATTTTCCATAACTTGCATTCTTATTTGTCATAATTCAAAAGCATATAAAGTACTTAATTATCTTGTCCTTATGTTAAGAATCTTCTTCTCGAACATATATTCAATGTCTACCTTTTTACTCTTACAACTCATGTGAATGTGACTTGGTGTCCATATAGTGATATTAGGATTTAACGGAGATTTAAAATACAAGATAGATTTTTACCACAAAACATTCCTCGATCACGGTACAGTTATTTCCCTACCATAGTTATTCTAATTCAATGACTTGTGAAATTCCATTTTGTTTTATATATGTATTTTGTTTTCTCGACGGTTGAACACACCAAGGAAATTCATATTCTTTGAAACAAAAGAGTATTTTTAATTGAGATATAAGGTCTCCGAGAGTGGCATTAATCGAACCTCAATCTCATTTTTTACTCTTGTATACTTTATTTTCTACGTCACGTTAGGATCTTATCTTTAGCATGTTCTTGTAAAAGGAGTTACGAAGTGCTTGACTAACCTCTTGAAGACATAAAAGATTAGAAGACTTGAAGCTACACACAAATCCTAAGTTAACATCCGAATCAACTAAGGTTTAGATTTATTCCAACTTCACCTAAGGGTCTACCCCTCAACTATAAATGAGGTTTAAGCGAGAGGAAAAATTTAAGCTAAACCACCTTCAGAAGGGGCCAAGGTGTTATGTTGAGAGGAACCAAGGTAACACATTTGACTGAGTAGAGCTAAGGGGTTCATTAACAAGAGTTTAAGGCCTAGCAGAACTAAGTTACCTCCTCCATCTATGTCGTCTGGATCCAACAGGATTTCATTTGATGAAGAATTTTAATTTTAATTCTATCTTTGGATGACAAGGTAGTCCGCTAGCTTACGAAGGAGGATTTTTCTCTACACACTCCAAGAAAAGTTTGACTATGTCACTCCTATCAGACAGGTTTAAGAAAATGTCACTAAACATACTGACTAAGATGATAAGCCCATTCTTGGGTTCTTGTTTACTCAAACTAGGAGATTTCCATCGAGTGCAGGGTTTAAGTCCACTCTACGGTTTTCAAAGTCTTCTACGGTAAGGAGTATCACACATGAAAAAAAGTTATGCTCCGATATTGAACAAGGGTAGAGTGTTTTGATTAAATCTCTTTATTACATTTACAAAGTATGAATACACAAGATGACTCGTTAATCATTTATTGAATATTGAATATGCACTACAAGATATTACTTCAAATTCATTTACCTTATATAAATATCAAACCTTTTTACCAGGTGTACTATAAATCAAAATTGAACTATGATTAAATGCACATTTCCTAGATGTCCTTGAAACTAGCATCTCATACATATCAACAATTATCCAATATAACCTTTTGTATCATGAGACTACATTATACATTTATTCTTTTAACAATGAACTATATAAATTACAATGATAATTAATGAATTACACATCACCTTTTCGTCGTCATTCTTTCATCCTGCAAAACCATGTGAGCATGATATCAATGATAAATCACTGGCATGGCATCCACCCTAATCTAACATAATTATCATTTTTCAGTTTTCCCATTTACATATAATAATAATTACAATTTGCAAGTGAAAGAAAAAGTTTAGAGGCATGTATTTCAAGCATATCATTTCACTTCATTTTGTAACCCAAGAGAGAGAAAGAGAAGGGAAGAGAGAGAAAACACCATTTTGTCAAAAGTTCTATTTCACACAACAAATTACACTAGAGAGTTTTAAACAATTATTTACATGTGTCGAATGTTTCCACGGTGGTTTGGCAACCCGACGAGGGTCCCACAACTTTCTATTTTTAACTTTTCTTACTAGCTACAAAACATTCAAAACGGGCTCGAGAGGCTAAGAAACCACTTCCAAAGGTTGAATTCTGATGAGAACACACACCACGATTAAATTTATACCTGTCCACCTATATACCAAGAATTCATAGCAAGAATCGAGCCAGAATTTGGAAATAGCGAACGGTTTTCGTTTGGCGGCTAGTTTTCCGAGGCTACTGGTCGTAGCTGACCCAGTTGCAAATGAACAAAAGTTAGCTCAAGGGCCCAGAAAACCACGTCCATAACTAACGTTCGATGGATGAGCACGCAACGAGACACTTCCTATAAGTTCCCTATATAAGGAGAATTCATCAGAGTCGACGGGACTGAGAACTAGAAAACCATTTTCAAACAATGACAAGTTTTATAGAGCGACAAGTCGAAATTGGTCCAGTTTGACATCGTCAAACTACGACCGAAGGCCTACAAAATGGATTTGCCAAACTATCCAGAAAAGTGCTTTTCTCCAAATTGAGTGTTCCATGCAATTTTCTAGTATAAACACTAGAGGTTTGCGAAGGCGGGAAATAATTTCTCTATCCAGGTTTCAAATGAAGGTTCAAAATGAAAGCTAACTTTCTAGATTTAACAACTTTCTACTATTGTAAAACAGTGTAACAAGGCTCCTATAAGAGCGTAAAAAGATCTCATATGTTTTTTCGGGGTCAATCCAAAGGTCAAGGTGACTCCACGCATACCAAGGTACACAAATGAAGCTTCACATCTCGTTTTCAGAGTTACAAAGGGTACCTAATGAGTCTCGAAAAATGCAAAAATTAACTATTTAAACAAGGAGAAGATCAACTTTATTACTGGGAAGTAAATTTCGTCTTGTTGATAAAACAATATTGCAGTGATCTAGTTGGATAAGAAGTTTTCTAAATCACCTCAGAAAGAGGGTGGGAGTTCTTGGTTTAATGCAAACGAGTTATTTTGACTTCGTGAGTTACGACACGACATTTCATTGTTTTGCAACGAGTTGAAATAAACAATTAACTGTATTATAATCCTAATATTTTAAAATTCTATTAAGTTGCAAAAGAGAACTAAAACATGAGAATTATGAGAGGTAAGGGAAGATGAACCATGCCTAGGAGGAACGGAGCTAGTTGAAACCGCGGGATTCGGGTTCACCTCTCCCTTACATATTTTATCGAACAGATCATGAGCCTCCATCATTTTACCATTTTTCCTTGTACCTAATTGGTCTATTCACCATTGTGGGCATGGAACTAGAAAAACCCAAACCAACAGGGGGAGAAGAAATGGAGCCTGGTGTGTTGGAATGGTGAAAAACTCCATTTCTAAAGGCAATGCAGCTGCCAATTTCTTTGAGGCATTCTATCAAACAGTTCCCACGCTTTTTCAAAAAATCCATTTTGTGCATATCTTGCTCCAAAGCTTCCATTTTGGCACAGCTGGAAGTACGTTGACAATGTAAATTGATTGGGTTCGGAGCCGAGCCTGTTTGCTGCGTATATGGTGAAACAACGTGACTGCCTTATAAGGGACACACATTTTTCCACGCACATGCAAAGTAACATTACTCCATGAGAAGCTGTCTCGTTCTATCATTTGGTCCAACAACAGTAGTGAGAGTCCACCAAGCATTTGCAACTACAACATTTGAAAAAATTCCTCTGTCTTTTATGTTTTGATAAATGCCCACACAGGTTTGGGGGGTTTTTTTTTTTTTTTAAATGGCAACCACCCAGATCATATATTCAAAAATCAGAGGTTAAAAAGTCATAATGATGATTGTGCAGGGTAAATTGCAAGCTCTAACATCTTCTTACATGGCGGCCACACATTTTCTAGCCAGAAAACCAACAAGGGATGTGGAGAAATATACATTCAAAGCTCCAAAGCTTTATTCATGGCTTAATAATGCAAAAAGAATAGCGAACCAGGAGGCTCGAGCTAGCTCATAGAAATAACTGGCGGCCATAAAACCACTGGAAGCCAAAAACCAACGAAGATTTACAGGAGTGCATCAATGGCCTCCTATTTCTCCATACTTCCCTCTCAGAGCTTTCTATGGTGGCGGCTTCTCCCCACAAAAAAACCAAAAAGAAGAAACAAAAGAAAAATAACAAATGGAGTCCGAGCCCCCCCTTTTGCCCTAAACCGCCCCAACTCCATGGGCTTTTTTTATTTTAATTATTTTATTTTATTTATTTGTTTGTTTGTTTGTTTGTTTGTTTTAACTAAAAAACATAAAAACCCTAAAACGAAACAAATAATTTAAAAAAAAACTTGATAATCCAAAGATAGGAAAAAGGAGATACCATCCTGGTGCAATGACAAGTGGCACTACATTCTAGAATTGGCCATAGCCATTACACCACATGAGCTCGGTGACTAGATATCCAAACAAACACATTTCCATGAAATGGTGGGACGCCAACAAAATTGCCAACATGGGTGAAAGCATCCAAATCTTCTCATTAAAATAGGTATACATAAAAAAAACAATACGAGAGGAGACTCGGTCGGCCAAGGTAGAACTAGTGGTAGGAGTTCAAAACCGGACACAGGACAAGGACCGACCACGGCATCACAACAAGAGACCATCTTCTTTGCGTGGACCGAGGTGACCAATCCAAACAATAAAATTACTAATCAAAATAATAATATTACTATTATTTTTATTACTATTATTATTATAACTTAATAATACTTTATTAATCATATTAACAAGGACCAACATATAAGCTTGACCAAAACAATAATAGCAAGAATTGAAAATTTGAAAGAATAATTATTATTACGTGGGTGATCCCTCTAGTTGGTCACGCTCTAACAACATCAAGTCATCATTCAAACCACCTATCGAATTCGAGAAAGAGAAGTTTTCCTTAACAGGGTAATCGAAAAGGCGAAGCTAGCAAGGATCAGCAGGAGCACAACAACGTTAAACGCTTAGCAACACGGTCATCGAAGAAAAAAAAACAACGGTGAATGGGGCATTACAATACCCATCTCGGAAATCTTGACACATGGTTTCACCTCCATGCACAACTCAATAGTTCACCTACCACTTTGACTCAGTGGACTTTTTGCAAGCACAACTAGGCTCGGTCTTACAATACAGCTCAGATTTGAGTCACTCCTTCAAATCCTGCATTGTGTTTTTCCATGTGCACCGCTCGTCTGCTCGTGGGATCTCTACCAAACCATGGAAATTTTGTATAATACAACTTGACTCGGTCAAAAACCACCTCCTAGCTTCTACAGAGTTAGCTTGGTCAAATTGCCTTGAACCACTAGCTTGGTTTCCATTTTAGACTTGTTTGGCAGTTAAAACAATATTTTTTTAATGTTTTAAGGCAAAAAAATTATTATCTTGGCATTGTAATAATTTTTGGGACCCATTTTGCTTGTATTTAATGTCCTTCATTCGAGTGTTGAAGATAGAGGGAGAGGTCCGGGGTTGGCAGGAGACTAATCCCCATTGCAAGAAAAACAAACCCTTCCTAAAATTTGATGCCATTTCAATGAGTACCCACACGACACCCCTTGCACCCATTTCGGGAACTTTTTTAATTAGTTTGCAAAGCTTATTGGCATTTTCCATCAGTTGCGGGAATTGTATTTTTGCTATAACTTTTGACTCGCATTGCTCGGTTTTGAGCGCTTCTTTAGTCAAAGTTGCATGATTTTTCACACATTATGTGATGACATTATCAGTTTTGTAAATGAACTACTTTATAAAGTGCCACATTTGGGGGTCACTAGTACTCTTAGGCCTTGTATTAGACATTGACACATTATCGGGTCTTGCTTTTGTGCACTGGCACTTTTGATTGCACATAATGGAGGGTTCTCTCTCCATACTTGAGAATCGTAGGATTTCCTTACATCCTCTGCCACTTCTTACTGGGAGAGAGAACTATTCAGCTTGGTGTGCTTCCATGGAATGTTACTTCACCCATGAGGGTCTTTCACACTTCTTATTTGGGCCAGTTCTTGTACCCACTGATCATCATCATCTGGAGGACTTTCTTGAAACTTATGACCATGTTTTTGGTCACTTGATGATGCATGTCTCTAGATATCTCTGGTTTCAAGTGGCAAACTCAGATCCACCCCACCATGTCTAGAGCATTCTTCAGTCCCTCTATGGAGACCCTTCGCATATTGTAGTCATTGTTTCTACTATTGATCTAGCAAAGTATCCCCTTTTTCTTCATGTGATGATAGTTCCACCGGCCTTTGAGACTCACTTGGTTCTACTTCTGATGACGAGGATTGTGCACCCAATTCTGATGTTGAGATTACTACAGAGGACTTCTCTCCCCCTTCTCTCACTATTCCGAGAGTGTTGTCACACCTCCCATCTCATCGAGATATTGAGAATTATTTTATATAGTCTCATACATTCATCACACCCACCTCTTTTCCACCTTCAGTGTGTAAGGCCCCTTTCACTCCTCTACCTTCATTAGATGACTCATACCTATTTGACATCAGTCTTCTATTTGTTGAGCCCCCTCATTTGGTTGAGTATATTCCTAACCTTAGTCATATTTTTACAGAGTACACTTGTGATGTACTACAGGTTCCTCATCCATCTACAGGTATTTTAGAGGAGTTCATCATATCTATTTTGGGAGTTCCCCTTCTAGGAATCTTAACATTTCCACTTTTCGGAGACCTTCATTGATCCACCCTTGTTTGTGGATCTATTTTTTGTTGTGGGGGATGTTTTGTTTCCTTCACATTAGTTGGACATCCTTTCTACAGGTGTTCACCCTTCATACTCTGATGATTCGCACTCGTGACATTACCTTTGGTTCCTTCACACTCACTTGCTAGACCTATGTCACACTTTCGTGGACCAAACTCAGATTTCTTAATTTTATTTCCTTCGGTTTCCTTTGTGGAGTGGGAAGACTTCCATTACATCATTTTTTTCCTTCCTAAGGGTAGGCACATATTTTGGTGTAGATGGTTCTTCTTCATTCTAGAGGCAGAGCATCTCGTGATCAACATTCTTTTGGGAGACCTCCTAGAGTGTAGAGTTTAGATCCGTCATGGCATCTTCGCATTCCTCTTGTCTTCCTATTCTTCTCTCTTCTTCTTTTTGAGAGATTGCCTCTTTGTACATGGGTACCATTACAGGATTTTTGTGGTTGGGACTCATCTTTGGAATCTTTCTTAGATTAGAGAGTGGACTTGTCTCTCTTTTGGGGGAGTTTTTCCCACTAGGTTTCCTCCTTTTACACTTTTTTTCAAGGGTTTCTTATACGTGGGTACCTCATCGAGGCCTTGTGTTGGGACCCATTTTTGCTTTTGATTTGTCGACTCATCCTAGTTTCTATGAAGGGGCGGTGTTGGTGTAGGTGGTATTTTTCATCACTTATTTAGTGTTATTCCACCTCACCGGGTGAGTCATCTCACTTAGGTGGACATGGATCTAGGTGGCATTTTAGTTATGGTAGATTCTCTTACAAAATCTATCATATATGTAAATATGTGTCATAGGAGTTACATTCCCATTTGGGAAAGTAAATCCTCTTCTCCATTATGGAGGAATCTTCTCTTACATGGGAGTTACATATTCACCCCTCTATATGTACACCACCTCTTTTGATCTATGGTAAGCCAAAAATTCCATTCTACTCCATTTTGAATCTTGAGATCTCATATGCATGCAAATTACTTTACAAAGCTTACTTATTTTAATCTTGCAACTCCTACACTTTGGTGAAGTGCAACTATTTGATGCACATGAATTCCTTCCAAGTCTTTATCCTTCACTCCTTCAGAATAGCACAAGAACAAGAAATGACTTACATCAATGATCCAAATAAGGTACTGCGCATGTGTTTCCAAAATATCGTGCCTTCAAACAAAATCCCTGCATGGTCTTCTTTCGATGAAGAGGTTGCCTACCCGCGCACGAGGAAAATGTTATCTTGGGCTTTTGAGTCCCATATTGATGAACCTGAATTATAGGTAAATAGGTATGCATTGATGAAGATACCGAGATACCAAGGCAAAGTAAACCCTCTGGTGAATTCCCAACAACTATCTGATGATAAATTTTACAATGCGCTCAACAAAGTATTGATAGAAGTTAAGGCTAGGATTTTCAGGAAAAATGAAAAAATAAGGGTATTAGAGGAAGAGCTTGAGAAGAAAAATGAAGAGATCAATGAAAGAGACAAGGAGATAAAATAGAAGGAATTGATCAAAGTGCACAATTAAAGAAGATAGAGATTATTTGAGATGCCATAATCTCGAAGCACTCGAATTTGGCCTGCTGAGCATAAATACGAGTCAACCATGCAATGCTTGGAAGACTTTACCCGCATCCTCACCATGGAAAGGCGGCCACTCACATTGGAGTTAGCGAAAGAGGTGATGGTGCGCGAGGAAGGAGGAAGAAAATTTGAATATTAGAGAGACAGGTTATTTGGTATTCCAAGCTCCTTCCTGCAATAAAGACCACCATGCAAATGGACGAGGATGTATATGAAAAATTTTCTACGAGAGAAAGGGCAACGAGCATATTGGTTGCTATGTATGAGGTGGATTTGAAGAAATTTCAAGAAAATAAAAAAGGAAACAGGGCGGAGCATGATAAGATCCTAGCTGAGGTTGAGAAAAAGTTGGAAGCAATCGAAACCTTGGGGTTAGATTAAAAATCAGCTCAAGGAGATATATCCCTAGGTCACTCACATAATGGATGCACTGGACGATCTTATCAAGCAACTAGAGTACATTGTAGATACGATTAATGATAAGAGCAACATGATTAATTTTTGATGAAGTGAGCGCTCTAGTAGGTGAACTACTTCAGTAGGCATAGGGTAAGGTAGATGCTTAGGAAAATATTTAGGTAACCACGAAGAAGGAATTCCCACTCCTCCTACTACAGTAGTAGATTATTTTATTCTATTCTTTCATTCTTTATTCATATTTTCTTGGTTCCACTATTCTTTATTCTTTTAAGAAGTGAGATGTTTCCAAGGATGGAGAACATGCATAGTGTGGGGTGATGTTGGACCCTAAATATTGGCTAAGTACCAAGAGGCACGTGCACACACCGGTGATAAGAAGGGCACTTGGGGGAAGTGCATGGGACAAAGGGGTTTAAGAAGGGTTTAAGTGAAACCGGGGTATGCGGGGAGGCGAACATGGATTTAAAAGGACTTAGCCATATTTGGCGTCCTAGAGGAACTTGAGGAAAAGTGTGAGGACCCAACTAGGCGTGATGAGTGGATAAGGTGCTAGCCTGGAACCTTGGAGGTCAAGAAAATGATATTCCCCATAGGGAATATTCCCAGAAGACATCATTACAGAGAGTGGAGGGTTTGCAAAGGGATAATCATTCACCTATGGAGGACCACATCGACACTTGGCACGCGATCTGTGCTTAGATAAGGCATGGTGGTGGGTGTTGATATTATATAAAGGAATGCTCGGGCGAGAGACACGTGTATGGGGAGATAGATAGATGAAGAGAGAGATGAGAGGTAGACGGGGCACTCGGGCATAAATACATAGAGTAACGAAGTGTTGTAATAATGTTAGGGTTTAGAGCACTTAGTGCTAGAGGGTTGTAAGGGATGTAATAAGCATATGTATGGGTACTAGGATCTGTAACAAGGGATAAAATGGGAAAAGTATAGTTAGGATATCATATCAGGAGGGTTTGTAAGAGACAAATCTCTTCCATTTAATATATATGGTCTAAGATGACCCTTTTGACTATAATGTGGCTACTAGAACTCTTTTAAATCAATATATATGTGGTTTCATTCTGTATAAATTGTTTATGGGTGTAAACCCTCATGTTATATGACTTATCATGGCTCAAATCTATTTTATTATACTTCTTACAATGTTATTTAGATTTTTTGATGCATTAATGTGTATATATGTTAGTTTCATCTTCTACCTTTTTAAGTAAGTGAATCTACTACGCTTTTGAAAATAATCCTCCATTAATGGTGGAACCTTATCACAAAGATCACATAAAAGAGGGCTCAATGCCCGCACGTGGCTCGGGTGAGCGCCTAACGTGCGTTGGGTGATAGACCGACGCGCTTGGGGTTAGAAAGAAGTATTAAGGGTAATTAAATGACTACATCACTTGAAGCTCCTTACGCCAAAATCACATCTACAGAGTTGTAACCTACTAAAGTAGTTGATTTGAGTGTTTCACCAGTTATTTCTCAGGTATTATAATTTCCCCATTCTTCCTCTTTCACACCTTCCACCCTTCCTCCAATAATATCTTTTGTTTCTCACAACCATGTTTCTTCCATTCCATCTCCATCCATGGCTCAACTGTTTTCCTCTCTCCCTAGACTCTCAGTGGGAGAAATAATAGGATCTCCATTTTCCACTCCACTTCCTCAACAATTCCCTGATATGTCCACTTCCATTTCATCTATTCCTGAGGCTATTTTGTCCTTTACACCTTTTATTGCCACTACATCCCTACCACTTTCTCGAGGATACCACCGGTGCCATTGTCTTTGTCAAATGTTGAAATTTCTATTGTAACCATGCCTTTGATGTCTTTTGCATCATCTTCTATTATACCTGAATGGCTACATCATCAAACTCCTAAGCAAAAGAAAAAGGTTCATATTGTTGATGTGGTTGATTTGAGTGCCTTAGATCTCACCCCAAAGAGGCAAGCCAAAAGAACTAGAGTTGTATCTAACCCATCGTTAACCAACTGGGAAAGGCTAATTGAAATAGATACTCCTCTGCGGATAAAAAAGGAAACAATTATGGCAGCGAACTACCAAATTTCTAGGTTCACTCTTGGGAGAGCTACTCACAAAAATACAAAACAAGATGTACAGTGGCTCTGGGAATTTGCTTTGCCAAAATATGATAAAGATAAGGTAGCCAAGGATGTGAAAATTTGAGTATCTCACTACTCTTCTCATCAAAATTATACATCCGGTCTAATTTATAACCGACATTTCTATTTCTACAAAGTTTGATGATAATTCCTATCATGTGGTAGAAAATATTGGTCAAAAAGGGAGAGTGGTTGGTACGTGGATGGAGTGTCGATTCAAGATGTTGATCCAATAATCAAAATGGTTGTTGATTTATATAATTAATTTTATGTTGAGAAGGTTTCCGTGATGAAGTTGGATGAAATTATCACCGAGCATAATAATAATTTGGATCTAACTTTGAAGACTTGGAACGAAATTAGAGAGGTTGATTTAGATTTACTCTTGCAAGAGGGTGTAGTTGAAGATGTTTCAAAATTGTTTGAATTTTAGAAGGCCATGGAGTTTAGAGTGCAAGTGTTATAGGTCCTCATTACAAAGTTAGATGAAAAGCAAGTTGAATCAATTGATGGATTGAGTGATATTTTAGAGGAATTCCAAAATTTCAATTGTAAATTTATTAATGAGATCGTTGATGTTCTCCCTATTGATCAAGTGATGGAAAGTCTCAAAAGTTTAGTTAAAACAGATGAAAATTTAACGAATACCTTTAGTATTGTCTCCAATAACAAATCGTTTTCATATCAGAATTTTATAACTCAGCTTAAGAAGGTTGTAAACATGGTTAAGAGGAATTCGGTTAAACTTTCCAAGTAAGTCAAAGCGTAGATGTGGTGAACCAGTATGCATGTGGATGAGAAGAAGAGGAGGTCCAGGGAATTATCAAGTGATTTATTGAGTACAAGGATAGGATGGCCATGTGGGAGAAGAATAAAGAAGAATCTAATCAAGGAAAGGATGATTCCAATCCTAGCTAGGATTGGCAGCCATTGATGGACAACTCCCAAGCTTAGGATCAGTCAAACTTGCAGGGTTGACTTAGTCAAACCTGAGTAACTTATTTTTCTATTTTTTTGGAAGGTTGTTCCCTTAGACATTAGTGCACTCTATTTGGAGTTTTAATAGATCAACCTCCTCGATCTATAAATAGTTAGATAAATTATGTTTTTAGGGGGACTTTTGGATCATTTGGGAAAGTACTCTCTAGTTTTGAGAGAGTTCAAGAACAAGCTTTGAGCCTTTTAATTATATTCAGAACAATATTTTTCCATCAAGTATCTGGTATATTGTGTAATTCATTGATTTATCTAGCACTTGTGAATGTTAATTCCTTGGGTATGATGGATTAATTTTCCTTTAAATTAGTTATCATTTTCAATTTCTGTGGAATGTGATATAAAATATCCATATTTCAGTTGTGGAAAATATTGCTTCCTTTCTGTTATTTGAGTTTTATATTCACTTATATCAGTGCTTGAAAATATTTTATGATATGTGTATGCATATATGTTTTTTTATTAGTGATTGTACAAACAAAGCGGATCCTTTTGTTCAATTTGTTCTTGGTGCATCACCATTTCAATTGTATATTAAAATTTTCTATCCTTATTCTCAAGAAACATTTTTATTTCAAGTGTTATAGCCTTGCACATTGGTCTCAAATCAAGTGCACCAAGTTTCAAAGAAATTTGACCTTTTCTAGAGGTTTTTCCCAAGGACACAAGGTCCCACACCTTGGGTATTTTCTAACGTTACATGGGGTCACCTAGAGATACAACAGGTGCATGATCCACGTGACAACAATTTTTGGCATGATTGGTGGGATGGCTAAGAGTTGGTCCTCCTCTTAATACTTACATGAATCAAAGTACTTGGTGACTCTATATCTCTACGGAAGTCAAGTTTCGGTGTGATAACTTATGAGACGAATTCAAATAAGATCTTCTTTAAGGAAAGGACGTTATCAACATATTGAATTTTCTTTATCTCCCTTAAGGAAAAGGAGAAGAGGCATTTCAACATCACTGTTTCAACCTCACCTTGTAGAGGCCATTCAACCCCCTTTGGAAGGTTTCTCACCAAGAAATAATCAACCACTCATAACTATGGCCGTAAGAAACCGGGATTTCTCTCCTTTCAATGTCAACCATCCTCTTTAATTGGCCTAACGAGATGTTATACCTACTACTACTTTTAAAACTTTACTCTTCTATATGGGAGAAACCAACATTAATCTTGTGGAGCATATTTTAGATGTGGCTAGCATATCTGCATAGTGCATAATATCACATAGGATAACATTTTTAGGCTTATTGCTGCTTCCTTCAAGGGAAAGGCATTCTAATTGTTTTTGGATTGGATGTTGGCTCTATACGCACTTATGATGAGTTGGGAGAAAAATTGTTCAAGTAGTTCAAAGATAAGAGAGATCACTTATCACTCATAGAGAAGCTCACTACTATAAAGAGAGCTCCTTAAGAGTATATGAGTGATTTCAATTTCCAATTCCAAAAGACTTGGAATAGGATTCCAGTGTAGATAAAACCCTCTGCAAACAACACATTCCTTAGTGATGTGGCGATTACTGATCCAATCAATGGGAGGAGCTACTTTTCCTTATGTTCGACATCACCATAAGAGCGGAGAATTGTTTGATTCAAACTGGGAAGATAGCTCCAATACCTCTAATTCTTTTGTATCCTACGCTTCCCAATAATTAACCTACCATTGTACCTCTTCAGAAGCTGATAAAAACCAGCTCAGTCTGCACCAACTCGTTCAAATTATCTCTTTGAGGTTAAGTCACTACTGCAAACCTTTGGGAACAAATTAGTAGCTCTTAGAAGGAAACATTCTCAGTATGTTTGTCCCTATTAGTAGCAGAAAATACTCATTCCAAAAAAATGGCAATGGAATTCCAACCCTCCAAATCCAATCAAACATGCACTTCCCAACTTCAACCACAAGTGGTTTCCAATAAGGATGTAGGGAAGAAGCCATCAGAAACATGGGATAATCAAGCAGTAAGGAAGGAAGGTTCTTCAGGAATTACAAGACCAAATAATTCCCAAAGGAGGATACTAACACTCAAAAGAATGTTGGTAAGGTAGGTGGTATTCCCTTTAGTATTGTTGAACAAATGAAAAATACTAACTTGAATGTTACCATGTGGGAAGCACTTTTGATTCCATCTCGAAGGAATCTATTACACGAGGCTCTAAAAATTTTAGTACATCTAACGAAGCAATATATTGTGGATCGCCAACTTTAATGAGTTTGTGTCAACCAGAAGGAAGAAGTGCTCCTAAGAACAATAAGCCTCCACCATTCTATATTTCTCTGATTATTGGTGAGCATTTGGTACATAACTGCATGATTGATTTTGGTGCCGTAGTTCAGTCATGCCTAAGCAAATTATAGATGTGCTGGGTATACAATATACACCAATCTCTAGAGGAGTTGTTTAGTTGGATGGTACAACAGTCCAGACCATCGGGATTATCAAAGGACTTCATCTTACTATCCATGCATGTCCTAGCTTGTCATTCACACAAGACATATCAGTCATTGACCTTCCTCCTTTCTTTTTCATATGCTTATCGCGAGACTTCACTACCAAGATGGGTGGTTATCTATCTATTGATTGGTCACATATGATTCTTAGGACTCGATACGGAACTAAGGTAACTATAAGGGAAGAGCCAATTTTTCATAATCATGTGGAGCCTTATACTACTAGTCCTATAAATGGAAACTATACTATTTGTGATCAAGAAGAAGAAGTTACCAATCATGAATCAACTACTCTTGTGGAAGAAGTCCTTGATACCATGCTAGATGAGGTAAGTATAGAACATTATTTTGATCCCTATGCCAAAGCATTGACGGAAGAAGAAGTTGGTTTTCTGTTTTTGGAGGAAATGGGGCTATGCATGTATTGTATTCATGAGGAAGACGCAGTTATACCATAGCTTCTCTAAACCCAAAACGACTCGAAAGGACTTTTCAGCTGTTCTATGATGTCTCAAGGATTAAGAATGGGGTAGGTACGGGTGTAATGTTAATTTCTCCACAAGGAAATAAGTATTTCTCATCTTTTCAACTGAAATTTAGTTGTACTAACAATGTGGCCTAATATGAGGCTCTTGTGCAAGGAATCCAATTGTCTCAGAAGAGAGGGATTAAATCTTTAACTATTTTTGGGGATAGTGAATTGTTTGTACACTAGGTAAGGGCTCATAGTGTGTTAAAGAATGATTTGCTAAGGTCATACAAGAATTGGGTTTGGAATTTGATTGAATATTTTGAGGCTTTCGGGATCCACGTGGTTCCTAGAAATCAAAATCAAGATGCTGACAGGCTTGCTACGGTTGGCTCACAATATGACGTGCTTGTTGATATCATGAGGGATGAGCGGAATCCCGTTAAAATGGTTGTTCGTCCTACGGTTCGAGATAACATGGATAGTTGGAAAGTTTTTTATAGAGACAAATAAATCATTCTCTTTCTATAAGAAGAAGAGGAATTTTCTACGAAGAATCAAGATAAGTTGCAGGAAGCATATAACGACTAGATTATACAATTGAAAAGTAACAAGTTTCCAAAATATTTGGTCACTCTTGAGTCGATCTTTAATTCTAGATGATCAAGTTAAAAGACAAAGTGCTAACATGGTAGTCAAAGAGGATGATTTTGAAGAAGTTGAGGTAGTAAGAGAAAATTTTATGAAGATTGGTAAAGTATGTACTCCATAAGAGAAAAAGGTTTTTGTTGAACTCTATCAAGAGTATAATGATGTTTTTGCATGGATTTATAAGGATATCTATGGTTTTTATCCAAGCTTGATGCATCATACCATTGAAATTGATCCTAATGCTAAACTAGTTCAACAAAAATAGAGACCGGTGAATCCCAAGATTGAACCACTGATGAGAAAGGAACTTATCAAGCTTATTGAGGCTAGCATCATTTTCCCAATCAAGCATTCCTCCTAGGTAGCCAATCTAGTTCCCATTAGGAAGAAAAATGGGAGATCTGGTTATGTGTGGAATTTAGGGATTTAAACTGGAATTCATTAAAATACCATTATCCCCTCCCATCTATGGAGAAAATTCTTCAAATGGTAGCAGGAGCTGAAATATTTTCTTTTCTTGATGGATATTCAGTTATAACTAGATCTTGGTCAAGGAATCTGATCAATTCAAGATGGATTTCACTACCAAGTGGGGTACATATGCCTACAAAAAAATGTCATTTGGATTATCTAATATTGGAGATACTTTATAATGAGCTATGGACATGGCCTTTAAGGGATTGATCAATGATATTATCTTAGTGTATCTTGACGATATAATGTGTACTCCAAGCATGCAAAAGATCACATTTCCCATCTGAGAAAGGTTTTCAAGAGATGTAGAGAGTTTGGGGTTTCACTCAATCCTAAGAAATGCATTTTTGTGGTGCATGAGGGAAATTTTTGGGACACATTGTTTCAGCGGAAGGAATTTCCATTGACCCAACTAGGATTCGTTCAATTTTGTCCCTATCTCTCCCAAGTCACAAGAAGGGTCTCTAGAGTTTTCTAGGAACTATATAATTCATGTGGAGATTCATTCCCAGTTTTCAGGTTTGGATAAACCTTTGACAACCATGTTGAAGAAGAATATTCCTTTTTCTTGGATGAGGGAAGGAAAGGATAATTTTGAAGCCATCAAGAAAGCTATCTCTCAGGCCCCTACATTGGTGAATACTAGATTTAACGAATATTTTATTCTTTACACTTTAGAGAGGTCAAGAAATTATTTCTAGGATCCCCATTCAATAGTATGATGATATGATGAAACAAATTATTCAACCGATCATGAAAGATTACAAGCTTAAGTATTCATTTGTTGAAAATCATTTTTTTGCTATCATTCAAGATTTAAAGAAGTTTAGGCATATGTTGTCCAATAATAAAATTCATCTGATGGTGTCTCATCCTAGAGTTAAATATTTTTGAATAAATATATGAATGAGAAACATGTTGGGTGGATTACCAAAGTTATGGAGTATGATGTGCACATCAAGGTTACCAAGCTAGTTAGAGGAAAAGGGTTGTGTCAGTAACTTGTTGTAGATTTGGAGTCAAAAGTTGAAGAGGATATTGTGCTCCTTAATGACCATCAAGAAGATGCTCCTACTAATTAGTTGATGAAGATGAGACATTTTCTTCTCCTAGGAGAGTATCCCATTGACTTGGATAGGATCCAGAGACAAAGCTTTTGTCTTCAATCTATTCCTTATGGTCTAGTATATGTTGTTCTTTTCCACAAAGATTTGACTATTGTTCTCCTTCGGTGTATAGCACTAGGATAGGTGAATAAGATACTAGAATAATTTCACAATGGTTTTCAGGGGACATTACTATGCATGAACTACTACTGTAAAATTCACAAGGGCTAACTACTATTGGTCGGATTTGTTCAAAGAGGCACATATCTAGGTTAAGAAGTGTAAGGAATGTTCATTTTTCACTAGATATCAAAAGCTGGTGAGTCTTCCTCTTCATCCCATTCAAGTTGATCAACCCTTTGTTCAACGGGGGTTGGATTTCATTGGAATGATTAATCCCACATCTAGTGATGGACATAAGTAGGTCCTTATCACCACGGATTACTTTAATCAATGGACATAGGTCATGGAATTGAAGGAAGTAAATGAGAAGGTTGTTCTTGATTTCCTTAAAGGCATAATGACAAGGTTTAGTGTTCCATTTACAATTATTTTAGACAATGCAATGGATTTTCTTGGTCTGAAAGTGAGTGAGTGGGCCGTTAAGAATGGGGTTTATCTCAAGACTTCATCCAATTACTATCCATAAGGAAATGGATTGGTTGATTCTAGTAACAAGAACCTCATAAGGATTATCAAACGCACAATGGAAACCAACAAAAGGACTTGGCATACACGACTTAAAACTGCTTTATGGGCGTATCGCATCACACCTAAGAGAGCTATCATAAATTATCCTTTCATGTTGGTATATGGAAGAGAAGAAAAACTTCCACTATCTTTGGAATTATCTTCTCTAGAGTTAGCACATTAACTTGAGATTTTAGAGAATGATCCCATGATAGGAAGGTTTGTTGAGTTGATGGAATTAGAAGAAGTTCACAATGAGGCAATGAAGACTTTGGAGCAACATCAAGCTCAGGTTAAGAAATCTTTTAACATGAAGGCATCCAACAAAAAATTTCAAGAGGGAGATTTAGTTCTCAAATGGGATGCTGATAGGGCCAAACCAGGCATGCATGCTAAGTTTAACACTCTTTGGAGTGGACCATATATTATTACAAGTTGTAAGGAGGAAAATTTTTTTTTCCTATCTAGGCTCAATGGAGAAGAATTATCCATTCATGTGAATGGGATGCATCTCAAAGCTTGTTTTTGAGAGGTTTCACCTTGTATAGTTTAGTTTAGGTCTTTTCCTCCAAGTGTTTTACACATTGTTTTAATGTTTTCTTTTCTTCTTTGTTTTCTTTGTTTTTTATCTATGTTTGTTCTGAGTTTTTAATGGTTTGAGATTTTTTTCCCAATGGATTATTTAAGGCTATTGGACTAATGCTTAATAGGTTAACATCCCCGAGAGATCGAAACTAATGTTAACTTTACAAGTTACCCTTACCGGGAGGGCCATAAAAATTTCAAATTATTTACCCTTCTATTAAAAAAATTACTTTCAAAATTTTTTTCTTATCATGCAAAAATCAAATTTGAGCTTCAGGTTTCCACTTTTTTTTACTTGCAAAGTGTCCATAGTTCGATGTCCAAATTTCAGACTTCGGAAGTTTTTTAATTTAACTTTTTTGCTAAAAACTTTGAAAATTTCTCAAGTCCAAAAACCTAAAGTTCCAAAATTTTAGAACTTCAAACTTTCAAGTTTCAGAGATTTAGTAGAGTTTTTCATAAAAATTTATTAGGAAGTTTCGAAGTCCGAAATCTCAAAGTTCTGAAATTTCGAAACATTATACTTTCGGGTCTTCAAGCTTTTGGGTAAGATGTATAATATAAAGCTGTCACATAATAATTTCAAACTCCAATATTTGAAACATTAGATGTTCAACAACTTTACATGTATCGGCATTTGGGCATTAACTTTTGGTTTACCTATAAAATCTCCAATTTTTACCTATCATTTTCACTGTCAAACATACTACGACACTATGATTTTTACTGAATTTTTCAACTTGTTTCCCAAGGCATCTTTTCAAGCTAAATTTTTATGTTTTCTTCATTTATGGGTTAAGTTTTTTTTTCATTTTAGCATCTAAGGTTTTGTCTCTCCTCTTGTTTTTGGTTTTCTTCGTTATTTTGTAGATCTCACTTTCATCCCAAATATGGCTTCTGTGACTATGTCCCATTCATTTTTAAGTCTCTTTGACTTAGGAAATAATATTTGTGCTCAGAACTATAAGCTTCATAACTTGTAGGCATCGGAATTTCCTACATTTTGGAGCCATCAAAGAGTTGTTGTTATTCCACATTCGTTATTTAGGGGTTCAAGTTTCGGAAGTAAGTCACTTTGGATTTTGGGACTTTCAGACTTCAAAATTGTTGACATTTCAAACTTTGTGGTTTTCGAAATAAGTGATTTTAGATTTGAACTTTTCAACTTTGGGTTTCGGAGTTTGTAGTTGTTGAAGGTTTCCACCTTCAAATTTTGAGAGTTGGGGATTTCGGATTTTGGTGAAATAACACTTCATAACTTTTTGGTTTCAAATTTTGGATTTCAACAATTTGTAATTTTAGAAGTTTATTTCTTTCTTAGTTTCAGGTATCGGCATTTTTTTATTTTACTTTTCAGAGTTTTAAACTTTTTGAGGTTTTTGCAACATCCGAAGTCTAAAATTTGGAACTTTAGACTTTGGAATTTTGGAATTCCATGAGGGTTTTACTGGATTTGTTCTCAGGTGATACACAGGCTCTGAACTCTGAATTCGGTAAGCTTCCAAACAAGCTAATGTCTGATTCTTCTTCAAAAGGAAAAGACAAAATGAATTATACCTATTTGAGGGTGTCTCCTCCTACTTTCCTATCTTTAGACTTAGACAATATCAGGGACACTAATTTCAAACACATAGATATGGATGGATTTTGGTAAAGGGTTAAGGTGCTGAAATAGAAGCCATGGATGCGGGCAATTTATGATAAAGGGCTTCCTCTTGCAAGCGATTTTCCACCGATAGTACAATGTCTCAAGTTTGTACTAGTTATAGCCTCACACTTCAACAAGGCCACCCACATAGTAAAAGATGATGACGGGAATGTTGTTATCGGGTTGGTTACTTATTTCTTTCAAGATATTTTTAAACTCCCTAATGTAGAGGGATATGCCACAATTTTTTTGAGTCCGCACTTGAACACTAGGTGGTGAGAATGAAGTTTGCACAAAGGTTATTGTCAAGAGTTACCTGGATAATACCAAGAGAATCATGACCAAGATTCCTAAGACTCTTCCCTGTTTAGATTTCATCCAAGAAATTAACAATATAATTACACTATTGAGTAAGGTTTTAGGTCTTCATGTGGCTAGAGAGTTTCAAGAGTGGATGCTTTTATACATAGCCTCTTGTTGGCTAGATTTTCTGAATAGCACAAAACCTAGGCAGTCATGAGATAAATCTCCCTCATTTACCGGTGAGGCTCCCATGTCAGATTTGTCAATTACAGTATGCTAATATCTATATGGGGTTTTACTTTAACTACTCATTTCATGAACCATAACTGAACAGTTCTGCAACAAGTAAGCAGATGTTTAAAGAAAAGAAATATTTATAGAAGAAGGAAGTTATGTAATCACAGAGAAGAAATGGGGAAGATGTGCATCCCAATCAATAGATAGCAAAGTTGATTGCATGCACATAGAAGAAACTAATAGATATAATCACAGAATTCTAAGCAAGAGGTAGATTTAGATCTAGATCTGAAATAACACAAATTCTATTAAAAGATCTAAGATAAAAAGCAAGAAACACAATACACCGTGACACAAAGTTCTCTGGAAATCTGCTCTGTGTATTCATTTGCTTCAAGTGGATCTTAGGGGTTTCAAAACAAGTCTACGGAACACAAGGTTGTTGCTTACAAATTTCGATGATTAACCGAAGGTTCTTCCTCTACTTATAGAATGTAGAGGGCAATTACAAGTTGGAAGCTTTAGTTGAGCGGCACATGTGGAAATCGGAAGAAAGAAACAACCTGACAATCTCCATCCTAGAATTCTTCTTTCGCATGACATGTATGATTTCCAACCGAAAATAAACTTCTATTTTGCATGTCCACCACCTATCTCCAAGTAGTTGACTTCTTCAAGTAATGGCTTTTAAGCCAATCACTTAAGTTTTATAATTTAATTGATCACTCAATTACTTTGTCGGAGGAAAGAAGAAGGAAGAGGAAAGTTATAGTCTTGTCATTTTTCATGTCTGCATGCAGCTGATTCTTTTGCCTTTTATTCTCACCAAAGTGGATCTGGGAGTAGTTGGATCGGAAGCAAGCTGGAATTGAAACGACTAGAATTGGAAATGACTAGATCGGAAAGAGTTGGATCTAGAAAAAACAAGTTGGATCTGGAAACAGCTGGATTTTGCCTTCGCTTGTCTTTCTTTTATCCTTGAAGATTTTGCAGTTCTTCTCCAATACATGCATCAATGTAATGTTTGTCGTAGATAACTCATCGTCCTTATTTTTAATTGCATATGAGCAATTAAAAATTCTTGAAAGCACTCCGGATGAATGAAAATTAAATGAAGGCTTCAACTGGAAGATGAGAGCATTTGCACAAGATCTTGGAAGGAATTTTCCATGCACTGACTTCTTCATGGGCTACATTCAAAACAAGAGGATGAAGCCTTTGTGCCAGAAGCTTTTGCAACTATGAGATCTGGATCTGGATCTGCATATGGATATGCACCTGCATAACAAACTCAGGCAACTGGGTTGTGGATGGAAAAGTTGCAGCTCGAATAATTCCACTGCTTTTAATCTGCATGCATGAGTGAAGTCTTTCCTGCTCTGGATCTGTCTATCAATTCAACAAGAGGTTTCAAGCCTAGATCCATGTCTCCAATATCTACAAATTTAGAAGTGATGCATGACTCCGTTGTGCTTTCTTTTTCATCTTTCTTCGCCATAGCTTTGTCTATCTTTGTCTAAACAATTCTTTTTCTTCTTATTTGATTTCGAATTCTTCAAAATGGTGTAGTGCATTCGGATAATTCTTAGATTGAGGAAATATTCAATGTATTGGACATTGATATAAGTTTCTTTTCTTTATAAAAGCACCTGTATCTAACTCCTGCAATTAATTCAGACAAAGATGGCAACCGGAGCATGCATAGTGAATTTTAATCACAAAAATCTGCATAATTCAAGCCTGCTGCCCCAAAATTTGATGTTTTATTTGCATGCAAAGCAAGCATGAATTTTACCAACATCACCTGAGCACCTGTATCACTTCTACAAACAATTATGTAGACACAAATCAGCCTTCTTCAAAGCATGCACCAAAACTAGAAGCTTTTAGCATCAAATCCACCTTCCTCTGAGCAAAATCCTTCTCCAAATGGGGCACACTTTTCCTCTGGGCTGCACTTCTTCACCTGTGAATTAATTAATTCATCCTTATGGCAGCCCATGCTTATATAACCCTCATAATTCTATAATTAATAATTGCCCTTCTTATTCCTGACAATTAATTAATTAAAAATCATGTTTTTCTCTTTAACTGATGTGCTAAAATTACATGATTAAGGACAGCCATCCATTAAATTAAATTTAATCAATTTAATCATCCACTCTTCACTTCACTTAAGCTTCACAGTGTGCTTTGACCATAGCCACTGAAAATAGAATTTAATTTAATCAATTAATACTTTAAAAAGTATTATTTCCTTCTCAAAAGGGGTTGCATTAAATAAATTAAATTTATTTAATTTTGGAATTCTATTTTTAAATTCCTTTTGTCCACTTCCCTTTGTTGACTTTTCCACAAGCCTGGTGCAAATTGGGTGAATAAATATTAACAAATATTTATTTAATGCATTATTATTCACCCAAGGTGGGTCACACTTTTAGCATAATAGAATTCTATTTTTAAAAAACATGGCAATGAATTTTTACCGCAAGGCAGCCCCGGAAATCCCATGATCCACTTAAGTGATTTGACTTTGACAATGGGATTATTTACCCTGCATGGTAGGCAATAAAATCTCATGATTTCACTTAAGTCACTTTTCTTTTATTTCACCATGGGAATTTTTACCCTGCAAGGTAGGCAATAAATTCCCGCTTGCCTGCTGCCTCTAATTTTCCCACTGCAACTTAAGTGACTTTTCCATCATGGGAAAAAGTACCTGCAAGGCAAGCAATAAAATCCCACCTACTTTTGCTTCTATTTTTCCCATGATCCACTTAAATCCTTTGTTTTCCAAAAATGCACCCAACCCCGTAGGGGCTTTTTAGTGCACGACTTCACCTTTTCCTAGTGAACCGGACCTCCGATGGTGACTTCCTTCTAGCACAATGTGCATATGTGATCCCCAGTTACTCTAGGCCAAGAATCAGGCCAAACCGGCAAAGGAATTGATCTAGAGAAATTTCACAGAAAATGAAATGGGAAAACACAAAAACACAAAAAGTTGCCAAAAGTCACAAATAAATCCCAAAACTTATTCCTAGTTAAAACCCTTCTGGTATATAGGAATAATGATATGTTCGATCACAACAGGGTTAAATCGGAGCACAAATTACCTCAAATAGGGCTCAAAATAATTAAATACAAATTTTCGCAGACAAATCCCAATGACATAATATAACAATTTTGGGCATCTAGGTATTTGGTGAAAATGGCTAATATGGCTCTTTGGGAATATCTTGACACAATACAAGAACTTTCAGGAAATAAAAACACAAAATGACCCATTATTTTAAAAGTACGAAATTTTTTCAAATAGGGTAGTCACAGATTTCAGGATGAAATCTGGGTACACCAGTTGGCTCCGTCTGTGGACATCTTTTTCTCTGTCAGAATGACAAGGGAAAAGATGAGATCCCAACATCTCTGGTTTCGTATCTTGTCTTTTGGGCATGGGGTCAGGCAAACAAACACAACACAAAAATAAAAACAAAACAAGGAAAAACAAACAAAGTTTTATTTATGTACATACAGGTTTTAACCTACTTTTTCAGTTCCTGAACAACTTCAGATGTTGCCGTTGAAAGGCAATGGTAACTCAATTCCATCCCGGTAGGAAAGGAAGAAAGTATCCATTCCTGCAGCTCTTTTGATCATGAAGGGCCCTTTCCAGAGTGGATCAAATTTGTCGTGTATGCCCTTTGGTTCATATCTCTTGTCCCACCAGAGTACCCAATCTCCGATCTTGAACTTCCTTTCTTTGGCCTTCTTGTCAAATACTCTAGGCAAGTCCTTATCAACTTCATCTGGTGGTGGCTCATCCTTTCTTCTCTCCATGACAGGTAAGTCTACATCAACTTGCTCCGTTCCCAGATTTATTTGCTACATTTTTGAGGAAGAACTATCACCATATTCTTTGTTCTTCTTCAGATATTGATCATGCTTGTTGAAAGTCTCCACTAAGGAAACTAAACCCTTGGGGATTTTGTTACCTTTTGGTTGGACTATTCCACTATTGTCATCATAACCTGGATCACTTTTTCTTGTGACTATTTGTCGTGGTGGTGATTTACTCCCTTCAACATGCAGACATGCAAATGTTTGTTCAAGGACTCTGGGGTAGTAGACCATCTCCACTTTATAGTTTCCTTGTCTAAATATGGATGGTGGTCTATCCAGATTCAATAGTGTAGTTGTGACTACCAAAGAATCTGCCTTAGAATTTTGATTCATTGGAATGAAGTCAATAGAGAAGGCTGCAAAATCGAATGTGGCAGAAAGCACTTTATCTCTGTAATGCTCCAGCTTATCTCTTTTGACTTGACTTTTCCCTCGAACCTGCTTTACTATAAGTTCAGCATCTCCTTGGGCTTTGAGGAGTTTTACTCCTTTCTTTTTAGCTTTCTCCATTCCTAGCAAGCAAGGCTTCATACTCCATATGATTGGTGTTCTCGAACATCAGCTTGTGGGAGTATGGAAATATCTCATGATCTGGAGATATTAGTAGAACGCCAACTCCTGATCCAAAAGAACAACATGTGCCTTTAAACTCCAAAGTCCAAACTTTTTCTTCTTCTTTTCTTTGGCTCTAGCTCTGGTCAAAGTTCTGGCTCTGGAATGTCTTTATCCATTTCCAAGAAATAGACCCCATAGTCAGATTCCTGAAAAAGAATCTGAGATCTAGGATCCTCAGATTTTGTAACCGTGTACTTGGACTTCTTTTTGGCTCCAACTTATGGTTAAGCCCTTTGATAGGAATATGCGCATAGGACCAATCCATCTTTACTTCTCCTCCCAGCTCTTTGCAGAAGTTTCTGCTCAGCAACATCCCATAGGAGACATGAATATCTGCAACTAGAATTGTCATCTTTAATCTTTTGTTAGGAAAAGCTTCCAGAACAACTTGTGCATCTTTGATTTGTCCGATTAAAGGGACTTGTCTCTCCATGGAATAACACATTTTTATGGTCTTTGTCAGAGGTAAGGCCAAGAGCATCTGCAACTTTAGCTGGCATGACATTGTCAGAAGCACCGAATCTAGAATGCAATTGCTTAACTTGAAACCATTAAGCAATAAGGAGACATAGAAAGGTTCCACCCTTTCAGAAGATGGTGAGGGTTTAACAACTGCAGTGTTGTTTTGTGGAGGAGTATCCTTGGGCTTAGGAAAAAGGCCTTTTGATGTATTGGATTGTCTGGTGATTGTACATATTTGACTAGCCTATTTAACTACTCAGGAAAATCTCTCAAGTATTCGGCTTCTGACATTTGAACTTTAGTTTTTTTAACATGATCAATAATGTCAAAAGAAGAAATAGATTCGAGATACGAGCACTGCTTTCTGTGGTTGAGATGAAGAACTTGCATGCTTACTTCCAGGAGCTAAGGAAGAAGGCAAAGGGATGCCCCTTCTTTGCTCATCTGCTAATGCTTCAGCTTGGTGAGTTTGTGATCTTGTAAGTACTGCATATGTATGACCATGATCATCTTCATGAAGTTTCTCATCGTCATGTTCAAATTTTTAGTTCAGGTAATTAATGTTGGAGTCGCCAATAAGTCCTATAAAATCATCATCCTCGAGCTGATCAGCGTCAACTTCCTAGTCTTCTTCATTCATCTCCACGTTGTTTCTAGGAGCAGCTTCAATTGCTAATCTTTGGGAACCAGCAATGTGGTTCCGGTTGTTGTTGAAATTCCGAGCAGGGGTAGTATTGTTGCCTTGAGCCATTTGAGCCATTTGTTTCTTTATCTGCATGACATCTCATTTGCTAACTTTTGTAGTAGTGAATCGGAAGTAGTAGCAGAAGATGAACTTTTAGCTCTAGAAGTGTTGCTCTTTATTTTTCTAGCCATGATGAGGTCATCTTCAATTTCAACCGCCATGTTTTGAGCTGCTAACAAATTAGCAGGACATGCTCTTCGTAGTTGATAGCTTACTTTAGGAAGCAAAGCATTGATGAAGAAAACATTTGATTCTCATCATTCAGAGAAGCAGAAGTTGGAATTTTGTACAAGTAATCTTTGGAATTTTGCAATAAAATCCCGCATGTGCTCATGTGGCTCCTTCTTCAACTGAGTGAGTTGAGTAATCAATGTATTGGAATCTTTGGCTGGTTTGAATATTTTCAGAACACATCCCGCATAGTAGCCTAGTTGGTTATGGTGCCAAGAGCTAGCCGATAGAACCATTCTCCAGCCAAGTCATGCAGAGTCTCTATGAAGAGTATGATAGATACATCTTCATGTTCGACTGCAAGCACTCCACAGGATATAAAAACACAACCAAGTGGTCATCTAGATTTTTCTTTCCATCTCCAAAGAATTTTAGAAAATTATTTCTCGTCCCTTTAGGTAGATCATGCATAGGAGGAGTCAGATTCAAAGGTCCAAAGGCTGCACCCCATGGAACATGTACTATCTGGTTCTACATGATGAGCGGGGCACATCTTCTTCTTGTGTAGACTTGGTGAATAATTCCAGCCACCGGATTATGCTGAAGATGATCCGGATCTGGATGAGCGTGCACTCTCCTTCCTGGTGAGAGACTAGATCTGCGGCTTCTAACTTGAGGAGGATGATTGAAATTGAATTGCTCCTGCAGTCTGAAGAAATGATCAGTCCTTCCTTGCGCCTTCACGGATCGGGTGAATGGACGTTCAGCTAGGTTGAGATTTGTATGGAAAACACTCCGATCTTCAAGAGATAAGCTTTGATCTGCAAAGATAGTTGTTTCCCAATGAGTCGCCAAAAATTGTTGGCTAGATTTTTTGCATAGCACAAAACCTAGGCAGTCATGAGATAAATCTCCCTCATTTACCAGTGAGGCTCCCGTGTCAGATTTGTCAATTAAAGTATGCTAATATCTAAATGGGGTTTTACTTTAACTACTCAATTCATGAACCATAAATGAACAATTCGTAGCAAGCAAGTAAGTAGTTGTTTAAAGAAAGAAATATTTATAGAAGAAGAAGGAAATTATGTAAACAGAGAAGAAATGGGGAAGATGTGCATCCCAATCAATAGATAGCAGAGTTGATTGCATGCACATAGAAGAAACCAATAGATATAAACACAAAATTCTAAGCAAAGGTAGCTCTAGATCTAGATCTGAAATAACACAAAGTCTATTAAAAGATCTAAGATAAAAAGCAAGAAACACAATACACCGTGACACAAAGTTCTCCAGAAATCTGCTCCTGTATATTCCTTTGCTTCAAGTGGCTCTCAAGGGTTTCAAAGACAAAGTCTGGAACACAAGGTTGTTGCTTACAAATTTTGATGATTAACCGAAGGTTCTTCCTCTACTTATAGAATGTAGAGGGGCAATTACAAGTTGGAAGCTTTAGTTGAACTGGCACATGTGGAAGTCGGAGGAAAGAAACAACTGGCAATCTCCATCCTAGAATTCCTCTTTGCATGACATGTATGATTTGTAACTGAAAATAGAACCTTCTATTTTGCACGTCCGCCACCTATCTCCAAGTAGTTGACTTCTTCAAGTAATGGCTTTTAAACCAATCACTTAAGTTTTATAATTTAATTGATCACTCAATTACTTTGTTGGAGGAAAGAAGAAGGAAGAGGAAAGTTGTAGTCTTGTCCTTTTTCATGTCTGCATGCAGCTGATTCTTTTGCCTTTGATTCTCACCAAACTAGATCTGGGAGTAGCTGGATCTGGAAGCAAGCTGGAATTGGAAACAACTGGAATTGGAAATGACTGGATCTAGAAACAACAAGTTGGATCTGGAAACATGGAAACAACTGGATTTTACCTTCGCCTTGTCTTCTCTTTTATCCTTGAAGCTTTTGCAGTTCTTCTCCAGTACATGCATCAATGTAATGTTTGTCATAGATAACTCATCATCCTTATTTTTAATTTCATATGAGCAATTAAAAATTCTGGAAAGCACTCCAAATGAATGAAAATTCAATGAAGGCTTCAACTAGAAGATGGGAGCATTTGCACAAGATCTTGGAAGGAATTTTCCACACTGACTTCTTCATGGGCTGCATTCAAAACAAGAGGATGAAGCCTTTGTGCCAAAATATTTTGCAACTATGAGATCTGGATCTGGATCTGCATATGGATTTGCATCGCATCTGCATCTGGATATGGATCTGCACCTACATAACAAACTCTAGCAACTAGGTTGTGGATGGAAAAGTTGCAGCTCGAATAATTCCACTGCTTTTAATCTGCACGCATGAGTGAAGTTTTTCCTGCACGCATGAGTGAAGTCTTTCCTGCTCTGGATCTGTCTATCAATTCAACAAGAGGTTCCGAGCCTAGATCCGTGTCTCAATATCTACAAATTTAGAAGTGATGCATGACTCCATTGTGCTTTCTTTTTCATCTTTCTTCGCCATAGCTTTGTTTATCTTTGTCTGAACAATTCTTTTTCTTCTTTTTGATTGGAATTCTTCAAAACTAGTGCAGATCTGGATAATCCTTCAGATTCGGAGGAAATATTCAATGTATTGGACATTGATATAAGTTTCTTTTCTTTATAAAAGCACCTGTATCTAACTCCTGTAATTAATTCAGACAAAGATGGCAACCGAGAGCATGCATAGTGAATTTTAATCACAAAAATCTGCATAATTCAAGCTCGTTGCCCCAAAATTTGACGTTTTATTTGCATGCAAAGCAAGCATGAATTTTACCAACATCACTTGAGCACCTGTATCACTTCTACAAACAATTATGCAGACACAAATCAGCCTTCTTCAAAGCATGCACCAAAACTAGAAGCTTTTAGCATCAAATCCACCTTCCTCTGAGCAAAATCCTTCTCCAAATGGGGCACACTTTTCCTCTGGGCTGCACTTCTTCACATATGAATTAATTAATTCATCCTTATGGCAGCCCATGCTTATATAACCCTCATAATTATATAATTAATAATTGCCCTTCTATTCGGCAATTAATTAATTAAAAATCATGTTTTCTCTTTAATCGATGTGCTAAAATTGCATGATTAAGGACAACCATCCATTAAATTAAATTTAATCAATTTAATCATCCACTCTTCACTTCACTTAAGCTTCACAGTGTGCTTTGACCATAGCCACTGAAAATAGAATTTAATTTAATCAATTAATACTTTAAAAAGTATTATTTCCTTCTCAAAAGGGGCTGCATTAAATAAATTAAATTTATTTAATTTTGGAATTCTATTTTTAAATTCCTTTTGTCCACTTCCCTTTGTTGACTTTTCCACAAGCCTGGGTGCCAAAATTGGGTGAATAAATATTAACAAATATTTATTTAATGCATTATTATTCACCCAAGGTGGGTCGCACTTTTTAGCATAATAGAATTCTATTTTTAAAAACACATGGCAATGGGAATTTTTACCCTACAAGGCAGCCCCGAAAATCCCATGATCCACTTAAGTGATTTGACTTTGACAATGGGATTATTTACCCTGCATGGTAGGCAATAAAATCCCATGATTTCACTTAAGTCACTTTTCTTTTATTTCACCATGGGAATTTTTACCTTGCAAGGTAGGCAATAAATTCCCACCTACCTGCTGCCTCTAATTTTCCCACTGCAACTTAAGTGACTTTTCTATCATGGGAAAAAGTACCCTGCAAAGGTGCAATAAAATTCCACCTTCCTGTTGCTTCTATTTTTCCCATGATCCACTTAAATCCTTTGTTTTCCAAAAATGCGCCCAACCCCGCAGAGGGCTTTTAGTGCACGACTTTACCTTTTCCAGTGAATCGGACCTCCGATGGTGACTTCCTTCTGACACAATGTGCGTATGTGATCTCAATTACTCCAGGCCAAGAATCGGGCCAAATCGGCAAAGGAATTTATCCAGAGAAATTTCACAGAAAACGAAATGGGAAAAACACAAAAACACAAAAAGTTGTCAAAAGTCACAAATAAAGCCCAAAACTTATTCCTAGTTAAAACCCTTCTGGTATATAGGAATAATGATATGTTTGATCACAACAGGGTTAAATCGGAGCGCAAATTTCCTCAAACGAGGCTCAAAATAATTAAATACAAATTTCCTGCAGATAAATCCCGACAACAGAATATAACAATTTTGGGCATCTAGGTATTTGGTGAAAATGGCTAATATGGCTCTTTGGGAATATCTTGACACAATACAAGAACTTTCAGAAATAAAAACACAAAACGACCCATTATTTTAAAAGTATGAAATTTTTTCAGATAGGGTAGTCACAGATTTCAGGATGAAATCTGGGTACACCACCACTATTAAGAAGAATAAGGAGATTTGGTGGGGTGAACTTATAAGAAATTCAATATGTTTTCATCTAGAAGATGTGCGACCCCGAAAAATTTATTTATGACTTCTTATCTGGTTTATGTGGTGGCTGCAATGAGAGACTGCTCGGGATTGGAAACAAAGGAGTCGAAGCTCTGTCCAAATATACTAATATTACCTACAGCTCACCATGGAAGGACATAAAATCTTCAAGAGGGTGAACGATGTCTTCTTTGTTATTATATTGTATTGTTTTGATAAGGATTTGTACAATCAAAGGATTTCATATGAGGCTTGGTAAGAGGTCTTTGGAATGGGGAGGAATTTAAATTTCAATTTCTAACATTCACCTATATCGAGTGTCAGGATTCATGGAAGCTCCAAATAAATTACCCAGATGTCCTACTAATAAGTGGGTATTGCTAGAGCTAGTTCATCAATTTCTTGACTACCATAAAATTCAACATTACGACATAAGACAGGAGTCTAGTTTCCCATTACCATAGGGAGATATTCATGTGTGAATATCCACAAGGCCAAGAATTTAGATGGACAAATGTCTCAAGTTACTCTAAAGACTTTTCATCCAAGGTCTAACTTCGATTATTGGGATAATTTTGGTAGAATGGGGCTAGCTAGTATACATGTTCCCCAACTTGAAGATATTTGGATTCATTGTCGAGGATGAAATCATTGTATGACAAAGAGAGTTTGAAAGGTTGACTTTGAGTGAATTAGTTAATAATGGGATTAAAGTTATCCTTGAAAAATATGAAAGATGATGACAAGGTGTTAGATCATGTTTATAGGAGAGATAATGTTGCTAATCAACCATTACCTTGGATTAATTGGTCTAATACAAAGTGCAACAATACTAAAGATAGATGGAGCCCCATCTTAAGGAGAACCTATGAATATCTAGAAACTTTAGGAATTTCACCTAAAGTGTTAGATCAACCTATAAGATAGATATAGGCTTAGTCAATGACAGGTTAACCTACTCCTTCCAAGGGTAGAAGGTCAACCCAAAGGCCCATTAACAAACCGCACAATATTTATTGTGTGCTCAAGGGTTCGTGGTATTTTATTGAAGCTCCTTTTGTCAAAATCACATCTACTGAGTTTCAGCCTACTAAAGTGGTTGACTTGAGTGTTTCACCCATCATTTCTCAAGTATCAGAATTACCTCATTCTTCCTCTTTCACACCTTCCACCCATCCTCCAATAATATATTTCATTTCTCTCAACCATGTTTCTTCCATTCCATCACCATCCATGGCTCAAGTGTTTTCCTCTCTCCCTACACTCTCAGTGGGAGAAATAATAGGATCTCCATTTTCCACTCCACTTCCTCAACAATTCCCTCATATTTCCACTTCCATTTCATCTATTCCTAAGGCTATTTTTTCAATTACACTTTCTATTGTCACTACATCCCTACCACTTTTCGTGGCTAACACCATGCCATTGTCTTTGTCAAATGTTCAAATTTCTACTATAACCATGATTTAGATGTTTTATGCATCATCTTCTATTATACCAAAATGGCTACATCGTCAAAATCCTAAGCGAAATAAAAATGTGCATATTGTTTATGTAGCTGATTTGAGTGCCCTATATCTCACCCCCAAGAGGCAAGCTAAAAGACCCAGAGTTGTATCTAACATATCGGTTAACCAATGGGAAGCTTTATTGAAATAACTACTCTGTCGAGGATAAAAAAGGAAACAATTACATTAGTTGACTATCAAATTTATCGATTCTCTCTTGAGAGAGCTACTCACGAAGGTGAAAAACAAGATGTACAAGTGGCTCTAGGGAATTTTCTGGAAAAATATGATAAAGATAAGGCAACCAAGGATGAATTGAAAGGGAAAGTTGAGAAGCTCACTGCTCTTCTCACCAAAATTACACAAAGCCAGTCCAAGTTACAACTGCTCTTTTTATTTTACGTAAACTTTGATGATAATTCCTATTATGTGGTAGAAACAATTGGTTAGAAAGGGAGAGAATTTTGTACGTGCGTGGATGGAGTGTTTAATTCGAGATGCGAGATCCACTAATCAAAACAGAGATATTGCTTTATATAATGATTTGTATGTTGAGAAGGTTTTTGATGAAGTTGGATTAAATTCTCACCAAGGATAATAATGATTTGGATCTAACTTTTAAGACTTGGAAGGAAATCAGAGAGGTTAATTCAGATCTGCTCCTGCATGAGGGTTTATTAAAGATGTCTCAAAATTGTTTGAATTTAAGAAGGACATAGAGTTCATATTGCAAGTGTTATAGGGTCTCATTACAAAGTTAGATGAGAAGCAAGTTAAAGCATTTGATGGATTGAGTGATATTTCAAAGGAATTCAAATATATAAGCTATAAATTTATTAATGAGACCGTTGATGTTCTCCCTATCGATCAAGTGATGGAAAGTTTCAAAATTTTAGTTAAAAAATATGAAGATGTAACTAAGACCTTTAGTATTGACTCCATTAATAAATTGGTTTCGTATGATAATTTTATAACTCAGCTTAAGAAGGTTGTAAACAAGGTTAAGAGGATGTTGGAAAAGTTTCCAAGGAAGTCAAAATTGCAGATGTGGTGAACCAGTATGCATGCAGACCAAAAGAAGAGGAGGTCCAGGGAATTATCAGGTGCTTTATTGAGTACAAGGACAGGATGGACATGTGGGAGAAGAGTGAAGAAGATTCTAAGAAAGGAAATGATGCTACCAATCGTAGCTAGGCTTGGCAGCTATTGATGGACAACTCCCAAGCTCAAGATCGGTCAAAGTTGCAGGGTTGACTTGGTCAAACATGTGTAACTTATTTTGCTATTTTGTGGGAGTTTGTTCCTAAGACATTAATGCACTCTATTTTTAGTAATTAATTAGTTAGGGGTGGAGCTATAATGGCTCAACCTCCTTGATCTATAAATAGTTAGATGCATTATGTTTTTAGGGGGACTTTTGTATCATTTAGGAAAGTTCTCTCTAGTTTTGAGAGAAGCCAAAAATAAGCTTTAAGCCTTTTAATTATATTCAGAACAATTTTTTTCCGTCAAGTATTTGTTATGTTGTGCAGTTCATTGATTTATCTTGAACTTGTGAATGTTAATTCCTTGGGTATGATGAATAAATTTTCTTTTAAATCAATTATCATTTTCAATGTCTCTTGAATGTGATATAAAGTCTTCGTATTTCAGTTGTGGAAAATACTACTTCCTTTCTTTTATTTGAGTTTTATATTCAGTTATATTAGTACTTGAAAATATTTTATGAGATGTGCATGCCATATGTTGTTTTGTAATAGTGATTGTGCAAACAAAGTGGATCTTTCTATTCAATTTATTCTTGGTGCATCACCATTTCAGTTGTTGTATGTTAAACTTCTCTATCCTTTATCTCAAGACAAATTTTTATTTCAAGTGTTATAGCCTTACACATTGGTCTTAAATCAAGTGCACCAAGTTTCAAAGGAATTCATCCTTCTCTCGGAGGTTCATCCTAAGGAAACAAGGTCCCACACCTTGGGGATGTTCCAACGTTTCATGGGATCACCTAGAGATTCAACGGGTGCATGATCGTCGTGGTGACAACAAGTACAATTTTCATCATCGAATCCGAGGATTGGACTCTAATTCCTTTTCCACCACCGGTTTACCATTATTAAAAAGAAAAATAATTAGACCATGGTGTATCGGGGTATCAATCTTTCCCTATTGAAAATCATTCACCGACGCAGAGAGTGACATAAACAAGAAAAAGGGAAGGATCATAGCAATATTATGCCTAAACATATTAATCATAGTAAGATGGCGAATAAATATCTTTCTATAATTTGCTTCAAGAGTAATGTACCTCATATGGTGGAGGCAGACCGTATTCCAAATATCAAATATGAAAAATCTAGCTATACCATCTACCAAGTAGGTAAACCATTTCTTTACCGCAGAAGAAAGTATCAATTCCATGCTTGCATCTAGTGCGGTCTTTGATTACATTTAATCCATTTGTCTCCACTCCAATCTCATGTGCTATCAAATCCTCTAAAACCTAAATTTCCATGCCCAACCAAACTCCAATGCAAGATAAGGATCAAACCCCATGATTTTTAGAAGAAATTCCTAAACCCACCAATTTTTATAATGAACTACAAGGAGGGGTTGTCCTTCAAGGCACCATAGCTCATGGGCTCGGTTCTTAAATGACCACCTCCCATGGTTTTAGTTGACTGAGATTGAAAATGGAAGAAACAATGGCCAAAATGAATCATAAGAGCAAAATTAATACAAATCCCACCATATATCATGCACGTACGAAAGGGTACTGCTAACTATAAGTATGAGGATGACATCCCAATGAGGGAAAAGAGCCACTGACACATCGGTACTTAATGTTATTAATGATATTAATAACATTAGTGATATCATCTCCCCTCTCACATGCTTTAAAATTACTACCTTTAGCCTCAAAATTGGCAAGATAATCCACACATTTATTACCCTTTCTAGGAGTATGAATAATTACATTTATCAAACTCTTTCAGAAAATTTTCTTTAGTATCTTTAAGGATATTGCTTATGGTCCAATTATTAATTGTATCCTTTCTCACATTGTCAAGGGTTAAAATCTTGTTTTGAACAGCTAACCAGAAAAACATGTTGACATTGGGGAGTAAATCTTTAATCCAATATTTCCTCTACAAATCCTTTACAAGAAAACATATGTTCAGACAATGAATATTTTTGGTCTAATAACTGATATGTCAGGTGTTATACTTAAGCATTGTAGTCATTGATCTCCATCAATGCATGTAGGAAAAGAATTTTTGTGAAAACAATTGATCTATGACGTTTAAAAGACATCAAATTATTTTAGAAACATGTTCAATATTTTTCATTCAAACAACAACATATTATAAATACAACATAAAATTTATTTTGTACTAAGTAACAAATATTTCAAATAAATGCAATTTTATTCCTCCAATCTTTACAATTCAATTCCGATTAAGGCAAGCGAGACTTCATCTTGTTGACCTTGGGGAATAATTCCTTAGTCTAATTTTTCCTCTAGAAATCCTTTGCAAGACAACACATGTTTTGACAATGAATATGTTTTCTCCAATAATTAAGATGTCGGGTTTTATACTTAAGCATTGTAGTCATTGATTTCTATCGGTGCATGCAAGAAAAATGTTTTTGTGAAAACAATTGATGTAGGACGTTTAAAAGACATCAAACTATTTTAGAAACATGTTCAATATTTTTTCATTCAAACAACAACATATTATAAGTACAACATAAAAGGCATTTTGTAGTAATTAACAAATATTTCAATCCTTCCAATAAGAATACTTTTAACATCCATGATGTTAGTCGCACTTCTATTCGAGTAGTAACAAATTTAAAAAATAGGTTACAAATTTCACTTCAATCCCAAACTACTATACCCTTGTGTTATATCAATTTAATCATCCAATCGGTGGAATTTCATCATGAGATTAACACTAGAGATACTAGTGGAAACTAAACTCAATATGTCTTTCTTTAGCTTGTTAAATGATAGTGACTCTTTAGCTCAAAATATTATATTCTTCAAATACATTCGGTCGGTACGCTCAAACTAGATTGATTTAATTTGTTAAATCCCAGTGACCACTAAAATCCAAATAATATATCACTTTCTTTTGTCGAAACCTAGAGACCACAAAGATCCAAATATTATGTTGTGTCATAAGCTAGCGGACGTTAAGTTCAAAATATCATTCAGTAAATTGTTAAATGAAAGTGACCACTAAGCTTGAAATAATATAAACAACCAACTACCTACTATACCTATGACAAAAAAATCTTGATTCAAGTTAATATATATACCCATATCAGTCTAAAGTCATGTAAGGGTTCAATATAAGAAGAAATTTTAACATCCATGAGGCTAGTTAAAAGATGAAAAAACATATTATTCTTGTCATGTACCTGTAATTGTAGATGTAATTGTACCTATAAGAGGACTCATGGGAATGCATTTTTTCAAAACATCGTCCCCATCTCATTTCAATCAAATAGTGTTTTTGAAATCACCTCACCAAATCTCAAAAAAATGCCCATCACAAGTGCTGCTTGTGCTCCATGTAACATCTTTGTGCTTACCCTCTTCATTTCCATGTGTAGAATGAACAACCTTGGAGAACCTAAATGTAATAAATAGATGTGTCAATAAAGAAATTATAATAAGATATTACTTTATGATTTGTTGTCTAATAATATATACAATATGAAATCATGTCTAGCAATATTAGTTATTTCAACTTGCTCCATTTTGTTTGCAGATTCTTCCTTTATAATTTATATTAACTAAATACATCTAATATCACTAACATTCAAACCTTCAACCTCCATGAAATGCAGTAATTGCAAGAACATTAACTAAGATTACAATAAAAAAAAATTAGTTTATGTTGAGGCATAACCTCTTTTAGCGTGCGAGAGGATACGACATTTGTAGGTTTTTGGGCATTTATGGCATTCATAGATTGTGTTTGTGTGATGGACAAGATCAATTAATGACTATTACTAATTAGGATAGATTTCAATTAGAAATCTTGGAGACACATGTTGAAGATTAGAATGAAGGTTTTCGACATCTCTATCAAGCATCATCTATATCGGGCCTTTGGAAATCATTATCACAATAGCCCTATTCACTATGGGTGGCACCATCAAATGCATTGAGTCTTCTTGTGAAGAGTTAAAGTCTAACCCGGTAGTATGGAATATTTTTCATGATGGTGGCATTACGTCATTTATGAAAATACTATCCGGTCACTCAGTCTAAGTGACCGAGAAGTGTGTTGACAAATTGGAAGAAAGGAAAATTCAAATTGGGAAAGAAGAAATTTTTTATTTCGACAGAGTCCATTGCATGCTACGAAAAGTTTTCTCGTGGAGGGAGACATTTATTTTAAACACTCACTTCAGGAGGATATGGATGAGTTCTTGTGTCTTGGTGAATTTTTTTATTTCGTGAGCCCATTGCGGTATGAATGGGAATCGCTTCCACAACCTTGGGATAGGGTTGATGAGTAATTTAGGATGTACTTCACGCTAGAGCAGCTCTACAAAGTGATCTATGGACCTCTGGTTTTCTTCTTATGCATCTTTGACATGATCGGAAGGTAAACTTTACGGATTTTCTATATTAATCACTTGAAAAGTCCCTTAAAATAGCTAGAGAAGATGAAGGTCCTTTCCTACACCAAGGCCTTTTGTATTTGCTCTTTAAAATGGAAGCTTCCTAAAAAGAAATCTTGTGCTTCCCTTATAAGCCAGGAAAGCAATGTCATTTCCCACATCCTCTTCTACAACTAGCTCCCTCTTTCCACCGTTGTCGCCACCATCTTCATCTCCCTTCCGACTCCGATTCGGACATCATGATCATTAGCGCAGTGGCACGGTGGTCTACCCCGTTATTTCACTCTTTTTCCTTCCTCATCTTCTCTAGCAGCTCTTAACCCTTCGGACCCCTCGGATAACTCTCCTAAGGTTTCTAAACAGCTTTTAAACTGACATCTACTTCCTCTCCACATCTTACCGACGCTTCTCTGGCTTCTCCTCTCATCTCCATGGACATTATAATGGCTACAACCTGACTCAACTCACCTAATCATAGAAGCATGTGTAGCTGCCCTCCCTCCTTTTTACATAGAAGTTAGCATGGACTCAGAAATTCTAGATGTGTTGCAAGATCTCTCCTTGGTTTACCCTGTTTCTCCTCTGTCAGATAAAATGGGCTCCCCCATTGCAACTTTGGAACACCATGAGCATTTAGAGAAGATCTCTCTTGATCTGCACGAGGCCATTGAAGATTATGTTACACTTAGTATTTGCTATCAAGGAATGGAAAATTCACATGGACATGACCTAGATGAAAATCAATGAAGACTTCTGAAACACATTAAGTTAGTGGATGTGCTAGTTGAAGGAATCCCTACTGCTGATGCTAAGGATGAAGTAACTACTCTCATGAATATCCATAAAATGTAATTTGTCTTTTTCTGGTTTGGGACTTTTTGTTTTTTTATTTTTTGTTGCATACGAGATTGTTCTCTTCTTGTTTCACTATAATATCACGGTCACGAGGATTTTTGTGTAAGTGTATGGGTCATTTGGAAAAACCCACTTTTACTCTAATTCCAAATAGTTTTATGTTTTGGCATATCATAGTCGCGGCTAAGCTCATAATATCTTAATGAGTTTTCTTACATCCTTAAGATCATTTTACTCCAAATTTTATGTCTTGGTATAACATAACGGCTTCTCAAATCACAATATCCTACTTTATTTTGATAAAACCTAGTGACCACCAAGCTCCAAAAATTTATGGTGTGGCATAACATACCGTTGTCTAATATCAAAATATAATTCTCTTACTAGTTAGGTGCTAGTGAAAACTAAGCTCGGAATATTATATTATGGGATTAACACCATAATAGTAATAAATAGATTCGTCTAATTTGTTATATGTTTTAAAATATCTTAATTATGAATTATTAAACCCTAGTGATGAAATCTCCAAATAACATGTTGTAGCAAAACCTAGTGGCCACGAAGATCAAAATATCTTTATTTTGTTTGTTATGCTTCTTATCTTTTGAGCTTGAAATAATATATTGTTTAAGTACCTAGCGGCCACTAAGCTCAAACTATGTTGATTCAAATTTTCTAAATCCCAGTGACCATTAAGATCCAAATATTATTTTTAGTGTAACCCACCAGAAGCTAAGCTAATAATATCTTATTTCTTTTGTTTAAACCTAGTGAGCGTTAAGCACCAAATATTATGTTATGTCATAATATAGCGGATGCTAAGCTCAAAATATCATTCAGTAACATGTTAAATGATAGAAGCCACTATGCTTGAAATAATTTATTATGGAAGTACCGAGTCTCCGCTTAGTTCAAAATATGTTAATTTAATTTGTTTAATCCTATCGACTGTAATCTCCATATATTATGTCGTTTAAACTAGCGTCGACTACTTTGTTACTCGCTTTAAAATATCTTAACTATGAATTATTGAACCCTAACAAATTCAATCTCAAAATAATATGTTGTGGCATAAGCTATCGACTTCTAAGCTCATATTATCTCAAACTACCGGTAGTCTCCAAATATTATGTGGTGGCATAACCTAGCGGGTGCTAAGCTTAAAATATCTTAATTCCAAATCTTAAATTCATACAAAAATTCAACTAATTTATACTAGTCTTGATTGCTATAAAGATCTCCAAAGTCAATGTCGTTGATAAACTTAGAGGTCACTAAGCTCAAAACAACGTAATTTAATTTTTTGAAACCTAACGACTTCTAAGTTTACAATATAAATTTTCAGGTTATGTTTAAGCATAACCTAGAGGACATTGGACTTAAAATGTATTTCTTTTGTTTGTTAAATATTATTAAATTTTTAGCTCAAAATATTATATTTTTATGTACCTAAACCCTAAACCTTTTTTAGTAGTGATAAGAGGATATGGCATGTGCGGCTTTAATGGACATTTATGACATCGATAGATTACATTCATGCGATAGACGGAATCGATTAAGGGTTACACACATGGGAGATGTAAGATAGCATTAGACTTTTAATATTTTTAATGGGAAGCATGATATTTATGATTAGGATATCCAATCCATGATCTTAAATACCCTCACACTTGTCTCCTTTCATGTGTTCGATGGTGACTTTATATCTCCGAGTTGATTTGGACGTTTCACTACCCCTTTCCTCTTTTCATTTTTTTTTGTTTTGCTTCATGTCTCTCTATGGTGGTAACGAGGGTTGTTGGTTATTTTTGGGTAGCATGGAGTGTGGTCCTAGTAGGAAGAGGTAGAGAAAAATGAAAGGAAAGGATGTTGGGGAATCATTTACTTCTTGGATGGATGGGAAAATTTGGAATGCAACTATGTGGAATTGGCTTGAGAAGGTTTGGTTGATCATGAATCGATTCAAAGAATAATATGATGGTGAGATCATGCACAAGATGATGCTTGACCCAAACCATTCCAAAGGGAAGAGGAACGTTTTTGACATGGCGCAAGGTTGAGTGTGGAAAACATATTGTCCAACTCTTCGGGGAAGTTTATCTTGCATAAAGAGAATGAGAAGTTAGAGAATGTCTAGACATCCTTCAAAGATTATCATGTCGTGCTTTGATGCGAGGTAATGTAGTCGATTATACATGGTCCGGAGGTGGTTAAGGAAAATCAGGGTATAGAACTCTCTGTTGGCATTAAAGTGAAAATTTTGGAATGTTGTGTCGATTCGTCCTCCTCCTCGATCAGATTAAAGGGGACACGGATGTCGATATCATTGACGAGGTGGAGTCAAGAGATAGAAAGGCCTAATATTTCCTTGATGCATTTATCTTTAGTCTTTTAATAAGGGTCGGAATGGCCATCTGTATAGCAAAGTGTATAGATATAGGAAGTAAGCTTAGGCATCGGTTAAGAGCGAGATCGACATCTGTCAGGGAAGACCGGCATCGGTCAAGGGCAAGTAGGAACCAATGACGGTTAGGTAGAACTAGCGTTAGTTACCTGTGCGACGAATTTTTAATTAACTATCGAGAATTATATTTATTTTTAGCATTAAAATAGATTTATTAATTGTAATTGCATGGCTAAGTGCCCTAAGGTTAAAAATGACTATATGAAGTTAAAATTAGGGTTTAGAAGTAAGGGTGTGGATCATAATTACAAGATAATTATGTGAGAGATAATTCTTGGAAAAGAAAGGAAGAAAAGCTTGAAGGAAGAAAGTACTGAACATCTGAGAGGTGTGGAAGATTGTAAATCTTCATTGTATATCTTGTCAAAGCTTTGGATAATAGATTGACTTGTTTCTTGGTGGATGTAGCCCACACTGGGTGAACCACATTAAATTTGGTGTTGATTTATGTCTCTTGTTTTGTATATTTCTTCTGGTAGAATATCCACTTTTATTTGCATGTATGCTTAAATCGATATATTATGCATCGTGACAACCGGTGTGTTAACCCCAACAACTGGTATTAGAGCTTTGTTTGAAGGTTTTGTGTGTTGATAGATTTACTCACAGAGGGTTTTCTAATTGAGTGGGAGCTACAACAATGGCAGAAGATAATAAGTACAAGGTAGAGAAATGTGATAGCCAAAATTATTAATTATGGAAGATGTAGATTGAGGATTATCTCTATCAAAGAGATTTGTACTTACCGTTGGATGAGAAATATAGACCTATGAAGATGACTGAATAAGAATGGAATATTCTTGTGAGAAAGACTTTAGGATCTATAATATTGAGCCTAGCAAAAGACATCCGTGGCTTCCAATATTACATAAGTGGCTTCTACGGTAGACTTAATGAAATCTCTTGCTAATTTATATGAAAAACCTAGTACTTCAAATAAAGTTTATTTGATGAAGAAACTATTTAGTTCTAAGATGCATGAAGGTGAAATGCCTCTAGTCATTTGAATGATTTCCGATCTAAAGTAAATAAGTTAAAATTGGTTTTATACCATTTGATGATGAAGTAAAAGCACTTTTATTCTTATTTTCTTTTCCTGATAGTTGGGACAACTTGATAATGGTTGTTATTAATACAACATCTGCTAATAATATTTTGAAGTTTGATGATATGGTTAGTATAATCTTGAATGAATAAATTCACAGGAAGAGTACAGAGGAATCATCATCTGGAAATGCTTTGATGTAAGAGAAAGCAAAGGCATGAAGAGAGAGATCCAAGAGTAAGAGTAATGGGAAATCAAAGTCAAGGGATAGCATATCTAAATCCAAAAGTAAGGGAATTACTTGTTGGAAATGTGGAAAGAAAGGACATGCAAAGAAAGATTGTTGGTCAAAGGATAAAGAGAATCAACAACCAGACAAAGGTAAAGAGGTGAATCTTGCTTCATCATAGGTAATGCAAGATGTTCTTATTATTTCTTTGGACAATAGAATTAAATCATGGGTTTTAGATTCAGGATCTTGTTTCCATGCAACCCCTAATAAGGGCTATTTGAGAAATTTTGGGCATTTTTATTTGGGTGATGATGAACTTTGCGGATACTCCGGTAAACGGGAAATTCATCTAAAATTTTAGAATGGAAATACATGGGTATTGAAAGATGTGAGGCATGTGCCAAGCCTAAAAAAATTCTTATTTTGCGGGGGTAACTAGGTGAATCTTATTGCATGGTTACTTTTACAGGAGACTCTTGGAAATTCACCAAGGGTGCTTTTGTTGTGGCAAGAGGTAAGAAGGTAGGAATGTTATATTTATCTACCTATATTATTGATTCCTTTTCTGCATTATCTACTTTAGATTCAGATGCATGCATGTGGCATAATTGGTTGGGTCATATGAGTCAAAAAGGAATGTAGATCTTAAAGGCTAAGGGTAAGTTATCAGATTTGAAAGATTTAGATCTTGATTTTTATGAGCATTGTATCTTTAGAAAGAAAAAGAGAGTGATATTTCTCAAAGTTGGGGAAACTAAGAAGGAGAAGAAATTAGAGCTTGTACACTCAGATGTGTGGGGACCAACTCGGGTAGCTTCTCATGGAGGATCCTAGTATTATGTTACTTTCATTGATGATGCTACAAGAAAGGTATGGTTTTATTGTATTAAACGTAAATATGATGTTTTTGAGACTTTTAAAAGATGGAAAGCTGTTAATAATTAATCAAATTCTAAGTTAAAGTGCCTTAGATCGACAATGGCGGTGAATACCGTGTGTGAAGGCTTTCAATGATTATTTTTCATTAAATGGAATACGTAGAGAAAGAACGGTTCCAAGAACACCATAGGAGAATGGTGTTGTAGAAAGAATGAACAGGACAATCATGGAATGTGCTAGAAGTATGAGGATACATTCTGGATTGCCCTTACAGTTTTGGGCAGAAGCAGTTGATATAGTGGTTTATTTGATTAACCGTGGCCCTTCAAGTTCACTAGATGGAGGAATACCAGAGGAAGCATGGACCGGAAAAGAGGTAGATCTTTCTTTTCTTAAAGTTTTTGGTTCATAAGCTTTTGTGCATGTTGATAAGGAAAATAGGAAAAAATTGGATGCAAAATCCAAGAGGTGCACTTTCATTGGTTATGGATCTAGTGATTTCGGTTTCCATTTTTGGGATTTAGAGAATTCTAAAATTATTAGGAGTCATGATGTTGAATGAAATGAAAGGAGAATGTACGAGGATCAAAATTTGGTAAACAAGGATGAGAAAATTGAGAATTTTATTAATGAAAATAAACTCTTGGGTTTTAAAGAAACACCTACAAAAATACACATGAATCGTGGTGGATTAGTACACGACCAACATCGGTCGATGAACCATCGACGGTTATAGAGGATCGAGAACCGACATCGGTTAGCGAGCGGCGGTTAGAGGTGACTAGGGTTGGTCACTATCAAAAGTTGATACTAATGTTTAGGAGGCCCAGATTGAGCCTCCGATACCCCAAACTCCTGTGAGAAGGTCACAAAGGGTAAGTAAACTTCCAGAAATATTTACACCTTCTCTATTTTGTTTATTATTAACTGATAGTTGTGAACTAGAGAGCTTTAAAGAAGCAATGTAGGATAAGACTCACGTTAAGTGAGAGCATGACATGGATGAGGAGATGGACTCCTTGGAACAAAACCAGACTTGGGATTTGGTTAAGTTGTCAGTAGGTAAGAGAACATTACATAACAAGTGGGTTTACAAGATCAAGGAAGAAGAGGGTGGATAGAAAAGGTACAAGGCAAGGTTTGTAGTAAAGGGATTTACACATAAAGAAGGTATTGATTTTGGTGAAATCATTTCTCCTGTTGTTAAGATGACTTCTATTTGTATTGTATTGAGTTTAGTTGTAGTAGAAGATTTGCATTTAAAACAACTAGATGTGAAGACAAATTTCCTTCATGGTGATTTGGATAAAGAAATTTATATGCACATCGTTTAGGTATGAATTTAAGGGTAAGGAGAAACTAGTGTGTAGGTTGAAAAAAGCCTATATGGGCTCAAGAAATCTCAAGGCAATGGTACATGAGGTTTGATAGTTTTATGCGTGAACATGGTTACTTGAGATGTGAATCGGACCATTTTGTTTATTTTAAGAAACTTGAAAATGGGAGCTATATTATTTTGTTATTGTATGTGGATGATATGCTTATTGTAGGATCTAATATGTAGGACATTGGTGAGCTTAAGAGAAATCTAGCTCACACATTTTCTATGAAGGATTTGGGAGTCAAAAGAATCCTTGGCATGGAAATACATAGAAACATGAAAAATAAGAAATTGTATTTGTCTCGGGAGGATTATATCTACTAGGTGTTAGAAAGGGTCAACATTCCGAATGCAAAACCTATTAGCACACCTATGGTTGGAAACTTCAAATTGAGCAAAGATCGATGTCCTTCATCATATGAGGAGGTCAAATACATGACATGAGTTTTATATGCTTCAAAGAATTGGAAGTCTCATGTATCTTTATGGTTTGTGTACCACTGGACGGACATTGCCAAGCAGTGTGAGTTGTGAGTAGATATATGGCTAATCCGGGTAAAGAGCATTGGAAAGTAGTCCAATGGATACTCGGAGTGTTTGAAAGGGACATCTAACATGCGGTTATACTATGGAGGTTTGGATATTTCATTACGTGGCTATGTTGATTCGAGATATGGCTAGAGATTTGGATGGTAGGAAGAGCACTACCTTTGGATATATTTTCACAAGTAGGTGGAATGATAGTTAGCGAGGATTTTGAGATCGCGAGAAGGTTGTGGCTTTGTCTACTACATAGGCGAGAGTATGTTGTAGCTATAGAGGCTAGAAAGGAGATGATATGGATGAGTAGGTTCATGGAAGAGCTGGAAAATGAGTAAAGTGATTGTAAAGCTGTTTAGTGACAATGTCAGTGTAATTCATTTGGCAAAGAACTCAACGTTTCATTCGAGAATGAAACACATTTAGTTAAGGTATCACTTCATATGGCAGGTATTGGAGGATGGACAGTTGAATCTGAAAAATATTCATATGAGCAAGAACCCTACGAATATGCTAACGAAGCCATTAACAAAGGAGAAGTTGGAGCTACACTCCACTTCTGTTGGTCTTCAAGTTTGAGACTTGAAGAGGAAGAAACAAAGTCAAGGAAGGATCCAAGAATGACGTTGTACAGGTATGGTGCAGTAATTAAACTCTAAGTGGGAGATTGTTGAGTTGTGGAGCTCAATTACTTCATTTTAGCTTGTAATTGGAACTTGCTAGAAAACACGATGCGGCATCGGTTAAGACATAAGCCCTGGCATTGGTTAGGAAAGACTGACATCGGTCAAGGAAAGTAAGAACCGACAATGGTTAGGTAGAATCGGCGTCGGTTACAGTGCGAAGAAGTTTTAATTAACTCTCAGGAATTATATCTATTCTTAGCATTAAAATAGATTTATTAATTGTAATTGCATAGCTAAGTGCCCTAAGGCTAAAAACGACTATATGAAGTTAAAATTGGGGTTTAGAAGTAAGGGTGTGGATCATAATTACAAGATAATTATGTGAGAGATAATTCTTGGAAAAGTAAGGAAGAAAATATTGAACATCGAGAGGTGTAGAAGATTGTAAATCTTCATTGTATATCTTGTCAAAGATTTTGGTAATAGATTGGCTTGTTTCTTGGTGGACGTAGCCCACACTGGGTGAACCATGTTAAATCTGGTGTTGATTTATGTCTCTTATTTTTATATTTCTTCTAGTAGAATATCCGCTTTTATTTTCATGTATGCTTAGATCTAATATATTGTTTGTACAACTGGTGTGCTAACCCCAACATGAAGTAAAGCTGATTCGGATCTTCTACATATTTTGACATATATTTAGTACGATATGTTTCTTGTAATCATCATGGGATTTCTTATTGCTGGAAGACTTATCATGGACTGGTTCCTCATGTACTATTTTTGTAAGACTTATCATCGAAATATCTTAGTTTAAAATCTTAAAATCATAGAATGAATTCAACTAATTTATATATATATCTTCTTTGTGATACATATCATGTTTACGATACATATCATGTTTACGATACATAACCTAGTGAATTGAATACCCAAATAATATGTTGTGGCATAACCTAGTGGCCGCTAAGCTCTTAATACCTTAATTTATTTTATTAAATCCTAACCACCACTAGGTTCCAACGATTATGTGGTAGCATAACCTAGCGGGTGCTAAGCTCGAAATATCTTAATTTAAAATCTTAAAATCATATGATAAATTCAACTAATTTATACACATCTTGTTTGCATCTTCAAAGATTACACTATCATTTGTTGAAGTTTTGTTGAAACAAAACCTAGCAGAAACTTAACTCAATATGTCTTTCTTTAGTTTTTAAATGCTAGTGACTCTTTTTGTCAAAATAATATATTGTTTAAATACCTAGTGGCCGCTAAGCTCAAACTATGTTGATTTAATTTTTTAAATCTCAATATTCACTAAGATCGTATTATTATGTTTTGGCATAACCTATTGGTCGTTAAGCTTATAATATCTTACTTTCTTTTACTTAAAACTAGAGACTTCTAAGATCTAAATATTATGTTGTGTCATAAGCTAGCGGATGCTAAGCTCAAAATATCATTGGGTAACTTGATAGATTATAACGACCACTAAGCTCGAAATATTATAGTGTGGAAGTACCTAGCGCCCGCTTAGCTCAAACTATTTTAATTTAATCTGTTTAATCTAACCAATCCTAAGGTCTTAATATTATGTCTTCGGATAACCTAGTGGATGAGAGACCACGAAGATTTACAACATTTTTTTAGATACAACGCGATATACTTGATGAAGCCTACAAGAACCACTAAGCTATTCTTAAAAGTAAATATATTATTTTTATAATGAAGCTGTGTTATGAATTTAATTATTAATATTTGCATATTTAACACGAGACAAATAAAAAAGTAATCATTTGACCCAAAAAAGTGTGTTGCCTATAACAAAATCCACTTATCCATGAGTTCGCAAAGGTAAACAAATATTGCATCCAAATAAGAATTATAGCCTATCGGTACGCATTATAGCAAGCAACATTTTCATGTAGATTGTGTTCAAACAAGAGTTTATATAAACGGTAAAAAATAAATATGAAATTTATATAATGGTAGACATATAGACTTGGACTCATCATACCCTAAGCGACCACTAAGCTATTCGTAAGACAAATATATCATGTTCATAATGAAGTTGTGTTATAAATCTAAATTGTTAATCTTTTTGTATATAACAGGAGACAAAAAAACAAAAGTGATCACTAGCACCAAATAATAGTGTGTTTCCTATATTAAAAAAAACCTCTTCAGTGAGGCCGCCAAAGGTAAATTTATGTTTTCTTCAAATAAGAATTATTTCCTAGTGGACGCTAATGTGAGAAAGTGTTTTCATGTAGAGTGTATTCATACAGGAGAAATCATATTGAAAAGCTATAAGTGATAACAAACAAATCTAGATTTTATATAATGGATACATAAATATACATTTATAATCATGTGTTACACATGTATACGTATAGATTTCTCTATTTCTTATGATATTTTGGTAGAATATTTTTAGATTTATGACAAGAAAAGAAACTTGGACTAGTGACCTAGAAGTTATAGAACAAGTTTTTAAATACAACGTGATCTACTCGTTGCACCCTAGTAGCCACTAAGTTATTCCTAAAGGTAAATATATCATGTTCATAATGAAGCTATGTTATAAATCTAAATTCTTAATCTTTGCATATATAACAAGAGACAAACAACAAAAGTGATTGCTAACACCAAATAAATGGTTTCTCTAAATAAGAATTATAGCCTAGCGGGTGCTACTGCATGCAACTTTTTTCATGTAGAGTGTATTCATACAGGAGAAATCATATTGAAAATCTATAAAAGATAACAAATAAATCGGCATTTATATAATGGATACATAAATATACGTGTAAAATCATATATTTAATATGTTATACAGGTATACATATAGATTTCTCTACTTCTTACAAGATTTTGGCAAAATTATTTTACATTTATGAAAAATATAGAAAATCATAATTGCGACTGAGAATCTATAAAAAAGTTTTAAATACGATGCCATCTACTCGTTGCATCCTAGCGGCCACTAATCTATTCTTAAAGGTAAATATATCATGTTCATAATGAAGTTGTTTAATAAATATAAATTGTTAATCTTTACAAATATAATACGGACATAAAGAACAAAACCAATCGCTAGGACCAAAAACCTTGTGTTGCCAAGGGGCCAAGGAAGCGAATGTTTTTTTCTAAATTAGAATTATAGCCTAGCGGATGCTAACGTAAACAACTTTTCCTATGGTAGAGTTTATTCATAGAAAATAAATCATATTGAAAAGATACAAACGATAACAAATAAATCTAGAATTTATATAATGGATGTATAAATATACGTGTAGAAACTTGTATGAAATTTGAAATAAAATTGGGGTTTCGTAAATAGGTTGTCGAAACAAAGAATTATATTGTTTAAGCCTCAAAGCTATGTGAATTTTGGCATAGATTAGAGGCTCAAAAGGAAGAATATATTAATTATAAAATGCATAGTGATTAAAATTAGATTTAATAATATTAATGCATACATAATTAGTTTAAATTCCAATGTACAAGATATAAAATTATTGAAGCCATTACATTTGGTTAATTCTACATGGAAACATGTATATACTTGGAAATAATTATCATACAATTGAATTCTTAATATGGTTTTATAATTTTGAATTAATTTTTTAACCTCATATATTTTCCTAAAATGTCTAAGCAAAAGCCATGTAAAAATGTAATATGCATTAATTAGCGATGATCTTTGCATCATCCTAATGAACAATATTAAATTATTTTTGTTCTCCCAACCAAAATAAAATTTTAAAAGGTGATTGTCTTAGAAGCTATCATTATTGTTAAAAAAACAATCCCAGAAGCGAGAAAGAAAATTTCAAAACGAAAATAGCCAAAGAGAGACATAAATACTAGAGTAGAAAGGGGATTAAAATTTATTTCATCGACGCGCAAAAAAATGATTTTCATGAAGAAAAAGGCAATTTTGCGTGGAGATCAAAAGCAACTAGAAAGCAACTAATAGATCCATTGGTAGAGTTTATTCGGTAGGACAAAACAGGGCTTGTGTGGATCATGATTGGACTACCGTGTAAAACATAGGAACCAGTTGAATTCGAAGCAAATAATAGATCCCATGCAATAAAAAATGTACACCTTTATTATAAATATCTCGATTTAGTAATATCTGGGATTATTTCGTGATTTATGTTGTATGTGAAACATTCATCTGCTACCTCAATCAAACAATCTGCGTGATTATTTTCACAACCTCTATTGTTATCCTCCTTCGTGTGTGTCCTTTGTGTGGATATTTTCTGTGTGACTTCTCTACAAACAAGATTATAATCACATGCAAAAACAAAAGGGATTCGATCACTCAGCCCTATAATCTACGGTCTACGCATATTTTTATTTTGAAGACATGCTTTTCTGTTGACCAAATAAATCTAAAACCCTACTCAACATTTCTCCAAGGTATTTAATAAATTTTTAGCACATTCCACGAAATAAATTTCAAAAATAGAAAAAGAGCGGGATATGAAAATTTGAAATTTTCACTTTCTCCCTCTAAAAGCAAAAGGGTGGGCTATTGAAATTTCAAATATCGAAAATGCGGGGAATTCAAATTTCCCTTTTTTTTTTATGGTTTAAAAATTAAAACTAAACATGAATTAAAAACAATGCAATTTTTCATTGTCTATAGCATATAATAATATAAACATAATAACAAATATATTATACAACATATATTAAAACAAGCATAGTAAAAATATATATTATAAGAAAATAGAAGAAATAAATCCTAAACATAGTTTTGAAGTTTATTAGAATAATATACTGAGACATCCCATTATTTATCAAAATTGATTTCTACATTTTTTTATTAATGGTAAAATAAGGGTTAAGGGACCCTACCCCAATACATATGGAGAAAAAGATATTGCACTAAAGGAACAAGTAGATCCAACCTCTTCCAGCGGCACAACAAGGAAACAAAACACAAAGCAAAACAACAAAAACTTAGCTAAGAGATCCCTTCCCATGGGATCTTAAATTCCTTTTAAAGGCAACATTTACAATTTTCCCTTTCTTCTTTTGACACACTTTAGTCCATCCCTTTTCGATATTCGGATCTTCATTTTCATTTCTATGACTTGGTATTTCAGAGTCCTCTTTCTCCACAAGAAGTTGAGTCTCTGTTGAAACAAATGTAGTGGAGTTTCCATCAAGTGAAATAGAAGAAAGATGAGGAGTCAGCTCCTCGTTCTTTGAGGGTGAATCATCCTCGCTCTCTGAATCCACCTCTGAATCACTATCCAAAGGTCCTTTAACAACCAATTGACATGGGTCAGAATTCTTCCACCATGAATTTCTACTCTTGACAGGTTTCCTCACAACCTGACAATCTGAAGCTAAGTGACCGAGAGAGAAACAAGTTCTACATCTGAAGGGAAACCCTTCATAGTCTAAATTCTGAATCCAAACCTTGTCCTCCACTTTGAGCTCAATTGATGCAGGGAAATCTACAGAAATATTCAAGTCCACCAATATACGGGCATAGAAGGTGTAGTCGTAGGCCAAATTCCGTGGGTCTATAGTCAGAATTTTACCCAGAGTATTCCCAATAGACAACGAACAATTCTCACTCCAAAACTGGAGAGGTAAATTTGGTAAACAAACCCAAACATGCTTAACATAGAAAGTTTCAGTCATAGGATTAAAGAGAGGGAACCAAGGTTTCATCGGCAAAAATGGGAGAGGAAATCCCAAACTTTACCAAAAATCTCATCCTTTTCCGGAATTTTATCAAAAACAATAATGAAGAAACCCATGAATTGATTTCTACATTGTTAAGTATAGTGTGAGCTACTTTAAATTAATTATCCAATTAAAATGTGCCACGTGGCAAGTTCGATCAAGCTATTTGTGATACATAATAAGGCTAGCGATCCAAGACTATACAGATAGTATTACTATATGGCTATTTTCAAAATAGGAAACATTTGAGCCTATGGTCTGATATGTTGTTTCTTTCAATAAGTTAAGGAGCATAGCGGGCGCTAAGCATTTTCTTTGTTAGGAAACAATGTGAAATATGTCTTGAAAACTATGTATCTTATGGCAACTGCATACTAAGGCTAATGATCCACAACTTTATAGATAGTGTTTATAATGAGAAGAAGTAAAGGTAGGAACCTAGCGGTCGCTACGCTAAACCATGATTTATTATTTTATGGTTATTTTCAAAATAAGAAACTTTTGGTCCTAGGGTCTAATATGTCATTTAAATACAATAAGTAAAGGATCTTAGCAAGCGCTAAGCATTTTCTTTGATAGGAAGCGATTTAAAGTATGAGTTGACAACTTTGTATCTCATTATAACTACATACCAAGGCTAGCGATCCAAAGCGTAAAGATATAGTTTATAATGAGAAGAGGTAAAGGTACGAGCTTAGTGTTCACTAAGCTATACCATGATTTATTAATTTATGGCTATTTTCAAAATAAGAAAATTTTGAGACTAGGATCCGATATATGCCATTTTTGTCAATAATTAAAGGATCTTCACTAAGCATTTTTTATTATAGTAAATGATGTAAAATATGAGTTGAAAACAATGTATCTTATGGGAACTACATATTAAGGTTAGAGATCAAAAACGTAAAGATAATGTTTATAATAAGAAGAGGTAAAGGTAGTAGGATCCTAACGGCTGCTAAGCTATACCATGAGTTGTTATTTTATGGCTATTTTCAAAAATAAGAAACTTTTGAGTCTATGGGAAACACATAATATGTCTCAATCCATTTAGAGGGTATGTAATGCAAGAATTTCTCTCCACCACACATAGCCTAGAAAATATGGTACAATTAAAATAAATGGATAACACTATCATTCAAAATCCATGCACATAGTGTTGAAATAATAAACAGTTAATCCTAGTGTTCATTATGGTGTTCCATTCAATACGTATAGAATTTTAGCGATTCTTAAGCATTTTCTCTAAATACGAATAGATGTGAATTATATGTTATAAACAATATGTCTTTTGAGTACTACATAATCCATGAAAACACAGTAGTGACCCAAATCTATACATATAGTATTTATAATGACTGGTAGTAATGGTGGGATCCTAGCGATCGCTAAACTAGACCATGATCTTTTATTTTATCGTTATTTTCAAATTATGAAACTGTTGATCCTAGCATTCATTATGTCGTTACTTTCGATAAGGAAAAATGCTTAGAGTTCGCTAAGCATTTTCTCCCATAAGATATGATGTGAATTATGTGTCTCAAACAATATAACTTATGGGAACTACGTAAGGATTTATCCCTCTATGTGATATGTAGTGTAGTTATTGTCTCCACGAGGTACATTCCAACCAACATGATATAATTATAATCAATGAAAAACACTAACGATCCAAAGTTGTACAAATAGTGTTTACAATGACCGTAATGGTAGGAGCCTCGCGGTCACGATTTATTATTTTATTGTAATTTTCAATAAAATAAAATGTTGAAACTAGAGTCATTGTTGTACCGTTACTTTCGATAAGTAATGAAACTAAGCGTTAGGTAAACAATTTTATGAAAATTTGTGAATTATATGTTACAAATAATATATTTTATGGAAAATGCATATGGCTTGATCCCTATCGAGGATTTGTAGAGCAGCACTTGTTTCCACCATGGATAGTCTATCAAATATGATACAATTATAATAAATGAAAATCAATAGCGAGCTAGAATGTGTATAGACAGTGATTACAATGACAAGATGGAATGGTAAGACCTTAGCTTCTGCTAAGCTAGGTTGTGATAGTTATTTTATCGCTATTTTTAAATTCTTAGTGATTTATACCCTTAATTGATTCAATGTATCAGACAGTAAATGTTTACATCCTAAGAAGACTGGCACTCTAAATGTGTTAACATAAGTTCGAACAATTTGGAATAAATTTCTTCAATTAGTATTGTAAATCTAACTTATAGTCAAAGTAAGAGAGAATAGACCCTTGTTTTAGTGGAGCTCATTAAACATTGTTAATAATCAAATAATTTTTCAAATAGGTATAACCCACCATAACCTTATAGAGAGCATTGTTTCCATGAAAACGCATCGCCAGGATTGTGACGAGGGCCACACTTACGTTTAGGAAAAGTGTATTAATAATTCATATTTTTTTATAGCTTGTTGTGGAATTTCCCACCAAGAGCTACACTTAAAATATCATACTTAGACTAATCATAAGCATTAAAACATAATGAATAAAGTATGTCCAATATACATATATTTCACATTGTCTTATATAACAAAAAATGATGAGCTATCACTAACTCCGTTAATGTGATTTGTTTCTCAAATACTCTCTTCAAAATACCAAACATTAGATCTTCCAAATGTTATCCTTTAAACATCTTCCTTAGTCTTGTTACAGGCATTTAATCCTCACTACTATAGTATGACTGATATACACATAAATCACATCATCTTCGAAAACATAATATCTTGAGCTACAACAAACTACATTATTGTGACTTGTTGTTCAAACACTCTCTTTGAAATACTAAATATTAGATCTTAATGTCCTCTACGCTTTATCATTCAAAAAATGTTTTAAGTTGTTCTTTTATATGTTGACTAAAAGTCTATCTGCCACTAAAGTGTATATTTTTTAACGTTCATATCATGCCATCTATATAATTTTATAGCTTTTCCGGCTCATATGTAATACTTTCAAAAGGTGTAAATGGTTTCGTATCTTTCAATGCATCATAATTTGATTTCAGAATTTTAGGAAAAAAATTATTATTGATTTAATCCACAAAATATGAATTACTGTAACCAATTGAATGATACATAAGATGTCCTATCAAAACCTAGCGGTTGCTAACTATTACGTTAATTACTCTGTTATGATACATAGTAAATAACTCTAGAGGTTGGTGTCCATTATGGTAGTATTTAAATTCCTTATCAGAAAATGCGAGAAAAACACTTTAAAGTTTAGAAATTACCTAATTATTAATGTATTTTACTCTAATTATAGGTAAAATGTCTTCCATTATTCACACTCCATTCAAAACAATTCCATTCATCGCAGGTGGTATTTGTTGGAAGAAAAGAGATGAGGAATGGTTTGTGGAAATCCATTCCCCTGAAAACTACCACGTTGACATGTGGTTATTTTTGTTATAGATGACAATCACAAGGAAGTTGGTATTGTTCTATCGTCAAAAGTTATTGATTTGGGGACACTACGCGTCAGGTGCAACGTTTTAACTTTGAAAATAATGAGTTTTTATTCGGATATGGAGTTAGATGTTTCTTTGTCGGAAGCGGGAAATACATGCCTCCATAAACAACAGACCATATTCTTGTTCAAAATATGGTTGGAATTTTGGGATTATAATAGATTCTAACAAAATTGGTTGTTCAAATGCAGAAGACATTTAAAATGGTATATTTATAGTATTCAGAAAATTGTATAGAAACGCAAAACATATTTTTTATTTCTTGCATAAAAAGTTTGCTTTCACCTCCAAAACATGCCAAGTTGTTTACTATGTTGAGGCGAACATATTTGACTAAATTAAAGATAGACCCATCTAAATCAAAATTGCATAGGTTGAAAAGGAATATTGAATCAACTTGGTCTTTTGAGGCTAGTGTAATAGAAGAGACATTTGATTCTTACTACCGGAGAATAAAAGGAGAAAAAAATGAGAGAAAAAGTTCTACATTATTTTAGAAATAAGCATCCGGATAATATTGTATTGAAATCTTATAATGAATCCAATGTAATCAAAAAATTTAAATTGCATGAATCGCATTACGATCCGGTTATGTCATCTTTGTTGGGTGAAGAGAGAAATAGAAAAATAAAATTTGATTCCCATATAGGGGAAAAGGAAAAAACGAAAAAAAATATCATGAGGTGGAAGAAGTTCTTCCCATCAAGGCTTAGACAATATTATACAACTATGTGATGTCACTGGAAGGAAATATACCAACAATGATGGAAGTCACAGATAATTTTTCTTGTAAATGTGCATATCCATTCCTGCTTCCATCAACTTTATCAGTTATTTCTTTGACTAATCCTTTCAATGATGAATGTGTGATCACTTATTTTTGTAATTTGGCTAGCGATATTTCTTCTGATGTAATAATGGAGATTCTAACAATTATCAAAACCAATTATTTGTATTGTATTATTATTGTTCTATTACCAATTCGTTATTCAAAAATGTTAAGAGACACAGTAAAAAGATACATGGGAAATGTTAAAGATAGTGGAGAATAAATTTTGGATATATGTTACGAGACTCTACGATGGCAACAGGATATTAAAAAAAAATTGTCTTATGTACACAATATATGGTGTGCACAACCGCAACAATAATGATGATTATAGAGAATAGGTCACTAGGGATTGGATGGAGAAACTACCACAAAAATTAGTAACTGTAAGTGAAATTTGCCTATAAGGAAACATCCATCCTTTTCCTTGCGAAAGATCGTATGAGTTCTAGGCTGAGATGTTCACTCGATGTTGTTCCAAAAATTCTCTAATACTAGTTCTTTACGGTGGTAGTGTCGCACTCTATGCATTGGTGGATTCCAAACTATCTGTTGTTTTTATTGTTGAGACACATAGTCAAGAAATGTTTCTAAAACATTACTATTCTCATATGAAGAAAGGTTCATCTCCGAAGACAACTTCAACAAGTGATTTTGTTTAATGGATTTTAACCTAAATATGTTACTTATATAATTATTGTTTATGCAAACAACCACAAAGCTATAAAATATAATGTACAACTGTTTCACCTTGATGCTACACAATCAGTTCCACATGGTGATTTACTTTCAATCATTTTATAAATATTTTTGATGAGCTTTATCTTCAATTTCCATGGTTTACATTTTTTTAACAAAATTCTGTTTTTTACAATTCGGAAGATGACAGATGTGGAGGACGCGGGCACATCGGCCACGAATATGTCATCGAGATCCAGTATGTTGATCATGTGAATTTAAAAATAAAACCGCTAATATGCCCCAAAAATTTATAAGACAATAAATTATTATGCAGACAACCAACAACCAAAGAATGTAACCATGGAGGGCATGGAGGTATCCAGCATGAATGAAAACTCACAACTGGTATGATATCCATGTGCATTTTACAGAAATGATAACTAACATACATTAGTTTGTATGCTTAGCATAGGGTCAAAGAAAAGTTTAAAGAAATCCATTTGTAAGCTATGATAACAATTTAAAATGAATTATATAGAGCTTAGCAGACTCTATGCATCCACGTTCAATATAGTAATGGTTTGACTAAAAACCTTACATTTATCAATATCTCTCTCGATTTACATTTGCATATTGTCTATAATGTTTCACTGATTCACTATTGCATACTAACTACTTACATTAAATTAACATTGTTTTGGCTTCAACGTCATCATAAATAGAACTACAAACAACTTGACCCAGCTTGTACGTATGTAAAGCAACACTTGGATAGCCTCATTAAAGTTTTTCCACTAAGTATATGGTTCGCCAATGATTCATAGCCTAACGGTCGTGCAAATCCTCATCAATAGCTGAGGATTGTTTTTGCCAAAGGGTGGTTCGACGAATATAAGTGTAGCCTAATGTCCACTAAATTTGAATTATAAGACAAAGAAAAATGGATTTTTTACTTACCATATCACCACATATAATCACTATGTTTATCCATTCAAGCTTTCATTTGCCACAACATGAAATTGATTATGAATTGATTAATGCTTATTTCAAATACATTATGCTCACATTTTCAATAACAAGAAATAGATTATGAATTGATGATTTTTTATTTGAAATAACTCTTGTATCAATGGATCCAACAACATGTAAAGGCGGCGTAATCTAAGCCGCAATCTCAATCGGTAACTATTAGTTGTGAGCTAAATTTTTTAATTTAAATTGGTTATAATTGATATGTAGCCAATGAAAATAAAATTTGTTTACTTCCCCGTAGGTATAAATAAGATTTATTTAATTATTTTGGATATGGAGGGCCTTTTATATGGGATAAACAAAACATACAATAGAGAAATGTCATTCGAGTTCGGTATGAAAGATGTCAACTTGTGAGGTGGCCTGTCGAGAATTTATAAATTTATTATCACCATACCGTGAACTGGGATTCGGGCCAAAATCTCATTTCGTTGATCTTAAAAAGATATCAACGAGCTTGATAAAAAAATATCGGTTGTATTGAATCAAGACTTGCTTGGGGAAAGGAACATGCAAAGATATAGTCAAGGGAATCACAATAAGATACCTAGAAAAGGTTTGAGTAGAAAGCGATTTTCATACGATTCTAAAAACACTTTGTGTATTACATTAGGTGCAAAGGGAAACCCTCCTGAAAATTTATGGTGGGGATGAAAAGAAGACGAAATATTGTATAAAAGATAAATGGTTGATGGCCGATTTGTACAAAAAATATCATAAATAGTGTCTCAGGGATTGAATGTGGTAGAGGGCATCAAATATTTGGAGCAAGAAAATGTTAAATAACTATTTATCTTTTCAAAATGTTGTTATGATGGTACTGCTTAACATTGTCAATAATATATACATACATATGTTATTATTAAAGTAGTGCGTAACTCTATTATATTATGATAAAATTATTGAAATATAAGTTGGGAGGATTTATATTTTCACCGATAGTATGATTGAATAACTTCTATGGTGAATTATTAGAAAAACTTGCCCTTGAAAAATTGTAAAATAGTTTTTTTACACTGTTCATAAAATAAATATAAAATTATACTGTATATACTTAATTGTTTTTAATATTTTTAATATAATTAATATATAAATAAATCTCTAGAAAAATTGACGGTCATATCTAAAATATGCAAGTCATATGTGATGGTTATTTCAAAGATTTGCAACTATTTTACAGATAAAAATAAAACATCTAAATGGGCGTCAAATTTAACACCACGTTGTGGCCTTTGTTGCAACCATTGAAGGACAAGAGAAGATGTTTGTTATCCCATATAAAATAGAAACATGTTATGTACATAACATGTCATAAATAATGCCTAGCGTCTGCTAGACCATATAAAATAGAAACATGTTATGTATATAACAAAGCATAAATAATGCTTAGCAGCTGCAAACCCGTTTAAAACATAAACTTTTTCTTTATATAACATAGCATAAATAATGGCTAGCGGTCGCTAGCCCTAACTAAACATAAACATGTTATGTACATAACAAATCATAAATAATGCCTAGCGGCTACTAGCCCGTATAAAACATATACATGTTATGTTTAGTCCAAAGAATAGATAATACCTAGCGGATGCTAGCCCGTATAATGGATTCCAATATTTGACTTTTTGGCTTCCAATATATGTGACTTTAGAGTGCAGTAAATACTAATATATGTGATTTTGGATTCCAGTATATGTGATTCTGGATTCCAATATATGTGATATTGGAATCCAATATGTGTGATTTTGGAGTCCATATAATTCCAATATTTAACATTTTGGAATCCAAAACAAGTAGTTTTGGATTCTAATATTGGCTATATTTTTTTTTGCTTTCAGATGGAATAAGTCGATTTAGTGAAGTAAGTGTTTACTCCATCTATTCAAATTTTTAATCTATATTATCTTTCATGATTAAACAATCGACTATTTAATATAAATGTACATTTGTTTGTACATTTTCAAGTATAGTAAAAATGTCAAGAGAACATATATGTCAAAGATAGAGCGACAATTTCTATGAAGTAGATACTCGTATTGAGAACAATGCAAGTTTCTTGATTTATTAATAAATAATTCCATTGATGCCCAATGTCCAAGTCAAGAAAAAGTCGATGAAGATGATATTTTAACATTACAACTAGCTTAGAACAAGCCAAGCATATACTAAAGAAAGTAATAATTGCAATTGAGTATACACAAAGAGTGCTCAAGAAAACATTCAAAATTACAGTTTTGGTATTTTTTATAATAGGATTTCTAACAATTGATTGGGATGGAATATAAAATCACATAAATCCTACAACTATAAATATGTGGATTAATGATGATAATTACGTGATTAACACTAGCAATATCAAACTATCGGTATACAACTCTCCCATTTTACGTGAAAAATGTTAGTGAACTCCAACCCTATCAACAAATCATGTCATGAATTACCTATCATCCCCAACATTCGGAGTTATTATGGATATGGTTTGGTCAGGTCGCCCATGAACTCCTACAAGTTCCACGCTTGAATTGCTCTGTAGAGACTATGGATATGGTGAATTCCATACAAGTGGTAGTGATCAAACCAATGGATGAGAGGACCTTGGTTACCTTTAGTAAAGTGGTTTTCTTTACTTGATGCAATACTCAAAATATTATGATCCTTAATATCTCTTTTATAGACATAATAACCCTTAAACAAGGCATGTATAATGATGAGAACCAGAGACATGTTATAGTTGATCACAAGATATGACATGGCTGCAAATTCCAAGCTCAAGAACCATTAATTCCTTTTATTTATTCATTCATTTCTTCAATTTAATTTACTCTACTCTTTATTGTTATGTACATCTAAGTTTTGTTTTGCACTTACCAAAAACATATAGCTTTAGTACTCCATACTTCTATTCAAAGTTTTAATCTATTTTATCTTTCATGATTAAATAATCGCACTACTTAATATACATGTACACTTGTTTGTACCTTTACAAGTACAGTTTCTATGAAGTAGTTATTCGTATTGAAAACAATGCAAGTTTTTTTATCTATTAATATCTAATTCCATTGATGCCCGATGTCAAAGTTATGAAAAAAGTCGCGAAGATGATATTCTAACATTACAACTAGCTCGAAAAAAATGAAACAAGCCAAGCGTACAAGAAAAAGAAAGCAATAATTGCAATTGAGAATACACAAAAGTGCTGAAGAAAACATTCTACAACTAGTTCTATGCAAAACGGGTGGAAAGCAACAATAAACATTCCTAAATCTTCAACACCCTCCTTTATTGCATACATGTACATAATAAATAACATGTATAATACCCCCAAATATGTATATATATCTATGTACATTATTCTCCACAACTTTGTAATACCACACACATTTTACCATTCCAAATTTTTCTAACTTATACGATCTTATTTCTTAGTTTTTAATTCTTAATCTATAACTTGATATATATCAAACATTGACATTTTGCGAGATGTCGTTCCTAATGAGAATTTCATACGTCCGTTGGAATCTTGTATATTCCCTCTTACAATGTAATTGTTCAAATTGTATATTTAATTACCTTTGTATAGTTACTATTTGCAACATGATCATGTGGACCACTTATACTTTTCCCCCTCCCATATAAAATACTTCCACATATTAACTCTTTATAGTATTATTATTGTCACTTACATGTCACACTCTTTTCATATTAACAAACATGTTACTCTTAACAATTGTTGCGGCAACAACTTCAACTCAATTACATCATACTCACCTTCCAACATTTACTCTCTTTCATCACATAAATTGCCACACAAAAAAAAATCTAAGATATACTTTAGAACATAACACCTTTCGGCATGGACTTACATCATGAAGAACAATTACCATTTCACATTATTAAGATCGATGTCACTCGACTACCAATAAATTATTTTAAATCCAACATATTGATAAAATAAATCTAACAAACAAAATAAATATAAAATCCTTCCATAAACAAAATTTTGAAACAAATTCAAAATAAACGCCTCAAAATTATATTTAGCAGTGTTTTCATATAAACAGATCTGAAATTCCTATACCAATACACGTATTCGCTTAATTAATACACATCATAACAAGAGTTTTTAAATTCAACAAAACCTAACGAAAACATTTTAAAAGTAATTGTTTGTAAGGCATTCTGCTGGTATCATCTACAGTTTCAATAAAATGGAGAGAGTCAACTTGAAAATGTGCCACTAAAAACTTGAAAACAGAACTCAGACCGTTAAATTTCAGATCAAATACCACCGAGACGCTTATTTGTTAATTTGCGTTCAACAATTGACTAAACTTGACCGCCTCCTTTACCAGAGCGAGCACGTCATTGGAAACGACAGAAACCACCTCATCACTTATTCCGTCATTCCATTTCGACCACCTGCTGGTGACGGCGCATTCCCATCTCTGCCGTTCCGTTTTCGTTTCCGTTTCCTCCCTCACATTCGCAATACGGAACTTAAAATCCTCCGTCACATACGTCTCCGCCTCTTTATACCGTATATCCCTAATTTCATACCTTCCGGCCTGATCGAAAACAAGCAGCTGGTCGGGGGTTCGATTCCTCAAGCCTCCTCCACCCATTTAACCAAATCAGGTTGTATCTCCATCTCTCTCTACCTGAAATCAGTCGCATCTCGTCCCTCTCTACAGAATGTCACCAGACAGTGTCTTCTCGGCTCCGTACGAACCCTACTTATCTCTGCCTTCTCGGGAGCAGAAAAAGGAGGAGCATCGGATGGATTTAACTTCGTCGGCGAGTAAAAATTCTTCAAGTATCTTTCTCGCTGCAGAGCATCAACCAAGCAATCCGAGGCTTCCTTGGCCAATTTCTTAGCCTTTTCGGCGGCGGCCAAATTCCCTGCATAAAATTCGATTTTTAACAGACATCGCCGATAGGCTCTCTGGACATCATGCGCGGATGCTTCGACATCCACGCCTAGAACCTTCACAACATAACTATTTTCTTTCAAGAGCTTCAAAATTTAACGGCTGAGGGTTATTTTAGTTAAAGCATCCGCGATTTAGTACCTGGAAATAGTCTTTCGAGCAGAGAATTCGGTGGACTTCGCTGTTATGCGCAAACCCCTCTTTTCCCCGCAACGCACTGAAATATTATACTTTCGGAGCGGCGTCTCTTCCCAGTCCGTGACATGAATGCTGATTTTCTTACGGACGGAGACCTTGACGTATTGTAGCCTTTCCAGGTGAAGCCTCAGATCTGTTACGGCCCTCTCTGAAAATGCAGTGGAGAATCCGCCTGTCAAGAACTTTTGTTGAAAAGTTCCTGTAAATGCAAGAGGGAAACGAAACCCCCATCCGCAAGTTTCCCGTAGCGGAAGAGTTCCTTTCCGAATCTGATGATCATCTTGACAGTCCGCATCGCATCCTGCTCCTCTGAACGGAGGAACTGGAAGAGCGATAACAGATCAGCTTTATAAGCTGAAAAGTCCCAATGCGGGAGGAACTTTGTGAATGTAGAAAATGACATCTTGCTGGAAAATGAAGCTGCCAGATTATTGTTTTCATCAAAAGAAGCCGAGCCTGATGTGATCTCTTCCCCGTGCTTGAAACAAAAATGTTGTGTGTCGTGCTCCGTAACAAATGAAATGTTGCCTGTAAACTTTTCGAAAGAAACATTGTCAACCGCAAGCAGGGGCTTCTCAACGGATTTACGAAAACAAATGCGGAGAAACTGAGGGAAGCATCCGGCGGTTTTGTCCCTAAGAGTTCCGCTTATCAGATATTTAACTGAAGCAACGATTCTTTGCACGGCTTCGCTTGAATTGCCGCGAATTAGAAGATGGCAGAGGGCAGTAGCCTGACTGAAGAGATCCCTGAGAATTGTTGAAATCTTTTAATGTTTCTCCCTCCCTTCCCTATCACCAGTCCTCTCGCTTCATCCGGAACGCGAAATTCCATTTGAAAACTGTATGCAGAGCTCATCTTGCAGCGTTGCAATGCCATGATTCAACTATTTTTGGGATGGGGAAGGAGACTGGTGAAGTACGAAAGAACTGTTTATAGATTTCGAAGACGGTATGTGAATTTTTTTTGACATCTATTCCCACAAACTCCTCGTACCTTTGATACCATATAATGTCTGTTCTGTCCTTTTCACTTTTATTTTATTTATAAACATTAAAGTAGACGTCATAAACGCACATTTATTACGCCGAAGGCGTTTCTTACAATTGGAATAGCCCCGACCTCTCTGACAAGATCTAATGGTTCACAAATTCTGCATCGACGTCCATCTTGACGGTCAGATGGAAATATCTAATCTTGTTCTAGATAAAGTTTAAACTTTATGGAATTCAATTTTATGTAAAAGATATTCACATTTATTGTGAATATTAACTCCTCCAAAATATCAAAAGATATTGTATATAATATCTAGAAAATATCAAGAGATATTATATATATCTAGAAATATCTGGGAATATCTATAAAATATCCAAAAGATCAATAATATCTAATATAAGATATTATGAGATATTATGAGATATTTTCTAAGGTAGAAGGTTGGAAAACTTCTATAAATAAGAGGTTTCATTTTGTAATTCAAAAGCAAGAAAAGCAAGAGAAGGCACCGAAGTGCTCTGGAGTATTTTTAATACAAAGCCTTGTTTTTATATTTCTCTTGTGAGTTTGTGTGTGTTCATAATATTGTTTCTATTTGCAGCACACACCCTCTAGGTTAGGAGTTAGATATAATTCCTTCAAATTGGTATCAGAGCTAGGTTGAGCTTAAGTTATAAGTTTTTATTTCACTCTATTAGTCTAGTTCAAAATGGCGGGTATGAGCAGACAGCCTCACTCAATCCCACATCCCCATATTCAATGGGAAGAACTACGATTATTAGAGCATAAAAATGAGGACCTTATTTTGTTCACTAGATGTGTGGGAGCTAGTTGAGAATGGGTTTCCAGAACCTGCAGATTTTCAAGCATTTCAAGCACTAGCACAAGCAAATAAGGATTTGTTGAAGGAGAACAAGCAGAAGGATGCTAAAGTCTTGTTTCAAATTCAAAAAGCAATGGACGAGTCCATATTTCCCCGTGTTGCGCAGCAGACTAGATCAAAGCAAGCATGGGAAAGTCTTCAAACAAATTATCAAGTCTTAGTAAAGTAAAAGTTGCAAAATTACAAAATCTTAGAAGAGATTTTGAGAATATTTGCATGAAAGACTTAGATTTAGTAGATTTATTTTTCACCCACGTGATGAGTGTAGTAAATCTAATTAGGTCTCATGGTGAGACTTTAGAGGATCGAAAGGATTGTAGAGAAAATACTTGAGAAGTCTTCCTAGCAAGTTTGATGTGATTGTTGTTGCTGATAGAAGAATCAAAGAATCTAACTCAAATGTCTGTAGATGAATTAATGGGATCTTTAATATCCCATGAGCAAAGATTGAATAGATCGGGTAGCTCATCTCTTGAGCAAGCCTTCAAATCACAAGTTTGATTGGCGGTAATAGAGCAAGAGGAAGATCGAGCTTCAACGGAGAGCGAGAGGAAGAGATTTCCAAAGAGGATCGGAAGGGCAAACACATCTTATGAAGGAGGAAGAACAAATTCAAATTTCTACACTACTAGTGCTAGAGGCCGAGAAACAACGAGAATCATACTTATGGTCAAAGGTATGATAAGTCACATGTTGATGTCATTATTGTAAAAGGTATGGACTATGCCAATGAATGCAAGAAGAAACATTTTGATATGAGTAGACAGAATGCACATTTTTTACGAAGAAAATCGAGTCTGAAAGTTATAACAATGGTTGATGTTTATTACATGCTGATGTTGCTCAAGATAGTCAAAGGATATTTGGTTTCTAGATAGTGGATGCGGTAATCATATGATTTGGATGTAAGGAGATGTTTGCAAACATAGATGAGTCGATTACATCGAAGTTAAGTTAGGAAATGATAATAAAGTTGCGGTAATGGGAAAAGGAACCATAAATATTGAAACAAAGAAAGGTGAGAACAAACACATTCCAGATGTGTATTATGTTCTTGGTTTGAAACATAATCTAATGAGTATTGGGCAGCTAGTGTAGAAGGGATATAAAGTCTATTTTGAAGATGATGCATGTGTTATTCTAGATAGAAATCCAAGTAACAAATTGATTGCAAAGGTTGAGATGACAAGAAACAAAATGTTTCCATTAAGAATTCAACATGATTTGTCATCTAAAGAGCTTTCTTCACTAGCATTTAAAGTTTCTTTAAAAGATCAGACTTGGTTGTGGCATTTGAGATTTGGACACTTAAGTTTTGGTGGTTTAGATTTATTGCAAAAGAAGCATATGGTGAAGGGTTTGCCTTTGATGGAGCAACCAAAGAATCCTTGTGAAAGTTGTATTCTAGGGAAGCAACACAGGGAAAATTTTCTGTTGGAAAGTCATATAGAGCTAGATCTCTTCTTGAGATTGTCCATCCGAGATCTATGTGGACCTGTCTGAAACACCATCGATTGGAGGGAGCATGTATTTTCTGACTTTTATAGATGATTTGAGTAGAAAAACTTGGGTTTATTTCTTGAAACATAAGTCAGAAGCCTTTAGTGTGTTCAAAGAGTTTAAGGCCATGGTTGAAAAGCAGAGCGAGTTACTCTATAAAGGTGTTAAGATCAGATAGAGGAGGAGAGTATGTTTCAAATGAGTTTTTAAATTTTTGTAAATTTCATGGGATTAAGAAGCAATTTACAACAAGGTACACACCTCAACAGAATGGTGTAGCAGAAAGAAAGAATAGAACAATTATGGAAATGGCAAGAAGTATGTTGAAAGCCAAAAATTTACCAAATGAGTATTGGGCTGAAGCAGTAGCTTGTGCGGTTTACATCTTGAACCGATGTCCAACAAAAATTGTGAAGGATAAAGTTCCTCAAGAAGCATGGAGTGGAAAGAAACACAGTGTATCACATTTAAGAGTTTTTGGATGTGTAGCTTATGCACATATTCCAAATGAGAGGAGAAAGAAATTGGATGATAAAGGAGAGAGATGTATTTTTGTAGGTTACAGTGAGCAATCAAAAGCCTATAAATTGTATAACCCCATCACAAAGAATTCTATTATTAGTAGAGATGTTCGAGTTCATTGAAGAACAAGCATGGGATGGAAGTGTTGATAAGCTAACAAATATCACTACAGGAATACCTCATCATGAGAATGAGTTTGATGAAAAGATCACACAAAATGTTCATCTAGCACCTCAAGGGATCGGTGTAGTGATGTCTTCTTCAAATAGCACTCCAGTTTCAAGAAGCATCACAAGAGGTATCTCAAGTGGATCGTCATCCCCTCCAACAAATTTACATCCACATGAAGCATCAGGGAATGAAGGTAATTCTTCAAATTCAAAGTCTCATAGCAGTGACATATCAGATCCAGCATTGGCAACACAAAGGTCTCACTTCAGGGACACCCCAGGGAAGACAAGAAGCTTAAGGGAGATTTATGAACAAACTCAAGGTGATGAGAATGTTGATTTATATTCGATTTTGCATTATTTTCTCATGATGATCCTATATATTTTGAAGATGCATTTGAAAATGAAAAATGGGTAAAAGCTATGGATGAAGAAATTGATTCTATTGAAAAGAATCGTACATGGGATCTTGTGAGCCTTCCAGAAGGAAAGAGTGTAATTGGCATGAAATGGGTCTACAAGACAAAATTCAATGCAGATGGAAATGTTGAAAAATATAAAGCCGGGTTAGTTGCGAAGGGTTTCTCACAACAACCGGAATTGATTATAATGAGACTTTTGCTCCGGTAGCTCGATAGAACAACTTTATCAAGCTGTTTTAGCATTATGACTCAAAATAATTGGAAAGTCTATCAAATGGATGTCAAGTCTGCATTTTTGAATGGCATACTAGAAGAAGAAGTTTATGTTTACAACCTCCTGGATATGAAATTGTAGGTCAAGAACACAAGGTTTGTAGATTGAAAAAAGCCTTGTATGGTCTGAAACAAGCTCCAAGAGCATGGTATAGCAGGATTGATTCATATTTTTTGAAAAATGGATTTAGAAAAAGTGATAGTGAACCAACACTATACATCAAAATGAATGATCAAGAACAAATTCTAATTGTATGCCTATATGTTGATGATCTAATATTCACAGGAGATTTGTCAATTGATTTGTTTAAGACAACAATGAAGAAAGAATTTGAAATGATGATTTGGGTCTAATGAAGTTTTTTCTTGGCATAGAAGTCAGTCAATCAGAAAATGGAATTTTTATATGTCAATCAAAATATTCCAATGATATTTTGAAAAGGTTCCGGATGATGAATTGCAATCCAGTATCAACACCTGTTGCCATAGGATTAAAGCTAAGCAAAGATGATAAAGGTTGTGATATTGATCCAACTATGTACAAAAGACTTGTTGGTAGTTTGATGTACTTGGCTGCTCTGAGGCACGATATCATGTATGGTGTAAGTCTTATTTCTAGGTTTATGGAATCCCCAAAGGATTCTCATTGGCAAGTTGGAAAAAGAATTTTAAGATATGTTAATGGAACAAAATCTTTTGGCATTTTATATACAGCTTCTGATATTTTCAAGTTAGTTGGTTACAGACGATGTGGTATGCGGGAAGCATAGATGACAGAAAGAGCACATCCGGCTATGTTTTCCATTTTGGTTTAGGAGCAGTTTCATGGGCTTCTAAGAAACAACCTATTGTCACTCTCTCTTCGGTAGAAGCAGAATATGTGGCAGCCACAACAGCAACATGTCAAGCAATATGGATGAGAAGAGTATTATCAGATCTAAAGCAAGAACAAGAAGGATCAACAAAGATATTTTGTGATAACAATTCAGCTATTGCATTATCAAAGAATCATGTTTTTCACAAAAGGAGCAAGCATATTGATACAAGGTATCATTTTATTAGAGAGCTAGTCAATAATGGACAAATATTTTTGGAGTTTTGCAGGTCTGCAGAACAATATGTTGATATCTTCACCAAGCCATTACCAAAGGACACATTTGAGCATATGAGAGATTGCTTAGGCATCATAGGTCCGTATTGCTCCAACAATACATGAAGAATCAAGATTAGGAGGGAGTGTTGGAAATATCTAATCTTGTTCTAGATAAAGTTTAAACTTTATGGAATTCAACTTTATGTAAAAGATATTCACATTTATTGTGAATATTAACTCCTCCAAAATATCAAAAGATATTGTATATAATATCTAGAAAATATCAAGAGATATTATATATATCTAGAAATATCTGGGAATATCTATAAAATATCCAAAAGATCAATAATATCTAATATAAGATATTATGAGATATTTTCTAAGGTAGAAGGTTGGAAAACTTCTATAAATAAGAGGTTTCATTTTGTAATTCAAAAGCAAGAAAAGCAAGAGAAGGCACCGAAGTGCTCTGGAGTATTTTTAATACAAAGCCTTGTTTTTATATTTCTCTTGTGAGTTTGTGTGTGTTCATAATATTGTTTCTATTTGCAGCACACACCCTCTAGGTTAGGAGTTAGATATAATTCCTTCCCATTAAATTTGGCGAAGCATAGCTTATACACGCTATCTCTCCTTCTATCACACCATACACCAAAATTTGGGTGGAAAATAGAGAGCTCAATCACCCCAAAATTTTAACCGACCATCCACCACTGAGTTCCTTCCCATGCCAGTTTCTCACAGGAAACAACTCTCAAAGTTCCTATGCAAAGACTTCTTAGGTCGGGTTAGGTAGTGGGAGCGACCGTCAAGCTAGGAAATATCTGCATGTAGTGCTCATCAAATCCATACTCTTCCGGGAAAGATCTACGGGTAGTGCTCCAGGGAAATCAAATCCATACTCTTCCGTAGCCTTATCCAGTGATGCCCTAAATAGAGAATTATTCAAATACTTAGTGGCGATGATAAACCTGTTGTGTTCACTACCAACATACATTGCACAATGTCCTACAATCTGTGATTACCTTGTTGCGCTTTGAATGCTTTGGCCTCCCTACCTAACTTGGTCTCTCTAGCGATCACATTTGCCATTGCTAGATAGACTAGTTTATGTTCCAGCTGACACTACTACCTCCGTCAACGTGTCGATTTTAGCTTCCATGAGTATGGATTACATTTGTTTTTGGTTTACCGAGAAAGGAATAATATGACTGCAGTCTGCTATTATGTTAACGTTGGATTTTTCTATGTAATGGAATTGAAATTAGCATAGAATGAATATAGTTGAATATTTGTAAATGTGCATTGCAATTCAATCTACTTCTAGATATTCCCATTAAAATTATTCTAACTTATAAGTAATTTCCAATTTTCGGCGCACCCGTCTCTTTGCAAAATTGATCCGTTATATTTTTCATGTTAATCTTTGACATAATTTTGTAGGCTTCAATCAAAGACCCTTTTTATCTTCTAGGCATTTATGTTTGAGGTTGTTGTGATGCATATACTTACATGATAAATTTTATTTTGTCTTGGATTTTTAAGGAGGGCTCGGAGTATTTTGAAATGGTATCAATGTTAACAAGCAATCTCACATAAAATCTACTAGATCCACAAAATGTGGATGGAGGAAGCTCAAAACCTAGATTGTAGGAGTTATGTCATCTAGAAGATAAGAAGGATGGATTGGTGCCCCCAATGGAAATATGGCTAGATCCCATGTCTAACAATAAGCTAATGTAGATGGAAACTTTGGCGGCCACAGTCAAGACAACTCCACCAGATCCCCTCCACCATAGTTCTCTCAATGCGAACAACGAGAGTTGTATGGCTCGAATATGCATGGAATTGAGGAAGGGCCCATGGAAGGACACAAATCAAATAAGACTAGCAAAGTTCATGAGGAGGCATTTTGTAGACACAAAAGCACACACTTTTGAGTCATTATTTAGTTCTAGTCTCATACTACTATTCATATGGTTCTTATGTGAAAAGATTAATAATTAACCCATGTCTTTGGTCATTTTTACATTGCTTTTTGTCGTATTTTCGATCTTACACCTATACTTTCCTAGTTTGTATTGTCATTCTGTGTTTTTCCTATTTCGACTCGACTAGGCACCCTGATCCTCTTTTCCCTTTTCTCACCTTTTGGGCACTTTCTAGCAGTTTGAGCTTTCTATCTTTTTGGTGGCTGGCCTTTTCGGGGTTAATTACGAAATTAGAGCAAGAGAACCATATAAATATAAACTTGTGTGACCATAATGAGGTACCAATGACTAAGCATCTACTATCACCATCTAGAGTTACATCCATCAAAGGCATCTAAAGCTATATTTGTATCCATTTAGCTCCATCACAAGGCATACAAGGTGGTTCATTTGTATCACACTTCATAGGAGGGGAGTCTATTGTTTCCATGCACACATTTACTACATTCTACATCTAGAACTATTTACTTGCTAGTTCACAAAGTGCTGGCACAAGAACAACCTATGACACGATTGCACACACACACACACACACACACACACACACACACACACACACACACACACACACACACACACACACAGAACTACATTGGGTCTGAGATGTAGTGCAATGCTAAGTGATAGGTCCATCAATTTGGCGGTGAGGATAGTCCGATCCCTTCATATGCATCTTTATTTTTTAGGGTTTTGATGCTTTGTCTGGGGTTTTGCAGGTGATTCTTTATTGGAGGTCTTACAATGACATTGTTGATCATACAACAACATACATGTGACTAAAGGTGAACACAGGTGAACATATTGTGACACCTCAGAGGATGTTTTGTGGCCATTTCCACAGACCAAGGTGCCCAGATATCAGACCAGGGCGCCCACGAGTGCCCCTATCCCTTTCCAGGCGCCCCAATCCAATCAAATAGCTCAAATCTATGCTTTCTCAAGTCGTTTCTTCTTCTTGTTCACCTGATCTACACTATGACACAGTCCCGCGACATCTGTGAAGTGCTGTGAATCAACTAAGGCTTTTCTTAACCCTTCTTACACATTAGGGTTTTATATTTTCTAGCATAGTTTGCTTGAGTGTATTTTAGTATTTTATTGGTCATTTATTCAGTTATTTTATTACTTCTATGACATTTATATTACACTAGAATAAAAAATATATTTTAGTTAATCACATTCAAGGAAGCAACATGCAAGAAGAGAGGAATGTTGACAACGCCATGAAGGATGCACCATGATAGGAGGAAATGGAGTACAAGCCATTAGAAGAAGAGGAAAGTCATGGAAAAGAGGACCCCAAAAAAAGAAGAAATGGAGGTTGACAAAATACAAGAAATAGTCCCAAGTCAAGAGGATGAAATAATCCTTATAAGAGATGAAGAAGCGAGGTGAAGAGTAGAAAAATGTGCATGTTATGGCATGGTTGTCGGTTAGTTCGCCCAAAGAAATTCATGACACTAGATTTAAAGCGAAGTGTGTTCGGTTCATGCAGAAGGAAGCACAAAAAAGTAAAGGATAAGGACTTTTAATTATGGCCCTTTATGTGCCATATTGGAGCCTCAAATTTAAAGTGTAAGATATGGTGGAATTCATTTAGCTCCTTCATCACCTTTAGGCTTAATGGAATGTTTTGCATTGCCACAAACACAACCACCATGGTAAACATTAGTTAGTTCACTATCTTTTGTTTTGATTTTTTGTTTGTGGTAGGGAATAATCTTTAATGCTTTTCTGAAACAACATGTATGTAAATTATCAGTGGCGGTGAATGCATAGACATGTTTTTCCTACTCAATCTTTAAGCAACACTAAAGATTCAATTTTGTAAATATTGCTATGGAACAATTTTTTTGATTGATTGTGTGTCGGTAGCTAATGCCCCTTGCACGTTCCAATGTTTCAGATGTATATTTTATTAATAATATTTAAAGTTATCAAATTTATTGTGACCCTTACAATATGTGTTGAAATTTATTATTTATATACTATGTTTTTCTGTTACATAGTATTTTTAATTTTCTAACATGTTTACAAATATTTTTCCAATATCATTCAATGTTTATGTTATTAAAACATATAATAATATAATTGCAATAATCCCAAAAAATTAGAAACACATTAAAAAGTAAGTCTTTCGAAGCTATTACGACAATCAACTGAAAAATAGTAAATGAAATAGGACAATCGTTTGTGTCAATTATTAATAACTAAGTTTGTAATCGTATAGTTATGAATTAATGTTAATCTTAATATTTGTGTTCACACAAGGCTATGAATCAATAGCTGGAACCATGCATAAAGTGGAACATATATAACAAATATTATTTGGACAAAGACAATCTGAGTTGTGGAATAGGTGCGGGCATGGAGGTATTTATTTTCCATCATTTTATTTCAAACTTTCCATTCATGTCTTGATCTTATCTATCAAATTAAATGGCATCCAATAGACGACCTTGAAGCTGAAAAAATAAAAACTAAAAAAGTAAAGTTTGACTAGCAAATAATGTCGCTCAGATGACCAACCATTGGAGGGGTTCAATTATCGATGATTCTTCGTGCATCGTCTGCTTCCCTACAATTTTTAAGCTTAAAACTGAAATGGGGTCTACAAAGTCCTACATGAAGCAAGAAGTGTTATTGGGTTTCAGACCTTGAACCTATTGGATTTTCCCCTTTTATTTGTTTGGCCCCTTTTAAGTACAAAGTGCACCCACGTGAATAATGCAAGTGACATTGGAATAATAAAATAGAGCATAGATAGCATATATTATTTGGGTAGGAACAATCTAAGCCATGGAATAGGTGTGGGGCATGTAAATATTTAATTCCCATTTATTTTCCTCCATCTTATGTCCAATTTTTCACTCATGTCTTCGCCTTATATAACAAATTAAACACCATCCAATCAAAAGGCTTAACACCAAATTAATAATAATGTTGAAATAGAAAATCTCATTTCATGGCAGTCACCATGTTGCGCCACTAAAAACTCCTTATGCATGTTGAGAATGGTTGTCATGTCCACCACTCAAAGTATAGATATTTCCCATAAATGAAGGACAAGGGTGTTGTTTCTTCCCCGCCTTTGCGAATAAGGGACAAGATTTGTTGTATTGGGTTCATGGGACTAGGCTCATCAAAGCGTGGAGGATGTTGGATTTCAAATGTGTGGAGTCCATTCAAAATCAACATGAAATTTTCATTTTGGTGTGCATTGAGACCGCATTTTGCTTTGCATCGGTTCTTCTTACAATGTGGTTAAAGTGTGGAGGAAGCTCAGTCCACACAATACTATGTTGTCACATTCCTTCGTCACTGAGGGTGAAACTTTGTAAGTTTTAATTGGATATGGTTGGTAGCAAATCTCCTTCTTTATTGCAATTACTTGAGCTTAAACACTAAAAAGGGGGCTACAAAGTGCTTCAACAAATAAACATTACGATTGGGTTTTGAAAGTGGAACCTATTAGATTTTCACCATTTTCTATTTTGACCCCTTTAAGCACAAATTAAACTAATAATGCAAGCGAGATGGAGATGAAAATGTGGAACATACACCAAATATTATTTTGGCAGGAATAATCTGAGCCATGGAATAGATGTGGGACATGCACATCTTTAATTCCCATCTTTTAATTTGTAACATTCCATTCATGTCTTCAACTTATCTAACAAAATAAACACCGTCCAATTGAAATCCTTAACACTAATGGTTGTTGACGAATGAAGCCATCAATACTGTTGCTGAGGGAAACCCTATTCATGACCCTAGTAGCTAGAGAGAAACCCTAACCAAAAATATGCATTAAATCAACATCCTATGATGATAGGTTCCCTTCACATATCTGTCTCTAAAGTGTCCTATGTAACACGCAAATGAATTCCCCTTACATGTACATGTGTTATACCTATTTGAAAAAACACAAGGGTTGAAATTAAAAACAACAATTATTGACATCGACAATATTGATTGACCACTCATTTCATTCTGAAATATATCCAAAATACGGTGCCTCAACGACTTGCACATTGCACCCCTTTATCCCTTAAATGATTGAAAAAAATGACATATTGTATGAGAGAATTGAGTTTCGCATGGGTTCCCCATAGCACTTTTCTCTGCCTTGGCCATATCCTCCATCTAACCCCTTCTTCTTTACCTCTCTTCCTCTCCAGTAATTCCGCACCCTCATGTTTACCTTCTTCCATGCTTCCCCTTCTATGTTTCCATCGTACATTTCACGTACGATTGCTAGTGATATTTAAACAAAGGTCACATAGCAGTTCGTTCCTTTCTTCAAGATGTTAATTGTAACAAGGCCATGATATGGCAAACCTGCCGAAGGTGAAGTTTTGTGGTGTCATTCGTTATTTATTGTAGGGGATTTGCCGTTGCATTGGCGATGGTGTTGTGGAATGTATGAGACAAACAGAGTATAATCTTTGTTCAAATGTTGGGGAACTTGTGTTGTTTTTTGTGTAGATTATCGTGAAATACAATGCATAATGTGGATGCAATGGAAGGGTTATGTAGAATCATGTATTTTGTTAATAGGAAATCAAATATTAAATTGTAGAAATGGCAATCAAATTTGTAATACTTCAGAGATGAGCAAAAAGCCAGTTAATTGTTTGTTGGCTTGACAAGTGCATAGGCAGGAGCGAAAGATAATGCAGTAGTGTAGTGTCGGTTGTGCAAGGTGACACGAAATCATCCATAAGCATTTGGCAGGTGTGACAGGGAAGTAGATGGAAATAACAGTAGACGCAATGTGTCTGGAGAGCCATAAACCCTGTAGCAAATATATTTTTATAATTGATCAAAATCATAACATACCAGAGGAATTGAAAGGAAATTACTTGTTGAGATTGTTAAAAATGTATAGAGTTTCTTATTTAGTAGCCCATTTCACAACAATAAACAAATTTTGGAATATGAAGATCTCTTATTCTGAACATTTTTAGCTATTTTTTTCATGTACAGAGGTACAGCCGAGAGGGAAAAATTCATCAAAGAGGTAAATGGGATGTGCAATTCAAAAAGGGAGCTAAGCCACTAAGCGTAAGAAAATGTCTGGAAAGATTTACTGCTCATCTCGACTGACAATGAAAGAAAACAATTCATAGTTTTCTCCACCTTTGCAAAAATCATGAAAACTTAGAGTCAGCCAGATAGGCACAACTAAAAGGAAACACGCTGGTGCACCTCACCACCATCTCGTACTCGCATAACAAAATCACTATTAACTTTGTTAGTGTACATTTAGACAACAAAAATGCATTTTATATTTATGGATAGTGTAGGACTGGGATCTTAAACCCTCTCCTATGATTTTAATGGAAACTAAAATAGTTTACAAGACTCTATTTGTAATAACCAGAAGCATAAACCAAGGGAGTGAAGTAGCCCATTAAAACCCTCAAAATAATTAGACATATTACTTGATGTATGGCCAAAAACCCTTTAAAATTTGTTGTATAAGGTTTATCCTTGAGAAAGGGACAACCAACCACTACTTGTAACAAGTAACATGATAATGAGCAACACTAACCAATAGGAGAACCATATCACACGGGAGATGTGAAATAGGTGAGTGGAAACACCCAAAGATGAATGGGAACAAAGGAAGAAGAAATTAAACAGCTTGTTGAGAATTTTAAGTATTGTTGAGTGTTGCAATCCATGTATTCAACAAATGCACAACTATTTAAATGACATCATGAAAACTCCACTACAAATCAATAGAAGAACAAATATCCATTAAAAACATTGTCCTAGAACACTATTTACTCATACTACAATGGTGGACTTAGTTTATCATAAGGGAGAACTTCTGAACCAGATCAATGAAAGAACAAACCCACACAATGATAAAGAGGCAGTTTTAACATCTGTGACCCCATATATTTGTATTTGTGTAGTAGTAGTTCATAAAATAATAAAACCATACATCACTTGCACAGAGTATACAACATAACAAAGAGCTGACATCAACATGGGAACACATTTAACCTGCTATAATAATGTCTGGCCTTATAGACCCGTATCAGAGTTTGGCTTATAGAGCTGTATCAAGGCTTTCTTTCTGAGAATTTGGTGGTGTTTATCCTCCATCATACCGTATGGATAGTAATCAAAATGAACATTACTGACATCTACACCGACTTACATAAGAAATGGACAATTATGGTGTGTTATTTCTGATTACTCTACAAGAAAACTGATGTCTTGTCTGGTATCTTGAAGTAAACTTGAATGAATGTTCCCAAAGATAGCCATATAGCATTAAATTTTCAACTTCCTGCAACCATAGGCAAGACAATATAAACAATCATACCCAAGAACTATAAACAATGATAATACCCAAGAGCTATAAACAATACTGGGGTTTGAGAAATAAGAGGGAAAGGAGAGGGGCCAGTAGAAATTGCCGGCGCCAGAGCAGGACCACGAACATGAGCAGGAACAGGAGCATTTTTTGTCCCGAAGATATCTATGGGAAGTAAGACTTTGGGAATGACGTATATGGCAAGAGGCTTTTGATCAAACATACTTTTCGTGATGGGCGCCTGAACAATGCTAGTATTGACGGCAACATCACTGTGCAGTCGAGTAATGTTGAGATTGTAGTTGGAGTTGCCCATTGCTTGAGTTTCCAGCATTGGTTGCACGGGATTGACGATGGTCTCCAGCGATCCGAGCGGGTAATAAGACAACAACACATGGTATTTGATAATCACAACCTTCTTCTCCTCCGTGAAGCTCTACTCTGCAACAAGCTTCTATGGATTTCTTCACGAGAAGGCGAAGACACCCTTTTGCTCCATCTAAAACGCTGGTACCACTGAGAACCAGAAGTGTCGTCTGGCGGAACATCTGACAAACTCGCAATGCTCAATGACCTCGTCAATGGTGTTTGATGATCTGTATTCGCTGTGTCCTGTGGAGCTACAGAGAAAGAGCTGATCATTCGGGGTTTGACCTCACGACCAACGGGTGCCGACGGATAAGGGCTGAGAAGGTGAAAGAGGCCAGTAAATATGTCGGCTTAGCCACATGCCGATACACGAAATATGAAACATGTGCCTGCATTTTGGCAGCAGTGTGACCAATTCCACTTCGCCAAATTTTATTAAGCATACATAACATTTTGTACCGGAACATACATCTTCCGTGTTGTATTTGAGGATGGGGATTTTTGCTATGATGGAGGTTTTGAGACCCAAGTTCGCAACCTCGATGTCGCTTCTTTGGCACTGTGTGCACCTCTGCGGAAGAGATGTTGGAAACAACCGCAGTATTTGAGGAGGAGCTGATAATAACTCATGACCAGAAATATGCAGCCCACTACGCCTATTATTGAAATAAGACTAGACCGACACAGTAAGTATTTTGTGTCGTCGTAGGAGGAGGAGGAGGGGGTTTGCAGAGCTCACTGGGGCCACTTTCTTTTGTTACCGGGGTTAAAGAGAGAAGAGATTCGATGCGGAATCCATTAGAGATCTTGTTGCGACTCTTTTGAGACGAAGAAGTTGAAGTTGTGGGCTTTGAGGAGAAAGTGGGAGACATTGAAGCTGAGGGGGATGGGCGCAGGGGAGCCTAGATTCCAGTCAAACCAAACAAAGACAGGGCCATTCTTGAGCCCCCCAACAATGCTGAAACCTGTCATACACAATTACGCCATTAAATGCAAGGATGGACAATTTCTCTTCCTCGAAAACTGCCACAAATAAAGGGAAAAGTTGACCGGCGAATGAGATGAGAGATAAATGATGTTTTAAAATTATTAATTTTTTTTTTTTTTTAACAAACTATAGTCCCATACCAAAATAATCTACATGGAAACATTTGATTGAGGAAAGGAAAAATATTAATGAATGAGTTGAAGACAATATCCTTGCCTTCGGCACAATAATAATAAGGATTGCATTAAAGCAAATTATTATTCTAGCAAAATATATGGGCACTCTTTTTATCTCACAATGCTACTTTTTTTTTGGGGTGGGGGCAAAGTTATTTTAAGCATGCTTTGCAAGTTCGTCTACAAAATTGGGGTGGGTTTTTTTAATACGAAACTCGTCCTCAAAAGAAAGTGTTATGTGGTTGGTATGCTTCGAAAGTGGGGAAGATGTAATTGTTCGGCTACATTGTTCAAAAGAGTTGTCCTCCTTCAAAACATGTCATGTCCAAAGGAAATAATTCCAAAGACAAAGTTGTGATTTCCTTATCCTTAGATTATTAATTAATTTTTAGATCTCGTCAATTTCATAATCTAATGTAATTGTTTTCAAAACAAGAGCATCAATGCTACGAAGTATTGCCGCAGTGAAATGATCATAAACGGTAGATAATAGTTCCCATATTGTTGGATTTGATCTCTGCCGTATATGATTTGTGCTTTATGTTTTCGCTCTGATAATATTTTGTTCCTTTCATGCTCGTGAAATGAGTATTAAAACCATCAAAACGACCTTTTTTTATCTCTTTTTAATCGGTAATTTACGGATTGGATCAGAACATATCGATCTTGTTTGCCAACAAGAGACCAAGTGAGAAATCAATTATTATGAGTCAAACTTTCGCTGAATTTTGTGGCAAAATAGTAGAAATACAATGCTTTTTCATTTGAAGTGTTGTATAGATAAAAAGTGTTCTTTGGCGCACTGCAATAAGAGCTCTCAAACAGTTCCAATGGTTTATTTGTTGTCCATTTTAGGGAATCTGAGGATTATCAGCGTTGCATGACAGAGGGTCTGTGGTTCTGGGGTCATGCTGGTTTATTTGTAACCCCATGGTTTCCAGATTTTGATCTACATACTTATTCGATTAGCAAAACGCTAGTTTGAGTCATGCTTCTTAACCTCCCTTTGCATCGTGGTATGCCCGGAGGACATTGGAAATGCTTTGGGCAAGTTTTTAAAAGAAGACTTGGATAGAACGCATTCGGGTCTGTGTTCATATGCCCGTATGTGCATTGAAATCGATTTGAGCAAAGGAATACCAGATCGAATTAATCTTAAATTTGGTAAGTTTTCAGCATACCCAGGTTTTAGACTATGAGAATACTGCATTTAGATGTAGAATATGCAGAAACACGGGTCATCTGCAAGATTCTTGTCCCTTCAATAAAAACCAGAAATCTGCAAAAAGAATGGATCGACTTCTTCTAGTGGATGGGGTACTTTGAATCCGGATTTGGTGTCTGCTTCAAACTTTAAGGATGATCTGAGAAATCCTAACACCGAGGGTAAAGTAGATGCAGAAAAGAATGATACAGAGATGGAAATACAGGAAAATCACCTGGTAGTAGGTGGAACAAAAAGGGGCATACATCGGAAAGTTCGGAATCAGACCGGGATTCCGTGTCAGAAAATTTTATTGCATCAGTTAATCCCAGTGACCTTGCGTTGGTTATTTCGCCCGATCATGGCAAGTGACAAGAAGTGAAGAAGCGGAAAAGCAAAAAAGACGAATGGGCAACATTGAAGATTATTTTCCATCGCAGGGTGGGAAGTAATTCAGGTTTAATCATTATTTAGTATGTTTAGTATATAATCTTTCTATTTGTGCTTATTTGTTGGAGATCAGTTTCTGCCAGCAGTTTGCTTTTGGCTAATGAAGCCTTTTGTTTTCCTAAAGATTTAGCCTAAGCGTCTTGCACAGAGAACGGGTTCCTTCAATAAAAAAGAGAGCTCTCAAAGAGGGTATTGACATCTATGAAAGGAATAAACAATAGGTAATAATTTCAAATTTCCTTGGAAATTTCGGATTCAATTCAAAAATGGGGATCCAAGTTTTTTAATCCTCCTTGCCACTTGGTCAAAGCATTTGCGAAAACGAATTTATAAATAAAATTCGCACGAGGCAGCTGGAGGAAATAGGGGTCATCCTCCCAGTCACCGAACCAGACAAATAATACTCTATATGGTTAGTTTTAATGGAGCAGAACAAATTTTTCAATCATTTCATCTTTTCACGAAGAACTTCATTAATCTCTGCAAATGGAGCCATCTCATACTAATGTGAGTTAATAAGCACATTACGGTGAAAAATCTTGCTGCCGTTTTTCATTTACTTGTAGCTAGATTTCAGTGGCAATTGTTAATCAGTGTCTTGTTTTTTCGTTTTCTTTTTCTTTTTTAATAATCTATGTGTTGTAGTCCGATCAGGTTCCTAGAAGATCATTATACAAACACGTTGAACCTTGAAAGATTGCAAAATTCTAATTAATTCTGTAATAATAATGACAATACATGTGTTTTTGACAATTGCATATAATACAGGGCATCGACCTGGTCATCCGCCAAGGGTAGGTAAAACTATTTTTGTTTCTCTGTTATATAATCCCGAACACAATTTTGGTTGCAATTGGTTATTTTTTTGTATCAGTGAATACCATAATCATCAATATTTTTCCAGGTCAGTTCAGACTGCACATCGATAGGGCATGACATGATAATTAAGAATATAAGAATAGGTGTTACGAATAGTGGTGTCGAGGAGATGATGATGAAGTGGCAGTGCTAATCTTGTGTGTACATATATTCAAAAAACTCAGTCAAACTACTTTAAAATGGAGGTTAATAGGTAGTGAAAGAGTATTTATGACTTTTTATTAAAAACACTGGAAATTTTTTTATTACGTTTAACACAGCTTTTGAAGAATGTGGGTAACTCAAAGCAACAGATACAACATAAAAAAGGATATATAAAAAAACTCTGTAATGCGACAATTTGCGGTATAAAAATTGAGGTATATTGCCTAAATTTGAAGAAATTTCATTATTATTTCAAGGAGTTTCGATTAAATTTAAAGGCATTTGGGAGAAATTTGAGTGTTAGATATTTGGTTAGGGCATTTAATCAACCCTCCCTCCTGCTTGAAAAAACATCAAAATATCCCACAAAAATGAAACAAATGATGCAATCGGTGAAGTGAAGAGCATTGATTTCTTGTGCACCCAGGTATTTGCTTTCCTTATAAGCGAAGAAAACAGAGGACTTGGTAATTTTTCCTTTTCATTTTATTCCTTATTTGATTTGCATTGCTTTTTTGTTCCAAGTTAAATTCAGGTAAGAGAATTAAATCGATCTACCTTTATGTATCAGGGCTTTCTTTTATTAATTATAGTTGATTTTCCTCCCAAAAAAAAAAATTCAACTCAGCAGTAGCGTAGAAGGTAAGTAACCTGCTCCAGACGAAGCTTTAGATAAAATTCTTCACAATAAAAAGCTTCAATGTTATGCTTGGACTATGGGAAGAACAAACTCGGACATTCATCAACAATAATCACACCTTAACACTATTATTTGCTGGTGAATATAGTATTTATATGCCCATTTCCACTCACCAATGTTATTCCATTGTGAAGAGGGTATCGACTTTCAAGTATTCTGCTTCATCAATGAATTGTACTCCGTTTTCGGCTTCTCCATCCCTTAGTCTCTTTATACCATTTGTAGATCATAGTCTTAGTAGAACATGTATTTTTGCTCCAAAATTTCTTGATTTTTGTTTTTCCTCATCTGGTTTGTCCTCTTTTGGGCTATGGCTTTCGAATTTCAGGTATAATAGAGTAATGACCATTTGAATTTGAAGTATAATTGAATGATATGATCTAAGCAACCCAAAGCATAAAATTGTTGTTGTCTATAATTAAATGTATATTTCCCCAAAATGTCAGGTATGTACAATTTGCTTTATCGTCTGTAAAACTTAAGTTTTTGTGAAACTTAAATCTCCATTGTGATACTGGAGGTTTTGGTTTAGGGCGTTTTAGAAATCTACAGTTTTTATAATGGACATAAGGTTTTCACAGTAACATTAAGAAATAGAGCTTTTTCTACACAGTTTTTTCCAAAAGCTCAATTTCTTACTGTTATGTGTAAAGGTTTTTTAGTAAATCTTATATCTCACGGAAAAAAAAGAATTTTTAAAATATAGAGTGAATACAATTTGGAATTTTTGTGTGTAATCGAAACAATTTGTAAAGTGAAGGGTTATGTTCATGAAGTTCTATTATTAGATCAAAAGGTTTAGCTAAAATACTGGATCGCTCCAATTTAAGCATATTTGCTTGCAAATTTTGGCTTACTTTTTAAAACAAAGGGTATTGTCTTCTGGATCTTTGGTTTTAGATTCTTATTCAAATAGGAGAGACATCTGACCTAATTTTGGCTTTAGCATATTCAGGGTTTTATGTTTTGGCTGAATAGCCCACCAATTGAAGTGAAATTCTGATTTATTTATTTTTGCTTATATTCCAGCAAAATCTGGATTCGTTTTGGAAAATATTGTTCATCTCTGCGGAATATATTTATCCCCCATTATTATTTGTTTTTAAATTTTGGGATGAAATTTTAGGTTCTCCAATTTATTACGTACACTGAGCTGAACTAATTCTGGTTTTATTTCTGCAAAAACAGAAAATGGGCATTCTGAATTAATTTTGTTACAGGAAGAGAAAGGTATAGATAAAAGTACGTTAAATTGTGGTCAGAGGTTGGATAGTCAAAAATGAATCCAGAGAAATTTACGAAGAAAACTATTGAGGCCTTAGCAGCAGGTTTAGAACTTGCTCAAGAATTTGGTCGTGCTCAATTCAGTCCCATTCATTTGGCCATTGTGATTATAGAGGACCCAAATGGCCTCCTAAATCATGTTATTCCATCAGTTGTTGTTGCATATCAAGCAGTAGAATCAAATCAAAGAGACCTCCAACAATACTTGAGGAAACTGCCCTCCCAACACCCTAGTCCAGATGATAATCCTCCTAGCATTGCTCTGAACAAATGCGTCAGGTATGCTCGGTCTTCACAAAAGAAGAAAGGAGACATCCATTTGGTTGTAGATCATATTATACTTGGATTACTGGAGGATCCTCAAATTGTAAATTACTTCAAAGAAGCAGTTGTGAGCGTTTTGAGGGTTAAATCTGAAATTGAGAAGCTGAGGGGGCAGGGCAAGAAGGTGGCGATTGTTTCTAAAAATTTTGATTTCCAAGCCTTGAAGACCTATGGGCGCGACCTCCTGGAAGATGCTGGGAAGTTTGATTCAGTCATTGGTAGAGATGAAGAAATCAGGAGAGCTATCAGAATTCTGTCTCGCAAGACAAAGAAAAATCATGTGCTCATTGGAGAGCCTGGTGTTGGTAAGGCTACTGTGGTGGAGGGTCTGGCTCAAAGGATAGTTAGAGGAGATGTGCCAAGGCAAGTTTTTTTAATTCAGTTTTGTTCATGGTGTTTTTTGTGTCTTCAAATGGGAAAAAAAAGGTTGAATGAGATCATTTCGAAGAGATTTACCGTCTAGGATGGTTTGTGATATTACTATGTAATAGCACAGAGTTTTTTTGTTCATCGCAGTCTAGGATATGGAAGAATTTCCGTTAGAATCTACACATGACAGAAACTGCAACATACATTATTTCCCTAGGTTTACAATTTCAGAACAACTGTGTTCAATTCACTTCTATACACCAGAACAAAATAAAAGTGGATTGAACTCAATTGCATCTAGCTAGACGTTTTGAAAATATCATACATGTTATGTCCTCAACTAGCATAGGTGATCTTCTGGCATTATCTTAATATTTATCTACTAGATTTGTAAATGTTTTCTTTGTTTTTGTTCGGCTTGGATCACATTTAAAAATATTGTAAACATGGGTCACAGTCAAACAATCCCCATGATTGTCATACCACAACCTTGCAACATGTTACTGGGAGTAATGGACCTCCTGTAAAAGACCTCCTTGTTGAGATTTTGGCAATTGACGTCACTATTGAATTCTGGGTTGTTTTGACCTTGGTCATACACCTAAAGAGTGTCCCCCATTCAAATTACACTATACCCCCTTGTACTTAGTAGTCTTTTTATCTCAATGTATATAATCAGTGGATTGATGTCATGTTAAACAAAATCCTTTTTTATAATTAGAATCCTCCCAATGTTTTTCCATTAACTTTTTTGATTACCAAATCTCAATTTCCTATAAGTTTGTTTTGCATGTCTATCCCTGCAATTTCATATCTTTTAATCTATGTCTGTCTGTCATGGTATCCTATCAACCTTTGTCCTAAGTTATAGGCACTCATTGCTTGGAATGGAAACCCCATTTTCTCCATTACCCTAGTTTTGATTTGTCATGTCGTTAAATTGATATTCTAACCTACAATATATCCACGAACACCATACATAATCACAACTCCCAATCTACAAGACTACCCCCCAGTTACACCATTTTTGGTGTAGCCTTGCTCCCCTAGGATCAACCACTAGTAATATATACATTAGTACTTGCATCCATACTAAGTGGTAGTATTAATTGATTTAGCTTTGGCATGATCTTTCATATTATGGTCTTATTGATTATTGATTCAAATTAGCTTCTTGTTGGCATGTGTTTATTTGTATTATTTCACTTCAGCTCAGTTTTATATATATATTAAGTGACTTTTGATTCTCTTCATTACATTTATTTGTTGAGTTTTCATATTTTCATATTTTCCTTTTTTCTCTTTGTTTTTAGTTTTCTCTCCTCCCCTATTTCCCGGTGCTTTAGGATTTTTATTAGAAAAATATTTGCATGATTTTGTCTCTAATTATTGTGGGCTCTTTGATTCCTTATTTATGAATTCTCGAGGATATTGTGTTCTTTTTCAGATTTCCTACCCGTTGTATATTGAATTGCACACCAATGGGATCCTAATTTGAATTCAAATGGTTTATAAGAACACGAATACATTAATGTGTCTATGACAACAAGATAGACAATCAAATGACACAAATCACATTCACACCAGAGTTATATTTTCCTTTTTAGGTGGAGCACCATTTACATCAGATTTTAAAAAATCTTTATAATATTCATATATAGATGGAGTACCATTTAGCTTTGTAGATGGATTACCATTTACCTTTTAGGTGGAGCACCATTTACCTTTTTAAGTGAAGCACCATTTCTATCATATTTATAATATTCATCTTCATCATCTGATTCCTCTTTAGGTGGAGCACCATCTTCATCATATTTATAATATTCATAATCTTCACCATCTTCATCATTTGATTCCTCTTTAGGTGGAGGCCAAAGGCCAAGTGTGCCAACTTGGTCGATAAGGCCCAAAGTTACCGTTGTATATGGATCCAGATAATGATCTCTTTCCATTAGATTATGGATCGTATCATAATCCATTTTTGATGTTTCTACATATATACTTGTAATATACTGTCACAAATAGTGCAGATAAAATGCCTCAAAGCCAAGATCTTCAAACTTGAGATCGGGGTCATCCTCATCATCCTTATCATTATCACTAGCATAATGAGACATATAAGGTTGGTGAATCATAATTCTACCATTTTCTCTTATTTCTTGTTTACCACGAGTCCCCCTGTGTAGGATAAAATATCCCAATGAAACATTTAAATTGAGGCCCATTATAGTTATCTCTCATGTTAAGTATTGCATAAGATCATAAAGAGCGACTCCGATGCCATTGCTCCACCACGACAATGAAGAAATAATATTAATTTTTCTCTTGTATTCTCTTGATTTAAATAGGCATACTTTTCATTATTAGAGTGACACTCTCTTCATCTAGTGGTTTACCTAAGAAAGCACTCTCCCGCATGAAATAGTGATAGAATACTTGACCCAACTTGGGTCTTCTTCTTGTTCTTCTTCATCATCAATGACTACTTTATTTGGTACTTGAAATGGTAATTTTGGAATACTTGGATTTGTATCCATAATAGATTGTTCCTCCTATTCATATATAATGATATATCATCAATGTAATATTCATTAGTCACTCTTTAACAACGAGAATCGATATTAGTTGTGCACCTATAATAACACTTAGACAGAGACTTAAAAACTTGATCAAATTTTTATTTTGATCAAGCCAAGAAAGTTTGACTTGTTTTCTGGATCTACTTAATTATTCATACTTTTCAATTCCAAAATTTATTATTTTAATTATCTCACTCAAAACCTTTTTTAAAATAGCTCGCAAAACCATGATATCAAACATTCCAAAATCAAATAAAGAATCAAACATTTGAGATTCTTCCTCTCTTGTCTCGATTTAATGTCTGTTCAATTCTTGTTCTACCGCAAATGCAATGTATGCATTAGGTTTGACAATCATGATGTTAGCAAACATACCAAAACTAAGATCAACTTGCACTAGTTGTGGGAGATGTAAGAATCAAAATATATAACAATTTTTTTTCCTTTCGATGTGTATGCAAGGCACCAACTATTTTACTCGTTTGCATTAAACTAAAGCTTCCTTATTACATATGTGCTCTGCGAGAAAGCACATACACTAATTACTTGGAAGATAATTCTTAGAAGCATACTAGATTAAATGAATTATTTTTTCACCTGCTATTGAGCCCATACCGCCTCCCGTGAACTTGAAATCCATAACTCCTAGTGCAACAAGTAATACCATTTACTTGACCTATGCCTGTTTGAATAGCGTTGAGTAAACATATTTATTTTTAATAGGAATCGTTATAATCTTCATAAGATATATCTTCTATATAAGTATCTTTTCTAGTTAGATTTTGATTCTGATCAAACTCTAAAGAAACATAATCTTTGTAAGATATATCTTCTATATTATCTTTATTTAGAGTTTGATTAGTATATACATTTTGATATATATTTTGATCATTTTCTTGCTGATATAAATGGCTATAATCTCTACAATATTTTTCTTCTATATTACAAAATTCTTCTTCTGTATTACAAAAATATTTTCCTATATTACACAATTCTTCTTCTACATTATATATAGAAGGCTCTTCCTTCTTACAAAGTATACTATGGTTCTCAACTTCCGACTCTATCACCTCTGAATTATTAGAACCAATTGTTTTTTCTAATTTGACTGTACTCCGAAGATCCCTTCTTCAAAAAGGGAGAGAAATTTTTTCGATTTCAAAATCCAAATTATTATGGAGATAGCATTCCTTTATTTCATGAAATACATCCTCATGAAATGTTCTAAATGCGTTTGTGTTCTTAGATGACTTAGAGGGGTCGTCAATAAACATGTTATAGTTCTCAACATAGTCTTGTTCTATTTTCAATAAATGTATCTCCATTACCTGCAATTCATCCCCTACGTCAGCTATTTTTTGACGTAATTCGTAAGGTATATGTATAGTTTCCACTTGTTCTTTTATAGAGGAAGATTGAATAAAATCAATTTTTTCAAACCTTTAAAAGAAAGTAAACTATATTTATCAAGAAAATTCTCTTTATATCCATTAAAATTAAAATAAAGCAAACTTTCTTTATCTCTAAAAAAATCTACAATATATCTATATATATATAGTCTAGAAAATATCTATATACTTTTTGATATAGTTCGTTCCACCTAGAGATTTTATCTTTTATTTTTATACCTATTTCAACCATTAATAGTTTAATCATTTCCAAACTTGTACAAATAATGTCTTGCAACATCTCAATAGGTGATTGAGAATCAACATAAACATAATGTGTCAAATATTCTTATCTATCGGAACCCTAAGGATATTCACGGTAATATTGTTGAATCCAACTAACGTTTTAAACGTCTTATCAGACTTATTATAATATTCATGAGAAATTACTTCGTAAAATAATTTCAAAATCTCTCGAACTGCAATTCTACAATGTTAAAAAATGCAAGATTATATTTTTTTTATCTAGAAGGTATAGAGAAGAGAAATTTGCATCCATGGGGCACCAAGTACTAGAATCAATTAAAAGATCAATTTGATCTGAACTAGTCATTAGCATAGTTTCTCCACATTTTGGACAAACACCTTTGAATTCTTCTACTAACAATTTAGTATATGTAACGTTATCACAATTTTCGCATAAAACCCATAAATGTTTATATTTTTATCGAATCTGTGTTTTTTGAAATTTTCTTCAATATAGTCACGATCCTTGTTTTCTTCACCCATTTTACTTGTCTCCTTTATTTCATCGTTAATGTACAACTTTTAAATTTTACACAATAGCATAATTAAATATTGAAATAGATACTTTGAATTGTTGGATTGGAAGTCCATTCTACTGTATTATCTCATTTACCTTCTTCGTGGACAAAGCTGATTTACGAATTAGCTATCATCTAGATAGATTAGAAGAAATTAGATAAATCTGTTAAATCATGAAGATTTAATTTATTTTGTCCAAAACAACATTTTGGTTGTGGACTAGAAGAAATTGTATCCCTTCCGAACCAACCCCCCATCGAATGATCCATGATTTATATCTAGAGGTAAATATTTCTACCTAGGTATATATTCCCATCCATTCCAATCTTAAAAGATTGGGCCGAGTTTGGTTTGATTAAGGGACCAAACAGACAAAATTACATTGATTACTTACTTGATTACAAAGTATCAATCGTATCAAATTTAAATTGTATCTCTTTCCATACTTCACAAATGGAAGCTAATTCATGACTCCATTTAGTAGCTTCACAAATCACTTCATTACCTTCACAAGCGAGATCACATCCTTCATTACGGCTTGTACACAAGCTCATAATGTGACCCGATTAGCTATTGCACCAGTGCATTTCCCAAGGGTGTCCCAAATTTCTCCACCAAACCGTAATGTCTGTAATCATCCCCAAAGATCTCGGTCGGAAGCAGGCATATGCCAACCGTGAATACCTCCTGAAGCTATAGGTAGGACAACGGACATAGAGAACCAATATTTAGTGAAATAAATACCACAACTTTGGTCTTGTTCAATAAAATAATCACACAATAAATCAACAAAACCCAAAGTTACTTCTCGTTATCCCAGAAGGTTTCGAATTAGCTCCTCCGGATCGCATTTATCCTGATATTAAGGAAAAGATAGGGGATCTTTATTTTCAGAACTATCGGTCTAATCAAAAAAATATTATCGTAATAGGTCCTGTTCCTGGTCAAAAATATAGTCAAATGGTGTTTCCCATCCTTTCACCAAATCCTGCTACTAATAAAGCAGTTCACTTCCTGAAATATCCTATATATTTGGGTGGTAATAGAGGAAGAGGACAAATTTATCCCGATGGGAGCAAGAGCAACAATACAGTATATAACGCTTCAGCAACGGGTAGAATAAGTAAAATTGCACGTAAAGAAAAGAGTGGATATCAAATAACTATTGATAATCCAATAGACGGTCGACAAGTGGTTGACTTTGTACCTCTCGGACCGGAACTTCTGGTCTCAGAAGGTGAATTCATTAAGGCAGATCAGTCGTTAACGAATAACCCTAATGTAGGTGGATTTGGTCAGGAAGATGCAGAAATAGTACTTCAAGATCCTTTACGTGTTCAAGGTCTTTTATTATTCTTAGCATCTGTCATTTTGGCACAGATATTTCTGGTTCTTAAAAAGAAACAATTTGAGAAAGTTCAATTGGTCGAGATGATTTTTAGTTATATAAAAATTTAAGTTGTCTGAAAGATTAAAATCTCCGTCTTATAGAGGCTAATGCAATCATAAATCATATAAAATAAAAATTGCAAAATCAATTCATACCCCTTCGGAGATGGAGATCCTTTCATTCGACCCTTCCTCTCTTCAAATAATATCATATGAACATTACGAAATATAGATATATGTATATCTTGCATAAGGAGTGACTCCGGAACAGACTTACTGAACAGTCCCTTATTCATGTTTGACATTACAAATTAATATACATGTAATCTTTTCTGGTATTATTTTTATGGATTATCCAATTTTGAATATACAAATAGACTTATTAAAATAAAGAAAGATAAGACCTTACCCTTCTTTGAGTTCGAAGAAGGGTAAGGTCTTATCTTTCTAAGTTTTCACTTTCGTGTGTACAGTATTCCTCATAGATATGAAATACATTTTATTATCTATAGGGATGATCCTAATCCGGAATAAGAACCATAGAAAAAGATACCTATTAAACCAATCACGAGAATACCAGTTAAAGTACCTATCAACCAAAGAGGGATCCTTCCGGTGGTATCAGCCATTTTTCTTACTTCCTTTCAAATTTTATTAAGTAGTCATGCTCAAGACATAAACAATTATTATATTGAGTATTAGTTTTTTCCAAATTGGGTGAGAAAGAATATTCTACACTGTTCCTAATTGAAAAAGTAATTAGAGAATAGAACGGCAAGTACAAAAATGAGTAACAACCCCCAATAGAGGCTGGTACGATTCAATTCAACATTTTGTTCGTTCGGGTTTGATTGTGTCATTAGATAGCTCCGTGATTTAGTTTATATAGAGTTTATCGCTGTATGAATTGCATTGCTGATATTGACCCCAAGAAAAAAACTGTAGGTACAGCTAGTCCGTGAACGGCCAACCATCTAACTGTAAAAATTGGATAGGTTCTATCTATAGTCATTAGTACCTCCTAAAAAGATCTAGATCTAGTAAATTCATCTAGTTGCTCTAATGAATCGAAACGACCAGTTACTAATGGAACCTCTTGTCGACTTTCTGTGAAATATTCATTCGGCCGAGGGCTACCGAATACATCATAAGCTAAACCCGTACTGACAAATAACCAACCTGCAATGAATAGGGAAGGTATAGTAATGCTATGGATAACCCAGTATCGAATACTGGTAATAATGTCAGCAAAAGCGCGTTCTCCCGTATTCCCAGACATGCTAAGCTCCACTCCATATATTATTATAAAGTCAAGGGGAATTTGGTCCCATGAAAGAGAGAGATCAGAAAATGGAAAACTACTGATATCTTCTACAATCCTTGTTTTATTGTCAACATTATACCAAAGGTATATTTGAAGTATACTGAACCAGTATAACTAGCCTTCTTCTAACATAGCAATACAATTTTGGTTAGGTTAATATCGAAAGGGAGTGGGATAGAATGATTCTGCCATCACAAATCTCCGACTCTGTTTGGTTAACTAAATCCATCTCTTTGTTTTTTTATTGGTTTTTTTGCTCAATAGAAATTAGATAATCCCAGTATGTTTCATGATACGTCCGGAAAATATCATGTCTAAAAATTGTATTGTAACAATTGAACATATGAATTATGGAAAAATGAATTTCGATTTCATCTGAGCAGTAATCATTGTACTGGTTTTCGGTTATACAGGTGGCTGTATAACTAGAATACATTAATGTCACTTCAAGAAGTGGATCATTAGTGTTACTGTATGTAATAGTATCGTTGGTGAAGTTATGCCGTGAACTTAATGGTTCATTAACATAGTAGAAATACAAATATACTAATTGAGGAATACTTTCTATATTATAGATAATCTTATTTGATTCATAAATAAATTAAAAATATTGGTTGACATACAGATATGAATCATGTTATACTGTTTAACAACAAGCGTATATGCTTGGGAGCTTCTAATGATTAAATAAACCAAGTTCTAACCATGACCGCAATTCTAGAAAGACGCGAAAGCGCAAGCCTATGGAATCGTTTTTGCGATTGGATCACTAGCACCGAAAACCGTCTTTATATTGGCTGGTTTGGTGTCTTGATGATTCCTACCCTATTGACTGCAACCTCTGTATTCATTATTGCTTTCATTGCAGCTCCTCCAGTAGATATTGATGGTATTCGTGAGCCTGTTTCCGGTTCTCTTCTTTATGGAAACAATATTATCTCCGGTGCTATTATTCCTACCTCTGCAGCCATTGGTCTGCATTTCTATCCCATCTGGGAAGCAGCTTCTGTTGATGAATGGTTATATAACGGCGGTCCCTATGAGCTAATCGTTCTACACTTCCTACTTGGTGTAGCTTGCTACATGGGTCGTGAGTGGGAGCTTAGCTTCCGTCTAGGTATGCGTCCTTGGATTGCTGTTGCATACTCAGCCCCTGTTGCAGCTGCTACTGCTGTTTTCTTGATCTACCCTATCGGTCAAGGAAGCTTTTCTGACGGTATGCCTCTAGGAATCTCTGGTACTTTCAATTTCATGATCGTGTTCCAGGCTGAACACAATATTCTTATGCATCCATTTCACATGTTAGGTGTAGCTGGCGTATTCGGCGGCTCTCTATTTAGTGCTATGCATGGTTCCTTGGTAACTTCGAGTTTGATCAGGGAAACCACCGAAAATGAGTCCGCTAATGCAGGTTACAAATTTGGTCAAGAAGAAGAAACTTACAATATTGTAGCTGCTCACGGTTATTTCGGCCGATTGATCTTCCAATATGCTAGTTTCAACAACTCCCGTTCTCTACATTTCTTTTTAGCTGCTTGGCCAGTAGTAGGTATCTGGTTTACTGCTCTAGGCATCAGCACTATGGCATTCAACTTAAATGGATTCAATTTCAACCAATCTGTTGTTGATAGTCAAGGTCGTGTAATTAACATTGCTAAATGGTGCCCCATATATCTATATAGGGGGTTAGGCCTATAGATCTACAAGGATGAGGGTTATTGATAGGGTTATATAGAGTTTAGTTGGCACTCGACCCCCACTCTCTACATGGGTCGAGGCACCCTTTAGACTCTATAATCTATATATGGCAACCCCCACCTCCCCTATATATCTATATCTAACCATATCCCATATCTTGGGGATAGTGAGGACGAGGACTTCCCTATACCCATGAGAAGGGGGCATATAGATCTATATATAGAGAGAGGGGGCCTCGACCACTAGATCGAGGGCCCCTCTCTCTCTCTATGGGACACTCTCATAGTTCCCTCCCGCCAACGAGAGGAGGGAGAGGGCCTCTATCTATATATGGGGGATCCTATATATATAGGGCCCCTATCTCCCCTCTATTCTATGGAGGGGGTGTGGCACTCCTCGCCCCTACCCTCTATATCTCCTCTCTAGAGTAGGGGGCCTATAGATCTTATATCTATTCAAGCCTCCCGACGGCCTACTAGATATAGCTTAATTGGGCCTTATATCCCTAGTTTGGGGGAAAACAAGAGAGAATTATATTATAATCTAGAAGATTCTGGAATATTCTAGAATACGTAGGGGGTTCTAGTCATAGTTCTAGGATCCCTCTATATTTAAGAGTAGAATTTATTGGTTTAAGAGTATCCGTATGCAAAAGAATAATTAAAGAATTTAAAGAGCATTTAACATTTATCACTTGTTGCATCCATTATAAAGATAAGTGTTAGGAAATTTTCATATACTAATCTACTTCCCAACTTGTATTGAGAGTTAATTTTTAAGATTTTTCCATTCAAGAATGTCTAATTGGGACAAGCCCCTAAATCTAAACATTATTTTTATTGTTTTTGTAGTCATTAAATCACACACTTACTAACATACATGAAGCCTCTAGATATTTCATTTATATGCATGATTCTTAAGCAAAAGGATTAGTCATTAACACCCCTTTAATTTTATTTGACATTACTTTTATCTTTTTAATCTTTATTGATTGTTGTTTGTGATTGATAACTTATAGTTTTGTATACCATCGATATCTTACTCGGCTCCGATTTCATTATTTTATTCTTTTGACTCTCTGTACATGAACGCCCATTAGGGACAGGGAGTGCTTGGGCGCCTCTTTGTATCCTCTAGGTGATTTTTTCCTCTTTCTCTTTTTCTTATCTTTCAGGTATTACTTATTTATTGTCTTCTTTTATTACTTCTTTTAAGTTAATGACAAAACTTAAACAAAGGAATCATATATATATATTGTAGCCACTTATAGTTTGATCAAAAACTTTATTACTAACATTGTACTAGCTATTCTACTCCCTGAAAATTGATGACACTTCATCAATTAGGAACTTTTCCCCTTCAATCCCTCTTAATTGACCATTATACGTTAATTAAGACTCATATCTTGTACTTGACTAATAAATATTCTTATTAGCTAGCTCCCACTTCCAACACTTTCAAAATTGATCAAAACCTCCTCTGGATGCTCCCAGAAAGCTACCTAAGCCTACTTGGGATCCATAATTAATCATACAAGATTAATTAGTCTCTAATCCTAGTCAAATCTTACTTTGACTTGCTAAAAGTGCTTTTTGGACTTACCTTTTGTCCCACATGCATCCAAAACATCCCTTTCTTGAAATCAAAAAACTATAAATAGACCCCTCCTCCTCATTTCTAAGAACACTTCTCCTCCTCTAACATAAACTATAGGAAAATAGGATTAGAGTATTTCTTCCATTGTTATTATGTTATTACCTTCCATTCCATATTCAAAACTCAAGCTTGGGTAAATGAGGGGAACCATATGGTCTTGTAGACATTAATGGCGAGCCTTCACTCTCAAACCCTTGAGCATCAAACAAATAAATTTGATTGCTAGGATCTTCATAGGTTCATGTTTTGTAGCATTCAAAGAGTAGAGAGTGGATTTATACATGTTTAGTTTGATGTTTTGTCAAAGTAATGATACATGCATAGGAGTAGCTCTTGTTTATCTCTTATCTTGATGGTTCATAGTTGAGTTAGTAAAGCTTTGAGGTTTCTTTAGTGTTCTAACCTCATTTCTATAGATTTTCAAACTTACTCATGTTCACATATGGCACGCCTGGTGGGACCTTACTCCATGGTCTCTAGAAGTTGTTTTTCAAGATTTTTACTTCAAGTTCTAACCATTTCCATGCATTTTGAAGGTTAACTAGTGTAGTTTCAAGCTTTTGATAATCTTAAAATTAGTAAATATTCCTTTTGCATGCATATTTATTGGGTTTATGTTAGAAGTTGAATTAAAAGGCAAGAATCTAACTTGTTTGTAGTTTTAGATTTTTGTTTCTCATCTTTTTTTGTGGTTTTTCAGGCCCGTGCGTAGGTTTTCTTGAGGGGCGCTCACATGTCAAAACTTAGGTGCACTGTTTGATAGCATGCATACACGTCCCTAGGAATGCACATATGTTTCCCTAGCCATGCACATGTTACCCTGTATTTTTGACCCCCTGTCAAGAATTTAAACCAAAATCATGCATATGTCATGAGTAGCGTGCACATGATTGCATACACGCATATACGTCTTGTGGTACGTGCATGTGTTTATTAAACTTTGTGTCAACTCACCTTTTACCTTGAACACCCATATGTTTTCTAAGGCATGCACATGCTTAAAAGAGAGCACAGGTGTCATTCTACCTGCACAGTTTAATTACCTTTGTCTTTTCCACATATTTGTGCACTTGTCATTTGAGGTGTGCACATGTTGTTAGGAGCACGCACATGTCATAAAGGGCACACATGTATTCTTTGTTAAAATAAAGTTTTGTTCTAACACTTGCAGGGGTTGATTCTTTGGAGTTTCTGACACTTATACAAGTTTTGATTGATACTAATCAGTGGTTTTACAAGTTGCATTGATAATATTGTAGTTTTTTTATAACTTTACTTAGTTGAGTTGATGAATGTTGCCTTGTTATTTATAAGGTTTTGAAACGTGTATGCTCTTACCTCGCACCTTCTAGGTGATCTTGGGAAACCAAAAATGTTTCAAATACCTTCTTTATACTTTCACAAACACTTTAATTAATATTTCTAACAAGAAATAACTTCAAATTTGGTTTTAAAATAACTTACTTTTCACAATTTGATTGAGTTTTTTCCATTTTTCACAAGATTAGTGAGGTATTTTGTTGTGTATGCTCTTTCCTTGCGTCTTAGGATGATCTAGGAAATCAAAAATGACATTCTATCTCCTTTATATGATGATTTGATCACTTGGAAAATTACTAATCTTTGTTTGAAGGACCAAATATAGTGTGTCAAAGAATCGGATCCTAAACAAAGGCTAACTCATTTCTTGTAGGTTGTCAAACAAAGTGTGAAAAAAAAACCACATTAAGCTCGAAAGATTAAAAAAATACACCATATTCAACACACTTGATTTGCAGGTTCGGATAAGGGTACGCCCCGTCTGCTTTAAACTAGGACATAACCCCCTTGGCATAAGCCTTAAGCTACAACAAAGGGGGTGGTCCTAGGAACCCCAAAGTAGTCCATGTAAGAGGGAACCTTGTGGACAAAATGGGAAGTGCTCCACTTACCCACTTGACTAGATTTTACTTGTGAGTTTAGCACCAAAACATTCTCCGTTGTGACCCTAGTGAAATATACGCGTGAACACAATCATTGTTCATTATATTTGAAGGGGGTAAAGTAAATTTAGGATACTCCAAGATTAGTTAGTGCAATTTTCTTAGTAAATCAAGCTCACAGAGGGTGTTTATAGTACCTAGTTGAAGGAACCACCTAGGAAAGCCATATTGTCTTGGTGCCCACTTTGTTGTATCAAACCATCTTGTTTTATAGAGATCTCATGAAGTAAGAAATTTCTTGGATTCAAAACCTTGTTTTTAGAACATGGTAAGAGTCCACTTAATTTGAAACTAAGTGATATTCATCACAAAACTCACAAAAGTGTTATTTTATTGTAGTTCTTCACCTACCCTAAGGTAAGGTGAAACTCAGCCGAAGTTACACTTAGTTTGTTTCATCACCACTTGGTCTACACCTTTGTTATCTTGCTTCCCATTTGGGAAAAAAGAGAGACAAAATGTGCGGGTATCACTAGAAATAATCATGTCCACCACTTTTATAGTCTACTTGCATGACTAGGCTACACTGTTGGAACACAATTGTTGAAATTGTGAATGGTACGTCATCATGTTCTAGTAGGCCCTATGTCTCAAACTCATATTGAGACACATTATCGACGTAGTTAGGCTTGATTCACCTTTTGATCTCCCTTAGATGTGTTACTTTTTTCGCATTACATCGACACAATTATGGCTCGTTCCTCATGAAAATGATCTAAGTGTCTGCATTGTGGTGTTGTTTTGCATACATCTTAACAAATCCCTAGTATATTTGCACTTAGTTTGTTTCAAACATTACCTCAAATCTTAAAGAGTGGTGGTTACATTTTTTGTGTATCGTATCCATACTATTTCAGTGCTAAAACCTTGCTTTCTCTTGAAACTTGGTTAACATACCTTAGTAGTATTGTTGTGTTGCTTACATACGTAATTTATACCTTTTAGGACTTAGGTCTTGCTTGTTTCTAAAATTCGTTGTAGCATCCTTTGGTTGGGAGTCACATCTACCCCTTGCTAATACTTACGCCACATTCACTTTGAACTTAACATAAGTTTTGACATTGAGTTGATCATTTATATGTCAAACTACCATTGAGAATAATAAGGTGTAAATTATTGGTTGATTGACTGGTTTACTCATAGGCTTACGTGATTGTTCCTTGTGTGATAATAGTTGCATAGACTTATATCTAGGAAAATTCATTAGATTCTTTAGGCAACTATTGATCAACCATAGTGGAGACGGAAGTGATTCATTTGAAGAGAAACACACCCTTTATCTCGCTCGCTTCGATGAACTACTATATTATAATAGAGATAAAGTACTCGCACGAGTCCTAGAACTAGGATCCAAATTACCAAAGGAACGTAAAATGGCTATCAAAACCATTAACTCAGAAGGGGAAGAGCCATAATGACCTCCCCTTATTGACTTGGATAATCCTTTTGACGGAGGATATGCTTCCATTTTTGGGACTCGTAATAGAAAATTTGAGAGTGAAGGGCCAAAACAAATAGATGGTTCTCAGAGACCATACTTTAAAGCCTCTCGCCAAGTTAAGATTGAATGTGAACCTAAGGAATTACCTCTTCCTCACTATGATGAAGAATATCCTCAAGCCGAAGAAGAGGTTATACAAAGGCAGATATTAAAGCTTTGTTAAAAGTTAGTGAAATTGGGTTCCTCAAGCAAGAGTACATGTAAGGAAAGACTTAAAACCAAATCTGGTGAATTTCACACCGAACCTTATGACGATGAAATGTTAAAGGTTACTTGAGTGAACAGACCATCATCCCCTGCAAAAGAACAAACATCACACAATAGTTTCAATCCATGAAGAAAATGCTTACAACTCTCCAAGAGAGTAACGTAGGTCATAGTAAGTACCAATACAAATAACTATGTCCTTATCCCTTTGAGAGAGACATGTTACAAATACCATTCCCTAAAAACTTTGATTGTCCTAAGTTCAAAAAATATAAAGGTAAAGGTGATCCTCATGATCATATTAAAGACTTCTACATGGCTTGCCAGAAGTAGCTTTTAGTGACAACTATCTCATACGTTTTTTCCCTCACAGTTTAGGAGGACAAGCACTAGAATGGTTCCTCCACATACCTAAGGGAATGATCACAACATGGCCCACACTAGCTGAAATGTTTGTGTGTCATTTCTCTTTTAACATGGAGAGTGACATTACCATGGTAGATCTTTGCAACACAAAACAAAAACCAAATGAGACCTTTGCTAGTTTCTTGCAGTGATGGTAGGGGTTAGCAAGTCATTTCCCTTGTCCCATTCCAAAAAGAAAATGGTCAGCATATTTGTTCCAAACTTGAATCAAGACATAGCCTTTCATCTACAAATGCACTGTGTCACTAACTTCGAAGAAGTTATTAAGAAGGGAAGCCAAATTGAGAAGGATATCATAACAAAGGGAACGATCAAGCCCTTTTCAAAAGATAAACACAAGTCAAAATCTACAGAAAAACCCAAGTTTTTCAATAAGAACAAGAATGTCATCGGAGACAACATCACCAACTCCAAAAGAGTCCAAGTTGTACAAAATAATCCGCTCTTGAAGCCTACATAAGGAACTCATCCAAAAGTGGCCCCAAACGAATGTTTACACCTTTAATGGAATCATTATCTACCATCCTTAAACAATTGGATGTTGTAAACATGGTACAATATCCAACCACAACAATACCTTATCTAGATGATGTACCTAAACCAAAGTATGGTTCAAATAACATGAATACTATGACTTTCACTGTGTTAAAGGACACAAGACCAATAGATGTCTGAAGTTGTGGCATTTCATTCAAGATCTTATTGAAGAAGGCAAGATTGAGGTGGATTCACTTGAATTGGGATTAGGACAAGGTAAAGGTCCTAATGAGAAGATGGGAATATTTAAACAACCTTTTCCACAACATAATAAATAAGGAAATAAGAAGTTAGATCTAGGTCAGTCCTCTAATGACTATAGAAATGTTAACTATGTGTATCCATCAAACAATAATATTTTTGATTCCCTCATAGTTTGTATATGTTCATCTAGTGAACAAGTAAACACTATTAGGATCTTAGGTGATAGTTTTGTTGTGGGAACGGTTGGGTTTTAAAATGGTACTTTAATTAAAACCACAGTTAGGGGAAAAAAAGTCCCTCCATTTTATGGGAGAGGTTCCCTTATTGAAAGCAAGAAACAAAGCTTATATACAAGTGTACACTTTCATCTTAAGGCTGGACATCTGACATCTAGAAATGACTTTAACCAAAATAGCTTATCAATAAAAATGAATACAAGAAATGAAAAGAGGAAAGAGCATAATATAATAGCACTTTCAGGAAATATAGATAGTGGAGTATAACCCTATACATGTTGAGAAAGAGTAATACGGAACAAAATCATTCACATTCATAGCATAAGATATCATTCCATAGACACAAAATTCCGAAATCATATCAATAAGAACACAAAGTTTCTTATTACATAAGATAAATGATCCATAGATTTTAGGTAAGCAAGAAGAGATAATAGATGAGATAGAGAGAAAGGGGAAATTCTTCTGTATTGATTGCTTTCGATTCTATTTACACTTCAAAAGTATCAGAGTCCAACCCTTTGCAATGAGCCAAGCTCTTACATTTATAGATGAAGCCAAGAGAGGAGAAGAAGAGAAGGAAGAAAATCTGATTTGGCACCCAACCACCAACCATCAATGCCCCTATAAATCCACCTACAATTTGTCAAATCTAGTTTTGCATGTCTTTGGCGTGCTGAAGAAGGAAGGATGGAAGATCGGATCAGATTTGATCTGTTTTAAAGCAACCAGATCCCACATTAATGGCTGAAAGACGTTTTCTAGATTTCCAACCATCAACTCTTGCTGAAAATAATATTTTATGCTTCCATGGTGTAGAGGAGACCAAGACCTTTCCAACAGTATAAAATTTGTCAAATTTTGAGCACTGGAGCGAAAGTTATGCTCATTCGAATATTTGAATCGAATCCGTACAAAAATGGCAAAAATGCAAAAATGGATCCGTGGGCCCGAAATTGGAATTGCGCCCTTAACGCAAAAGATGCAAAAGTGCAAAAATTCCCCACAACCCCAAAAGCCCGTAACTTCACATTTTGCATTTGGGTCTAACACGTGGCGTTACCTGAGTGGTAATGGAGTCGTGGCTTACTTTATAATTTTACTTCTTTTTGAAACAAGGTTCAAAACATCAAAGTTCCCACCAACCCACCGAACCACTTTGACTTTTGATGTGGGCTCAACATTTGATTTTTTCCCTCTTGGAAATAAGGCACAAAATCTCAAAAGGCTCCACTGCACGCCTTCCCAAAAGCTTTATGCCTGACCCGGGACACGTGGAGGCTTCCCTCTCATTTGAAGACTCACTTTGTATTTGCCTCTTGAAAGAGCGCCGAAGAGACACATGGCTCCTTCTGCTACCTCACCTTGTTTTTCTATGTTTTGGATAATTCTCTTTTTGTTTAGTGGGCCATATGTCGGGTTACGGACACATGGAAGCTTCGCGCTTGTTTGGGGGCTCGCTTTGTATTTCACCTCTACAGTTGCGCCGAGTTGACACATGTGGTTCTTTCCACTGGCCTTAGACCTTTTAACAGCTGATTTAACTTTTTTAAGGCTCTGAACATGTGGAAAGTTGGCGCTCATTTGGGGTCTTTCCTTTGGGTCTCACTTCTGAATTTGCACCGATAAGGCACGTGTCAAGTCTGCGTAAACTTGGGATCCTTCTTTGAACTTGGCATTTGGAGGTGCACCATTGGGATGCGTGGAGGATTCCACCATCTCTTTATACTTACCCAATTTGGGCCTCGATTGAATACTGCCTTTCTTCATACGAGACCAAAAATCCAAAAGTGACCCGACGACCTGCCTTTCCACATCCAATCAGAGATGTCCACGCACTTTTGGATGCTGGGGCTAAAAATTGACAGGGAAGATATGCCCGTTACTCGCAACTATGGAAAAATATAGAGAGGGAAAACTCCACCATTTACACCCAAAAAAACAAACTGCTCCTTGTGGAAAGAAGAACTGTAAACCATACCAAGCTCGATGTGATCCACGGCCATAGAAAAGGATTTGACAATTTCATTCAAATGGAGGAAACAATTTTCAAGGATCTAGACGGGAACCATGCATACTGAAAGATTCTAAATTAATAGGGCAATTTTTCAAATGAGCACCAGTTCTTCAAAGCACTAAGTTTTCTATCTCTTCGGGCTTGTCACTCTGCTCAAACATCTCTCAAAGGCACCAACTCAAAAATTTTGAAAGCTTGACTTGAAAAAAGAGGGGAATTTTGAGGGTGACAACATGCACGCGATGTGCTCTGTTAGTGATCCCAAAACCTCCTCTACCTATTCCTTAGGAAGTTCAATATGACTTATTAGAACAATTGGAGAAAACAACGGCTAAGATCTCAATCTTATACCTCCTCAAAATATTGAATTTTCATTAGAAAATACTATATAAAATGCTTCAAGGATCAGGAGTATCCACATATGTAGATCATATACACCTTCAAGTAAAGGTTGAAAATCTTAATCCCAATGACTATATCTCCTTCGATCGAACAAAATCCCGCGTAATAATCCTAAACACAACCTACCTTTGTACATACAAGTCTTTTTTACTCATCGTAAGATAAAGAGAGTGTTTGTGGATGACGGATCCAATCTAAATATTTGTACATTGAAGCTTGTCAAGAAGTTAGGCCATACATAAGCAGATTTGGATGCTAAGACCATTATGATCATGACTTATGATAATGAAGAGCATGAGTCAGTAGCATTACCATAGTGATCCCAATGGAAGTGGGGCCCACATATCATGATACAAAGTTCCATGTCCTTGACTTGTAACTTTTGTATATCATGCTCCTAGGTCACCCATGGATTCATACCTTACATATCATTCCTTTGACCTTCCATTGATGTATCGAGCTATGTCACGGAGGACACACAATTACCATCCTAGATTATCTAGAACCATTTACACATTGTAGAGCACTACATAACTTTTCTCAAGAAACATATGAGTGTCAATCTACCAATATTATTGTCCCTTTACGAATTGTGGCTCTAAAGGATTGTATAGATCTAAATACTTTGACTCCTTACAATCATAATTTTCCTTCATTAGTCAATCCCTTTACCTCATGGGAAGTAATGTTTGGAAAATATGGTCCAAATGATAAATTCGATCTTCAACAAGATCTTTTGATATATGATCTTTCAGTGTCACCTAAGACATGTGGCGTAGACCATAATTTTAGTTCAAAATCACTCAGGACAATTTCCCTAAAATTTTTGAGAGGTTTGTTCCTAATGGTCTCTTGTCAGATTAAAAGATGCTAGATACACCTACCATTTGGGTACTTGAACGAAAGATGGCTTCATGTCACCAAACTCCATAGTATATTAAGGGTCCCCGCATGATGCATGTCATGGGTTATAAGGGATTTAGTTGTGGCACCAATGAATAAGGAAAATTAGAGCCCATTACTATTCCTATAAGTCAAACAAACATGGCCTTAGTATCAGACCTCATGACGATCCACCCTCAGCGATAGATGCTACCTCTTCTGAACATGAGGATAATTCATCTCATTAAGAAAATGACATAGATTCCTAATGTACCTTATACAAGGACCTTGCATGTACCGATTATTTTTTAGATTCAGTTATCTTCACCCTTTCTGGAGCCAATTCCCAAGCCAATTACCAAGTCATCCTTGTATAACCCAACCTTATTGATTGGGATCAACAATTTCACATGTCGGTCGATTTATTTGAGAATGATGAGGTAATCGTAGAGTTCATGGGACTTAGAGATACCATTCCAAACAGTGATCATAAGAAGGGTTTCTCCATTAAATTGGATGCATGTGCATATTTTGGGAGAAGGCAGAATTGAGTGGTCGCTTAAACAAGAAAATAGAAACCAAGGGAAAAAGTAATACAAAAAGGCTTGTAGAAAGAATAAGCATAAGTCCCATAGTGAAAAACTCTTTGAGGCACTTGTGGATGAACAAATAGAAGAATCAACAGAAAATATAATTCCACCATGTGAGGATAAAACTCTCTTTGACCCACCTATATAAGTGGATCTTACTCTCCCCGATCCATAGGGATCCAAAATAACTCTACTTCATCAAAATCAGTCAGCACAAAGAAAGAAAAACAAAAACGGAGGTTCTATCTTTTAAGTAACAGGACCACCACCCTATGTAGGGCAGTGGTTACGTAACCATCACCCACCAAGGATGCGGCCCCGGGACCGCCGATCTACATAAAGTGAGGTCCCGGCTATTACGGACAAAAATAAAATCTGAAATGAACAACCTCTGAATTTGAAAGGATGTTTGTTTCTCTTCTCCTCCATGACCTTTCCCATTCTCCAGTGCACGGGAGGACATGAGAAAGGCTATAAATACATGTTGTAGAGGAGAAACAAAGATCATCGAAGCATGAAAGCAAGTGAGCAAGAAATTCTTAGTGTTGGAATTGTATTTTGTAGAAGAAAGGAGTGTGAGACAGAGCAAGCAAGTAATTGAGAGGAAGTGTAGGGATATTATCTACTTCTCTTTCATACTTATTGTAATTTTTGTACTTGTTGATTTGAATTGGCCAATAAAAGTGGGAAGAAAGAGAAATTTCCCTTCCCGACTGGTTTTTCCTCCTTTGGGGTTTCCAAGATAAAATTGTTGGTGTTTTGTGAGCTTATATTCTTCCCTTTCTTGTAATTATTGATTCTAAGCATAAGCATGATTCATTCACTAGCTATCTCTATTATTTTCTAATAGAAAGTAAACAACAATGATTAAATTGTGATTTTGTGAATAATTCCAAAGTTGAAGAGTTTACAAATCATTTTGGTATCAGAGATAACAATTATCCAGGATCATTGTATTCATTCTTGGATTTGTAAGACAGTGACGATATCTAAAGGCAAAGAGGATTTACCTTGCGATCCAAAATTTTCTACAAAGAAGTGGAAACAGAGAATTTGGGGACAAATGGAAGAAGAAAACTTGGTTCATAGAATCGAGATGCTGGAGACCATGATGGATAAGATGTTTAAAAGGTAAGAAGAGCTTGTTGATTTATAGAAGACAACTTCTATCAAACAATACTCCATGGACTCAGTGGTTTGGGGCTTAGCTAAAAATTTTGGCATAGGAAGGAGCCACCATGAGGAAATTTATGGGGAAGAGCATGAAGAAGAGACTTCTAACACAAGAGAAAAGGAAAAATCTGATCATACTCATTTTAAAGTTGAAACGAAAGTTGATATTAAAAGCTTTGAAGGACAAGTAGATGCGAAGTTGCTTGATAAATGGTTAAAATAGTTAGAAGTCTACTTTAGCATCCATAATGTCACTGAGGCATAGAGGATCACCTTTGCACGTCTCAAAATGGAAGGACACGCTCTGGTTTGGTGGGAAACCCATCTAGCCACTTGTGAAAAGAAAAAGCGTCCTATTGTGAAATCTTGGCAAGAATTTAAAGAACTACTTAGAGCTAACTTCTATCCTATTGGCCATAAGACTGACCAAATGATTAAATGGCAGTATTTTAGACAAGACAATGGTTAAAGTGTGCAGGACTATACTACGGAGTTTCGGAGGCAAGCCATGTTGCTTAACATGGACTTGGAGGATGAGGATATTCTGACCAAGTACTTGGGAGGACTTCACACTCACCTTCGAAGAAAAGTCATCTCCACAAAACCCAAAGATCTCAACAAAGCATGTGTACAGGCATACTACATAGATGATGAAAAGAAGTAAGGAGAAGTAGAGCCAAGGGTAAAGTAGTACACAAATCAGTAGAAGAAAGATTTTGGGCAAACAAGTAACAAGGCTAAGTGGAAAGGGAAAGGTAAACAAACTACCACTACTTTGAATACTTGTAAAGATTCCAAGAATTTTTGCAAGAACTATGATATCAATGGTCATACTAACGCTACATGTTGGAATTTACATCTAGATTTGCATCCAAAGAACCGAACCAAGGACTCAAAGAATTCCATGACAGTTGTGAAAACAGAAGGGGAGGTGGAAATCAAAGATGACTCAGATGTAGATCAGAGGCTTGGATGCGTGACCACCAACATGGATAGCCAAGAAGAGGAGATGAGTAGACTGTTCCATATCAAAATCTAGATCAAGAGAACTAAGGTAAATGCTTTTGTTGATACCGGTTCTTAGTCTAACTTGATTTCTAGAAGCAGTTGTAAAGAAGCTTGGTCTTGAGACTTATGAGAATCCACACCCTTATCCTTTGGGTTGGGTGAAGAAGGGTGTTGAAATTCGGTAACAAGAATATGTAAGGTCAAGTTTGGGATAAACTCCTAATATATTGATGTTTTTGTTTGACGTTATTCCACTTAATGATTTTGATGTTGTATTCGGGAGTCCTTACTTGTATGTTAGGGATGCTATATTTATGAGGAGGGAAAACCAAGTACTGAGATGGGTCAAGGATGGGATTAGCTACAACATCCGGGCACACCAATGTAAGACGCGGGTCACTATGGTAAGTGCTAACCAAGTCAAACGACTTATTGAGGAAAATCATAATCAATTTTGTTTACTTTTATTGAAGGATAAACAAGATGGGGTAGAAGTTACAAATATTTATAACCGGGGTAAGCATGATTTGGATAGTATTACTCAATCCTTTTAGGAAATTTTTCATACTCCTAGTGGGTTACCGTAAAACTGGGAAGTAGATCATGAGATTCAAAGCTATTGCAGTAATCCCTCTACCGAACATTAGGTTGTATAGGTAATCCTTTCTCGAGAGTTCTAAAGTAAAGAAACAACTCCATGAATTACTATACCAAGGGGTGATACGTCCAGAGCACCTCACCATGTGGTTCACCTATTGTGATGGTGCTAAAGAAGGATGGTTCTTGGATAATGTGCATTAACTACCGTGCTTTGAACAAGATCACCATAAAGAACAGATATCCACTTCCCTGCATAGATGATCTCTTGGACCAGCTTCAACATGCCAATTTTTCACGAAGTTGGATCTCAAGTTAGGTTATGACCAAGTCGAATGAAGGGAGATATATGGAAGACTACCTTCAAGACAAAACAGGGTTTGTATGAAAGGTTAGTACTTCCTTTTGGGTTATGCAATGCACCCACTACATTTATGAGATTAATGAATGATGTATTTCAGATTTCATAGATTCATGTGTCATTGTATATCTAGACGATATCTTGATTTTTAGTGCCACATGGGAAGAACATCTAACTCATTTGCAGTAAGTCTTGCAAGTTCTTAGGGAGAAACAACTACTTTGTAATATGAAGAAATGTGAATTTTCCAAACAGTCACTTGTCTATCTTGGGCACGTGGTTGGAGGAGGAGAGCTACGAGTGGATCCAAAGAAGGTGGAAGCCATCACTAATTGGCCAACACCAATAGGAGCCATAGAAACTAGGATTTTTGTGGGAGCAAGTACAATACATGCGGAAGTTCATTCCGAGCTTCTCCGTGATCGTAGCACCTCTACACACAGTGGCTGCAAAGAGTAAGAGTTTTGACTGGGGTAAGGAACAAGACAAATCCTTTGAGTTATTGAAATACAAGATTAGTCATGCTCCAAGTACTTGCTCTTCCTAATTTGCAACAACCTTTTGAAGTAGAGACAAATGCAGTGATTACGCCATGGGCGCAGTGTTGCTTCAAGGAGGTAAACCCGTATGTTATCATTCTAAAAATTTCACTTCAGCAATTAAAGGATATTCAGTATATGATAAGGAAATGTATGCACTAGTTTAGGCAATTAAAAAATGGAAGCATTATTTGTTGGGTAAAGAAACTATTGTGCACACTAACCACAAACCTCTCCAATATTTGCAAGCACAGTCTAAATTACAGCAAGCAAGGCACTACAAATGGATGGGGTTCCTTCAATAGTTCCATCTGGTGATTAAATACAAGAAGGGTAGTACAAAATTGGTGGCAGACATGTTGTCTAGGCCACCCACACAGGAGAATTTTTCCTATTTAGCCACCATCTCTCAGATCAAGCCCTTCACGAAGGAAACTTACAAAGAAGCATATGCTTAGGGCAAAGACTTTAGGGTGACATTTCAGCAGTTGCATTCCCAAGGGGCTGAAAGGACAAGGATTGAATATTCTTATCTCAAAGACGGGCTGCTCTACCAATGGAGGAAGCTTTGTGTGCCAAAAGAATAGAGAATTCTATTGATGAGGGGAGCACATACCTTGAAAGTAGCAGGACATTTCGGTGTTGGTAAGACCCTAGCCCACTTGCAAAGGTACGTGTATTGTCCCAATATGAAAGAAGAAGTAAGAAGAAGGAGTTTTGTGGGAGTATTACAAAGTACATGCGGAAGTTCATTCGGGCTTCTCTCGTGATTCCAACACCTCTACACACAAAGTGGTCATAAAGAGTAAGGATTTTGACTGGGGTAAGCAACAAGAAAAATCCTTTGAGTTATTGAAATACAAATTAGTCATGCTCTAGTACTTGTTCTTCCTAATTTGCAGCAGCCTTTTGAAGTAGAGACAGATGCGGTGATTACACTATGGGGGCATAGTTTCTTCAAGGAGGTAAACCCGTATGCTTATCATCATTCAAAATTTCACTTCAACAATTAAAGGATATTTAGTATATGATAAAGAAATGTATGCACTAGTTCAGGCAATTAAAAATGGAAGCATTATTTTTCGATAAAGAAACTTCTATGCACACTGACCACAAACCTCTCCAGTATTTGTAAGCATGGTCTAAATTGTAGTAGGCAAGGCACTACAAATGGACGGGGTTTCTCCAAAGCAGCTCCATCTAGTGATGAAATACAAGAAGGGTAGTACAAACTTGGTGGTAGACATGTTGTCTAGGCTACCCACACAGAAAAGTTCTCTTGTTTGGCCACTATCTCTCGATTGAGCTCTTCACGAAGGAAGCTTACAGAGAGGCATAGGCCCAAGACAAAGACTTTGGGGTGACGTTTGAGAATTCTGATCCCAAGGACTGAAAGGATGGGGATTGAAGATTGTTATCTCAAGGACGAGCTACTCAACCGATGGGGGAAGCTTTGTGTGCCTAAAGAAGAAATAATGCTATTGATGAGGGAAGCACATACCTCAAAAGTTGTGGTACATTTCGGTGTTTGTAATACCCCATCTCACTTGCAAAGATATGTGTATTGGCCCAATATGCAAGAGGAAGTATCAAAACCTATATGTGGATGTAAACTTTGTTGTAATAGTAAGCCTAAGACTAGGAAGGAGGGTTTGTATATGCCTTTGCCAATACCTACTCGTCTATGGGAGGACATTTCTATGGATTTTTAGGAGGATTACTATGTCTAAACATGCCATGACTATCTCTATGTTTTTGTTGATATATTTAGTAAAATGTGTATTCTTATGGCATGTAAAAAGAAATTAAAAGCACATGAGGCGATAGATCTTTTCTTTGCTAATGTATGCGTTCATTTTGGTTTGCCAAAATCTATTGTTTCTGAAAAGGATTCCAGGTTCTTGGGGAAGTTTTGGACTAGTTTTTGGGACAAGATGGATACCAAGTTATAGAGGAGAACAAATTTCCATCCACAGATAGATGGAAAAATAGAGGTGGTAAACAGGACTTTGGTACAGTTGATCAGAGGGTATAATAGCAAATACCCAAGGACTTGGGATGAGTCCTTAGCCTACATTCAACATTCCTATAACCAGGCAAGTACACACATCCACTATGAAGTCACCGTTTGAAGCATGTTTGGGATATCTACCTACAAATCCGCTAGACATAGTAATTGGACAACAAGATGAGAAGGAGACACAAGACACAAAGGTGACTAGAGCAAACAAATTCATTGAGAGGATCTGAAAATCCATCTCAAAGTCAAAGAATAGCTAGAGAAATCTCAATCCAAGTACAAATCTAGGCATGATCAACATAGGAGGGAACATAAGCTTCATGTTGGAGATAAATTTTGTCTTTACTTGAGCAAGGATAGACTACAAGGTCAAGCACAGAATCTCAAGCAACTATGATATGAACCCTTCACCATATTGGAGCAGGTTGGGGAAAATGCTTTTTGACTTGATTTTCCACAATTTATGAGGATGTACTCTATAGTAAACTGTGAGAACTTGCACCTATATGAGCCATTCATGTTAGATGAAGATGAAGAACTACGGTTGTTACCTTCCATTGAGGATTGTGTCTTGGACTCATGAGGTGAATTGGAGGAGGATGTAGTGTTGTAGCAGAAGGTCAAAGAGACTAGGAGAGGTCCGCAGGAGTCTTGGCAAATTGGACCGAAAGGAAAGACACCAAAACAGGCCGGTGGTACTCAAAGGATCAAGTGAGGGAATTATTTCCTCATCTACTCCCCCACTAAGCTTTTGTGGGACCAAAAGCCTCCTAAGTAGGGGAGGTGTGATCCATAGGGATCCAAAATAAATCTACTTCATCAAAATCAGTCAACACAAAGAAAGAAAAGAAATAAACGGAGGTTTCTGTCTTTTAAGTAACAGGACCTCCGCCCGTGTAGGGCAGCGATTCTAAGAACCACTTTGCCTACTAGGTTGGCAGTCCCAAGATCACCGGTCTACATAGGGCGGTGGTCCTGGCCATTATGGACAGAAAATAAAACTTGAAACAAACAACCTCTGAATTTGAAAGGATGTTTGTTTCTCTTTCTCAATGACCTTTCCCATTCTCCAGTGCACGGGAGGACATGAGAAAGGCTATAAATACATGTTGTAGAGGAGAAACAAAGATCATCGAAGCATGAAAGCAAGTGAGCAAGAAATTCTTAGTGCTGGAATTGTATTTTGTAGAAGAAAGGAGTGTGAGACAGAGCAAACAAGTAATTGAGAGGAAGTGTAGGGATATTATCTACTTCTCTTTCATACTTATTGTAATTTATGTACTTGTTGATTTGAATTGGCCAATAAAAGTGGGAAGAAAGAGAAATTTCCCTTCCCGACTAGTTTTTCCTCCTTTGGGGTTTTCCAGGATAAAATTGTTGGTGTTTTGTGAGCTTATATTCTTCCCTTTCTTGCAATTATTGATTCTAAGCATAAGCATGATTCATTCACTAGCTATCTCTGTTATTTTCTAATAGAAAGTAAACAACAATGATTAAATTGTGATTTTGTGAATAATTCCAAAGTTGAAGAGTTTGAGATCACTCCCCCATGATCTTACATCGATGGAGGATGCATCAAAGATGTTAGTTGAAGAGACAATAAATGTCAACATTGGGTCAGAAGAGGATCCTAAAATGATAAAGTTGGGAGCTTCACTCTCAAGACAAGAACAAAAACCTTTATAGCACTATTACGAGAGTTTGTAGACATATTTGAGTGGTCATATGCAGATATTCTAGGTTTGGACCCAGAGTTAGTCATGCACAACCTTGTTGTACACCCATATGCCAAACCTATCAAGTAGAAACTAAGGAAGATGTACCCAAAAGTTGCACTACTTGTCAAAGAAGAGCTGGAGAAACTATTAGCAGTAGGTTTTATCAAACCTATTGATTATTCAGATTGGATATCTAACATAGTCCCAGTTCAAAAGAAGCCAATCAACATTAGAATATGCACCAACTTCAGAGACATCAACAAAGCATGTCCCAAAGATGACTTCCCTTTGCAAACATCAACATGATTGTCGATTCAACTGTTGGTTATGAGATGTTTTCCTTAATGGATGGTTTTTCATCATATAACCATATCAAGATTGCAAAGGAAGACTAACATTTTAATGCTTTCATCACCCCTTGGGGGACATTTTTCTATTAGGTAATGCCTTTCGAATCAAGAATGTTGGGGCTACATATCAACGAGAAATGACTATCATCTTCCATGACATGATGAGTGACATCATGGAGGATTACGTGGATGATATCTTAGAAAAATATAAAACTAGAGAAGAGCACCTAGAAGTGTTGAGGCATATCTTTCAACACCTCCGAGATTACAAGGTTTGTTTGAATCCCAAGAAGTGTGTCTTTGGCATATAATTGAGGAACTTACTAGGTTGTATCATCTTGCAAAGGGGGATAGAGGTAGATCCCACCAAGGTTTCAGCTATTACAGAGATGCCTCCACAAATGAATCTCAAACAATTACGAAGTCTACAAGGAAATATTTATGCAATTCATTGATTCATATCACATTTTTCGGATAAGTTTCATCCTTTCACACATTTGTTGAAGAAATATGTCACTTTTAACTTAGGACCTAACTGTCAAAATGCCTTTGAATTATTTAAGCAGTATTTGGTAAGTCCACCTGTTCTCATGCTGCCTTCCCTAGGTGAACCCCGACTATTGTATATTTCAGCAACATAATTAGTTATTGGTACACTTCTTTCCCAATATGATCTTAGCCATAAAGAAAGGGTGGTTTATTACCTTAGCCGCACCTTAATTTCCTATGAGCTGAACTATCCTTAGATCGAGAAGGCCTACCTAGTTGTGGTCTTTACATTTCAAAAACTTCACCACTATCTCCTTAATAATAAGACCAAGCTAATATCCAAAGTTGACCCTCTCAAATACCTACTATCTAAACTTTCCCTTATAGGATGGATGGCTAATTGGATCATCATCCTCAGCGAGTTTTTGAATTTGTTAACCAAAAATCCCTAAAAGGACAAGTACTTGCAGATCAATTGGTTGAAGCTCCCCTACCAGGAATGGAACCATTGTGTTCATGGATCTTCCAGATGCATCTATGATGTACATTAAAGAATCCATCATGTGGAAAGTCCACTTTGACGAGTCATTCACCTTTCATGGTTCAAGAGGAGTGGTACTTATCACTTCCTTTGCAGAAGTCATTCTGCAAGCATTTTGTATAGGTTTCCCTTGTAAAATAATATTGCAGAATATGAGGAACTCATTTTCAGCTTGAAATTATCTATCACATAGAACATCAGATAGCTACGAGTCATTGGTGACTCTCAATTGATCACTAAACAAGTTAATGATGAATACAAATTTAAATATGAGAAGCTTGTTCCATACAATAAATTGGTTAAAACTCTAAAGGAGTACTTTGTACAGATTATCTTTGAACAAAGGCCAAGATCACATAATCGATCAGCAAATGCCATGGCTACAATTGGGTCTTTACTATGCATTCCCCTCGGAAAACAAGATTCCTTTCTTTGTTGAAAACTTGTGAGTGCCTGCATATGACATGTCGGAATCTTGTCTAGCATGTGAAGTTGTTGGTCCTCTATCTCCTTGGTACGATCCCATTTTTAACTACTTACAAGATGACACTTTTCCCCAAATATCTCCCATACTGATAAAATATCCCTTATCCACCGTATATCTTGTTAAACCCTCCTAATAATCACCCTTTATTATCGTGGATATGATGGGAATTTGTTGTATTGTCTTTATGTGACCGAGTCAGTCCAAGTAATTAAAGAAGTACATGGAGGCATTTTTGGAGCACACACGAGCAAAATGGTCCTTACTAAGAAACTATTGAGAGTAGGTTACTATTGGCCTACCATGGAAGCAGATTGTTGCAAATTTGTCAAGAAATGTGAACTTTTTCAAAAGTATGGAAACTTGGTACATGTACCATCATAGGCTTTGTGGTCGATCACAACACACCGGCCATTTTCAAAATGAGGACTAGATCTTGTAGGGAAGCTCACTCCAACTTCCTTATATGGCCACACTCATATTATCACCGCCACCGAGTACTTCACCAAATGGGTAGAGGTTGTACCTCTCACTTACGTAATTGGTGCACAGATCTCCAAGTTCATAATGAACCATCTCATTTGTGTCATTACGACATCCCTCCACCATCAGAAAGAGAATGGTAAATCCCGTAAGAACAAAATGGTCAAATCATTATGCCAATGCTTCCACATATGACTCAAGTGGTCAACTCCCTATTACCCTCAAGGTAATGGATAGGCAGCCACCAATAAAACCCTTGTTCATATCATGGAGAAGATGGTTAGCAAACCGACCGTAATTGGCACCTACAGATCCATCCCACCCTCTGGGCCTATCAAACCTCCATTCACACCCCTACTGGTGCTACTCCTTATTCATTATTCTTTGGAACTGAGGCCATTATACCCTTGGAAATTGAGCTTCCCTCCCTGAGAATATATCTCGGGACTATTTGGACAAAGATGAAGACTACATGGTAGCTCGACTAGCAGAGTTAGAGTTACTAGATGAGAAGCATATGAGAGCACTCAATCATTTGAAGGTTTATCATAACCAAGTGTCACAAGGATACAAAAATGGATCATACCTTGTCAATTTTAGGTAGGATATCTTGTTTTAAAAGAAAACTAGTTTAACATAGTCAAGGATCGAGAGAAGAAAGGCAAGTTTGAGCTAAACTAGTTAGGACCATATGTTGTGGTCGCTAAGTATGGTTTAGGGGCATATAAAATAGCTCACTAATATGGTGAGGAGTTAAAGGAATCAATAAATGCAATGTATATTAAGATATTTTATGCTTGAGTATGAGGTTCCTTAAAAAGAAAGAAAAAATAAGCAAAAAATAAAACAATCAAGAAAATAATAAAAATAAAATAGGTCGTCCAGTTTTGAAAACCACAAAATTATGGCGCATTGGGCAAGTACTTGTGTGAAAACCGACTTTCGGTATTTAAGGAGGATTCATTGTTCATAAGAAAGCTGTCACATCGGACGGGTAATTATCGCTTCTATCTAGGGATTGTTTTCCTATAGTCTAGGGATCCTCTTAAACCTATCTTTCAGGGCCTTGATCTAGCTAATCTATTCTTGTATATATGTGAAGGAATCAACTTTGTATATTCACATCTAATGTTGGGGGATCCTTCACATTTTCACCATCTTGGACATAATGTGTGGCATTATACCCTTGTACATCCCCTCTATTTTGCCGGGGCATCCACATTTCTTTGTTTCCTATATATAGCTTCATAAAAACATTCAAATATGATTGGGAAACCCTAAACATCTGAAAATCTCCTTTTAGGGAAAAAAATACAAAAATAATGTAAACAATATCCTTGAAAATTATCTTTAAGATAACACCAAAAACAATAGAAAATGATTTAAAATTGTCCCACAAAAACAAAGTAGTGGTTTTGCTTACTTTTAGTTGTCGGTTTGTAGAGTTTTGATTACATCATCTTTCCATGTTGTGTGCTTTAAAGTTTAATTCATTTTCTTAGTTTAAAGTGTTACTTTAATCTATTGTACATAGGCATTGAGTTCATTTTATCTTGCATACTTGTATATAATTGTGTTGTGTTAATTATATTTGATTAATTTGTGTTTATTGTTTGTGTTGTATAATTTTTTTTCATCATAACATCATACCATCTATCATCACATCTATACATCATATATCAATAACAACTAAGCTACATCATCATGAACATGAAAAAAACATGTATGCTAAGCTAACATCATATAATATCACCAAGAGGGGAAAGAGGGACCTCCTTTCGTCCCCCTCAAACATAGACAATAATGAAAACATGGATCATCATAAGTGTTCCATACAAAACATGTGATATCATATACTGTCATCTCATACATGAAATGTGATAAGTAGAAAATGAAACATCTCATCAAAACATGTGATATCATTTATATGTTATCTCATAAATCAAAATACATGTGATACAATCATAAACACATCATGAATAAGGCCATAACCATAATCATCATCATATAACCTGTCAAAATCAAATGTCCATATACAATGTGTCTCAATACATACATCTGGATATAAAAGTATGCCATCATGGGCATGTGTCAAAAATGTGCCTTCATCATGAGGCATAATCAAAATGATACATATACATCAATAAAAAATGATCCTTCATATTGAGGCATACATACATCTATGTATGCATCAAAATAAAATAGAGTCATGTATGACTTGATCCCTTGTGGGGACTTCCTACTCTCTAAGGTGGTGGTGTAGGGCCCATCACCCATAGACCTTGGTGGCGTGACTGTTGCCCTGTCTATTGCCTTGACGTCTCGCTCAACTGATCTAGCCGACTCGATGATCTCTGTGATCTAGCAAACATTTCCGCCTGATTGAAACTAGGTGCTCTTTGGACCTTTGGGATAACGTCATAATACAATTATCTATAGTAGGACACCCTCCCATTAGATTTCACCAAATCCATGTGCATTATTGGTGTCTCCGTGACTCCATCAATATGTCGGAATGAGGCCACCTCTATTCACAACCTAGAAATCTCTGCATGCCCCACTGTCCTCTCATGTGTAAGCTTATCCCTCTCTGAAGTAATGATCTAAACATGTGCCTTGTCTGGTCTCTATCTGTCATCAACCAATGAACCTAGGTCATATCCTGTTGTAAAATGCTTGTAACCTGTAGCATCTGAGCTACCATATGTTGTATCTACACTTTTTTTTCTATCCCAGTGCCTCCATCACCCCCATATCCTCCATCTCATTTGCCACCTCCTGGACTATGTGGTGGGCTAGGAATTGCCCCTATTGTGCACCTCATGGTGAAGGACCCCGTGGCATTGCTCTCTCGAGGATGCGCCTACTATAATGGTGCCCGAATCCGAGCTTGTATTCCCACTCAGGCATCTCTATCTATCAAGCTATATGGATTGATCTCTAGCTCGATCTCTGTCCTTGTCCCGATGGAGGACCCCGTGACACCACCACCATCATGGCCTTGTCGGTAAAATCCATCATTATCGAATCATCGCCATCACTACCACTCAAATAATTTGTTGGTGTCCTAACCCTTGCATCCCATGCAGCCTCTGAGAATGGTGAGAGGGGGAGGAAAACTATAAAGTACCTTGGTGCATATGCCACCATCACTCCAGGATCCTTGATCTACCTCAAAGGGGCTCATACATGTGGTACCATCGATCAAAATTGGCTCATGCCCCAGCTGATCTGGATTTGTGGGCCTATATTACATGTCTCTCAAGCTCGGTGACATACCACATCTCGGCCCAGGACATTTTTACGACACCAAATTTCCACTGGAACCAATCTACTATGTAGTACTCTATAATATAGCCTCGAACTGTCAATCAAAAATTTCTCAACCATACATTTACTTAGCTCGTGTGCATCCTCTTCCCACATATCTGCTGATATGGCGTCCATACTATCATATACTGCTAGAGATCATGAAAAACTTAGTGATTGTGATAGGCATCCCCATATGGTCTGTGGATATCATCACCAATTGGGACCCATCCCATCAATGATGGATCATCAAGATCCCAAACTCGTAGCGTGCATATAGGGAGACCAACATCTATATGGTCTTAGGCGCATATCTACAATAAGGTAGCTAAAGCTACGGTCTTCGACCATAGTATGTGATATAATGCAAGTCCCAAGTATATTTGTGCCAACATGTACTAGCCCCAACAATATCTCTCACCTCAAATTAATCCTTATACCACACTAATGAGGCTAAGTGAAAATGATTTCCCTGTCTTGTCAGTAAACATGACGCCACTAAAAAATGCCATAAGGTAGACTACCACTCAGGATAGCCTCCGATTTACAATACATTGGTGCATCCTCAGTGTCATACCTCAGAGAGGTATCTCATCCCGACCAGATAACTCAATTAGGTAGTCAGTGATCTGATCTCTATTGCTGAGATACTCCATCACTGCACCTGGATAGGCACACACAGTATGCACTAGACATCCTCCAAAGTATCAGTCATCTCCACAGTTAGGAACCAGAAGCACTAACTCTCACTATGTTGTCTCTCGGCCTAAGGCTATGAGTAGGTCATGATCTAGAGTGATCTATGGCATCCCCTCCACATAGGCTAGCCCTGTGACCTCTAACAAAATATCCATGATCTACCTGTCTCGCCTAGAGAAGCTCACCTCCAAGGTGGCTAGACAGCCATGTCGCTCTCACATCTGTAAGGTTAATCATCATCTCTGCAAGATAACACAACATTTGTTAAGACTCTCTTTTATTCTATCTATCTTCTTCTATTTTATCCCTAACATTATTCTAAGTACTAACTCATATTTTCTTCTTCACTTTCCTTATTTTCTTCTAATTGTTTCCTAAAAGAACTTTCTCGGTGCATACGCGCCCCTAAGGATGCATGTGCACCCTTGTTGACACATGCACGTCCTTTAGGATGCATGCACTCCCATGTTGACACATGCGCCTAATTACACCTGTCCCTAGATGCTTTGTGTACCTCTTTTTGACACATGTGCATGTGCACACATATTTTTAAATGTATGTGTGTGCACGCACATGCTTTTTCGATGCATGTGTGCACCTGATCACACTTGCATGCCCTTAAGATGCGCGCGCACATTTTTTCTACCCTATTTATTCTAATAAATGCAATTAAATGACAAAATTGAAAAAGAAGGATAAGGTACTCACAAAGGGTCTATCGTCCTCCTCCCTATGCATACTCTTAGACCATGTCTACTCACTTGGTATGCATATGAACTCTCACCATCTCTCTCTCTCGCTCTCAAAGCACCTCACGATAAAAATTAGCAAAGCTTTGGTAACAAATGTAATATTCACGATGATTTACCCCCTGGGGAGGGTATATAAGGTAGTTTTGACCTTGTCACATTGTGTTTTTTCCCATCGTGTTGGCTTAGGGAATATTTTACCCGCCGTGATCATTCTACTTCCTCTATTACCCATCACGATAATTATTTTTATTAAATAATTATTTTTGACCCATTTTGACCCGTTGGGGCATATTTTTGCTACATGGCACCTATTTCTTCTCCCTGGGGAATTTTTTTCGTGCTTTTAGGTGATCTAACCTATTCCAAACTTCTCTTAAAAATAAAAAATCACAAATCAATATTTTCAAAAAAAAAAATTATTCAAAATCCAAAAAAAAACCGTAAAAATTCAAAAATGGACAAAAATTGGTAAAAGCTCATACACAACTGAAATTTGTGTCACACGCATGGTATTCATTTCATATCTTGCTTGTGTTTTCACATGTTTTGAAACAATGATTCGCAGATCATTTGGATCTACAACCATTTATAAAGCTAGATTTCTTGTGTCTGTACTCTAGGGCACAACGAGTTGTCTGGTATTGTTTCGTAGCACACAATGCTTTCTCATTGGACCCTATGTCCTTCATCAATTCCCCTTACATGTATCTTTTCTTGGGGAACAAAATTTAACCCTTTTTTTTATCACGAACATTTGGGAACTGAATCTTGATAACAAAACATTTGTGCAACTATCTTGAACATTGTTGGTTTGAGTATGTGTGTTTGTACTTGTTTCCCTATTAGATCAACTTGTTTACTTCTTGTATTGCATTGAATTTTATATGTTGCATGGAGTTGGTATTTTAGCAATGGATAATTGTTCGTATTCTCTTTTCATGTCATTTTACACTTTTATCGTATGCTTATATTTTTAATAAGGGTCGATGATGAAGATCACTAGCAATATGATGAAAATAAAGTTGTTTACAAGGCAATGGATGGATTTTAGCTCAATCCCCCTTCTTCATACTAATTTTTCTTATTCTCTCTCCATCACACTCAAAGCTTCTCCATTCTTCCTATACATTTACGCACACTCCTCTCAATATAAATATAAAATGTTTGGTGCCTTGCCATTAACACAAGCAGCTCCGTCATCGACTTGATTATTTAGTATGATGTGGAAGATGAGAAATGTCAATGAGGGTAGGAGAATTATATTTCATGGGTACTTAATAATCAGTAATGTCAAGACTTAGGTGACTTCCCTTCTTATTTTCTCATTATTCTTCCCTTTTACTTGGGGCATTTCCCCTCCATTCTTATTCTTCTATCTATTTCCTTCTTCTTTTCGATCGTCGATCGACCTCTTTCATCACCCCATCGACACTCGAGGGGGCATCCTTCACTCTAATATTTTTTCTTCTACTCTAAAAAAATTTATTTGTTTACGCTTGTCTACTTTCTTTGAAGTGATGTAGCTTATGCCACCCTAAAGAGGGAAAATGTAGACACCTATAGTTTGATCAAAGCAACTTTATTACTAACATTGCACTAACTATTACACTCCCTACAAATTGATGACACTTCGTCAATTAGGCTATTTTTCCATTCAATCCTTCTTAATTGACCATTATACGTTAATTAAGCCTCTTATCCTATAGTTGACTAATAAATCTTCTTATTAGCTAGCTCCCACTTCCAACGCTTCCAAAATCAATCAAAACCTCCTCCGGATGCTCCCAAAAAGCTACCTAAGCCTACTTAGGATCCTTAATTAATCCTAAAAGATTAATTAGTCTCTAATTCTAGTCAAATCTTACTTTCACTTGCTAAAAATGCTTTGTGGACTTACCTTTTTCCCACATGCATCCAAAACATCCCTTTCTTGAAATCGGGAAACTATAAATAGACCCCTCATCCTCCTCATTTCTAAGAACACTTCTCCTCCTCTAACATAAACTATAGGAAAATAGGATTAGAGTATTTATTCTATTATTATTAAGCTAGTACCTTCCATTGCATATTTAAAATTCAAGCTTGGATAAATGATGGGAACCATATGGTCTTGTAGCCATTAATGGCAAGCCTTCACTCTCAAAACCTTGAGCATCAAACAATCAAACTTGATTGCTAGGATCTTCATAGGTTCATATTTGTAGCATTAAAAGAGTAGAGAGTGGATTTATACATGTTTAGTTTGATGTTTTGTCAAATTTATGATACATGCATAGGAGTAGCTCTTATTTATGTCTTATCTTGATGGTTTATAGTTGAGTTAGTTAATATTTAAGGTTTATTTAATGTTCTAACCTCATTTCTATAGCTTTTCAAACTTACTCATGTTCACACACACATATATGTGTGTCGTATTTAACCTCATTAAGGGGGAAAGAATTCAATAGGCATATACATCTACAAGGAGATAATATTTTCTATCTACTACACCAAGGACTACATTTTGGGCTGCATGCTTCATTACATACTTGAGGGTTTATTCGAATCCCATACCACACATTTGCATTTGGGACAAAGTACTGTAGCTCATTATCTTCTTGTGTGACTAACACTATTGTTATAACAAAATCAAATCACCCTTATGTTTACACAAGTGCATATACTTTAACTCACGATGTGATTGGATAACATGGGTACTATCTCCAAGTTGTGGGACTTGCTACTTGAGATAGACCTCTAGAGAAAGTTGGTTCTTGCTCCTAAACTACCTGCCATAATCTACTCTAATGCAGGGTAAACTAACTATTCTAATCTAACTTTCCAAGGGACCAGGGAGAGAGAATACATAAAATGAAATCCTACACTAAAGCGGTGACACACCAAAAAAGGAGGGTGTGAGGGTAGCCGTCCAATGTGTGAAAACTAGGAGTAAAGTGCATACTAGAAGAGGTGATAATAATTCTCCCACAGTCTGAAAATGCATTCACAACAATGTTTCATACATGCACAATAATAATGGATCCTTGCAAGAGTATAAAGATAGACACAATAAAATTTTAATCAAGGTTGAAGGGGCAAGAAGAATGCAAGAAAACACAGTTGGGGAAGATACATCCACAAACTTATATTTTATTACTTCATGATACGCACAGTTCAATTCACTGTTACAAGATAAGGGCCGGATCACCATTCAAGGAGTCAGAACAAGGGCCTACAGCACATTGGCTTCAAAAATAAATTTTGGTAGAGCTTTGCTACAAAACTACCTCCCCTTTACAATGAGCCCAACACTCCAATTTATAGGAAAATGAGAAGAGAGAGAGAGAGAAGGGGAAAATGGAAATCCCAAAATCTATCCTTCAACCACTTGTAAGAGGCACTAAATGGAGTGAAATGATTTTATGTTACTTACAAAAGGCTCCCCATATTGTCCCCTGTGTTACAAAGAGAGAAAGAATGATGACCATGCCTCTTAATTGCACTCCCAACTACCAAATAAAACACTGTTATGAACCCGGCCACATTTTATGAAAAATCCCCATCAATTTATCATCAAATATAGAATTTCTTGATTTTTTTGCATTGGGATTGGAGCCACAATTCCAATGGTACCAATTTTGTGTGATTTCATTGAGAAATTTAAAAGTTATGGCCTTTCGAGTGCGAAAGACTATTTTGGGCATGGTAGGCGTTTTCTGTCATTTGACGGGAATGAGCATTAACTGATTGGAGCCGAATATGTTTCTTTTATTTAAATATATCTACCCTCATTAAAATTAAGAAAGTCCAATTTTGTGAAAATCAGAGCTCGGAGTCAAAAGTTATGGCCGTTTGAAGTTTCGGGAGTCAAACGTTGACTTTTCCTTTGAATTGCGGATATTGCGGAAAAATCGGGTCCGCATGTCCCGGCTGTCCTGGACACATTCTTCCACATCAGCTGATTCAGGCTTCCTTGTCCCCTTTTGTGGTCTTTTCACCTTTGTGCATCCCATGCGTACTTTTGTCTCGACTGTCCCAGACGAAAATCTCCACACCGCCCGCAATTGACTGACTTGCGGCAAATCGGCCGATTCGCGTCCCAACTGTCCCGCGGACCGCCTGGGACAAAAATGTATGACTTATCTGATTTTATTTGTATTTTGGCCCCAAACTTGGTATGACGAACCTTGGTACGACCGCACTAGTACGACCTGCAGCCTTAAGACCCGCAATGCTTTAAAACAAGCCTGCGACTTCGTTTTTGGATTTTTGATTTTTTCCCTAACTTCTTGGATTTTTTCTTTGATGGGAAGTTAGAGAGAAGTCAAGGGGGACCCCAAAACATGATTTTGGCCCTTGAATCAATTTTTCTTGCTTGAGACTGAAGAATCTGATGCATGTTATCAAAATTACCTTGAGAGGTGAATTTTGGATAACTATGGAAACTTAGCTCAAGGGACATTATTCCTATCACACACGCAGACGCACACACACACACACACACACACACACACTAGTATTGCATTAATTTTGAAATGTAGTGAAACACTCGGTGACAATCACATTGGGGTGACCGCTAAGGTCATTCCGACTCAAGAATATGCATATTTTTAATTCACTAATGTGTGTTTGAGTATTGTGTAGGTAGTAGGATTTATTTTATAGGTATAGGTGTGACACAAACAATCTGATGTGACATACATCAAAAAAAAAGAGCAACATTAAGTGTCACGTAAAAACTAGATCCTGAGTATTTTCGTAGACACCAGCACCCATATAAGATGCTAGTGCCAGGTGGCCTTGTCCCATTCCAGATGCTCCCGTCCCATATATCGTCATACTCCAATTTCATAACCAGAGTTTACATAGTCCAAAATTAGATGTTTCAGACCATCCATGAGCCCAAAATAATTCCAAGCATATGGATACAATTTTATTCATTCTCTAAACCCTATCTATCTCTTGTGTTTGCATTTATTTTTCTTGATCTTACCTAGATATTGTTATATCTATTTAATCAAGTAGTGTCTTTATCTTAGATTAATTTTTTTAAATCATTTAGTGAAACTATTCCTTACATGCCCATTATTAGATCTTTCATGGCTTCTCATACCTTTGATTCCAATGCTTCCCCATTCTATACCCAAGTTCAACTTCGTAATCTCCTTATTAAGTATGTCATAGTTGATCCTGGATATGGTCTTAATGTATGCAATATTTCCTTTCTCCACCAAATATGAATTTATGTTACTAATCTAAATCCATCTACTATTTATATCCACAACTTTGATAATACACCTAAGAAAGTGTTGGGTACAATCTCTCTTCCCCTTACTATGGGATCTTACACTCTTGATGTTTTATGTCATGTTCTACCTCATGATGGTTCTTACACTATCCTTCTAAGTCATTGTTAGTTACTGTTATCCAATTTTGATACCCTTGTGAAATTAGAAAATGGGAAGACTTAAAATTGGTTAAATGAGGTGCTTAGTAAGGAAAATAAAGGTCCAACAATTTATCCTGGGGCATCTCTAATCATGGTACTAGCCTCCCTGGGCACGAATTTTGGTAGTGGACTAAAGAAGCTTGAAAGAATGAAAATTGCATGCCATGAGCCCAACCGAGCTACTTCATAGCTCACTAAGCTCATGTAAAAGGTACACCAAGCTAATTATTGGTGATCAAGCTCAGGTCATTGTGACCAGGTTACTTCGATTCTAAATGCCTACCAAGCTACCCTGAGTCAAGTGATTTCAAGGTCCACCAAGCCATCAAGACCGAGCTCCTTTTATTATGCATCAAGCCATATAATGGTGGGGAAGATAATGTAATAAATGGAGCTCACTATTAGTAGGATGAGTTATCCTAAGAATTTGACCTCATTCCCATTACAAGAAAAAACTTTCTAATTACATTGAAGGAAAATAAGCTGAGCTATCTAGTTTGAGAACCGAGCACTGTATAACCAAGCATGGACAAAGCACTTGATTGATGGAACCAAACTACTCGACCAACAAAAGGTGTGGGAATTAGAATTTGAGCTCTTGTCATAAAAGGAAAATGATCTCGTGATGAAGGAACCAGGCTCGAGAAGAGGATATATTGACATGGCTTGTGTCAAAAAAAGGAATGGAAGACTTAGAAATTTAGCTAGGTCTCGGAAAACCATGAACTAGATCAAGGACTCCAAACTCAAGAAGGCATTATCAAGTTGGATAAGTCTAACTTTGCGAGCTGAAAGAATGGAAAAATGTGATGAACTCGCATCGCATTATGCAAGTCGGGAGGTCTTGAGTTCAAAAATTCATCCAAGTCCCTTGGTATTTTGGAGGAAAGCAAGTTGCAAGCCTCGAGAGAGTTCCTCGGGAAGAGTTTGAACTGTTTCCCTAGCCCCAAGTTCATCTATCAAAAGTTGAGGCTTGATCTACGATGATACCGGTTGGGATGATGGTCAACTTTATCGAAATTAATGAAACATGGTGTGGGGAGAACAAGTCAAAATAAGTACTTCACTATCTCGAGAAAGAATTTGGCGAGCTTAGGATGGGTATCATGTTAGCTCGGTAGGTGAAGGAAAATGGTGCAGCAATAAAGTGTTTCCACATGCCCAAGACCCCCAAGTTACATCGGGCCTTATAGGACAAAAGGATCCAAAATCACTTATTAGCTTGGTGTTTGGTGCAGGTATGTCGGGTCGAAGTGGCCCAGATGAACTAGGTGCAAAGATTGCAGCATAGGCCCAAACAGCTGACTTCACCAACAAGGTAAAAATACGGGTGAGGGGAAATTCAATGACCCTTGCAGTTAATGACGAGTTCACATAACCATTGGCGAGACGCATGAGAAAGGTTGAACCTGGTTTGGGTGAGTCAAGGGCTGACACACATGCAACATGGGACCGATGAGCTCGGTGAACCTAAATTCACCACAGTTCATTGATACGAGTGGAGCGGGGGTCAATGGCCCCAAAGACCTAGTCAACATGAATGTGGAGGGGGAAGTTTGGAGCTGATGCGGCTAACTCGCCACATGAGACATAGAGAGCCCAAGCCATGCAGAGGAGAGTTCATCATAGAAGGCCTACCCCTATCATGGATTGTGGGAGTTTGGAGACAGTGGGGGGGATGAGCTTGGGAGTGAGTTTTCAAATTGAGCACATGAGTACAAAGAGTCTATCAATACAATCCCAAGAGATTCCAACTCGCCAACGTGGAGGAATGATGTAACATAAAATCCTTCCAATGAGAAAAATATGAGTAACCCACCTAAAGCACGTATACATGGAGGATGACTCAAAGCATGGTAGTGGAGTCGTGTAGGCATAAAAAAGGTATTCGCCAATGAATAGGAAGAACTAACAATGAAATAAGGGAGGAGCCATCTCGACCGAGCCGAACGAGCTGGCCATATTAAACACAAAATAAATAAATATAACCCTCCCCTTCCAAGGAAAAATAGATGGGCCCACAACATATCTAAATGCAGAATTCATTTAAATGATGATGTGAGACATTTGAGAAGGAAAAAATAATTTAAGTGATGTTTTCCACTAATGAATTTAATTGTCAGTCCCATGAAATGAAGTAAGCCTATGAAACTCAAGTAGTTACAATCACTCAGAGAACCATAACTAGAGCATTCTCAACTGATTTTTACAAAATTGGTCTCGTTAGAATTATGGCTTTGAGCACGACGCATAGCAACCAATAAATCTATAAATTGATGAAGATTTGATGGTGATTTTTAAGGAAAACAAGCCCAGTTCTGTTTGGTTGTTGGATAGTGGTTGGAGGGGCATTAAATGAGCATGGGAAATCATTCTTTCATTGTTACAAGTTATGGGACACCTTGAGATTTATTTTGCAGGTCCAAAATCACCAACCACACTCATTTATCATGACTTGCAATTAGTGGGAAAGTGAATTTCAGGAATTTTATTCCCTCTCTCTCTCCTCTCAAAATTCTATAAATTGAAGTGTTGGGCTCATTGTAAAAGGGGGATAATTTTTGTAGCAAAACTCTATCCATTTTGTTTTGTGAAGCCAATGTGTTGCAGTGCCTTTACAAAGGTGGTCCGCTTGTATGGTGATCTAGGCCTTTACTTTGTAATAGCTTGAACTTTGCATACTAATGAAGCAATAGATGCAAGTTGTGGATGTATTTTCCCTTGTTGTGTTTTTTGCATTCTTCTTTCCTCTCCAATATTATTGTAGATATATTATGTCTATATTATGCTCTCGCAGGATCTATTATTATTGTGTTTGTTGGATATGTTCTTGTGAATGTTGTTGTTGGATTGTAGAGAATTGTCATTTCCATTTCTAACCTATGTTTTGCTTCCATTTTCACACATTGGGGAATATTCTCATACCCTTCTTTTAGTGCATCACCTCTATAGTGTAGATTTTTGTTATTTTCATGCTCTTTCTCTTTCCCTAGTCCTTGGAAGTGATAGATTAGGAGTAGTTAGTCATTTTATTTCAATAGAGTTAGTTTACACTAGGATTAGGAAGAAGAACCAACTTTCTCTAGAGGTCTATCTCAAGTAGAAAGTCCCACAACTTGGAGATAGTACCCATGTTACCTAGTCACACTGTGAGCTCAAGCACACACACTTGTGCAAATTAGAGGGTGTTGTGATTCGGTGATAACAATTATGTAACACATGGTGGGACAACAAATAGGTCTTCATTTTATCACATCAAGATTGGTGTGCACTTGTTGATTCCATCTTGTAAGATAATTTTAAATTACACATCTAATGACTCCAAAAGGGAATAATTCACTAGTTTTAATAGCCCAAGCTTGTCAGATTTATGAGAAGAATTCAAACAAGGTCAAGAACTAGAGAGGAAGGAATTTTTGAATACTTTCATTTATCTCCAGGTAGAGGAAGAAGGGGAAGAAGAGCTTAGAGGTCTCCATCTCCACCAAATAGAACACTATCAACACCTATGCCTGGTAGGTCTTTCATTCAATCAACCAGAGTTCTTATATCAATTATAATGGCACATCTACAACAACCACCGCAAGGTCCACCAAATCCCTATGTCAACTTCATGGGAAGCATCCCACTTGCTCTCAATGCACAAAATCCAATTCCAATTGCAACATTGAAGAACATTCCATATTTCATTGGAGAGAACCATACAACTCCAATTGATCACATTCAAGACATTACAAATGTTTGTGTTATACATGAGGTTAATGAAATGGATGTGGCTATCAAATTATTGGCTTCTTATTTCAAAGGCAAGGCTTTACAATGGTTCAAAAGCTTGACAATGGGATCAATTCAAAATTGGGATCAGTTGTGCACATCTCTTTGTGGTCAATTTGGAGAGAAGGAAAACAACTTGTCTCTATTGGAACAACTAACCATAATCAAGAGAGCACCAAATGAATAGATGGCTGATTTCAACTTCAAGTTTCAAAGGACATGGGATAGAATTCTACTTATTGTGAGACCAACAACTGAAGGTGCCTTTCTCTACTTCCTAAAATCTCTAAATTATGATATTGCAATGATGATATAATCCATGGGAGGTACAACTTTACCCTCACTTATAATATTGCCATTAGAACTGAAAAATTGCCGATTCAAGCTAGTAAACTTGCACATAGGCCACTCATGCCTCTTTATCTAGAATTAGGAAATATAGGCACTAGTCTAGCACCTACATTAACTCCCATCCCTACCCCAAAAATTAGAATTATGTTGAAGCTTCTACCTCTTCTTCTAGACCTCAAATGAGCTCCAAGAAGTCATGAAACAATTGCAAAACTTAGGCAATGAGTTGGTGACAATTAAGAGGCAACAAGCTCAAAATTTCAGGTCATATCAGCCTCAAACCCAACCCAATAGACCTTTGTATCAGCCTAATAAGCCACCTACTCAAGCTACAAATCAGAACCAAGTAAAACCTCCTGCTAATAGGCCATTCCAACCTTACAATCCTAATGTTGTATCCACATCTAGAGCCATGGTACCAGTATAAAATAACATAGCTCAAGAGTATGACTGGTGTTTCCCATGTAATAAACCTCATAACTAGTCAATGTGTTTCAATGGTGCCTTGAATCAAGCTCTTATGGTGAAAACAATGGGTGTGGAAAAAGAGACAAGATGGGAAGAAAATCAGCAGCAAGAAGCTACCCAAGAGGTGCCTCCGAATGAGACCACACTTGTCGATTGGAAAATTGAATATTTCTACAAAATAAACCAGGTTCTAACTCAAGGTGTAGCAGCCAATACATGGTCCAAGAAGAGGAATATTGAGGAAGGGAATTCATCCAATCCAAACACTTCACAACCCTTTATCACTCCACAAGGTGTTAGTAGTCAAAGTAAAGTCTCGAATGTGCAAAGTCAGCCCAAGCCACCTTCTAGACCAGCCCATATACCGGTTGTAATAGTCCATGTGCAAGAGAAGACTGTGAAAGGTAGAGGGAAGCATAAATATATCTCATTCCCATTCAATATTCTTGATAAAATAAATAAATGAATGTGAACGTTTCAATGTGGGAGTCATTAGCTATCCCAGGCCAAAGAGATCTATTGCAAGATGTCATAGAAAATTGGTCCGCATCAAATCAACCATCCCAAAATAAAGAGAAGGTACTCACAAATTCAGCCCAAAAAAATCAAAATAGGAGGTGTTATCCCAAATTTTCCCCCGGTAAGTTTGGTCAAAATCAACCCCACAGATAATCAATGGCATGATTCAGGCCAGTGGGCTCACATTCGAATACAACAAACAAGGGGAAGGCAAGCTCGACTCAAGTAAAGAGAAGGGTGAGAGAGGAGACAAGTAGTGTTAAAAGAGTCTAGAGTGCAAAGAAGGAAGAAAATCAGGAAAAAGTTAGAAGTCTCAGACTTCTAATATGAGTTGGCTCAAGGTAGAACAAACAAACTCGCAGAGGTTCCACATGTCGTCTTGGTGCAATTCCAAAAGGCCCAGTGAAATGGATACCCCACACAAGTGCCAAGATTCCACGTATCCCAAGACCAAAAGGGAACATATTCGGCAGTTGAAAAGTCAAAGGGCTCATAGAAGGAGCCACGTGTCAACGTGGCACAAATTCAAAAGTAAAATTCAGAGCGGGTTCCCAAATGTGCGCTAAGCCTCCACGTGTCTAGAGTCAGTCATAGGCTCCGAAAAATGAAAGGATACTTAGCCAAAATGTAAAGGAAACAACAGTGGTCGCGGATGATGCCACGTGTACCGCTATCATAATTTAAGGGGCAAGCCACAAGGATCCCACTAGTAAAGGAAATATTCATCAGAACTGAATCAACTAAGTATGAAGGGGCCATGGAGGGTGCCACATGCCTCATCGGTGTAATTTCAAAGGTACAGCTCAAAGGGCAGTTTCAAAATGAGCGCCATCCCACCACGTGGTCAAAGTCAACAAAGAAGATAGAGCCACGGAAGCCTCCATGCATCATCCTAGCGCAACTTCAAAGGTAGAATCTGGAGGCAAGTACAAGCATACGTCAGCTCGCCACATGCCTCACCCATGCAATTCCAAAGGTGCATCTCAAAGGACGGTTTCAAACACACGTGAATCCTCCACGTGTCTCGGGTCAGGCACAGTGCCTCCGCTAGCAGAAAGGACTCGGGTAGGATATAAAGAAAATAGGGGAGCCCGCAGACGATGCCAAGTGTCTCATGGGTGCAATTTTAAGAGTGAAGGCAAGGGGGAAAGTCTCAAAAGAGCGCGGGGCTGCCACATGGCCCCTATATGAATAGACCCTTGCATACTTGTAGTCATGTTAAGCACCGACCGAGGAGTTTGAGATGACCATATCTTTTTATTGGGAACTCAGATTTGGGTGGGAGAAGACCTTTTTGGAAGGGTCTCAACATCCTCTACTCTTTGTGGAGGCTTGAAACTTTAATTTTGATAGGGTCAGGTGGGTGAGAAGTAGGAAAATGTCTTACAAGCTATTAATGAAGGATCTGATTGCTTCAACCACTCGGATTTGATTTTATCTGCCGTTCTTCCTTCTTAAACACGTAAAATAGACATGGGGAGCAACAAACTTGATAGATTGTGGGTGGATTTGCAGGGGTCATTGAGGGATGGTGGTTGATTTTTCATAGAAAAATTCAATGAATCACAAGGTGGTTGGAATATAGTTTGATTTTCCCTCTCTCTTTCTCTCTCATTCTTCTATATATTATAAAGGAGGGGCATATTCTAATGGTTGGTCATTGTTTCTCCTTTACCCCCTCTCTCTTTCTTCCCTAGGGTAGAATGTGGAGTCTAAGCATCTTCTCATGGATTTGTAATGGAATTTCTTGCCTCTTTCCTGCTCATGATGTACTGTGTGAACTTTTGGAGCATTGAAATTTGTTTTGTGATGCATCTATCCATCCTTGCTTATTTTTTTGTCTCTTCTTTCTTCTCTTCATTGTAGGGTATATCATGCATACTCGAAGTTTATTGCAGGTTTACGGGAGCTGTGATTAATGGTTTTTGAAGTGGTGTCTATGTGACATATATCTCTGGTCCATGGTGCATCTTGTCCACTCTCTCCTCTGCTCACCTCTCTCCGCTTGAGGCGGTCAGATCCATGATCAACAACTTCCTTTTCGGTGTATCACCACTTAGTGTAGGATCCCTTTTACCCTCTCTCTCGCCTCGTGTCCTTGGAATGGTTAGGTTAGGATAGATTAGGTCTACCTACACTAGAGTAGCTTGTGGCAAGTAGTTTAGGAAGTAGGAACCAACCTTCTCTGGAGGTCCATCTCAAGTTTTGTAAGTCCCACAGCTTGAGAGATGGTCCAATGTTATGCAATCACACCGAATGCCCCACTCAGATCCGAGGCCATTCGGGGGTGTTGTTATTCTACACTAACAGTTTTGGCATGCCCGATGGGATAGGTCTGAAGCACCTTACCACTTCATCTTAGTAGGTTGGTGTGTTCCTATTAAGATTCAACCTTTTGAGGCACATGCAAAGCACATCTGGCGACTCCATCTGGTTAACAACCCATTCTCTAAGTTGCAGACCTTTTCCATCCATTTCCACCCATCTTCATTCATCTTTCTTTTCACATCTTTCATATTCTTCCATTCATGAAGTTGTGCAATCATGACTTCATTTCCATCTTAGAACTCACACTTGCAGCAACCACGGTGCATCTAGCCTCCAATGTATTTTCAAACTCCTCTAGATCAACAATATGATCAGATCTAGATCCATTATGCTTACCCATATAAGCGGTTTCAAATCCGTTTGGCCATGGGGCTTATCAAGAACAAGGGGACGCATATGATGCCTTGTGACAGCTACATAGAAAATGATGATCTTTTGGAGAAGATTCAAGGGATGGAGGGTAGCATGGTGTAGTCCAGGGCTACAACATAGATGAAGGCATTCAAGATTGGCTATGGGGCACCTTGTCCATGGGTCGGCCCTATGCCAAGACATTATAGCCCTCAAGAGAAGATTGACTTCATGATTGAAATGCTTCCCCAACTTGTGCAATGGACTGAGGAGATTGAGGCTTATGAGTTGGACACAAGACAACCTTGTCAATGGGTAAGTCCACCACCTCCTAGATTTTCTTTTCCTCTTCCTCAAACTCCATCATTTCATCATGATCAAGAGTCAAGCCCCTCACTTACTGCCCCAAGTGTTGATTTCCCTTCTCCACCTCCCAATCTTCCATCTCATCCCAATTCTTATTCCCTTTTCCCTTCCAAGTAGTCATCCCCTCCAAACAAACAATAATTTCCACTCCCCTCTCCACCACAAACAATTGCAAATATGGTTGAACCCCAACCTACCACTCCTCTTGCTTTCCCAAGTCCATGTTGGGAAGAGACTCAAGAGACTAGTCAAGGAGAAAAACAAGAAGAGGAGCCCAACAGAGAAGAAATGATAGAAAATATGAAGAGTTGGGCTGCCAGATTTGAGTTTACAAAGATCCCCTTGATGGTTAAGCCAATGAGAGGAGATCAAATTTGAAGATCCAATGGTGGATGAGGCTAAGTTTGTAGCAGAAGAAGAGCAAGAACAAGAGGAAGAAAATCAACATTCTTTTTATGACACTTTTTTGAAGAGGATGCTGATGTAATCCAAGCTACACAACCAGTCATGAGAGAGGAAGAACAATCATCTCCAAGTCCCATTTAAGAGGAGTAGCTAGGAGAGATTAAATCAGAGTTGAGGCCACTCAATAAAGAAAGCATCATTGAATATTTTTTGCTTTCATTTCAAAGGCATGATTTGATTGATGAACCCATGATGGAGGAGCACCATATAGTTTCGAAGGCTCCAAATGCAGAGCAGGCCATAGAAGAACCTTTATTTCTTCCTCCCAATTCATCCCCTTCAAGATATAATGTTGAATAATAGTTTGATCTTTCAAACTACATGTTTGAGGAAGAGGGGAACCATGGTGAGAAAGTTTCAAATCAAGAGGACACCATGGAGGAGGTAGATCACATGTAGCAGAAAACAAGGAGGAAGACTTCTGTCAGACTTGGAGGATTGCTTTGATGGAGAGGAGCCTAAGGAGATCACGTCATTTTCTCCTCCATCATCCACCTTCCAAGCATATGAGCCTACTACCATGAAGGAGAACATCCAAGTGCAATATCCTGCACTTCATAACAACCCTCTAGAACCAAGGTTGGAAGATTAGGGTCTTCCATGTTTCTCTCAGGAGAAGGAAGGGAAAGAGAAAGAGGATGTCATCATCTCTCTCATATCATTCATCCAGGAAGGTCAACAAGAAGACTCCATTCTTGGAGTTGAGTTTCAGAACAATGGGAACATCTAAAGGACCATACCTTTCCTAATCAGGTACTTGGCTTCGTTGGAGGCAAGGGAGAAGCCAACACCAGTCATGCCCACTGCAGGGCATGAGGATGCATATCAAAAAACCAAGGGTCACCATCAACATCTCCTAGAGTCCAATGTCAATCAAATTAAGGAGGTATTTTTTATTGATGTTGATACCTTGATGATTTGGGTGGAGGACAAGCCTCTAGTCAGTTTTTCACTCATACAAGCAGCCATATTCAGTGTCAAATCAGATACATGGCTACCTATTTTGAGAAAGGGAAGCTATTTCTCCCTTCCTGTGGTGGGCTTTGTTTAGATTTTCTTTGTTAGGGTTAGTGTAGGAGTAGGAGTAGATTTTCTTTCAGTAGAAGAAGTGCTCTTGCACACTCTACATGTCTCATTTGAGGCATGTATGATTTGATCTTTGTACATAGTGTGTGTTGTTGTGTTTTGTTTCTCCAAGGTTATATCACCATGCAGTGTGGTATGCTTACAGTCCATTCAGGGATAGGTGAAAGCCCCAGGTCAACAATTTTATACTCTCAGAAGCCTTGTTTCAAGATTCCTTATGAAAATTGAGAGTGCAGACACGCAAGCGATGTGCTCTGTGGTCGTGAAGAACATAGAAAAGGTAGGCAATCGGGGAGTCTATTTTAAAAGAAGGGTCAATACTAAGCTATTAATTGTGACTCCATGCCCAATGGATACAACAAGGCTACTGGTCCCTTCATCTAGCAAGCGAAGATGTCCCCGTGAGTCACCAAACTATTATCCCAAATTTGCCCCGAAAATTTTGGTCAAACACGACCCCACATAGATAATCGATGGCACGATTTAGGACAACGGGATCACATTCAAATACAAAAATAAGGGGGAAGGTTATCTCGACTCAAGTAAAGAGTACATTTGACAAAAGAGACCATGAGCGTTAAAAGAGTCTAGAGCACACAAAAGGGAGAAAATCGGGAAATTGTTTGAAGTCTCAGAATTCAAATATGAGTTGGCTCAGGGTAGAACAAACAAACTCGCAGAGGCACCATGCATCATCTTGGAATAATTCCAAAAGGTGCAATGAAATAGAGACCCCAAATAAGCACCAAGCTTCCATGTATCCCAAGATTGAAAGGGAAAAAATTCGGCAGTTAAAAATTTAAAGGGCTCACGGAAGGAGCCACGTGTCCCAAAACATGGCACAACTTCAAAAGTAAATTTCAGAGCATCTTTCCAATTGTGTGCTAAACCTCCACATTTCAAGAGTTAATAATAGAGCTCTTCCAAATGAAAGGAGACTTAGCCAAAACAAAAAGGAAACAACAACGGCCATGGATGATGCCATGTGTCCCACTATCATAATTTAAGGGGCACTGCACAAGGGTCCCACCCATAAAGGTAGTATTCATCGACCCAAATTAGCTAAGTATGAAGGGGCCATGGAGCATGCCACATGCCTCATCAGTTTAATTTCAAAGGCACGGCTCAAAGGGCAGTTTCCAAATGAGTGCCAGCCCACCACGTGGTTGAAGTCAACAAAGGAGACAGAGCCGTGAAAGCCTCCACACGTCGGCCTAGTGCAACTTCAAAGGTAGAACCTAGAGGCAAGTCCCAAGCATGTACCAACTCACCACATGCCTCACCTACATAATTCCAAAGGCATGGCTAAAAGGGTAGTTTCCAAACATGCATGAATCCTCCATGTGTCTTGGGTCAGACACAGTGCCTCCACCAGCAGAAAGGACTTAGGTAGGATACAAAGAAAATAGGGAGCCCGCGTGTCTCATGGGTGAAATTTTAAGAGTGAAGGCAAGGGGTGAAATCTCAAACGAGCGCAGGTATGCCTCATGGCCCTTGTATGAATAGAACCTTGCATACTATAGTCGCGTTAAGTGCTTGACCCGAGGAACTTCAGATGGCCATATCTTTTGATTGGGAACTCAGATTTGGGTGGGAGAAGACTTTTTGGAAAGGTCTCGACATCCTCTACACCATGGAGGCCTGAAACTTTAATTTTGACAAGGTTAGGTGGGTGAGAAGTAGGAAAATGTCTTGCAAGCTATTAATGAAGGATCTGATTGCTTCAACCACCCAGATTTGATTTGATTTTCCGTTCTTCCTTCTTCAACACGTAAAATAGACATGGGGAGTGAAAGACTTGATAGATTGTGGGTGGATTTGCAAGGGGCATTGAGGGATGGTGGTTGAGATTTCAGAGCAAGATTCAATGCATTGCAGGGGTGGTTGGAATAGAGTTCAATTTTCCCTCTCTCTTTCTCTCTCATTCTTCTATATATTGTAAAGGAGGGGCATATTCTAATGGTTGGTCATTGTTTCTCCTCTGCCTCCCTCTCTCTTTCTTCCTAGGGTAGAATGTGGATTCTAAGCCTCTTCTCATGGCTCTGTAATGGAATTTCTTGCCTCTTTCCCACTAATGATGTATTGTGTGAACTTTTGGAGCACTGAAATTTGTTTCGTGATGTATCTGTCCATCCTTGCTTATTTTGTCATCTCTTCTTTCCTCTTGTCATTGCAAGGTATACCATGTATACTCGATGTTTATCACAAGTTTTGGGAGCTGTGCTTAGTGGGTCTTGAAGTCATGTTGTCATCACCAATCCGGCACTATGATAATTCTTCACCGGGAACTCCTCGTGCTATGATTATTTACTAATGCACAGCCTTTAGTTTGGTGGATGTAATCTGGAAACAAAACAACAACCGAACACAAGAATACCATCGACTATGATAAGACAGAATGATGACAAATCTGAAATATCAAAGTAAATTATAATATTAACATGAAATTGTTACAATCTCACCCATGAGGTACTTCAACAAGACTATGGGAGAAACTTTACAATTACACCTCTCGATGGCTTCTTCAACACACCTTTAACTGATGGCTTCCTTTGCACACTTCCTACAATATTTCTCACTACTTCTTTCTATGCTAAATGAGGGGGGTGGCCTCTCTATTTATAGAAATTCCAGGATTATCCATCCTATCTCTAAGATAGGATAAGAAATCCACTCTGACGAATCATATTCCATACCTTAACTCTTATCTGTACATGTAAGCTTATCTCTTAAGATAAGATAAACCTTATCATTTTACATGGGTTCCACATTTTTAGACTTTTTACAAATAAAATACACAAAATATTTATGACCTCACTCCTTGTCCTTATTACCAATATAATATTTCTAATTCCTAATCATGTAGACCCTACTTCTCTAATTACCCAAACTATGACATTTTAACATTACCGGACCACTTACGACAAATATTTACTTTTTACAACATTCCTATTGTACTTTATTTATTACCGTACTCCACATTATGGCGACACCATCCGACGGCGCCGTTATCTTCTATCGGATGCTACTACTAATTATACTTAACAACATCCTATTCCTAATACATACATTAATGAAATAGAAATTATGGAGGAAAATTTTAGTGTTGACACCTTCCCCCTTCCTAGCTTTTACTCCGTCCTCGGAGTAGACTATTCTCAGTGCTTGGAAAATCTTCAACTTGTCATGGTTGACCCATTTCATAATGGGAGTGCCATCCAATTCCTCCGGTAGGTACCATTTTCATGCACTGCTTTATTTTGTAGGGCCCCATCCATTTTGGAAGAAATTTTCTCTGTCTTCTTTTTTTGTATCTAGAATCATATATTAGGACCAAGTCATTCACATAAAATGGAGACCATCGGATCTTTTGATCAAAGTATTCCTTCGATTCATTTTCTTCTTATGGCTTGTATCCTTTGCTATTTCCCTCATTTCCTCTAGCAAATGAAGATGTATCAACCTTTCTTTTCTTGAATCACTTTCATCCATCCTTTCATTTTTCATAACTCTCACAAAGTGGGAATATCAAACTCAATAGGAAGAATCTGGATCAATGCCATACGCCAACTGAAATGGGGAGTATCCTCATTGCTGACTTTGATGTTGCCCTATATGCCCACAATGCCGCATAAATCCTTTTATCCCATTTATGTACTGCAAGGCCGCATCTTTTGCTAGAATTTGACACAGCACAAAATTTGTTCGTTCCACTTGTCCATTTGTGCTTGGCTTGTATGTTGTTGCCTTCCTGTGCTTAATAGAAAACTTATTGACTAGGGCTTCTACCACCTCATTAATGAAGTGGCTTCCTTGATCTGTTACAATTTCTAATGGACAACCAAATCTGGTGACAATGCGTTCATATATGAACCTTGCCACTTCATCCATGGAAGCTGTTTTCAATGGCCTAGCTTCAACCCACTTGGTTAAATAATCTGTGGCAACTATAATATACTTATTTTGGCGTGATGTAGTTGGAAGTGGACCTACAATGTCTATTCCCCACTTTTCAAAGGGACCAAGTGGAAGAATAGGACATAATGGAGCTGATGAAGTCTTATGGTTACCATGTGTTTGACAAATATCACATGTCTTACAATAATTATAACAATCTTTAAAAAGAGTGGGCCAGTGATAACCTGCATCCAAGATCCTTCTTGTTGTAAGTTTTCCAGAGAAGTGCCCTCCACATGTACCATTGTGGAATTCTTCTAAAGCATCTCCTTTCCTTGATCATGTCCAATCGCCTCTTATCTTGTCCATCGGTCCTATTCGAAATAATGGTCCATGCGAGAATAGAATATGGACGATCGGCTTGAGTAATCTTTCTCTTAGTCTTTGCATTGGCACCATCAGGAAACTTGAATTCATTCAGATAATTCCAAATATCTATGTATTCACTAGGGATTGTGTCAAGGGAGAACAATGTTGCATTGGGAAAATCATCATCATCACAAGATGACCCTAAACCATCATAGGCTCGAGAGAGTGCATCTGCATTGACATGCTTCTTTCCTGGCCTATCTATAATATCAAATTCAAATTCTTGTAACAAAATTATCCATCTTGCTATCCTCCCTGATGGGTTAGGCTTATTGACAATATATTTCAGAGCCTGATGATCTGTTACAACTATAAATTTTTTCCCTAGCAAGTAATTTCTAAACTTCTTTATAGCAAAAATGATAGCCAGAGCCTCTTTTTCAGTTACAATATAGTTTACCTCAACACTGCTCATTTGTCTGCTCCCAAAGTAAATTGGATGTTCATTCCCATTTTCATCCTTTTGGCTCAAAGTACTTCCTAGTGCTGCATCTCGAGGCATCGGTGTACACAATGAATGGCTTGCTCCAACTGGATTCTTCAAAACAGTGAAGACACCGGGGCTTCCTTGATTGTCCAAAAGCGTCATGCGCCTTATTTCCCTGGTTCATAAGTAACATCCTTCTTTAAGAACTGGGTTAGTGGTCAGGCAATCTTTGAGAAATTCTTGATGAACCTTCTATAGTAACCCACATGGCCTAAAAATGATCTCAACTTACTTCTATTCATAGGAAATGGTAAATCTTTGATTTTTGAAACTTTATCGTGATCGGTGCACAATACCATCTCTAGATACAACATGCCCTAACAAAACGCCTTTAGAACATCCAAAGACACACTTTGTAGGGTTTAGTGAGGCTTGTGCTTCATCTAACCTTTGAAATGATGTCTCCATCAGTGCAGTGGTCCAACTTGCTCCCATAGATGCAAAAATCATCCAAAAATACTCGATGAAGGTCCCAATGTAGGGTTCGAACACCCTATTCATCAAAGCGCTGGAATGTTGTTGGAGCATTACACAATCCAAAAGGCATAACTCTATAAGCAAACGTTCCCCAAGGAGTGGTGAACGTGGTCTTGACTGATCTTTTCTGCTATACGAACTTGGTTGTAGCCGCATTTATATCCATCAACAAAACTATAGCACTCGCCGCCTACTTCGGCCCAAGATCGATCCGAAAATGGAAGAGGGTAATGATCCTTCTTTGTTGCCTTATTGAGCTTCTGTAATCAACACAAATGCGTAGCTTCCCATTCTTTTTTATTAAAATCACAATGGGAGAAACCCATTCGAATTCTCCACAAAGAAATATGAATCCTACATCAAGCAACTTATCTATTTCTTCTTTTACAGTCTTGGAAAAATTAGGGTTCATTCTATATGGCATTTGCTTTATGGGCTTAGCACCATCTACCAGCTCAATAGAATGTTCTACCCAACTTACTTGACGGAGTTCCTTGTAATCAAAAGTGAATAGGTGTATGTACCTTCGAAAGAGCTGGAGGTAGGATTCCTTCTCACTCTCCATCACAGCATCACCAATCTTTATTTGTTGGAGACGATCATCAACTTCTTCTTCAGATAATTTTATGGGGTCATGAGTTGGTGTGACTGGAAGGATATCCATGACTGAAACATCCACCTCACTTTCTTCATCTTCAGTGTCCACTTCACTGGTACTAGAGTAATCAGAGGATGTCCAATCATCAGTTTCATCACTTGAATCCACAGGTTCTGCCTTATGATGTCGAGGGATCACATTTATCTTCACCCTCTCTCTACCACGTCCAAGTGTCATGAAACCTTCATTCCAGTAGTTTCTTGCATGAACTCTCCTTAGCCATGGTCTTCCCAGCAACATTGGGTATGCAACAGTACCATTTTTCATCACCTGAAAGTCTACCACACATACAACACCCATAACAGATATTGCCACATTTGAAACTACACCTTCTGGTTTAGTTTTTCCTTTATTTAATGACCTTAACATAAGTGTTGAAGGGCGATCAATTTTTAAACCCAACATATTCATTACAGACTCGGTCATTACATTAACTGCAGCACCTCCATCAACTAAGACATCATGAATTGAAATACCATTACATAATACCTCAGCTTGTGGAGCATAGGGATCCGCCTCTGCCTCTAAAACAGGGACCTCAACCTCCTTCCTTCTTCGAGCATTGAGTCCACCTCGCAACTCCCGCCTCTTCTCAGAAGACATAGCCAAGAGTTGACCATATGTAATATTTGCAGGCCTTTTGGACAGATCTTCCAAGATGGAGTATGGTCCTTGCCCCTGTGAAATCAAAAATCCTGCACACCCAACTTTCTTCTCCTATGTTTCTTACTAGTTTCTTCTTTCATCTTCTTAGGATCATTTCCATCTTGATTATCTTTTTCTTTCTTTCTTTTTGTTACAAACACATCTACTTCATTATTTTTGCTCTTATCTACTACATCAAAAGAATTCACATGTGCTTTTCCTTTATCATTATCTCCTTTACCAGATGTAGAAGCTCTATCTGGACAATTATACTTATAATGACCCTTTTTATAACAACCATAACAAACAACTTCAGAAATATTTCTTTTTGGACCTCTATCTCCTCCCTGAGAACTAAATTCTTTTCCTTGAAGAAGATTAATAGTTAACTGACCCATCTTTTTGAGCAGATCTTCATACTCAGTAGATGTACTAGGAGAAATATTTGTGCTCACCGGGAGTGGTTGTGGATTCAGGACCAAAGGTGCTGGTGTAGGCTCTACTTTAGTAACAATTTCTTTGGGCTCCTCTTCCATGCTTTCTTCTTGCCTTCGCAATCTCCTTTGCTTGTTCAATGGTAGTTGGGCGGTCATACTTCACTTGTTGTCTGATCTCTGGCTTCATCCCAAGAATGAAGTGCTTACAGAGGAGATTATCCACGCCATTCATCAACCCATCCGCTAGTCCTTCCTTCCGGATCTCGGGCATCGAGCTTCCTCCTTAGCTCTAGAACACAAGCATGATAATCCCTTATCTTCTCATTCTCTCCTTGGGATAGCTTTGTGATCTCGATCATGAGATCTCGCATATATTTCGTTGTTCACCAAATTCTTCAAGAAAACTTTCAGTTAATAAATCCCATGAATTTTTCACATTATCACCTAGTGTTTCAAACCACCTAAGTGTTGAACCATCCAAAAAGGTAGGAAAAAATTCAGTCCATTGTTCCCTTCTTATGAGGCCATTACAAATACAAGATCGTTTAAACTCTTGAATGAAAGAAGAAGCATCTTCATTAGATTGAGCTGAAAAAACAAGAATCTTTCCCATTTTCAAAAGTAACCACCGTGAAATACCAACCCACAAGTACAATCAACAAGACTTATGTGCACAAATAATTGGAATCACTATACTAGAAAGTGACTTTACACCTTTCTACAGTAAAATAGAAATGACCACAGTAAACTATGGTAAAACTTGACTTACTGCGGTAAAAACTGACTTTACTGTGGTAAACACTATTCACGGTAAAAAGTGAAGTTACTGTGGTAAATACTATTCACGGTAAAAAGTGAAGTTACTGCGGTAAATACTATTCACGGTAAAAAGTGACTTTACTGTGGTAAATACTATTCCAACAAGAATGACTTTACCATGGTAACTACTATTCATGGCAAAAATGACTTTACCATGGTAACTACTATGCACAAGTAAAAAAACAAGGTTACCCTCTAATTGATTTTTGACTAAGTGGGAATATCTCTCCAGAAAATCCACCAACGAGGAATGGTCCCGGCAATGGAACCAAAATGTCATCACCAATCCGGCACTATGATAATTCTTCACCGGGAACTCCTCGCTATGATTATTTACTAATGCATGCCTTTAGTTTGGTGGATGTAACTGGAAACAAAACAACAACCGAACACAAGAATACCATCGACTATGATAAGACGAAATGATGACAAATCTGAAATATCAAAGTAAATTATAATATTAACATGAAATTGTTATAATCTCACCCATGAGGTACTTCAACAAGACTATGGGAGAAACTTTACAATTACACCTCTCGATGGCTTCTTCAACACACCTTTAACTGATGGCTTCTTTTGCACACTTCCTACAATATTTCTCACTACTTCTTTCTATGCTAAATGAGGGGGGTGGCCTCTCTATTTATAGAAATTTCAGGCTTATCCATCCTATCTCTAAGATAGGATAAGAAATCCACTCTGACGAATCATATTCCATACCTTAACTCTTATCTGTACATGTAAGCTTATCTCTTAAGATAAGATAAACCTTATCATTTTACATGGGTTCCACATTTTTAGACTTTTTACAAATAAAATACACAAAATATTTATAACCTCACTCCTTGTCCTTATTACCAATATAATATTTCTAATTCCTAATCATGTAGACCCTACTTCTCTAATTACCCAAACTATGACATTTTAACATTACAGGACCACTTACGACAAATATTTACTTTTACAACATTCCTATTGTACTTTGTATTCACACCGTACTCCACATTATTGGCGACATCGCATCGACTTGTGGCGTCGTTATCTTCTATCAGACACTACTACTAATTATACTTAACAACATCCTATTCCTAATACATACATTAATGAAATAGAAATTATGGAGGAAAATTTTAGTGTCGATAAAGTGTCCATGTGACATCTATCTCTTATCCATGGTGCATCTTAACCACCCTCTCCTCTACTCACCTCTCTCTGCTTTGGGCAAATCGGATCCGTGATCATCCACTTCCTTTTCTGGTGTGTCACCACTTAGTGTAGGCTCTCTTTAACCCTCTCTCTCTCTCCCTATCTCCTTAGAATGGTTAGGTTAGGATAGATTAAGTCTTCCTCCACTAGAGTATCTTGTGGCAAGTAATTTAGGAAGTAGGAACCAGCCTTCTCTGGAGGTCCATCTCAAGTTTTACAAGTCCCACAGCTTGAGAGATGGTCCAATGTTGTGCAATCACACCGAATGCCCCACTCAAATCCAAGGCCATTTAGGGGTGTTGTGATTTTGCACTAACAGGAGGTAAACAAGGTAAAAACATGAAACCTCCCCCATTCTACATATCTCTAATTATTATAAACAATCTTGTGAATAATTACATGATTGATTCAAGAGCAAGCGGTTGAGTCATGCTGAAAAAAATAGCTGATCGGTTGGGTCTTCAATATGAATTCAGTTCTAGAGGTGTGATGCATTGGATGGGACAACGGTAACAACGGTTAGAGTAATCACAGATTGAGCCTCACATTACATGCATATCTCAATGTGAATTTCTTGCAAGATGTATCATTCATAGAATTGCCACCACTCTTTGCATTGTGTTTGTCAAGAGACTTCACCACTAAAATTGGAGGTTATTTGTCTACTGATTGGTCACACATGTTATTCAGAATGAGGTATGGAGCCAAGGCTACAATCAGGTCTGAACCAATTACAAATTTCCACATTGAGCCTCATACACCGAGTCCAATCAATGCAAATTGTTCATCTTTTGATCAAGAATATTGCCCAAGCACTTATGAAGTGGATACCAAAGTTAGAAGAATTTTGGACTTAACTCTTGATGAATGGGAAAACAAGAGGCATGCATTTGACCCTTACAAGGAAATGGAAGAAGTTGAATTAGGATTCTATTTCTTGTACGAAGAAAATTCACCTCTCCCTAGCATCACCAAGTTGGACCACAATGATGATAATGAGGTATGGCAACTATTATTTGATGGATCAAGGAATAGGCAAGGCACTAGAGGAGGAGCTATGCTTGTTTTACCACAAGGTACAAGATATTACTAAACTTTCCATTTTTTATTTTTATTGCTCAAATAGCACAACCGAGTATGAGGCCTTGATGCACGGATTGCATTGGGTAAGAAAAAGAGGAATTACGAACTCTTGCAAGTGTTTGGAGATAACGATTTGATCGTGAATTAGGTAAGAGGAAAAAATTTCCGTCAAGAATGATCTTTTGAAGAATTACAAAAATCAGGCTTGGGCCTTATTGAATATTTTGAAGCTTTTAACATCAATTCCATTCGAGGAAGAAGAATGAAGTAGTAGATGGAATTACAGCAATTGGGGCAGCAGTTGACGTTGTGGAAAGTATAAAAAGTGAGAAAACTCAGCCTCATATCAAGGTTTTGGTAAGACCAGTTGTCCCAAACAATAATACAAGTTGGCAAGTCTTCGAAAATGATCAACAAATCATAAAATTCTTACAAGAAGAAGTCGAGTTCTCCTCCATAAACCAAGAAAAAATGGAGCAGCAATATGGTGGTGCAACTGAGAACTAACAAACTACCAAAGGGCCTTGTAACTTTGGAGTCAATATTCAACCCAAATGATCAATTCCGGAAAGAGAAGGAAAACATTCAAGTAAAGGGTGAAGATTCAGAGCCTATTTTAGTAGGTGAAGGCAAGATGTTGCAAATTGGAAAGGTGAGTACTCAACAAGAGAAATATGATTTTGTTCAACTTTGTCAAGAGTTTCCCGATGTCTTTTCCTAGAACTATAAATATTTGAGAGGTTTCAACCCAAAACTAGCTCAACATACTATTGAGTTAGATCCTGAATCCAAATCCATTAGGAAGAAGAAAAGTCTCGATAAATCCTCACATTGAACCCCTCATCGGAAAGATTTGAAAAAAATGATTGAAGCTAGCATCATCTTCCCTATCAAGCATTTGAGTTGGGTTACAAATTTGGTGTCGGTGCGGAAGAAAAATGGAGAGATCAGATTATGTGTAGACTTCCATGATTTGAATAGAGCTTCACTCAAATATCATTATCCACTCCCTTCAATGGAACAAATCCTGCAAGTAGTAGCTGGTTTAGAAAGGTTTTCATTGCTAGACAACTACTTAGGCTATAATCAAATAATGGTGAAGGAAGAAGATCAGTTCAAAATAACCTTCACTACAAAATGGGGCACATATGCTTATAAGAAGATGTCATTTGGATTGTCAAATGCCAAAGCAACATTTTAGTGAGCAATGGATATGGAATTCAATGGATTGATCAACAAGATAATGTTGTTATATCTAGATGATATCTTTGTGTTCTAAAAAATGTTACAGACGTCTCTTTCATATCAGAAAGTGTTCTAAAGATTTAGAAGATTTAGAGTATCATTGAATCTGAAAAAATGCATATTCTTGGCACATGAGGGAAATTTTCTAGGCCAAATTGTTTCAAGAGAAGGATTGATTGTTGATCTCGAAAGATTGAAGCCATCAAAACACTCCTATTGCTAGTCACAAGAAGGCTCTTCAAAGCTTCTTGGGGAGAATTAATTTTTTCTATAGATTTGTTCTTGATTTTTCCACTCTCGTGAAACCATTGACAATGGTGTTGAAGAGAGTCTTGCATTAAAATGGATAATGGGAGGTAAAGATAGTTTTTATTCCATTAAACATGCAATATCTCAAGCTCCAACTCTTATCAACCTAGATTTCTCAAAAGACTTGATGTTATACGCTTTTGGAGGATTAGACACAATATCAGCTATCTTGGTACAATGAATAAGGAAGGCTTAGAGCAGCCCATAACATTATTCAGTCATATCTTGGAAGATTACGAAGCAAGGTATTATTTCATTAAAAAATATGTTCTAGATGTTGTGAGAAGTTTGAAGAAGTTCAGACACTTGGTCTCGAACAATAAAATTCAGTTGCTAGTGTCTCATGTTGAGACAAGGAATTTCTCTGAACAAGGATTTAAATGAGAAAAGGGTAGGTTGTATCATCATGTGATGGAGTATGACATTGAGATCAAGGTGACCAAGATGGTTCATGGAAAAGGTTTGTGTGAATAGCTAGCTTCCAAGCAACATGCTTTGAGTTGAATGATGAAGAAGAATTTGTTATGGTGATGCAAAATTATCAAGAATAACCAGCTGATTATGTACCTACTCCATATTGGACTCAAGAAATGGTGTATTATATCAAAATAGGTTTGTGCCCTCCATAATTTATTAAATCTAAGAGAATATATTTTAGATTGCAATCCATTCCATATGTACTTATTGACGATATCTTGTTCAAGAAGGATATGAACGAAGTGTTATTGAGGTGTGTCCCAACAAATTAGATTAAGAAGGTATTACATGAGTTCCATGATGGATAAAATGGAGGCCACTTTTCTCCATGAGTAATAGGTCTCAAATTCATTAAATATGGTTACTACTAGCCTACAAAGATTCAATGATTGCTCACGCAAGGATTAAAAAGTGCAAGAAGTGTGCATTCTTCACGGGAAGTAAAGGCTAACAGCGCTGCCCCTTCACCCAATCTCAAAGTGGATAAACCATTCATGCAATGGGGATTGGAATTCATTGGAGTCATCAATCCAACCTTGAGCCAAGGTCATAAATGGATACTCTTGGGAACAGACTATTTCACCAAATGGACTGAAGCGGTGGCACTCAAGGAGGTAAATGAATCCAACATCTTGGATTTCTATGAAGGGATAGTCAAAAGGTTTGGTGTCCCCTGGCACTATTATATCGACAATGTATTGGCATTTATTGGCATAAAAATCACTAAATGGGCTGACAAGAATGGGATTTACCTCAACACTTCTTCTTCTTATTACCCTCATGGTAATGGCCAAGCAGAATCCACGAACAAGAACTTGTTGAGAATCATAAGAAGAACTCTTGATGAGAATTAGAGAACTTGGCATACGAATCTCAAATCAGCTCTATGGGCTAATAGGATAACAGCCAATAGGTCAACAGGTAGCTCTCCATACAAGCTAGTTTATGGGAAGGAAGCAATGTTGTCTATATCACTTGCATTGCCAACGTTAGAGCTTATGAAGCGAGTTGGAGCTAGATGAGTTCGGAACCATGGAAATCGGTATGTAGAACGATGGAATTAGAGGAGACAAGAGAGCATGCAATGTAAACCATGGAGAAAGATCAAGCACTTGATCAAGAGAAGCTTTGAAAAGAAAGCTAAAGCAAGGCATTCCAAGTAGGAGACTTGGTGTTGAAGTGGGATGTTGATCGTGCAAAACCAGGAAAGCATTCCAAGTTTGATGCAATATGGAGTGGTCCATACATGATCATGGAGTGCAAGAGTAGTAATGCCTTCCGACTAGCCAAGTTGGATGGTGAAGAGTGTAGATTCTAGTCAATGGAATCTATCTCAAACATTGCTACTAGAAGGAAGATTTCTCACCCTTGTACATATTAGTCTAGGATTTTCAATTCCTCCAAGTTCTTGTGCACATTTTTGTTGTTGTTAGAGTAGTTTTTAATTTCCCTAAGTGTTGGTGCACATGTCCTATTACTTCTAGTGTATGCTTTGTATACAGTTCACCATGATCCTAGAAAGAGAAATTGCAAAGTGAAGAAGCTCAAAGTTACAACCAACAATTGTCATCTTCAAGAGAACTCAAATGCAGAGCAACTAAAATCAGATCAAGAAGCATATTTCAAACCTTCAATTTTTTTCTTATTCATATCAGCATCCGAGTTTCTCGTGCCCTTTGCCAAACCAAGAAATCAATGTTGGGGAACATTTGATATTATAGTAGATGGGAATCCTCAATATTCACTCATCCTTCAATAGGTGTTTAAGCAAAAACATGAGCCACCATGCATCTCTCCAAGGTTTAATAAAAATATTTGCTAAAACTGCAAAGAAGAGCAACAAAGTAGCATGTTACAAGGAATAGAACATTGAGGAAGAACAACGAAAAGAGGAACTTAATAGAGTTCCATGATGTATAAGTTAACAGATGATCATCATTCAGCCTTGTGGATTGTAGTTGCAAGAAAGGTGGAATTCAAGTTTAAAAAAAAAATCTACTCTCAAAAAATAAATTTCAAGATTTTCTTATGAGATTTGAGAATACGATTAGCAGAGGGAAGTCACCATAAAGTAAGCGGCGACATCACAAACATTATGGGGGAAAGATTTTCAAATTTCAGAATAGTTATTAATGATCATGAAGACTCCATGCCCAATAGATGGCTTGGGCATCTGGTCAAGCTCTATTTAGTAGGTAAATGGTCCCTTGAGTTGCCAAATTGTTATCTAATTTTGATACCCTTGTGAAATTATACAATGGGCAAACTTACAATTGGTTAAAAGAGGCACTTAGTAAGGAAAAGAAAGGTCCAACAATTTATCCCGAGGCATCTCTAATCATGGTACTAGCCTCCTTGGGCATGAATTTTGATATTGGACTGAAGAAGGTTGAAAGAATGAAAATTTCATGCCATGAGCCCAACCGAGATACTTCCTAGCTCAACGAGCTCATGTAAAAGGTGCACTGCAAGAGCTAATTATGGTTGACCAATCTTAGGTCACTATGACTAGGTTACTTAGATTCTAATTGCCTACCGAGGTACCCTAGGTTGAGTGATTTCAAGGTCCACCAAGCCATCGGGACCGAGCTCCTTTGATTATGCATCAAGCCATGTAATGGTGGGGAAGCTAATGTAATAAATGGATCTCACTATTGGTAGGACGAGCTATCCTAAGAGTTTGAGCTCGTTTCTCTATACAAACCAAAACTTCCTAATTGCATTAGGGGAAACTGAGATGAGTTATCTGGTTTACGAACCGAGCTCATATAACTTTTAGTGCATATTCACAACACCCCTAGATGTTGATCAGATTTCTAGTTTGATTTTTGAACATCCAGTATGATTGCACAACATTGAATCTTTTCCCCAAATGTGGGACTTGTAAAAATGGGAAAAGAATATCTAGATTAGAGGTTGGTTCCTCAAATCCTCTGATTAGATGTATGCTTGCAAATTACAAAGGTTTATCACTATATCCTACTCTAAATTCCAAGGGGACAAAGATAGAGGATGCAAAAGAAATAAAACTAAGACTAACAAGGTGATACACCAAAGGAGTGGTGAACATTTACTTCGAAAATTGACACAGATCACATGAATGTAACAAACATCATGCACAGACTGATAAAATGTAATGAAAGATTAGAAATGAAGTAAACAACACAAGAAGAGGACTGAAAATCATTCACAAAGCTTGCATTATCATTTCCAAATCAAAAATACATACATTACAATAGCAGAGAGGTAGAAAACATGTTACAGTCTTGAAAGAGGTCTAATATTCCACAAAATCACTTTCCAAGGTGAAAGAGGGAGCCTGCAAAACATAAAATGTCCAACCCTTACAAAATGAGCCAAAAGGATCCTTCAACCACCAACCAAAATGCATTAAAATAGCATGGGTTCCCTTAAAATTCCATTCCCCAATGTTTTTGACCATGCTAGGAGAGAATGCGAGCCATACTTCATTAAAAATGGTGGTTGAAATGTCAGTTCTATTCTCCTTCCCATGCCAGAGGTGTTTTTTTATTTTCTCTCTCCAAACCCCATCAAAACACAAAATTGAGCCCTCCATCGTGTATATAATTTCACCAGCTTTCCAATGACACCAAGAATGTGAAAATCTAAGTTCTGGATCAAAATTTATGCCCTCTTGAAGATTTAGGGCAAAACTAGGGCAAAATTGAATCTAGCGGGCGAAAATTTGAAATTTTCCCTCTTTTTTGACTTTGGGAAAATTTCCCAAAACAATTCCACCACTTGAAGTTTTGATACCACGTGGCACATTTTTTATTGGCTCACGGGCCTCCCATGACCATTTTAGACCTTTTCGGTCTTTGAAAATTTTCCAAAATCTCGCCACCCGAAGTTTATGGCATGTGGCATGTTCTTATTGGCCCTCGAGGGCACGCTTCCAAATTTCCCTTTGACTCTGACCATTTCCCCAAATGGGACACATGGTGCTTTTCCATTGGCATGGGCTTGAACTAGCTCTTTTCCTTCTACGGACCCGCCTTAAGATTTTCGCCGCCACATGGACATGTGGCATGCTCTGATTGGCACGGGCCGGCGTGGGTGGGCTTTCATTCAATATTTTTCCCTATTTTGGCAAAAGGGAAAATTTTCTTCCATGCCTCTCGCTACCTAACGCTCCGAGGACATGTGGCGTTTTTATTGGCTGGCGGGTCTTCACTCCAAAATTCCCCATTGCGCCAACCTTGGAAAATTTTCCAATTTCTCTTCGCCGAACCGAACTCCAACGGGCCTAAGGACATGTGGCCTCCTCCTATTGGCTGGCGGGCCTTCGGGCCAAAAATTTTCTTTGAGTGCCCCACCAATATTTGATGAAATTTTTCTAAGTTGTCTCTACCCCTGCCATTCTACCGACGTGGCACCTTCTGATTGGTTGGCGGGCCTCCATGGGAAAATTTCCCTCCAAAACTCCGTCGAGCCATAACTTGAAAAATACAAGGAGTTAGAAGGAAAAATTTACCATTCTGGAAAGCTGAGAAGATGCTCTATCCAATGAAACCATTTCTAGAACATTTTGAGTGCCTAAAAGATAAAAATTTCTGACTGAGACACAAGGAAGGAAGGAATGAAGGGAGTTAGCCAAAAAAATAAGCAAGGGGCTTATTTTGGATAACAATAACCAAGAATGCAAAAAGCACTTCATATTGATGGAGCCAAACTGCTTGATCAACAAAAGATGTGGGAAAGAGAATTCGAGCTCTCATCATAAAAGGAGGTTTAGCTCGTGATGAAGGCACCATGCTCAAAAGAGGATAAATTTATGTGTCTTGTGTCAACAAAGGAATGGAGGACTTAGAAATTTGAGCTAGGACTCGAAAAATCATGAACTAGGTCAAGGACTCCAAACTCATAAAGGAATTAACAAGATGGATAAGTCTAACTTTACGAGCTAAAATAACGGGAAAATGTGATGAAATTACACTGCGTTATGTAAGTCAAGAGGTCTCGAGTTTAAAAAGTTAGCCGTTTCCTTAGGTATTTTGGAGGGTAAGCTAGTTACAAGTCTCAAGCTAGTTCCTTGTGAAGAGTTTAAGCCGTTTCCCGGCCCCGAGTTGATCTATCAAAATTTGAGCCTTACTCTGTGAGGATACCCAATTGGGATGATGGTTGACTTTCTTGGATTCAATGAAGCATGGTGTGGGGAGAACAAGTCAAAACAAGTACTTCACTATCAAAGAAAGGATTTGACAATCTCAGGATGGGTATCATATTAGCTCGGAGGGCCAAGGAAAATGGTGCGCAAAAATGCATTGTTTTATGACCTAAGTCACCCAAGTTACATCGGGCCTTACGGGATAAAAGGATATGAAATCAATGATTAGCTTGGCGTTTAGCGTAGGTATGTCAGTCGAGTGGCTCGGATGACCTGGGTTCGAAGAGTGTGGTGAATGCTTAAATGACCCGACTTCACTTTGAAAAGGTAGTAATGTGGGCGCAAGGTGAGTCAATGACCCTTACGGGTCAATAATGAGTTGACGGAAGCATCGGCGGATGTGTGGGGAAGGTTGATCCGGGTTGGGCGAGTCAGGGGGTTAGATGCAAAGGAAACATGGGAGTGATGGGATCAACAAACCCAAATTTTCCATGGTATATTGATGTGGGTGGAGCGGGGTCAATGACCCCAAATGCCCAGTCAACATGAATGTGGAGGGGGGAGTTTGGAGTCGATGCGACTCACTCGCCCACAGGAGACATGGAGAGCCTAGGTTGTGTGGAGGAGAGTTATTTACTGAGTAAGGCCTTCCCCATCATGCATTGTGAGATTTTAGAGATATGGGGTAGAAAAATCTCGGGGTGAGTTGTTGCATTGAGTACGTGAGTACAAAGATCCCGCCAATAGAATCCTAAGAGATGTCAACTCACCAGCGTGGAGGAATGATGTAACATAAAATCCCGCCGATGAGAAAAATATGAGGAACCCGCATAACATGTAGATGGAGGATGAATTGACATGGTATTCGCTAATGAATAGGATGAACTCGACGGTGAAACAAGGGAGGAGCCACTCGGCCGAGCCAACCAAGCTAGCCATATTAAACACAAAATAAATAAATATAACCCTCCCCTTTCAAGGACAAAATAAATGGGCCCACAATAGATCTAAATGTAGAAATCATTTAAATGATGATGTGAGATATTTGAGAAGGAAAAAATAATTTAAGTGATGCTTTCCAATAATGAATTTAATTGTCGGACCTCGTAATGTTGAAGTAAGCATGTGAAACTCAAGTAGCCTGCAATCACTCAGAGAGCCATAACTGGAGAAATTCTCAACATATTTTCACAAAATGGGTCTTGTTTGAATTGTGGCTTTAATTCCCATTTACAAATATAAATAAATCTAAAAATTGATGAAGATTTCATGGTGATTTTTAGGCAAAATTATCCCAGTTCTGTTTGGTTGTTTGATAGTGGTTAGAGGGGCATTAAATGAGCATAGAAATCATTCTTTCACTACTGCAAGTTATGGGACACCTTGAGATTACTTTTTCAGGTCCAAAATCACTAACCACACTCATTTATCATGAATTTCAATTGGTGGGAAAGTAAATTTTGGGAATTGCATTCCTCTCTCTCTCTCCTCTCAAAATTCTATAAATTGAAGTGTTGGGCTCATTGTAAAAGGGGATAATTTTTGTAGCAAAACTCTATCCATTTTGTTTTGTGAAGCTTATGTGCTACCGGAATTTACATTGGACTCCTTGTATGGTGATCCGGTCTTTACTTTTTGATATCTTGAATGCTGTGCATACTAATGAAGCAATAGATGCAAGTTGTGGATGTATTTTCCTTCTTGTGTTTGTTACATTCTTCTTGCCTCTTCAATCTTATTGTAGATATATTGTGTCTATACTATGCTCTCATGAGGATCCATTATTATTGTTTTTTTTTGTATATGTTGTTGTGAATGTTGTTGTTGGATTGTGGAGAATTGTCATCACCCTTTCTAACTTGTGTTTTGCTTCCATTTTCACACATTGGGAGTATTCTCATACCCTTATTTTGGTGCATCACCTATGTAGTGTATATTTCTTTTATTTTCATGCTCTTTCTCTTTCCCTGGTCCCTTGGAAGTGATAGATTAGGAGTAGTTAGTCATTTTATTTCAGTAGAGTTAGTTTTCACTAGGATTTGGAAGAACCAGTTTTCTCTAGAGGTCTATCTCAGTAAAGAAGTCCCACAACTTGGAGATAGTACCCATGTTACCCAGTGACATCATGAGATCAAGTACACACACTTGTAAAAATTTGAGGGTGTTTTGATTTAGTGAGAATAGTTACATACTATGTTATTGTCATGCATTTTTGCTAGCTCAAAAATTCAAACTTTCATGCATGACAACTAAGCCAAATTTGAATTTAATCCCAAGTCATCCTGAATCCTTCTCCTAGTCAATCTATATTCTATGTAATAATCATATGGACCTTACAAGTACTTCTGATATGATGAAATATCATGTTCATGTGCTTGAAATTGTGTGAAAATAACAACAATTCCATTAAGTGAAGAACAATTGAAGACTAGCTCTCTGATGGGCTCAAAAAGACCAATTTTGGCCTATTCAAGGCAAGTGTGCATCCTCCGGGAAGGTTCTGAAATCCCATAATAATTTGGAGGTGTTATTAGAAATCCGTGATGGTATTGAAAGTGATTTATTAAAGTTTAGGAAAAAAATTTAGGTTTAGGGATGATTGTGCAAAAGTAAGTTTTTCACATGTAGGGAGTAAGTAGTCAAAACTAGAACCTGAACTTCACCAAACTATTTTGGGAGCTCTATAAGGATTTAGGAGTAAATAAAATAGGCATTGGAAATATTTAATAATTCTGTACATTTTGAAAGTATCATATTTTTCACAATACCTGATGGTTTCTCAAGGAAGCTCATTCTTAGAAGACACACTCTATTGTCCCAAAGAAAAGGGGCCAATTTTTTGATATGAAAGTAGAATTGAAGTATAAAAAATATATCATTTTTATTTAAATGGTATTTTGAGTAAAAATAATATAAAATTTCATGTGAAAAGACCATCTATGGCTCCAATAATTTTCTCGTCAAGTCCTCTCTTGTGCGGGTGTGATTCTCGCACTTCGTCATTTTTGGAGTGAGACTTGTCATCTTTGGTCAGGAGAATTTTCTTGCCCCTATTATCCCAATTTCCAAGGGAATATAGGGGACACAAAAATTCTCCCCATCTTATCCCCTCCTTTGATTCTCTGTACGACCAACTTCCAGCTCCCGAGTGTCAAAGAATGTCTTTCTCCATCTCTCCCATCTTGCATCTCGCAGTGACACTTGTCATCATCTACTTGAGGTGAATTTTCTTTTCCCCATTATCCCCATTCCCAAGAGAATTATGGGACATAAAAAATCACCCCATACTCAATCCCTCAAAACCCTAGCTTTAAAACACATGCAACTTTCTCACCCGTGAGCAAAAAGTAGTTGTCGGGGTATCTTAGAAACCAAGTAACTTTCTTTCAAGTTCATTCCTTCACACAGTTCGACCTTTCCTCCATTTTTGAATCCATGAAACCTGAAAAAACATTATAACATGGTAACCATGTTTCCTAACATGTTCTAGATCAGACAAAACTACAAAAATGGAGCTTTTCCCATCACTCATCATCCAGAAAAACTAATTGCACCAATGTTTTGATGGATTGCTCTTCTCCCAAGAAAAATTGTGATCACTGAAGCTTCAAGCATCTATTAATGGTTTCCATCATATCTGAAAACCTAAAATCCTCCATCCCAAAATTTTCCTTTTTTATTTGCAAGAGTTCCAAAGTGAGTGAATCATGACAAAAGTTAGAGCACGAGATCCCGCGTACAGAGATAAATCTAACAATGATGTTTTTATTGAAAACTGATGCTAGAATGACCAATTACTAAAAAAATCAATTTTTTGGTGTTTCCACTTACTAAAAATAGCAAACCTCTCAAAATTACAAGCTCTGGTTACTCAAAGCATCCATAAACAATGAGGAACATCAATCAAGGAAAAACATGTAATTTCCTTAAAATAGTAGGTTCTAAAAAATAACTTAATCAAAATATAAAATTGATAAAAAAAAAAGGATCATAAAGCATCATTATGACCACTATTATGCTAAAGAACAAGGTAGACCATATCGAGGCACTGCTTAAGGTGAAAGAAGAGAACATTGTGCGGTTGGAAAAAGGTTAAAGAGGATCAAGAGCTTCATAAAAATTTAATTCATCAAGAGAATAGTCATCATCAACATAATGAGAAGGATTATCCATGAGTACATAAAGAGTTCATCTTAGGTAATTCATTCCCCACAAAGTGTTTCTAAACACTTGTTCCATACCCGATAAGGAGCTCACATCTTGCAATTCAGTACAAGAAGAGTTTCTAGTGTTTTAGTGTAGTGTGCAGGAGGGGAACATGGGACTCATTCTCATTCATTCCTTCAAGTTCCATCCAAGATCAATCTTGTTATCAAGAAAGTTCACCTACTTCCATGAGAAACATGTGCACATGAGGTGTATGAGTTGATCTCATTCAAGAAGTGTTTTGGAGCCAAGAAAGGAAAAGGTATGATCTTCATTCAAAGCACCATAGTCATAAGAATGAGCAATCAGCTCTATTCCATCCACTTGGTAGTGTTCCTAAACACTCACCTCAAACCTTGTGGTGTGGTCATTTCCATCTCCTCATGTCATTCCAATTAGTGGCCACTTCTCAAGAATTCCATTCAAGGGCCATCCCTTTCATTTGTGAGGGTTTGTTTCGGTGAGTGAAAGTTAAACATCAAGAGGTTTGTACATCATGGAGTTGGTTTGTGATCACTAATGTAAATTGTGAAATCCTGAGTAAGAGAGTGACCCTCACTCACCGTGAGATAAAGAAGGATCCATCATGAGTGATGGCCGTATTCATCTCAAGCTCAAATGAGATGTCTCAAAATAGTGTTCCTAAACACTCATTTGACAGTCTGAAGTGTCTGTGCATCTTGCAAAAGGAGGAGATTTTGATCACCATGCCTCAAATCAGAAAGTTCTTCATCAACAATAGATCAGTCAATCCCTTTCCTTTCTCTTTTCTCTCTCTCCATATTCTAATTTTCAATTGAGAATGTACTTTTGCTATTTTGTCCTATTCACTTAAGTGACAACAAAATATTTGTAAAATGTAAAAGTACTCTCTCAAATTATAAGAGAGGTACTTAATTTGTCTCTTCTAAGGGAAATTGAAAATTCACAAGTGATGGGACATGAAGATTCATGTGGGGGGTAGATGAGAAGATAATTTGCAATGTTATAAATTGGAATGACTTCTCCATTCCAAGAGATCTAAAAGGTGATTTTTTCTGTTGAAATTGTGGAATTTCATAGGTTGTTGAGATTTGGATTCATCACTACACAAGACATAAGGGTTACATTTTTTCCAATTCCTTTGATTATGCTTTCCTCTATTCTCTCTCTTTTTGCAACTTTGCAAGCATAATGATCTTGAATAACCAAGAAGAAACTTGGTGTCCTTGATTGATGAATCTAAAGAAGCGTGTGTATATGGTTATTGGTCTTATTAATTTATTACATTGTTTTTTCTTCTAATTGAATGTGGTCCTACCCTAGGTATTGTATGTGAACTCTGCTAGTGCCTACTCACAACAATAACTCTCTCTTTCCTAATTTCTCTCCTTTATCCCTCATCACTACAAATTCCTCCCTTATACCCCATAAAAATACTTTTCACAGTTCATTAAAGTGTTCCTTTGTGATCACCAAGCTATTTGGCTACCCCATATAATTAGGATAGTTTACATTCAATGATGGGAGCCTGCCCATACATAAGGAGGGGCTTAACCCTATAAACATTGGTGGAAACACATAATCTACAACTTGACAAATTATTTCACCAAAAAAATTTGGCGACTCCACTCGGGAGAGATCTTCCCTCGTGCACCCATAAAGATCTCTGAAAATATTTTAAAAATAGATATTCAAAAATCCATAAAAACAAAAAATTGAAAAATACTATCTATGTTCAAAAGCCTTGTTGCAATCCTTTTGAGAAATCTACACTTTCCTAGTTTCATTCCCTTTCTAGGTGTTTGAGGTAAGTGGAAGAAAGAAGATACACCCAAGATGATTGTGTAGGTGGCATTATTGATCCAATATTTGAATAAATGTTATAGACTGATTTCAAACTTCCTATTGTAGAGGTGAGAAAATAAGTTACTAGAAATCCTCGTGAAGGTCATACTAAAGAACCGGTTGCAAAACCACTAGTCTTCATTCCACAAGAGTAGGAAAGAGAAGAATATGATATGGCAGCATATGAACCACTGCTATGGGTACAAAATACCAGTTCGTTGGCTTTAGCTCCACCACTTCATGAACTTCCAAAAGGATCAAGAAATAAATTTCTAAAATTCTATATAGATGGCAAGTAACTTCTCGACCGATCATATTACAACCATCATCACATCCTATGGCATCCTTGAAATGCAACATGAAGATGTTACAGTGCGGTTGTTTGTAGAAACATTACAAGATGTTGCTACGGACTAGCTTTACTACTTATCACCACTCTCAATTTCTAATTTGGATGATATAAAATATAGGTTTGAATAAATATTCAATACGCAAAGATTCTCATTGCCTCCTTTCACAACTTACTCGAGATGAATCTAAAGAACCAATAGAGTCCATGAGATAATTTGTGGAAAGATTCAACAAGATTCCCATCATTTCCCATCCTACTGCAAAAAATCTAAAGTGGTTCTTTGTGAATTCCCAGTTGCATGAAGTTAGTTTCATTCTATGAAGAGTTCAACCAAGATATTTGGATAACACTTAGGAATTTTCCATTGAAGTGGAAGACGACCTTGTCTTTTCAAGAAAGATCAAGAACTATTCGATGAAGGATAAATCCCAAAGTCCCAAATATGAGAGATTTGATTCACTTTCACAAAATTTGGCCAATGATTTTAATATGTTGAAGAAGTAATTTTCCCAACATGCATCATACAAGAACTAGAGTAGAAATCAAATTGCACTAGCACCTCAAAGGATTTCCTAGAAGCTCTAATAGTTAATGTAATATGTGAGGCCAATGAAGATGAAGGAGAAGAAATTTTGAATCAAAAATTGAAGAGGAAGGAGAATAAGAATGTGATAGGATTAGGTACTATGAATTCAATCCAATCGAGGAGATCAAAGAACCTACGATAGATACTCCTATGTAGTGTTCACTCGATCACAAAAGGAGAAAGAAGGATCTTCTTTTGTTGCCCAAGCCAAGAAATTAAATAATCAAAGGATGAATCTACTAAAAAAATAATGAAAGGAGGATCATCTAAGTCCACTTCCATAGGGTCAGATGAGAAGAAGCATGAAACTACTTCAACCTAGAATCCTTCTACCTCTTGGGTAAGTCTCATTCAAATTCCCTTGAAAAATTAATTTTTGTTGATCCTAAGAATAATCATGTCAAGGTTTTCATAATCCATGATGTGCCTAACACTTCCTCATCCTTTGATATCATTGACCATTACAAGAAATCCAAAGTTCAAATTTTTGAGTATGAATACTTGAAAACCCATCCCAAGCAATTTGATAGGCTTATTCAGTATATCAAAGAAAGTAGTTTTATTTCATGTTCTAAAAATGCCACTACCAAAGAACTACCTCATGCCTCTCATTCCACTCCATCTCTGAATTGTATTACTTCCACACCCTCCACCTATGGGAAGGTAGAACCTTTCTATATAACCTTGTTGGTCAATGGGTATAAACTAAATAATTACATCATTGACTCGGTGCTTTGGACAACGACATGCCTAAAAAAGTTTGTAAAGCTACCTCTCTCTCTCTCTCTCTCTCTCTCTCTCTCTCTCTCTCTCTCTCTCTCTCTCTCTCTCTCTTATATCTATGGCCATTGCTTCTTCATGGAAATGAAATAAGTAACTCTCATTGGATAGGTCAAGGTGATTTAATTTAATTTTAATTAAATCTAAATATTACATAGTCACTAGTGAAATGAATGATGTATAAATGCTTGAATATAGGAATGACACAAGAAAACTAAGATATAAGACATGAAACCCGAGCAAGAGAAAGAGACAAGAGAACTTAGTTGATTTTTTTGTAACGGAGTTGATGTGGGTAGGGAGAAGTAGTGAGAAGGAAGCCAAAAGTGTTGTAATTAATCTCTGTAAATTTTTAACTCACGAAAAAGGTGGACATGGGATCCCATGGATGGAGACATTAAGGGCACCTAAGCAGCGACGACTAGATCGAGCGCGGTGACTATGAAAAATCTCCAAATCTAGTTTTTGTTGTGTCACGGGGTCTTCATTATTGTCCCATGTTGATCATCCGATAGTCGCACTATGATCACCAAGGGTACTGTAACCCGAAAAAAAGAGTTTGCCTACACAAGCCCACAAACCACATCAAACCTAAAAAGGAAAATGTAGAATGGGGAGTCATCCCGACCCCGAAGGTCACCCCAACAGTGAACTTATGACCGAGCACTGCATTAAATCTCATACTCCATGTAGTTCTTGTGAGTGTGTGTGGAAATTGTGCCCTAGGATTCCCTTGTGCAAGTTTAAATTAATAGCGGGTCTGTATCTAGAATGTAGCAATGTAGTAGAATGTTAGGATGGAATAAAATTAAATTTCCCTTCCTATGGCTATGCAATCCCTTTTCCTTTAAATGGATGCTATATGGATGCCTTTGAGTGATTTAGTTCCTTTTGGAATGTAAACTTAGGTGATGATAGTAATGCTTACTTGCTTGGTCCTTGATTTTAAACACATAACTATACATTTATATGATTCCCTTGTTTGAATTTCAGAATTGACAAAGATTCCCAAAAGATAAAAGAGACCCAAAGAGAGTGATTAAGATAAGAAAGTGTCAAAGGCACCCGAAGGGATAAGAGAACATGTGCGTTGTTGTCCTGGATAGGCGTTGGCATCTAAAGCCATGAAAGATAAACAAGTAAAGTTCCGACTAGGAATTTGTAGGGTTTGTAAGACAAAATAGAAAACAAGAGATGAGGAAAAAGAGGCCAAAGACAACTATCAACTACTAGTTTTATTTATTAGGAATTATGTAAATGTTAACATGCTTTTAGGACCTATAAATGTACTCAAGTGTGTGATTTAGTGTCTAAATTTTCCCTCACTTTATGTTGTTGAGTGAATATTTGATAACATAAACTAGAAAAGAGATGCGTACCTTATGATCCTATAGAGAGTGTGGCAAATAGCGTGCTAAGTGGACAAGTGAAGCATGAAATGATTTCAAAGTGAAGCGTGAGACTAGGAAATGAAAGTGACCCTAGGGTTGAAGTGTATCCATTGTACCATGTTGTTGTAGCTTGTGGTTATTGTTTCTTGTAATGACGAACCTAAAAAGAAGAGAAAGAATGTATTTAAAGTCTTGTATATCATAAGTCAAAGAAAAATGTGCATAAGTATGCAAAATTATGTAAACGTGTGTAACTTGAAAAGTGTGTACCTAATGTAAAAGAGTGTAAAAGGATAGAAAAAGTGTCCTGAAATGTTGTGTACACTGATTTTTTGAGCAATCTCATGCCAAGTGTGATTTTTTTGGGTGATCTCATGTCAAGTGTGAGTTTTTGGGAAATCTCACGCCAAAGAGAAAGTGATGGGGAGAGATGTCTAGTGTTACTCTCCCTCCATGACTCTACCCGATAAGCACCACTGCAAATGGTACGTCCTTGATTTTTTCCTGTTCTCATGAATTGTTTTGAATTAGTTCTAAATTGTACTGAATGTAGGAGATAAAATACATTTAGTAATTGAAGGATTGTCTGTATAACTAATCTGAAGGATTCGTGAATTGTGTTGATATGAGAAGATGATTGTGTGTGCCCCCTAGGACATTACCACCTAAGGGAGGACACAGGCACCGAGGCACTATTGTCGAGTCGAGCACTTGGTTTTGTTTAGTGTGCTAAGGACCCAAGTCAGATTTTGGTTCATTTTGTGAATTTTTTCTTGTTATGTTCATGTATTGTCTAGATATGTATTGTAGATCTGAGATGTTGTAGGGGTGATTTGTTCATCCAATGTATGTCCCCCTTCATTTGGGGTGCATGCAACGTTTGTAGGAGAATGCAGCCCAAAAGGAGAGGACTGATGTTATCTTTGAAGTGGATACCTACGGGGGTAAGGGATGTGCATGGTATAAACCAAGGCACATGCAAACAAAGTGGCTAGTAACATGTGTTAGTAGAAAAAGTAACAAACATGCAATAAAAGACAATGTAATCAAGAAAGTGTGCAAACAAAGATAGACCAAAAAAATTGGGTTTCAAACATGGGACATCAATCACAATGTCACAAGACAATCAAGGATGAAGCGACCAAAAACATTCAAACATTTATCAAACATTACATAGGGCATAGCCTACAAACAATAGCATAAAATAGAAAACATTGGCAAGAAGAATGTATCAGACAACCATGGTGGTATATAGTCCTGCAAAGTAAATGCTACACATGAAGCACCCATTAGCATGTTATAAAGATAAATAGTTTGACGTAAGCGTGTATAAATCAATGAAAGGTAAAGTAACTTGTGATAATATGTAATAATAGAACCTGTGTAGTATGTGATAATAGACAAAGTAGATGCCCCCTAAGAGCCTCGATGGGACTGGTAAGAGGTACGGTGTTAAGCATCATTGCAGCATGTAAGAACATGTAAGAGATCTACATTCAAAACTAGAGACCAAGTGAATGCACATGTGTATATGATAAAGATAATGACATACAAAGTATCTGGATAACATAGTAAGCAAAGTGCGTCATGTAAGTAGTATAAACAAGCAAGAGTAAGTGTAACCAAGATATGCAAATACAATGTACGAGTGTGATGGAATGGTATGCAATTTGTGAATGTGATAGGAGTATTGTGCCCCCAGGTGGATGTGTATGAGATGAAGTTCATTTGTAAAATACCCCTCAACAATCAAGAATGAACCATAGAACAAGAGTTTGTCATCGGGAAACGGTTTGAGAATGTGTACTAGAAGATAGATCATGAAGTAGAGAGCACGAAAAGTGAATGTGGTGAGGTTCATTTTAGATTTAGACGCTTAGTAGTTAAGTATGAAATGTGGAACTAGAGTGCGTCATAGGGAAATGACAATACAATGCATGTATCAAAGTGCAGAAGTGTTGTAAGAAATACTAGATGTGAAGTGCAAAGTGTAAATTGTAAGTATAGATACTAGTAAGAAGTGACAAAGACTAAAGGGGGGAAGAAAGCGTGATGCCCCCAAGTGTGTGATTTAGATGATGATTAAGTAAACTCATCTATAATATCATCGAGTGTTAGGGTCAGTAGGCTGATAGGATCTGGATTAGAGACTTGGTAAGAAATAGTGTAAGGTTGATCGTATAAAGATCATGTGCGGTATACATTATACATATCCATTGCATATTATTCATCAGTAAAAGGAGGTTGAGGACAATTGTGCACATACCAATAAGTTAGATTTTGAGTATAGCCTAAGAATGAGTCATTACAAATAGAGATGCGGCCAAAGGGCATGGGAAATGTGATATCAAGTATGATTAGGATCCAATATTCCACCAATGTAATCAAGCCAAGACTACCCAAGTGTGAGTGGAGAGGAACGAGGAGTGTGTGCAAGGAATACTGAAAAATGGAATATGCGGAGGCCATAAGCAATAATAATGAATATACATCCATGATAAAGGTGAGGAGAGTGAGGTGGAGGAAGGAGATCAACAATTGTGAATCCTAGTTAATCCAAGCCATTATGTGTGTAAACAGTCTCAGAGCAAGTAGGGTTGAATGGAATATGAGGGCAATAAGAATTACGGATGAAGAGAGTGCATGTGAATGGATCCATGCGAGGAGTAGAACGATCTGGGGAAATGCAACATCCGATAGAATGTCTAATGTATGTATAGTCCCTTGAAAAGGTATCGTGGTATTAATGGATGAAGGAGGATTCTCAAATTGATATTCACCAGGCCAATAGAAAAAAAAGTATCCTAGAAGTAGGACTCATTGAATTTGATAGGATTAAAGTTAAGATTGCGCAATGTGTGATCATTAAACTCTATGACATCAACCTCATCCTTGGAATCATATGTGTTAACATTATCTTGTTGAATATAAGTATAAAGAATATTGGTAGGAATAGAGCCAGATGTAGAAGTGAGAGGAGCCATGATAGGTGGAGAAGTAGTAGCCATAGGGTTGGACATAGCGAGTGATAGGATATCAGTTGTATGAGTAGGAATGGATGGAATTCCTGCAAAAGTAATAGAGGGAGTATGAGCAGTAGATTGACCAACATCATATGTATTAATATTCTGATATGGAATAGGTTGTGATGGAGGAATGGGCATGGCGGTGATGGGGTCGATGTGGAAAAAATTGAATGGGTCAAGGTCCACAAACAATGGTATGTTCATAGCCATCATGTAAGAATTTAACACACTTATTAACTTTATATGGAACAACATGCATCACATGAATCCATGGTCTTCCAAGTAAGCAATTGAAACAAAATGTGGCATTAATAAAAAATAATACAATAAGAATAATTTTAGGACCGACTTATAGAGGTAAGTTGATAGTACCCATGCATGTACGAGTAGTGAAATCATAGCCACAACTAACTTGAGAGGATTTATCAATTAGATCGTCAATAATTCCTATTTTCCTGAGGAGGGAGAGAGCACATAGATTTATAGCAGATCCATTATTAATGATCACACACTTAATATAGATGGCACTGATAGTAGTGGTAATAAGAAAAGGTGTGAATGGATTGTCGATAGTAGAAGGAGGGATATCCTTATCACTAAAAGATATAGCATGTGGTAATTTTTTAGAGATTGAATGAGGTGAGTAAAGGAACCAGTGAATTATTGCTTTCAATGTGGATGGAACGAAGGGCGACCTCTAATGTATGATGACAATTGGGTGTACTGCGTAAGAGATCATAAAGAGAGATTTTTGTTAGTGTATTCTTAAGTTGCTCAATGATTTCATAACCCTTAGAGGTGGTGGTAGGAAATGTAGAAGTGATATGCAAGTGGGAAAAGATGAGTGGAGCCCTAGGAGGATGAGTGTGATGGGTGTTGACTACGTTGATGGTTAGATCAAGCATTAGAGTGGTGAACCCATCCACTCAAACCCTACCTTCTAAGAAATATTGATCCATGAATTCAAAAGAAGGAGATAGATTTTGATGCATTCTCATAAGGTAGGGTTTGAGTGGATGGGTTCACTAAATTATTTAATTTTATTTGAATTAAATATAAATGTTACTGAGTCACTCCTGAAATAAATGATGTATAAATGCTTTAATATAGGAATGACACAAGAAAACTAAAATATAATATTTGAAACCCTAAGCAAGAGAAAGAGTTAAAATAACTTAGTTGATTTATACGTAATATGGAGCTGATCGGGAAGGGAAAAGTGATGAGCAGGAAGCCAATTGTGTCGTAATTAATATTTGTAAATTTTGTAACTCACGAGCAAGAAGGTGGACGCAGGGGTTCCCATGGCGATCCAAGTGTGCACTGGGCGCGACCAGATTTGGGTGCCGTGGACTGTGTAAAAGCTTTGGATTTGGTTTTTGTTGTGTCACAAGATCTTCTACTATTGTTCCCATTTGATCACCTTATAGTTGCTTTGTGATCGCGAGGGTACTTATAACCTACAAAATAAGAGTTCTCCTGCACAAGCCCACAAACCACATCAAATCTACAAAGGAAAATACATAATGGGAGTCGGTCGACCCCAATGATCAACCCGAGAGTTAACTTATGATCGAGCATTGCACTACATCTCATAATCCATGTAGTTCTTATGAGTGTGTGTGTAACTTATGTCCTAGGATGCCCTTGTGCAAGTTGCACTTGATAGCAGGATGTATCTAGAATGTAGCAATGTAGTAGAATGTGTGGATGGAGTAAAATGAACTTCCCAAGTCTTATTCTATGTATGCAGAGTATGCAGTCCCTTATCCCTTGAATGGATGCTAGATGATTCCTTTGAGTGCTTTAGTGCCTTTGGAATGTAAGCTTAGGTGATGATAATAATGCTTAGTGTTTGGTCCTTGATTTTGAACACATAACTATGTATTTATATGATTCCCTTGTTTAAATTTTGTAATTGAAAATTGGAAGGTTGACCCATAAGTGAAAAAGATTCCAAAAATATAAAAGAGACCCAAAGAGAGCGAGTAATATAAGAAAGGATCAGGGGCGCTCAAGAGGGAAAAGAACACTTGGGCGTTGTTATCCTGGCTAGGTGTTGGTGTCTGAAACCATGAAATATAAACAAGTAAATTTCTGACTGGGATGTAGGGTGTGTAAGACAAAATAGAAAATAAGTGACGAGGAAAAGAGGTCAAAGATAGTTGTCAACCACTAGTTTTCTTGCTTAGGAATCATGTAAATGCTAGCATACTTTTATGACCTATAAATGTACCCAAGTGCATGATTTAGTGTTTACACAATGATTCTCAAGTAGAATTGGCTGATTTCCCTGAAAAGAAGATCACAATGAGAATACTTATAGCAGACATGCTCACCTTACATGGTATGTTGTTAAGTTGAAGATTTTGTTGAGATGTTGGTGGAGATATATAGTTGGATTGGTCACATGCCACCTTTCCTGTCAACGGTAAAGTGAAGAAACTTTTTCCCATCAGGAAAATGAAATTGTACACTATTCAAAGACCAGATGACCCAATAGTGGATATCCTGTGTCAAAATTCAAAGTCTTACAATTTTTTCATGACTTTCGAGGATGATCTTAAGCTTCCCATGTTGGTGGAAGAATGTCCAAGAATCATGGATCCGGTCAGAGAACATAATGGTGACTTGATGAAATCATAATTTGAGAGGATGTACTTCCGTGGGACGTGAGCATGAATGAATTTTCTTCACTGGATATTGATGATGGTCATGAGATTCTTGAATTACAACAAAGAATTCTTGAAGTGATGAACAATCCAAGACAATAGGAGTGACACCCAACAAATTCTTGTCAGGTGAGTTCAAGGGTTCTCAATGTTCGGCATGAAGTTTCATTCAACAAGTGCATTTGTGAATTTGAAAAACTCTCTTTCTCATGAGAGAGGATGATAAGAGATACAATAATGTCAAGATGTTTAAGCCTTTTGAATCTGAATCTATTTAAGGAGATGATGATCTCATCATGGAAATGGACTCCTTAGTCATGTGTGGTCAAGATTGGGAAAATGACAACATAAATGTTTCAGCTCCAATTTTGTGCTCATTCTCCTTTCATGAGGATGGAGACATTATCAATGAAAAATGGATAGATGGAACAATGCTCGATCAAAAGGCTAATTTTTTCAAAATGAAAATATTTTCAATGGAATAGAATCTTTCAATGTTCACTCTACTCAAGAGAAATATGCTCTCAACATGAAGATGAATTTCGAGGTTCAAAATAGCCAAGTTAAATAAGGTGATGGTTTTCATTATTCACATCCAACCTTCTGCTCATTTGCTTTTCAAGATAATAAAACACTATGCACATCACATCATAATGGGAAGCAGATCAAGATTGAACCAGTAAGCGTGAAAGAAGATTGCTTGGATCAAGTAACAAATAGAGAACATCAAGAGACTAGTGATAATGATGAAGCTTTCAAAGCATCTGTCAAGAATCAACTCATGAAGACAATGGTCATGAAGTAGATGATAAATGAAGAAAAATGTCTATCAAATTACATAGGCCTTGGTATGAAAATGATAAGTCAAGTATGATTGAGGCTCATCTTCACAACAACGATGAAAAATCAGCAATTGGAATGAACTTGGGAATCAATGAGAAAATGGAAAGAATGTGTCAAAGCAACAAAGGCAATGAATTGAATAAGTGGGTCATCAATTTCAATAACAATCATGCTAGATTTCTCAAGAAGTTGAGGAAAGATTCATATTTCAGCGAGCATTTTAATGGATTTGCGGAAGAAAGGCATTCGGTGATACCGTATATGAGTACACAATCAGTCTGAATTGGTGCTTCAATGAAAGCAGGTTGTCCCCATATTTACATAAGTGATTTAGGGTGTTTTCCTTTTTCACGTGTTTCCCTTATCATGTTTTGTTTCCATTTCCTATTGTGTGTTTGTGTCTTATTATCTTTGTGTGTTCAATAAAGGAAATTTCATTGTGTATCTCTCGTGGTAATTCTATGTAAGCCCAATGGATAAGGTATTGGTCCACGTAGTGTCTTCAGATTTTGGAGTTCTTGTTTGTCCTTTCCTCATTGTATTCAATCCAACATAAGTCCTCGAGCTAGAGCCATTTGTTGTCATGCATTTTTCTAGCTCAAAAATTCAAACTTTCAAGCATGACAACTAGGCCAAATTTGAAAATTTGCTCCTAAGTCTTCCCAAATCCCTCTCCCAGTCAGTCAGTATTATATGTCATAATCATATTGGCCTTGCAAGTACTTATAATATGATGAAAAATCATGTACATATGCTTGAAATTGTGTGAAAATATCAACAATTCCATTCAATGAAGAGCAACTGAAGACTAGCTCCTCAAATGAGCTCGTAAAGGTTAATTTTGGCCTTTTTAAGGCAAGCGTGCATCCTTCGAGCAGGTTCTAAAATCCCATAATCATTTGGAGGTGGTATTGGAGATCTATTATGGTATTTGAAGTGATTTAGGAAAGTTAAGGAAATTTTTGGAGGTTTAGGGACAAATTGTGCAAAAGTGAGTTTTTCAGGTATAAGGAGTAAGTAGTCAAAACTTGAACCTAGAATTCACCGGATGATTACGTGATCTCCATAAGGAGTTAGAAATAAATCAAATAGGAATTGGAAATATGGAGGAATTATCTACATGTTGGAAGCATCACATTTTTCACAAGACCGATACTTTCTCAAGGCAACTCATTCTTGGCGAGACACACCCTACTATCCTGAAGAAAAAAGGGGCCAATATTTTAAGATGAAATCATAAGTTAAGTCTGAAACTTATCCCATTGTTCTTAAAATGGTCTTGAGAGCCAAAATCACATAAAATTTCATTTGAAAAGACCATATGGAACTCTTGGAATTGTCTCATCAAATTCTCTCTTATGTAGGTGTGATTCTCGTACTTAATCATTTTTGGAGTGACACTTGTCATCATTTGGTCAGGGTGCATTTTCTTGTCCCCCATGTCCAAAGATCCCATTTTGGCAGAGATGCGGTGGATTCAGCCTATGAAAGATCTTATCAAAGTTATGAGATTTTGGTTTTGTTCCTACCAATAACGTTTGCATGAAGGTTTCTCCTACCTTTTCCACAAACCCAATGCGTGTAGATCCTGCTGCCATTGCAATCCCAAGAATATTTCTGCCAATCATGGTGCAAATGGAAAACGTAAAATACTGGCAAAGGTAAGTGAGGATTGGCTTCATGCCCAAGGAAAAGTGTTTAGTTAATATTGAAGTTGACATGTCTCAAGACAATGGAGTTTAATATTGTTATATTTCTATTCATGTTTTCACCAACACCTAGTTGTCTTAGCCAAACCATGATTAAATGGAGGAGTGCTTAACCATCAAGGGAAGATAAATAATATGAAGAGGGGAAGAAAATAAAATCCAAAACCAAGGTCTAATATCTTCCGTAATCCAAAACTTCATGTAACCCCATCAATTTAAATATTATTTTATTAGACAGAGTCTAAAAGGCATTCCCAAAAGTGCGAGATAAATTATCCTCTTGCTTCCAATTTGCCTTTTACAATTCGTAAACATACACTGCATTTTCTAAATTTTATTTATTTAATTTAATTACATTTTATTTAGTTTTATATGTACATTTTATAGTTAATAAAGATGATGATAATAATGACATTATTATTAGTATCCCATTAAATGTACAATGATAATACGAGTTTAAGGGCACATTTTTATATGTTGGGATTAATTGTAATTTTAATTGAATAATCCAATTATACTAAATGACACTCAAGCCATGACCGATGTTTATCAAAGCATTTCAATTTCAATTCACGTCTTAAGATGACCTCAAAACACAATCGATACCCATTATCATCCTACGATATTGGTTGGGTGTTTGTAACTTATTTCGCCTCTCTTAAGGAGGAAAGAGATTCAACAACATTTAGCTCACAACGACAACTCACAATAACCACACCAAATCAGTGTGTTACAAGTGGGGGTGATAAGTCAAAAGCGGGAGTGGCACTACAAATATAAAATAATAAAGATTATAATAATTTCATTAAAGAATTAATTAAGTTTTAAGTCATTGGATTATCTTTGCCACCTACCATCAACGCACGTCAAATTTCAATTTTATTTAAAAATATTGGAATATATCGTAGAACATGTTATTAAAAATTGTTAAATTAAATGAACATTATCGTTTCCATTTTTACTAGTATTATATCAATAATATTGTTCATTAAATCAATAATATTGTTTTACATAATTTATAGGTAAATATTAAAAAATTAGTCTCTTAAAATTTGTTTGACAATCATAGGTGCCAATTAAATTTAAACCATGGCTAGTGGGCACTCCATACTATATGTTCCTAAAAATTCTTGTAGATATTCCTTTAATGTTGGATCTCAAAGGGCCACATGGCATGAGCCTTTTTAGACAAAACAATATGCATAGAAGAAAACACATGGTTGTCAAGAGCCACAAAGAGTGCTTTTGATGTTTGTAATATTGGCTCACTAGTTTTGCTAGTTTCAAGAGGATCAAGGTTGATGGAAACTATAGTATTAGAAAGAAAAAAACCACTTTTACTTATAATTGAATCTTTATCTTTCAAGGACCTTGGCATCCAAATTTATTTCTAGGTATTGAATTAGATAAATTCTTATCATGGATCATGCTCTCAAATCAAAATAGCTATGAAACATGTCATATTGAGCCATACCAATTACCATAGTTCAATCCCTTTTTAAAAGGTGCATTTTTTTCCATTTGATTCTAAATAAACATATTATAGACATACTTTGACGTGTATGGTTTTGAAAAAATTATCATCTAGATCCATGGTAGAGATAGTAGTAGAAATGAGATGAGCACTATTATGTTCCAAAGTACCCAAATGTCAAATGAAAGGGAGCCTATATACCCATATGCTCACTATAGAAACAACAATAAATTTTAGAAGGCACCTCTTGATAAGCAAAAACATAAATTGAGTACCAATGTACGTGTTATAAATATTTTCAAAAGAGATTGTACAATGTAAAGGTTGTATTCAATTGCAAACTACTAGAAAAGAATGGGAAAAAAATTGTCTTCTCAATCCGAGACTATCAAGGTTATTTCATAAACTGGTCAAGGATACGAAAATCGCGTTTTATATACCTAACAAGGATTGAATTTGTGATTGTTTAGACGTTTTTTTGTGATTTTAACCATAAAATACTTGTAGATTTTTGAATCACATGTAACTTACATTTTTAAAATGTGACCGTCATTTTTAATATATACTTATATGTAAATTATATTAATATATAATAAATATAGTTAAACAAATATAAAATAGTCTTTTACATATTTTATTAATATGGTATAAATAACATTTTTTTTTAATTTTTAAAAAGTGATATTAGAAAATTACCATCACGGAAAAATTATTTGAGAAGTATAAGTGGCCGTCAAATTTAACCGTTAATACCTAGTAATAAGCTAAGGTTGAGTATTTTTATTAAGGAGTGCAATAAATGTTTGTTTGGATACTCGGATTGACCTTGAGGAAAACTAAAAAGGCCCTCCATATTGAAAAAAGGGGAGGGATAGAAAATGCATTCATGTAGATAATCCACTGAACAAAAATGTTTTTAAGTTGGAACTACCCACCACGGCACCCCAATAAAGGAAAAACTTTAAAACAAAAAGATAAACAAAAACAAAAAGCAACACTTAAATAAGAACAAAAGAATCCATTAAAATATGGATTTTTAATTAATATTTGTATAAAAACAATTGAAGGAAAAAAACTACTTAATAGGATTTTAAGAGTATAAACCTGTGTAAGCAATGGTTCTTCCTTGTTTTTGAGTTTAAAGGAAGAAAATCAACGCACTCAACATTAAAACGGTGGGAACAGGGGTTAAATGGCCTGTCAAACAATTTTCGAGTGACGGTAATTTTTCAAGGCCTTTCAAAAACAAAATAATGTTATTTTTTACGAACTATTCTATATTTATTATATCTTCTCGATATATATTTACATATATTTTTATATTTTATATACAAATATATATAAAAATTGACGGTAAGGTTTTAAATATACAAGTCGCGTGTGACGGTTAAATCAGATATTTACAAGTATTTTACGTCTAAAATCACTAAAAACGTCTAAACGGCCGTCAAATTTAACCCATGGTGTAGAATGGACATAAAAGGTTTGAAAAGGCTCTTGGAAAATGTGTAGTTCCAACATGGTATTGCATAACCATCTATCAATGCATAAATTTTAGGAAATATCAAACAAAACAGAGAGTCATTACTTTATAGGAATTTAGGAGAATGATACCCCTCTATCATTGGTACTAAGTTAAAGAAAGCATTCTCTACATCTTATTCATATGAAAAATAAATTTAATTCAAAATATAAAAATAATAACTTAAAAAATAAAAATCCATACTTACATTTGCCTATTATAATTTTATCTAAATAATACATTTATCTGAAAATATATATGTATATATAAAACATTCAATCACAACAAGTAAAATGTTTATGTGGTGTGTCATCCACTACTTAGTCTATAAAACCTAGCATAAAAGAAACTATATGTTTTGTAGGTGACCGTCAAATTGCAGGGCAAGTGAGACATTCTGTTAATCCTGGGCCATCAACTGAGTAAACTTGACAGCCTCCTTTATCGAGTAACCACATCATTCGTAACCATGGATTCCACGCCATCAATAATGCCATCATTCCATTTCGACCACCTGCTTGTGAGGGCGCATTCCCATCTCTTCCTTTCCGTTTTCCCCTCCACTTCCACTTCTCTCACATTTGCAATACAGAATTTAAAATCCTCCGTTACATACGTCTCCGCCTCTTTATACCGTATATTCGTAATTTCATACCGACTTGCAGGATCAAAAACAAACAACTGGTCGGGGGTTCGATCCCTCCAAGCCACCTCCACCCATTTAACCATATCTTCTTCTATCTCCATCTCTCCCATGTGACATCACTGCCAGCCTGAAATCAGGTGTCCCTTGCCCCTCTCTACAGAATGTCACGAAACCGTGTCTCCTCGGCTCCCTCCGAACCCTACTTATCTCTGCCTTCTCTGGAGGAGAAAAAGGAGGAGCAACGGAAGGATTTAACTTACTCTCCGAATAAAAATTCTTCAAATATTTTTCTCGCCGCAGAGCATCCATCAAGCAATCCGAGGCTTCTTTGGCTGATTTTTTTGCCTTCTCGGCGGCCGCCAAATTCCCGGCATGAAACTCGATCTTCAACAGACATCGGCGGTAGGCTCTCTGAACATCATCCGCAGATACATCGGTATCCACCCCAAGCACCTGCAAAATTTAAAGTTTTTTCAAAGATCTTCAAAAATTAAGAACTTGATTTCTTTCAGATCCGCGATTTAGTACCTGGAAATAGTCTTGGGAGCAGAGAATTCGTTGACTTCACTGTTATGCACAAACCCCTCCTTTCCCAAGCATCGCACGGAAATGTTGAACCGCCGGAGCGGCTTCTCTTCCCGATCTGCGACATGAATGCTGATTTTCCTGCGGGAGGAGGCCTTGACGTAGTCTAGACTTTCGACCTGAAGCCTGAGATCTGTTACGGCCTTTTCTGAACATGCCGTGGAGAATCCGCGTGTTAAGAGCTTTTGACTGCAAAGTTGTTGGAAATACGCAAGAGAAACGAAACCCCGTCCACCAGTTCTCCATAGGAGCGGCCGTGGAAGATTTCCTTTCCGAATCTGACTATCATCTTGACGTTTCGCAGCACATCCTGCTCCTCTGAACGGAGAAACTCAAAGCACGATAACAGCTCGGATTTATACGCTGAAAAGTCCCAATGCGAGAGGAAATTTGTCGACGCAGATAATGACATCTTGCTGGAAACGGCAGCCACCAGATCGTCATTTGAAGAAGAAAAACCAGATGTGATCTCTTCCCGCGCTTGAAACACAAATGTGGTCTATCTTGCTCAGAAATGTGTGAAATGTCGCCTGTAAATTTTTCGAAAGAGACTTTGTCAACTGACAGCAGCGGCTTCTCGACAGATTTACAAAAACAAGTGCGGTAAAATTGGGGAAAGTATCCGGTGCATTTGCTCGCAACAGCGCGGCTTATCAGATGTTTTATGGAATCAGCGATAGTTTTCACGGATTCTCTGGAATCGCCGCGAATTTGAATTTGCCAGAGGGCAGTAGCCTTGCTAAAGAGATCCCCGGAGATTGTTGAAAACTTTTATGGTTCTCCTCCCTTCCCGATCACCAGTGCTCTCGCTTCTTCCGGAACCTCGAGTTCCATTTGAAAACTGTGTACAGAGCTCATCTCGCAGCGTTGCTCTGAATTCCCTGTTTTTCACAATGCCGGAGATTTGGATGTAGAAGCCACCATACTTGGTGTAAGGAAAAGCTGTGAAGGATTAGAGTAGGGTTAATGGAAACTTTAGGCTAACAAATGAATGGGAAAAGATGTGGATAAAGTAATGAAGGTCCGGCTTTCCGTGCAAGATAGTATAGGGGTGTTCTCAACATAAAGTAGAAGAAGGTAACTTGAACCTCATAATGGGGATTTTTTATTTATTTATTATTATTTTTTTATGGAAAAGATCTTATATTATATTAATGCAATAAGATGTAAGATAGCTTTCAACAAAAAAAGTGGGCGGTATGAGAGCACGCCTCAAAACTATGAACAAGTTAGGTTGAGCTTAGATAATGGGGATTTTTTATTTTGTATTTTAATTTATTTTCACGTCGAAGGCTTTTGTTCATGTTATCATTACCCTATGGTCATTCATCATGCCGATCTCCATCGTTGATGTTGATTCTTTTTATATTTTAATTTACGTGACATCCCACTTGCCACCGTGTCATGCATGTTTCGAGATAACTTTTTGTCATCATCGTCATCAACGCTCGATTTCGCCCAAAACAATAATTAAAATTTAACCCTTTTTACAGCAATTGATTGTTTTTATCTTCTTGGAGTTGCTCCAAGCGGGGACTAAATGACCCAGAAAATTTTTGGTGCGCCCTGCCTCAAGTAAAGCAGATGCAATTCTTTTCTTATTTGTCTGAAAGAGAAAGGTAGGCAATTCTTTTGAGATAAATTGAAACCTCCTCTTGAGCCATGATGAGTTGTTACTCAAGGGAAGGTCTGTCTTGCGTTGTTGATGTTTTTGGCAACATTTGTTTGTTCTGATAATATTTCACTCCGCTCTAACTTTTCAGGATCCTTTGTAACAAGTAAGTTCTGTGGAGGAAAACATTTATTTAGGACCGCGGTGCTCCACCTTCAGTAGTGAAACAACAAGAACATAATTCCACTAGGAAGAAACGAAGATTTAAGCACAAGCTGAAGGAAGCAGGATAAAGGCCAAAGATAGGAGAGCATGAGAATAAGGTAGAAAGCTTGTGTGAGTTGATTGGTGGTAAAGGAAGTATAATGGGACCCATAGTTTCTCCTAGAGAATGGCTTGATCCACATTGCCATGAATCATAGTTTGAGTGCTCTGCCTAGTTGTTCTCTAATTATTTTCTTGAGCAACAAGTCTCTTTATCAATTTGTGCTAAATTTTTTATATTTTTATTAATAGAAGGAAACAATAAAATGTGAGTCACCATAATGAACAAAAATGCATGCTTTCTAGCATAAAAGTTGCATGCTGATAAAATTTGTATGTTTATGCCTATTTTTTGTATTGAAGATAAGACACCTCTGCCAATCTGTGGAAATTGTTCTCCTTTGAACTTAAAGAAACTGTTCTCTTTTGAACTTAAAGATATGATATTTCCATCAATCTTTGGAGAGTGTTCTCCTTTTTACTAGTAAAACATCTTGGAAAATGTGTTGAGCAATTTTCCTTTAATAATTAATGTTGATCCGCTAGTTCAATTGCCTTCGTTTATTCTATGGTGCATCCACAATGAAAACGAATCACTATGGGAAGCCTGGCGTTTTCCTTCAAGATGACCTCCGGATCGGGTTGACTCCAATTTTGATGTGAGGTTTCTAATGCTTTAGATCTAGAATTTTAGGGTTTAGATTTGTCTTTTGTTAAATTTTGTGTAGATGATCTAAGTTAAACTATATATGTTTTATAATACCCTGAAATATATATTAAAATGCCAGATTTGTGATATAAAATTAGTGGGGATCTGTTTTCATAATCCCGTAACATAGATCTTTTGTGTTCACGACTTCCAAGTACAACGTTGCCTCAAAGTAGCTTATCACCCACAAAAATCGTTGCCTGAATCAAAGTAATGATTAATAAAAATCGGTTTTCCTTTCCAAGTTTCGCTCAGCTTTGTAGGATATGGCACGACTCTAACAAATTGTGATGAAAATGTTGATGTTTTGTTCTTGTAGATTTGGTTGGATTCCTTTCATAAATTATTTTTACTTCTAAACATTTTGGATTTTCCCCATTTTTTGGTTTGTCCCCTTTAAATGTAATTCACACTCACGTGAATTATGCATTCAAGATATAGATGATATAGTGAACCACAATGTCCTTCCCCTCCCTCAAACCCCTTTTTAATTGCCCCTCATCCTCTCCCTCTTTTTCGCTTCCTCAATTTTCAAATCTTTGCCCCATCCCCTTCGGCGTTTCCATCGTACACTCCACATACGATTGCTAGTTATACTAGCAATCAAAACCAAGGATCTTTTTCACTCTTGCCACAAGAGACAAGTGCTTCAGCAAAGTAATAAAAGTGAAGCTATAAGTTCATAAGTGAGTTTGAAACTTTGGAAAAACAAATGAAGAAGGATTTTCATTCACGCATCTTTTATTATGCACCTAAAAAAAGAAAAGGTGGGATAACAAGGAGAATTTTGGTTGAGCAAATGTTGTTTATGCTCCTTTTTTTTAGTTTGACGTTGGCATTGTTCTATATTTTTGCATATCATTCCAACGAGAAATTTAAAGAGATGCGAATGTCTTAGAGCGAATGCACTTTTTAAGCGTGATGGAAAAATAAGCCTTTGTCGATCAAAACTATCAATGTCAACAATTTCCTTTGAATGGGTCAATTCCTATGGTTTATATAAATATTAGATCCCATGACATTTTAGTAGAAAGTTTTTTATGAGTTCCAAGTGTAATCATCAAGATGGGCACACCTTTTGGATCATTTACATCCCATCATGAACCACATTTATAAAAAAATGGACAACCTAAAATAAAGACAAGCAATATTAAGGAAAACAAATGTAAATGTGAGTTTTATTTGACTCTTGATCGATGAATTCATTTTCTATATTGGATGTCCTTGGTGACCATCTTCAATGGAAGGGCAACATCTTGTTGACGGAAAATACACAATATAATGTCAATTGCAAGTTATTGTTCTATAGACAAAGCTCTAGGAGCAAGATAGATGGAGTGATAGTTTTTTCATGGGGTAGGAAGGGTGTGCTACTATATTAAAATAAAAACGGGGTTGTTTTATGCAAGATTGCAAAAACATTATTGTTGGTCTAGTTATGGTGGAGGTCAAAATAAAGATTTCTAGGAATGTTAATTTCACTTATTTCCATATCATAGTTGGAGTGGGGTGAGACAACACTTTTCATACATAAAGTTATTCGACTAGGTTATGTCAAAAGGCATGATTACGTAAGTGTTTGGGAATTGCGTAGTTAGATCCCTATTTGCATGGGTTTTGGATAGATGATAGCAATTGAATAATTTCAAGGAGAATGGATATAAATTTGTTCACCAAAATTTTCCTTGGTGTTATGTCAAGTAATTTCAAGAGGAAAGAAACCATTTATATTCTTATGCTAGTCGTACTTTGTGAGGTAGTGAGCAATAAATACATGTAGAAAATCTAATAGAATGTGTGCATGGAATATAATAGAATCCACTCCCCTATGAAGTGTGATCCAAATGTCCTATCCTTGATGATGGATCTATATGGATGCAAGTGATCTCCAATGCAATAGATGGATGTAACTCTAGATGGAGTGGTAGTAGTAAGTGATGTTAGGTCCTTCATTATAGTTTCATAACTTCATATTTATAGGGTTCTCTTGATCTAATTTTGTAATTAACCCGAAAAGGCCGACCACAAGAAAAATAAAGATGCCAAATGGCTAGAAAGAGACAAAAAGTTGCATGGAAAGTGTGAAAAGGATCGGGGCACCTGGTGGGACCGGGGGCCCATGGGCACCCCAAGATTTTGGCCCGGTGCCCCATCCGAGGCTAAAATGACGAAACAAACTAGGCTTGTGGTGAAAAGGGGTGGTAATGACCAAATAAAATAAAATGAGATGGCCAAAAGACATGGGTTAATTAGTAATTTCTTCACTCAAGAACCTTCTAAATAGTAGTATGAAACTGGGATAAATAAATTCTAAAGCGCATGATTTTGTGACTACACAAGAAAACTTAGATGTATAGTATGAAACCCTAAGTAAGAGATAGAGGAAGGATGACTTAGCTAATATTCATGCAATCTAGGACTAATCTAAGCATGGAGAAGTGATGAAAAAATTGCAAACAGGGTCATCACTAGTTACTAGAAATTATGCAACATGAGAATAATGTCGGATAGGGGCACCCAGAATTTGGACAGGGGCCAGGTCTTGGTGACTACTCCTAGGCATTGGTGATTTTGCATGAGCTAAGGATTTGGTTTCTATTGTGTCACAAGAGTGTGAGAGTTTTCTCTATTCATCTCATGTTGTTTTCACTATGATCTCGAAGTTACCTGTAACTTGTCAAAATATATGTTCGCTTGCACAAGCCCAAAACCAAATCAAACCTAAAAATAAATATGCAAAATGGGAGTCAAACCGACCGGCAAGCGGTCACCCAAGAGTGAACTTACAACCGAGTGTTGCACTACATCTCAGACTCCATTTAGTTCTTATGAGTGTGTTTAGATAGTGTGCCGTAGGATGCCCTTGTGCAAGTGCCTTTGATAGTGGGTTGTAGCTAAAATGTAGCAATGTAGTATAATGTGTGGATGTAATAAAATTAACTTCCCCTTCCTATGTTGTGTATGAAGAGTTTTTGCAGTCCTTGTCCCTTAAATGGATTCTAGATGGATGATTTGGAGTGCTTTAGGTTCCTTTTGGATGCAAGCTTAGGTGATGATAGTAATGCTTAGTGTTTGGTCCTTTATTTTGAACACATAACTATGTATTTATATGATTCCCTTGTTTGAATTTCGTAATTGACAACTGGAAGGCCGACCCATAAGTGAAAAAGATGCCCAAAAGATAAAATATACCCAAAAATATTGAGTAAGGTGAGAAAGGGTCAAGGGCACGCAGAGAGGACATGAGTGCTGGTGATTAAGCTAAAATGTAAATTATAATGCCTAATATGAATGCAATATTGTAGTAAATAAATGATAAATTAAGTATAGCAATTACACTCAAGTAAACTAAGTAATAAATAATGAAACCCTAATGTGAAAAGAAGGGTAAGATGCCTTAGTTGATTCACCAAGTTCTGGAAAGTGCACAGAGATGGAAAACAAAGAAATGTGAAGCATTGATCGTCATACTGGATCTCAGAAAATTACAGATCTAGAGGAGGCTAGATTGGGGCACCTAGAGAGGGACAAGGGTGCCAGTGGGAATTCTATGCCTATTTCTGGGCACTGGGTCTATAGAAATGCTCAAAAACTTAAATTCTCATGGTCACAATATGTTCATTGATGCTCACCTTTTTCACTATGGATTCGCACAATGATCATTGGAGTCGCTAGAAACCTATAATGAAACATAAACATGTAAAACCCTCAAATAGACATCAAATCCTAAAAACGAAAGATGCAAAATAAGGGGTCGAATCTGTCCTCACCCACCACAATAGTGGACTTAAATCGATCACCGCACTACATATCAGACCTAATGTAGTTGTATGTGTGTGTGTGTGTGTATTTGTGTCATAGGTTTCTCTTATTCCAGTCGCATTTGGATAGAGAGAAAATAGATAGATGTAGAATGTAGTAAATGTGTGTATGGAATAGAATGGACTTCCCTCCTATGAAGTGTGATGTAGAAAACCAGCCCTTGTGTCCCTTATGATGGAGTTAGATGGATGCAATGGAGCTCTTAGATGCCTTCATGGATGTAACCTTAGTTGATGATAGCTAATGCTTAGTGCTTGGTCCCTTATTATGATCACATAACTTTATATTTATATGATTCCTTGCTTGAATTTCATAATTAACCCCAAAAAGGCCGACGACCAAAAAGATAAGATGCTCAAATGGCTGGAAAGCACCCAAAAAGTGACGTAAATTACAAAGGGGACAAGAGTTCCCGAAGGGATGAGGGTGCCTAGTGCTGACGTCCTGGCTGGGCGCTAGTGTCCAAGATGAAAAATGTTGAAGATTAAAAAGGCATATTGAGAAAGTAAGGGTTAAAGACTGAAAGTAACAATATAAAGCAAAGAAAGGTGGCCAAAGACATCGGTTAATTAGTACTTTTCTTACTTAGGAATCATTTTAATAGTAGTATGTGATCGAGACTAGATAATTACCCAAAGTGCGTGATTGTGTGTCTACATTTTCCCCAACTTTGTGTTGGTGAGTGGAAAACTCAATAACATAAAGTAGATACGTATGCATACCGATAGCCATGTAGATCAATGTAGAAAGTGTGCAAGGGACTAGACAAAGTATCGAGTGATAAAAATGCGAAGCGTGGATGCTAAGGAGGAAAAAAGTGAAAAAAGTGGTGATGAAAATGAACCTAGGGTGGAAACACATGTGTAGATGTCATGATGTACTCGGTGTTGATGTTGGTGTGTGTGATGTTGTTATTTATGTCTACTACCGCCTCCCATATAGGTGAACATGCAAAAGAGAATCGATAAGTAGTCAAATAATAATTTATATGATAACAATGTGTAAGGAAAGTATGTAAAAATGTTGGAAATGCGAAAAAGGAACATGTGCACCTGATCCATGATGAGAAAAAGGGGTGTAGAAAGTATCCTGTAGATGATGTTGACGCATGAGTTTTCACTAGAAAGAAAGTGAACACACATGTGTATATGGAAAGATAATGACATATAAGATATCTATCTAGCATGTGTAATAAGATGAACATGTAACAAGTAAATGTAAGAAAGAGTAAATGCAACCAAGATATGTAGTATGCTTATGAATGAGGTAGAATGGAATGCAGAGTGAATGATAGGGGTAACGTGCCCCCGAGTGGATGTGTATGTATGCAATGAGGTTCATTTTTTATGCCCCTCAATAATCAAGAATGAACTATAAACGAGAGTGTGTCATCGGGAAATGGTTTGAGTGATGTGTTGTATGTAGAAAGGGTTGATGAATAGAGTGATGATTGTGGAATGGTAATGTATTGATGATATTATATGTGACATATGGATGATGGATTTTGAATGTGTGATGATTTAGCCTAAAGTGTATATCACTAGATGGGTGAGTAATATGCTAGTATGTGTGATGATGTAGCACAAGGCATATATCATGAAATAGAAGAACGTGATGATTGTAGAAAACATGATGATGTAGCACAAAGCATATATCATGAGATGTATGGATAAGATGCTAGAAAGTGGTGATGATTTAGCATAAAGCATATATCACGATGTGTGAAGAAGGTGATGGCTAAAAATGTCGCATAGTGTGATAAAAAAGGTTGATTGATTGATTGTGAAGATTAAAGTGTAGAATGATGTAGGTGTGATGAGGTGAGGTTCACTTTTGATTTGGACCCTCAGCAGTCGAGTATGAACCATTGGACTAGAGTGCATCGTTGGGTAGTGAGTGCAGTGCATAGAAGAAGATGAGTAAAATGTGTAATATGTGTAGTAGATGTGGTCATGAGAAGATGTTGTAAGTATGTGACATGTAAAGTGTGTAATGTGTGATAGAGAATGTACAATGTGTAATGTAAGATGTGTAGATCGTAAAAATGTATAATAATGTAGTGTGTAGAATGTGTGCAATGTATGGGTGTAAAAAGCACAAAGTGAGGAGGATGCATAATAGATGAGGATGATGTGTATGTAAAAAAGTGTGTAATGTGTAGTGTCTACTGTGTATTATGTGAGGTTCATGTGTATAATATGCCCTCAGTAGTCAAGTGTGAACCATAACACAAGAGTGCATCATCGGGTAGTGACGAGGCTATCATGTGTAGCTATGTATATGCGAGAAGTTAGGTGTGAAATGAGGTGGATATAAGATACGTGTCGATGCTAAGGTGGGGGGAGAAATAAGTGCAATCCCCCAAGCATGTGATGAGAAAAAATGATCAAGTGCCATTGTCTAAAATATTGGCATTGTCCTAATCAAAGCCGACTGGGGCAACATTAGAGAATTGATAGGAAATAGTATGAGGAGGATCATATAGAGATCCATTGTGATGCAAAGTGTATATGTTCATTACATATTATTCATTAGTGAAAGGTGTTGACATACACCCATGTGCATACCAATGAGTAATATTTTGAGAATGTCCAAGAGATGAATCACTACCAATAGAAATGTTCTTTGAATGGCATGGGAAAAGTGATAGAAGTGTGATTGGAGTCTAAAGTGCCTCCAATATAGTCAAGCCAAGATTGCTCAAGTGTCAATGGAGAAGTGCAAGGACTACGTGCAACGAATATTGTGAGATGAAAAACACGAAGGCCATAGGTGGTTGTAATGTGGAAATAACCATGATAAAGATGAGGTGAGTGATAAAATATCATTAAGTGTCAATCTAAGCTTAGCTAAGTTGTCATATGTGCAAATAGTATCAGAACAAGTACAATCCACCAGAATATGATGTTTTTATTAAGAACGTGCATGTGAAAGGAGGTGGTGTAGATACAACTGCTCAAAAGAGGGTGAAATAACATCCAAAGTATGGACATACCCCTGGTAAAGTACCATAACATTAGTAGAGGGAGGGGTCTTGAATTTGTATTCACCAGGGCCATTAGCCACGAAAGTGTCATTGAAATAGGAGTCATATATATCAATAGGAGTGAAGTTGAGTTTTCCTAATGCTTCATTAGTAAGTTCAACATGATCAAATTCGTCATCAGAGGCATCATAATCATTTGTGTTTACATTGTCATGTTGTATTGCTGTATCAAGTATGTTGGTAGGCGGTGTACTAGATGTAAGAGAAGTGTCAACAAGAATATTAGGAGTTTGTATAGGAGCAAGAATTGTGGGTGAAATGATGGCAGTAGTATGAGTAGAAATAACTAGAGTGCTTAGAGCAGTAGAAGAAGATTGTGGAGAACTAGACTAACCAACGTCATATGTATCAATATTGTTATATGGAATAAGATGTGTAGGATGAATACACATAGCAGTAATAGGGTCTATGTGATAGAATTTGAAGGGATTAGGATCTGCAACAATAGTATGCTCATAGCCATCATGTAAGAATTTGAAACACTGGTGTATAGTAGATGAGATTGCTTGCATTGCATGAATCCACGGTTTACCTAGTAAAAAATTGAATTGAAATGAAGCATATATAACAAAGAAGTATGTGAGGAAAGTCTTAGGCCCAACTCAAATGTGTAATGAAATAGTTCCGAGGCATGTGCAAGTAGTGGAATCATATCCCTAATAAGAGTAGAATTCTTAGAAATTAGATTATCGTTAATGCCCATCTATTTTAGAAGGGAATGTGCACATAAGTTGACGGATGATCCATTATCAATAAGTACCCATTTAATACAAGTGGTGCTGATAATAGTGGTGATAAGAAATGGTGCACATGGATTGGCATTAGAAAATGGCGATATGTCCTCATTAGTGAATGATATAGCACATGGAAAATTTTTGAGAGAATGAATGAGGTGTGTGAAGGCTACCATAAAATTATCACTTTCTATATGAATAGAATGAAGGGAAACCTCTAATATTTGATGAAAATTGGGCACACTGCGTAATAAGTCATAGAGAGAGAATTTGGATGGTGTATTCTTAAGTTGTTTAATGATATCATATCCCTTAGAAGCAGTAAGAGGAGATGAAGAAGTGATAGGTGGTGGGATAGAAATGGGTGGAGCCGTAGGAGGGTAAGTGTGGTGAGTAGTTACTACATTGATAGAAGGATCAACTCGAGGCATAATAAAGTGAGGAGGATGTTGAGTACAAACTTGCATGAAATCAATAGTGGTAGTAACCATGCCTGAAACCTTAGTGGGTATGAAATAAGGATACGATGATTGAGTCATTACTTGATAAGGTGAAGACATACTCAGAAGGGAGGGTTTGATCAATCGGGTTCACCAAAATGATTAAGCTAAAATGTAAATTATAATGCCTAATCGAATGCCGATTGTAGTAAATAAATGATAAATTAATTATAACAATTACACTCAAGTAAACTAAGAAATAAATAATGAAACCCTAATGTGCAAAGAAGGGTAAGATACCTTAGCTAATTTTTCGAGTTATGGAAAGTGCAAAGATCTAGAAAATAGAGAAATACAAAGCATTGACCACCGCACTGGAGCTCATAAAATTGTATATCTAGAGGAGGTTGGAATGAGGTGCCTGGAGAGGGATGAGGGTGCCCATGGGTTCCCTAGGCTTGTTTCTGGATGCTTGGTTTGTGGAAATGCTCAAAAATTTGAATTCTCAGGGTCATAAGATGTTTGATGATGCTCATTTTGTCTCTACAGATTCTGCACAATGATCACCGTAGTTGCCAAAACCGTAATGAAACATAGACCTACAAAACCCTCAAATAAACATCAAATTCTAAAAATTAAATATGCAAAATAAGGGATTTAGACTATCCTCAACCACCATAATGGCGGACTTACAACTGATCACTGCACTACATCTCAGACCCAATGTAGTTCTCTGTGTGTGGAATTTTTCCCTAGGTTACTCTTGTGTCAGTCACACTTGGATAGCAAACAAGTAGCTAGATGTAGAATGTAGTAAATGTGTGCATGGAATAGAATGAACTTCCTCTTATGAAGTGTGATGTAGAAAACCAGCCCTTGTGTCCCTTGTGATGGAGCTAGATGGATGCAATAGAGCTCTTAGATGCCTTGATGGATGTAACCTTAGGTTGTGATAGCTAATGCTTAGTGCTCGGTCCCTTATTATGATCACATAACTTTATGTTTATATGATTACTTCACTTGAATTTTGTAATTAACCATGAAAAGGATGACTACCAAAAAGATAAGATGCTCAAACAGCTAGAAAGGACCAAAAAGTGAGAGTAAAGTAAAAGGGGAAAGGAGTTCCTAGAGGGTATGAGGGTGCTTAGCGTTGGTGTCCCGGTTGGGCACTAGTTTCTAGGATGAAAAATGTCGAAGAGTAAAAACGTAGACTGAACAAGTAAGGGTGAAAGACTGAAATTAGGAATAGAAAGCAAAGAAAGGTGGCCAAATACATGGGTTAATTATTACTTTTCTTACTTAGGAATCATATGAATGGTAGTATACGATCAAGACTAGATAATTACCAAAAGTGCATGATTGTGTGTCTACACATGGGTGCTTCTGTCATCCCTGGATGGGTGTTGGTGTCTCAAACCATGAAAGATAAACAAGTAAAGTTCCAACTGGGTCATAGGGTGTGTAAGAACAAAAAGAAAACAAGAGACAAAGAAAAGAGGTTAAAGATAGTTTTCAACCACTATTTTTCTCTCTTAGGAATCATCTAAATGATAAGATGCTTTTAGGACCTAGAAATGTACCTAGGTGCATGATTTTGTGTCTACACAAGAAAAAGTTATGGAACAATAGCCAATTGGTTGTTATTATGTGGTGTATTTGATTAGGATTAATATCTTTGTGTGTTGTGTTCCTCAGTAAAGCACCTTATGATATGATTTCATTGAATTTGAAAATACTTGAATTCAAAAAACTCAAGTTTATTTCAAAATTTTAAAAATTCTCTTTTGCCATAAGAAATTAGGAATGGGTATTAGAGACTCGCACACACAAGAATATAATAATTAGGAATTGATAGAATTAAGAAATAGTCAAAACTTGGGGTGTATTTATAGGTAAACAAGAAAATAAAATAAACACATTATAATTAGAAATAAAAGTCAAAATTTTAGCATTTGTAGAAAATGAAGAAGACTTCAATATCATTTCTTCATTTGTAGAAAATGAAGAAATCAAAGTGTGTGTGTAATGTCCAGGTCTAAAAGAGACTCCTTGTTTTCTTATACATGGCCCTACTAACACTACGATTGCCATAAAATGGGCTTTCTTATTTTTATATATATTCTTACCGTGTCAAGATTTTCGATTGGACGATGTTTTATTTGTTATATAAGATGAAGACATGAATAAAAAGTTAGAAATAAAAAGGTGAGAATTATTCACCCTGTATGTCCCACACCTATTCTAAGGATCATATTGGTCATAACCAAATAATATCGGTTTTTGCTCCACTTTATCATCTTGATCTTGCTCACATTATTCACATGAATACCAAAATAAAAATATGAAAGATCCACTAGGTTCCGTGTTTGGAAACCCAATTGCAATGCTTTCTTCATGTAGCACTTTATAGCTCCCCATTTCATCCGTAAGCTTGATTAATCACATAAAATAGGTGATTCACGAATAATCATAAATAATTGGGCCCCTCAAGTGACTAGTCATATTAGAGATAGATATATTTTATAATATATTAAAGATTTTAAAAGTAGAAAAAGATTTTTCCAACATTCAACAATATTACCTTATCCAATGAAAAAATATATTTCCATAGGGTCAAGATACCTAGCTTGTTTCTAAACAACCAAAGGATTTTAAAGTTCCTCATATTGTGTTCATGTGTATGATATAAAGGACAAATGAAATTGCACAATCACCATTTGCCAACATAGACAAGATGCAATCTCTTAACAAAAGTAAATCAAACATAGAAAAATAATATTATTTGATTAAAACTTATGCATCTTCACCCTAGTGGATGGAGAAATGTGAGAACATGGTTTTAGATGGTCTTAATCATCCTCTTTAATTTAAATTCATATTTGATGAAAATAGTGAAAAGAAAACCATTAGACCCAACAACCCCAAAATTGTCTTTATTGTGATGATCCTGAATGGACTCCACCCATTTAAAATCTAACATCCTCAACACTTTGAAATTCCCATCCCACAAAATGGAATACAAAGTAACTTGTTCTTTGTTTCACAACTGTAAGACATAGTGTCCATGTCTTTCATACATGAAGTATGTTTATAGACCCCTAATTTTAGTATTTATATCCTCTTTTCCTCGTGTGCACATATTTTAATGCAATCATCGCCCTTGTTTAATAAAATTACTATCTAATCCTTATTAATTAATTAAGCAACATTTATTAATTAATAATTTAATATTTTACATGAAAATCCCAACCACATTAATCTTTATTAATTAATTAATTCATATTAATTAATTAATCATTTAAAATCCTCATTTCTCCAACCAACCTTCTAATTAGGATGTTTTATCCTACATATCAATCACTTTGCTTTTCTAGCTTTCATCCCATCTATTTTTATGACCTAACTACCTTGGATTCATCCCCAAGTCATCTAATCCCACAAATATGCTTTAAAGAATTTGTCCAAGGCTTAAAATCATCCAAATCCACTTTAAATCAAAAATCAAGCCTAAGAGGGAAACTTTCCTCATGATCGAGCCGACCCGACCGCCTGGTTGTCGTGCTGACCGCTTTAAAACAGTGTTTTTCCTTCCATTTTGGACATCATAGGGGATACAATTACTTGACAATCAAGTGATCGAGAGCCATCAAATCTTCCTTATGACTTCAAGAGCTTCCAAAGAATATCTACATACATCCCATCCATCATCAACATGTTTTGTATCACTCACAATCTTCCTTCGTGAGCTCTCTTGCTTTTATAATGATTTTATCAAATCTTGTATGAAATTATCTTCGCTTTCTTGAGAGGAACCTTTACAGGTCTAGATAAGCATCGATCATCACTCAAAGAACATTTAGTTCTAGTCCTAGCATTTTTAGGTTACCATATTTAGCTATTTTTTCTCGGCCTCATCCCAATCTTCTTCTGAGCCACCGCCTAATCCCTTCGGTCACCATCGAATAGGGTTTGTTTATCCAAAACCTATCTAAATCCTCCTTTCTATCATCTAGCCTATCTCCTAGCCCTTGGTTCTCATTTGTAGATCCTCCCATAGTAGTTAAGTGTTCTTATCGCTTCTAAATTATTCCCAAACTTTACAGTCCTGCATATTTCATCTACAACACCAGATTCATCCTCTCGGGTCATCGTCGACTACTATGTAGATTCTAGGTCACCATTGACCTATGTGTGTAGATTCAGGTCGTTATCGACCAGATCAAGTAACATTATATTTATAGTTTGATCAATCAAACTAGTCCTAAATTAATCTTAATCCTTCTAGATTCAGTAATTTTTGTTTCTACATGCTATTTACTGAGCTTCTTGATCTATTTCTATCTTTCTAAACATGGGGGTTAACATCCGCAAAGGAAGCTAACCACTTGGATCCAAAGTTGTTTGGGAACCCCACATACATCTATTTAATCCAATTTGTTTTAGTTTTTAGGTTTAACAACCGTAGTAATCAATCATTTAACACTCGTATCAAGCATCAAACATTTGAGGTAACATAAACACTCTATCCTTCGAGTTGGATATTTTCTTTAGTTTTAGTTAGTGCATTCATTTACATTAAAAATGATAAATTTGGACTAACATTCTGCAACGCCATTGGGACCGCCCTTTAGGTGGTTTCTTTTCATATCATGATTTTTCATACTAACACCGTAGCGAGAAGTCTTTTTATTGCTTGGATCACTCATTATTCGAAAAGTGAAAAAAAATAGGAAAAGCATTACCGAGGTATTTTTATTTTCCTTATTTTATCCTTTTTGCATCATACCTTCCCTTCTTGTCTATGTACTCATTGAATACCACATCTTGTTTTAGGCTTAAAAAGAACCCTTCCTTTTGCATCCTACTTGCTCACATAGCCTAAATAGGAGGTTCAATCATCTCGCATCATGCTTGCTCACATAGTCTAATATGAGGTTTAATATTCTACATCACATGTATTATCATACACAACCTAAAACTTCACGAACCAATTAACACATACAAACATTCCTTTCACCTGGTTCACCGATTGGGATTTGATCACCCAACAATAGACCCTTTAAGACACTTACCAACCACAACTTACCTGATACCAAACATAGTTTGCCATCTCCTAGGTCCTTTCATATCCATCCTCTTCACACTTTCTTAATCAGAACATAAAAAGGAATTGTTTTCTTGCTTTCTTGTTTAAAAATGGAACCAAAATTTTCCTCGAGTAGTTCTCGGGCCCTCTGTGACTCCATCCAGGACCATCATCAATTGCTTCTAGGGTTTCCTCTAGTCCTATTTATGACTATCTTCATCATAGACCTCTCATCTCTCGACCATATCGATCCATAGACCATGATTCACCCTCATTACCTTATGTATCATCCCCTTTATCTCCATCACCTTATACTCCATTACCTTATATCTCATCACCCTTATCCTCACATGTTTCTCCTTTACCATCTTTATCCCCATTACCTCATGTTATTCTTGTGTCACCTCCCATTATCATACCTACATCTCTTATGGATATTCCTCACAAGAACCCCATCCATGATTTCCTTCTCGTAGTAGGTATCCGTCATCGATCCTAATCCATTTTATGACATCTCTCTTCCCATTTCAGCTAGGGATACCCCAATGAGCCTTCCATATTATACCTCCCCATTCTTGCCCCATATTCATCATCCCATTATGACCCCACTCATCATCATACTCCTACATCCTCTCAAGCTACCCCATCTTCATCACATGACATCTTTAGGTAGCCATTTCCCAATCCCCACCATCGACTTCATTTACTACATCACATCAAATTAATCCCTTCTCAATCAACACCATACATTAGACACCTCTTTCCACATCAGTCTTAGCCATTTCCTCATCTACTTTCATCCTAAATATTGTTCCCTTGACCCCCTCTAATATTATCCCTACATCCATCACATATACAATCACCTTGCTTACCTCCCTTACCTATACTTACAACCACATATACTACTCTTACCACATCAACACCATCTTTAACCACACTTGCCTCTATGTCCACACCTATCACCACACTTACATTGACATCCTTATCACACATTTCTTTTCATCTGCCCACATCACCTCATAATATGTCTACCTCGACATCCCTACCACCTATCTCATCACTTATGAACACCTCCTTATCTCATCTTCCCCATCCATTTCTATTGCCACACATGTCACACCTCCCCAATCCACTCATGTTCCTTTTGATACTTATACCTCTTCCATCTCTATTCTATCCCATCCACCATCTTCCCCATCTCACATAGATATTATTAATCACATCATCCAAATGCCTCTCATCATCACCACACCACATATCATGGATCTTATACCATAATCTATTTTATCTACTTCAGCCAATTTTGCACCTCCATCCCCATCTACTCCAACATATCTTATTCCTCTATACACATATATTCCAACCTTACTATCTTACATTCCATATATTTAGTACTGGTTTCTCTTTATGTACTCCTACCTATGCCTACCACATCGATCATTGTTACCGTATCCCCATCACCACCCTCTTCCTCCAAACCACCTTCCTCATTCGAGCAATATTGGAGGGCACTTAAACTTGTAGCCACTATAGGTGACCTTCCTATTTCATCCACTCAGCCAGACATCCCCACATCTAACCAACCTTCATCTTCCTTAGAATCTGTCATGCAGAAGCTACTTCCACCATCATCCTCCACATCATCACTAGATCCCCCAGTAGAGATTATTGTCATCCTCTCCAAGGGTACTCCTAAAAAATCCAAACCTAAAGACCTTGGTATCCTCCCACAATGGTCCCTTGAGCATCCTCACAAGAAGATCAATATCCCTCCTATTAGGACCAAATCTACATCTTCTATCATGGGGCCTCATCCTTTTGTCTTAGGACCCCCTCCTCCATCACAACCAATCAACCCATCCAAATCCAAACAATCTGATTCTCTCCTAGGGCCAGTCCCTTCATAAAAAAATTCTAATTATCAAGTCATCTAGGCCTAAACCATTCACCATAGCTTCTTCTTCTAGACCACCTAAACCTCGACCCAATCCACCTTTACGTAATACACACCATCCTAGAGGACCTTTCCTGGTGCCCATATTGAATCATATGTGGAAGTCCTCCAACATTTTCTTCATATTTCTACCATGACACTCCCACCTATCAAATCCTTTGATCCAAACCATCTGAAGCCCTTGTGGTTTAAATCTCATCGCATTTGTGCTTATCATCACACCCTAGGCCATGACACCGAGAAATATAAGTCCCTTCAAACCATTGTCCATAATATTATTGAGTGAGAGGACATCCTTGACCAGTCCTCTTCACCATCTACTACTTCATCCATAGCCCATCGATCCCTTTCACCACATCTCCGTTCGATCAACCTCTTAACGAGGGTCCTCCCTTATCCATCGATCTGCCTCGCTTGATACACTATCTTCTTGACATCCATATCCTTTTACATCCACTATCTTATCCACATCCCTTTCGATGGGGGATCATATTCCCCCTTGTTCGATCTTTTAAAATCCTTCCTCTCGTCTCCATCTATTTGTCCTTCGTGCTAGGGGGAATTCTTTCTAGGACTTGTTTGTTCACGAACTAGCTCATCTCCATATTCGACATCATCCTTCTCATCTACCTCAGTTTATCTGATCATACTTTCATCCCCTCTCCCTATAACCACCTTCATGGCCATATCTGTGCTTCCCTTTGGAAGCACCATGGCTTTAAACCCGCCATTACAACGCCTATTTTTAAATCTTTATCTAACTCATCTCATTTGATCCTAATTTATTCTATCCCTTTAGGGGACCATTTTTTCATCTTAAAATGCATACCACTCACTTTCCTAATAAGTTGTGTGTGCTCTTATTCTTCATTCCTTCATCTCATCCCATCTTCTATAATGCGGCACTAATCTCTTAACCTTATCAAAACATCACTACTCTAAAAATGAGCCAATGTGGAAGGTTTTTTCCCTAACTAGATTGGACCATGTGGTAAACTAGAAGTGGAACCGCTTAACACATTGCACCTACAACCATTATTTTGTTAGCACATTTACCAATTTTCCCTTAGTCATCTCTTCAGATCATTCCCCCATCTCAGCCTCTTCCATTTCTCATCACGATGATTTGGAACTATGTGGTCTTCCATCACTTCCTAGACATGACCTTAAATATGGGCACCATAGCTTTGTCCATAGCATATTCTTATGGATAGGTTCTCCCCTTTGGTGGGAACTCCGTGATCATCACATCTATCTCCATTTTTTTCACCTATTAGAACCATGTAAAGGATCTAGGGGTGTCTCTTGTACACTCTTTATCCCCTCCTAGGTGGTCTACTTAGCTAGTCCCACTCTCCCCGTTATGAATTAGACAACAAGTATGTGGAAAAATTCCTCAAATCATAAAAGTAGGAAACTATTTAGCAAAATTATACTTGCGAAATATAACAACATATATAAATAATGCACGAAAGAAGACAAGAAATATTTAACGTGGTTCACCCAATGTGGGCTACTCCACCAAGAACTTTCTCATACTTTATTATCAACAAGAGTAAAAAACTCTCACAAGATTCTCTCGGTTATGAACTCACAACAAAATCCCAAAGATTCCAAACCACATCTAAGACACAATCGACACCCAATTACTCAACCTTGATCACCTCTTGATCAATCAAGACCACCCAAGAATACTCTTGATACATAAGGATGCCCCTAAAGCCTCTATTTATAATTTTACAATCCTTCTAGGAAGTTATAAAGTCGAACCTAGAAGTTTGAGAGTTGTGATCTTTCAAATTCCCACGGTTGGAAAAACCGTGATAGTGACAAAAACCACACCGCAAAAAATTGCAGCAAATACGCAACACGAAAACAAAATTTGGCTGCAGAATGCTCATGAAGTCTCCAAACTTAACCATTCAAACTTCAACACTTCAATGCTAATTCTAGAAGACCAAAAATAGGCTCCACACCCCAATAATCTCCCACATGGAGACTGTTTCCACTGAGAAAAGTTTGTAACCCTTTATTATCATCTATAAAGGCCAACCAAAGTTGAACACAACTTCAACTTCTCCCTTGTGACCACCTTTATCATCATATCCATAGGATTATGACTGGTATGAATCTTTTCCAACTTCAACTTATCTTCTTCCAAAGCTTCCCTGATGAAATGATATCTCAGTTGAATGTGCTTCGTCCTAGAGTGGAAAGTGGAGTTATTCACCAAATGAATAATGCTTTTACTATCACTGTGTAGTCTCCCAACTTCCTTCTTATGCCCCAAATCATCAAGCAACTGATGTATCCAAATCATCTCCTTGCTTGCCTCTGTGGAAGCAACATACTCAGCCTCTGTGGTTGACAAAGTCACAACCTTTTGTAACCATGAAACCCAACTCACCGTTGTATCACCAACTGTAAATACATAACCTATCATGCTCCTCGATGTCCAAATCTCCTACCATGTCCAAATCTAAATAACCACCTAGTGTAGTGTGCGATCCACTAAAACACAATGTTGATCCCATGGTTCCTCTCAAATACCGAAGGATCCACTTCACTTCTCGCAAGGTGCTCTCTATTTGGATGATTCATAAACCTACTCACTCTTCACACTGCATGGGAAATATTAGGTCTAGTGCATACCATAGCATACATCAAGCTTCCAACCACCGATGAGTATGGTACCTTGGACATTGAATTCTATCCTCCTCAGTCTTGGGAATCTTCTCTTTTGATAATTTAAATTGACTTTCCAAAGGAGTACCAACTGGTTTAACATCATGTATACTAAACCTCTCTAAGACCTTATTTATGTAGTCTTCTTGAGATAATACCAACTTCATCTACTTCTTATTCTCGAGTTATTCTCATACAAAGGATTTGCTTTATCGCCCCAAATTCTTCATAGAAAAGGAGTCACCTAGCCGCTTCTTGAGTATCTTTATTTCTTGCATGTTCAAGTAAAAAGCATATCATCCACATATATCCACATAAAAAATAATATAACTACCATCAAGAAACTTCTTGATGTACACGTAATGGTGTAAGTGACACCTAGAGTAACTCTTCTCCCGCATAAAACTACCAAAATTCTTGTACCATTGTCATGGAGCTTGTTTGGGCCATATAAGCTCTTCTTCAATTTTCACACTAACCTCTCCTTCCCTTTGACCTCATAACCATGTGGCTGCTGGATATACAATTCCTCCTCCAACTCACCATGAAGGAATGTAGTCTTCACATCCAACTGCTCTAAATGCAAGTATTTGACTACTACTAAACCAAGAATAGTCCTAATAGAGGTCATTTTAGCAACAAGAGAAAAATTTCAGCAAATTATATACCTTTCTTCTATGTAAATCCCTTAACCACCAACCTAGCCTTCTACTTTTTTCTTCCTCCATCTTCATCTTTGATTATGTACACCCACTTGTTTCGCAATGCTCTCTTTCCCTCATGTAGCTCCACTAGATCCCAAGTCTTGTTCTCCATAAGAGATCTACGTTCTTCATCCATGGCATGCTCCCACTTCTTCCTAGAATCTACTTGTACTTGCTTCCTCAAAGCACTCGACTCTCACTGTCAATGAGAAATAAGTAATTCAAAGACAGAGTAAATTTTTAGGTTCCTTTCTTACCCTAGAAGACTTTATCACCTCGGGAGTTTGGGCTTCCGATGAGTAGGTTCTAAACCAGGCTATGCCTGAAACATGTTGCACCTAAATCAACCTCTTGGACACTTTGACATCCACAATGTCCTCTAACACCGTGTATTCTTTCTTTGATTCCTCTTTCTATTCCCATGAATCGATCTTTATACATGAGGTTTTCATTAAAGATAATATCTCTAGATGGAAATATTTTCTTGTCGCCAAGACTCCAAACATGGAAACCAAAGTCATCCTCACCATATCCAACAAAGGTGTGTTTCTTAGACTTAGCCTCTAACTTGGTCCTACCATATTTATCAATGTGAAAAAATAGCTCACATCCAAATACTCTAAGAAATGAGTAATCAATTTTCTTACTAGACCAAGCCTCCTCAGGTACACCTCTATCCAAGGTCATATAGGTTCCTCTGTTAATCGGATAAATATTTGTGCTTACCATTTTCACCCAAAAATGAGTGGTAGCCCGCATGTAACCTCATGCATCTATCACACTCCATGATTATCCTGTTCATTCTCTTTGACACTTCATTTTCTTGTAGAGTCTTTAGAACTATCCTTTTCCTGTGCATCCCATTTACCAAAAATTAATCAATAAATTCATTGTTGCAATACTCCCCTCCATTATCCAACCGAGACATTTCAGCTTGAGACATGTTTCATTCTCAACCAAGGCTTTCCATTATTTGAAAGTTTCAAACACATCATATTTATTTCTAATGCAATATACCCAAACTTTTCTAGTTGCATAATAAATGAAAGTGACATAATAACATGAATCACCAATAAATTTTACCTTATATGGCCCCAATACATATGTATGCACCAACTCCAACTTACTCTCCTTCCTGGTAGGTCCAACCTTGAGTAATCTCACCTGCTTTTGTTTCCCATAAACATAGTCCTCACAAAAGTCCAAATATAACTCCTTTAATCTGACAACCTATCGTCCTTTAGAATCTACATGCCATTTTGACTCATATGACCGAGTCTCTGGTGCCATAAAGTTACATCTCCATCTATAGCAACTAAGTTACAATAATCAACACCACTAGTTAAATAAAAGTACCAATTTTCTTACCTCTACTACCACAAGAGGTCCCTTGGTAACCTTCCAAGAATCCATTGTAAACAACCATCACTACCCATCTGACCCGTTGATATCAAGTTTCACCTTAACTTAGGCACATGCTTGATGTCCTTAAGTAGCCATGTGTTCCCATTCTACATTTTTACCTGAACACAACCTTTTCCTACTATGTTGGATGGTTCATCATCACTAAGATATACATGTCCAAAATCACCTTAAACAAACTCAAGTAAAGTAATGTCTATTTGGGGTGGCATGGAAAGAATCTCTGAATCTAACACCCAAGACTCAACAATATTATCTAAAGAATGAATTAAGGCATCTTGAAAAACATCACCTACTTGCCAAATTTACCTCCTTAGTTTCCTCCTTCTTGTTCTTCTTATCCCAAAGAGCCCAAAAATATTTCTTAGCATGAACAACCTTCCCACAATGCCAACATTCTAGCTTGCTCTTGGAATTTGAGCTTCCGCGATCATTCAACTTCCCACTGTTACCTTTCCTCTGTTCTTTTGTCTCCTCTCTCTCCATCATCAAATCATTTCTAGAAGTAGAAGAATCCTTGGAGCTCTTCCTTCACATTTCCTCACTCAAAATCACACCTATCACATATTCAAACTTCAACTTTGAATTATTAGAGATTGAATTACTTACAACCATAACCAAGCTATCCCATATATCTAACAAGGATCAAAAAATCAACAAATCCATGACCTCATCATCAAATTTAATTTTCACCGAGTTTAACATACTCGCAACCATATTAAATTCATTCAAATGATTAACAACAAAACCATTCTTAGACATATTTATATTAAATAACTTTTTAATTAACAATATTTTATTAGAGGTGAGGGTTTTTCATATAACTTCCTAATGCACTCATGAGACCTTCTATGGTCTTCTCCTTTGATATGTTGAAAGTAACCAAAGATGCAAGATGTAAGTGAATTACCCCAAACATCTTTCTATCCAAATTTGCTCCCAATCCTCATTTGACATGGTGTAGGTTTCTTTGCTTTTCCAGCCAAAGGAACATGGAGGTCCTTCGATACAAGTAATCCTCCATTTGCATCTTATAAAAACCAAAGTTTTTCCCATTGAACTTCTCAACCCTCGATCTTCCCTCATCTGCCATAGCTCCCACTCAAGCTAAAATTTCCCTGTGATTCACCACTTTAGCAAAAAACCACCAAAGCTTTGCTATTAGTTAGGATTTAGAGAACAAATATGTGGAAACAATTCCTTAAATCATAGTAGTAGGAAACTATTTAGCATATTTATACTTGCAGAAATATAACAACCTATATAAATAATGCACAAAAGAAGGCAAGACAAGATTTAAAATGGTTCACCCAATGTGGGATACATCCACCAAGAACTTGCTCAAATTTAATTATCAATAAGAGTAAAATAACTCTCACAATCTTCTTTAGTCATGAACTCACAATGTGAGAATTCCCAAAGATGCTAAACCACATCTAAGACACAATTGACACCCAATTGCTCAACCTTGATCATTCTTGATTACCTCTTGATATTTTAAGACTCAAGACCTCTTGATCACTCAAGATCACCTAATATTACTCTTGATACATTAGGATGCCCCTAACACCTCTATTTATAAGATTACAATCCTTCTAGGAAGTTCTAAAGCCGACCCTAGAAGTTTGAGAGTCATGATCTTTCAAATTCCCATAGTTGGAAAAATTGTGACATTGAAAACAACTACACTAAAACAAAAATGCATCATAATTGTAGCAAATACACACCACGAAAACAACATCTCGGTGCCGCATAATTATGATGAAATCTCCATAATTAACCGTTCAAACTCCAACACTTCAATGCTGATTCTAGAAGACCAAAAATAGGCTCCACACCCCAACAATATCCCACTTGGAGATTGTTTCCACTAAGAAAATTTCTCAACCCTTCATTATCATCCATGAAGGCCAACCAAAGTTGAACACAACTTCAAATTCTCCCTTATGACTACCTTTTTCATCATATCTATAGGATTCTGACTGGTATAAATCTTTTCCAGCTTCAACTTATCTTCTTCCAAAGCTTCCCTGATGAAATGATATCCCAATTAAATGTGCTTCATCCTAGAGTGGAAAGCGAAGTTATTTGCTAAATGAATAACTCCCTAACTATCATTTATTTGTGTAGTCTCCCAACTTCCGCTTATGCCCCAACTCATCAAGCAAGCGATCTATCCATATTGTTGTATCCAAATAATCTCCTTTCTTTCCTTTGTGGTAGCAACATACTCAACCTCTATGGTTTACAAAGCCACAACCTTTTTTAACCGTGAAACCCAACTCACCGTTATATCACCAACCATTTATATATAACCTTCCGTGTTCCTCTTGGTGTCCAAATATTCTATCATGTCTAAATCTACATAGCCATGCAATGTAGTGTCCGTTATGGATAGGTTCTCCCCTTTGGTGGGAACTGTGTGCTAGAGGGACTTCTTTTTAGGACTTGTCTGTCTCACTCACGGACTAGATCCTATCCATATTCGACATCATCCTGTCTCATCTACCTTGGTTTATCTTATCATACTTTCATCCCCTCTCCCTATGACCATCTTCATTTTCATATCGTGCTTCCTTTGGAAGCACCATGGCTTGAACTCGCCATTGTGGTTCCCATTTCGTAAATATTTATTTAACTCATCTCATCCGATCCTAATTTATTCTATGCCTCTGGGGACCATTTTTTCATCTTAAAATGCATACCACTCGCTTTATTAATAAGTTGTGCATGCTCTTATTCTTCATTCCTTCATCTCATCCCATCTTCCATAACGAGATGTTAATATCTTAACCTTATTAGAACATCACTACTCTAAAAACAAGCCAATGCGGAAGGTTTTCCCCTAACTAGATTAGACCATGTGGTAAATGGAAGTGTAACCACTTAACACATGCACTGCAACCAATATTTTGTTAGCACATTTACCAATGCACCTTTAGTTATATTTTCATATCATTCCCCCATCTCAACATATTACATTTCTCATCACGATGATTTGTAACTATGTTATCTTCCGTCACTTCCTAGATGTGACCTTAAATATGGGCACCACGGGTCTGCACTTGTAGCATATTCCTTATGGATAGGTTCTCCCCTTTGGTGGGAACTCGTGATCGTCACATCCATCTCCATCTTATTCACCAATTGGAACCATGCAAAGGGTCCATGGGTGTCTCTTGTACACTCTTTATCCCCTCCTAAGTGGTCTACTTAGCTAGTCCCATCTCTCCCCATGTAAAAACAAAAAATCAAGGATGCTCAAATAAAAATTCAAGTATAAAAATGGACTGATCCTCGAAGGACAATTTTTAGGAGAAAAAAAGAGGAAACAAAATAAAAGCATGAAGTCAAAATAAAAAATTAGGAAAAAAAAGATCGATCCTCAAACGATGACTATAATTTATTATTTCCATATATGGATTGTAAAAATTAGACCATACCCTGAAGGATGGCTACTCCATGTGGTGTTATAAGATTTCCCATATTGATTAGCCTTCCATTTTATCAACATCCTAAGAAATCTTCCCATATTGATCAACTTTCTCTTCTCCTTCCCAGAGCTAGGGCATAGTTTAGGGAACACCACATTTGGAGAACCCTCTTTCCTTTGTACAAGTGTGTCTCAAACCCCTTTTTCATGTCAACATTAGGTTTATGAGATCATTTCATCCATCGCTTCCTTATGAATTGTGAAATGAATAACTATCGTTGGATATTTAATAACATCTGCTTTGGTCACATGCTCCTTGTGTTACCTGGATCTCTTCTTGTTTACCTCCAATGTGGTTTGAGGTTATTTCTTCTTCATATAATAGTGTTTTTCACACCTATGGGTTGCCACCATTACAAGGTATTCTTTATCCTAGCCCCATCACATATATTCTTCAACACACCTCTCTTCATTTCATGTTACCTATTTATCTAACAACACATTTATTCTTAATCATGTCCATTTCCGATCTATTTTTATCACATCTTATCTATAAATTTTAATCACCATAGTCAAAATTTAAAACATGTCACCACATCATACATTAATCCTATATCTACTTTATCATCATCATCAAATCCAAACACAAAACATATAGTCCTAATCATCACATCACACATTTATGTCCATACTCACATTTGAATCTAAAATAACCATCTAATCATACATTTATCCCACCATCATCATCAAATGAAAAAAATGTAACCAAAAATCACCATCACATCTAATCTAGAAACCATCATCTTAAATTTCTAATCTAAACTCATCACATCACATAAAATTTAAATCATCGCATCATACAATAAACACATGGAAAATATAACACATAATAATCCATGAATCAAAATCATATATCATATAACATGTATCAAAAATGAGTGTCAATACATCATGGCCCTCTAAGGGGCTCTTTTAGAGCCGAAATACTATCAAAATTAGTAAACTACATGTCTGACACTCTCGTAGACCATCTCCCCTTGGAAGGCTAAGGAGGGTACAACACTTGAACCCTACATTCCATCTCTGCTACCCTCCCGACCTCCTCCTCTCGCTCCATGGATGAGATACACTTGTTGTGATCCTCGAGGGCCCAACTTCACTTGACCGCCCGCCTTTGTAGATGCTCTCCATAATGTAGCGTCTTTGAAAATTTCTCAAATAAGATACCCTCATAGTATCTCAAAAGCCTCTGCTCCGCTAAGCCTAGGGCTTTATACCTATCTATGGAGATCATGCTAGGGGATCCACCTGCCTCGATCCCTCGTGGTGCCACTGGACACCACTACCGACTCTATCGCTATAATAGTATCCAAATCTCCAAAGTGGGCCTCATAGAGGCCCCCCTCTTCCTACTGAGTAGTGGTATCTCTCCTAAACCACCCGGTCTTGCTCTATGTAACCACATCTCACTTCTATAGAGTTGTGTCTTGTTCAACCCACATCTAATCCATCTTATAGAAGGTTCATGCATGCTTGAAGAAAGTGTTTCATCTGTGAAAGTGGAATCCCCTGCTACATCATCTCCACCTCTTTTAGGAGCCACCTCAATATCTACCTCCATCTCCTTAATCTCCTCCTCTCCCTCCTTAACTCCCCGAGATTACCATATTGTGTGCCAATCGATAGTACACGAATCTGGCTCCAACATTGTCATCATCATCCCATGGTGATGTCCCCTCCTCTAATGGATAAAACATGGTAGGGATCTACAACTCCCTGTCCAAATCCTCTCTCTTGTACAAAATAGGATCATGTGGCAATGACTTGAACAACCCCAAACTTTCATCTCACTATATTGAATTGAACAACCTCGATCATCTCGGGTATCCAACCCTGGACCCACCAAAATGTGTCCGTCTCATATCCCGCAACTCTACATCCATGTCGTGCCAAGCAAGGAAATCCCTATATGACTGCCACCTAACCTGATCAACATCAAGCTCTACCAATCTATCAACATACCAATCTACCCCTCTCTCCCTGTCTCCAAATGCCTAGTTGATTATCCACATCAAGAATCTAACCTCCGGATGAATATGGCGACTTATGAACCATCGAATCCCTTATGGCCTAATCAAAACAATATGCTCATAAGCCCAAACAGTGTAGTAAGAATCCAAAATCCAGCCCTGATCTCCTAGCAGCCATGTATCTAGCTAGCTCATGGTAAACCGAGCTAATCATACAATCCCAAATGAGAAGAGTATCGGTGCTCAACAATATAAACTAGTACACCAGTCAACACCCATAGAAACCGAGCTCCTCTTGAGTCTAGAAAAGCATAGTAGGACACTTGCCATCATCACCATGCAAATCAATCAGTTGTGTACCACCCCAACCTCATATCTCTTCTCATAAGAAAAATCCCTTGAATAAAATATGATATGGGGTGCATCGGCTCTAAATAGCCATGTCAAAACTGCCAATGAGTCATCGCAGTGAAGGGGACTATCTTGCTTCCCATGTATCGGTAGTCTAAGAATCCAATACACATCCTCCAAGGTGATAGTCATCTCCCTGTCTTGAACCAAAAGGTGCAAGTTTGTTGGTCCCATATCTCTACTAAGGAAATCATAAGCCCTAAATCCCATGGGATTCTCTGATAAAACCTAAATCCACCCAGCCCTACTACAGCCAAGTGATCCCACTCAACATCCATAACATCTCCTCGATCTAATTGTAAAGAGAAGGCACTCAGTCTTTGAGATACAAGGTCTCTCTACCTGCTGACCATAAATAAGCATACACACATCGATTAATATTCCAAAAATACATTAATTTCAATCCAAATCAAATCTAACGCTTAATTTATCAAATCCTATCCCAATCGGTGCCGACCCAAGTTAGGTCGATGCATCCATGGTCAAATTGATATGCCCTTGGGCCCAATCGATGTCGACCCACCAGGTCTCCACTAACCGCCCTTGACATCATCAAATTTTTACAAAAAATGCAAAAAATAATAAAACATTAAATTTAATTAAAAACCAACATGGGTTTTGTTACTCACCATCCTCCGCATCCTCTGGCATTTCCTCGCAACTCTGGTAGCCTCCATCTCTCAATTTCTCTTTTCTCACTTTTCTCTCTCTCATCAAGTTCACACGTGAAAATGAGAATCGTCATCAACCCTTGGGCTTATATAGCCCACCGACACTGGATCACCGTCAACCCCTTTGGGTCGCACTGTCAATTGGCCTCAATCACTATCAACTGGCCTTTACAATTCTAATTTTGGGTTTTCCCTCATCCTTGCACTCTTCCCTTTGGGCATCAAATTGTAAAGTCCACTATTGTGGCCATAATTATTTCCCTTTTGGGCATTCTAATCCAATCGTAAATTCCATTGTTGTGGCCATATTTATCCACCCCTCCTTCGAGCATATTCATTCTTCCAAAGTCCACCTTTGTGGCCATTTACCTATCCCTCTCTTGGGCATACTTTTTGAAATCCACCTTTGTGGTCGCATCCTTTGTTCCTTCGGGAATTTTAATCCTTTCTCTATTGGGCATTTCATTTTATAATCCTATCTAATCTACGCACAAAGTCCTCCTTTGAGGCCATATTCATCTTTCCCTTCGGGCATTACAATCTTTACATCAAGTCCACTCTTGTGGCCATATTTGTGCCTTTCATACAGGCACCACTATTTTTCATCGAAGTCCACCTTTGTGGCCATATTCTTCCCATCTCGGGACATACTTTTACCTTTTTTCACTTTTCCTTTATGACCATACCTTTTCCCCACTTGGGGCATATTTTACTTTTTCCTTTTTTCCTTCATGGCCATACTTCCCCTCTTGGGGCATATTATCTCATCATCCACTCTTTCATCCATTGCCTTCTTGGCCTTTTTTCATGTCCCATTGGGCACCATGCTTTTTCATCCTCGTTCTTGGTGAACACAACCTTTTCTCTCAATTTGTCATGTACAAAGGATTTCACATACTTTTCACATATAGTTACGCATATTTTGATGACTTTTCCATAACCCATTGGTCATCTTGGCTTGCATCCATACTGTAGTGATCTTCACCCACTCACTATTCTGTAGAACATTGTTGTCCATCTCCGTTGATACTATAATTTTCCCCTATTTATGTGATATTGGAGTCACCACCATAGTTTTCCATCCTTATTGTGAACCTTTTTTTCTGGGGCATTTTGCCTTAGTTATGCTTTCACCCATATTTTCATCACCCACCCACCCTTTTTCATCTACCATTTTCAAATGCGCCATCGATTTCCTTGGCATCATCCACTCCCCATTTGAGGGGGAACTTATCATCAATCTTTCATCCTCATCTAACCCTTTTTGTTTTTGTCTCATGGCTTACTACCGCAAATCACTCAACAAAAAGGGACAAAATGTAGACACCTAATTTAGGTATCTATATCTTCTTCGCCCACGTGCGCATATTTTAATTCAATCACCCCCTTGTTCAATCAAATGCCCATCCAATCCTTATTAATTAATTAAGTAACATTAATTAATTAATCATTTAATATTTTACATGCATATCCCATCCACATTAATCTTTATTAATTAATTAATTCATATTAATTAATTAATCATTTAAAATCCTCATTTCCTTAACCAACCTTGTAATTAGGATGCTTTATCATACATATAAATCAATTTTATTTTCTATCTTTCATCCCATCTATTTTTATGACCTAACTACCTTGGATTCATCCCCAAGTCATCTAATCCCACCAATATGCTTTAAAGCATTCGCCCAAGCCTTAAAAGTATGCAAATCCCACCTTAAATCAAAAATCAAGCCCAAGAGGGAAACTTTCCCCATGATTGGTACCAACCCAACCTAGTCAACATCGACTTGCTTTAAAACAAGTGTTTTCCTTTCATTTTGAACATCAGAGGGGATGAAATCACTCGATAATCAAGTGATTAGAGAGCCATTAGAGATTCATCTAGACTTCCAGAGCTTACAACACAGCATTTAGAGACATCCCATCCATCATCCAACATGTTTTGAATCACTCACGATCTTCCTTCATGAGCTCTCTTAGGGGGTCAAAAGGGACACCTTTTCTTGAAATCAGTGAAACCTGAACTTCATCGAATAATTTGGCATGCCTAGGCTCAAAATTTGACAAAGTGATAAGAATAAGTACCGTAGATCTTGGAATCTAGTTTCTAAACTAATTTTTAAAATGGTTGAGATTAAGAGGGCACACAAAGTATGTCAAATATGTCTATTTTGTGTCAAAAAGATAAGAACCTATTGTGTGTGTGCCCCCCCATTTTTTGAGTTCTATAAATTTTATTTTAAATCCCTTTAGTAGAAAGTTAGCTAAGACCATGTACGAGGTCCCATTAATTTTTCATAATTTTTGGATGAATATATAATTTTTTATTAATTTTCAAAGTGCACATATCCCAAAAATGAAATATTTGTGTGTGCACCCCATAACTTTGAGAAAAAAGTGATTTTTAGTTTTCTTTTTTGAGTGTGTAGAATGGAGTTTATAAAAAAACCCTTTTTTAAAAAATTTTGGATGAAAAAATCGTAAATTGTGCACCAAAATGTATGCATAGGTTTTTGCAAGAAAACAAGGCACTAGTAAAAGAAATTATGGATGAAAGCCTTAAACTAATCGGATTTTAGAAAGAATTATATCGTCATCAAGGTAAAACCGAGCTTGACATCGTAGTATAATTTATTTTTGAATATTATGTTTTAATGCATGAGATATTGGGGTGCACACGTGAAATTTTGATGTTTTTCTGTCAAACATGGTTTTAATCACGCAGAAACAATCCAAACCTTTGGTTTGGAAATCCAAGGCAAATCCAAGCCTATGGATTGGGAATTTCAAACCCAAAAAGATGAAAATGAGCATGTTATAACTCAAGACGTTATAACACGAGTGCATTATAACACACTCGCGTTATAATGTGCTCATGTTTCAATGTGTTATGTGGTATATGTGTTTGTGGCATGTTTCTATTGACTAAAATAAAAGTATAAGTTTTTCTTTTATTATTATTTATATTTTATTATTTCTTATACTTTAAATTTATTTTAGTAAATATAAGATGTTAGGGTCACTCTGCACCTTATAGAACTAGTCTCACAACTCCATCTTTCATGGTTTAGAAGATAGTTTTTCATATTCTAATTTGGTCAGTACATAGGTATTTTTAGGATTTCAAGCATTCAATCTTTTAGGGTTTAAATTATACAATCAATATCTATTTTGTGAAAGAATATAGTCATTGTTTAGGTTTTGGGGCCTTTTGGATTGGTTATTGACATTTTTAGGAGTGTTTAGGAAGATTTAGGAAAGGTTTACTCATTCAAGGGAAATCTTCTCAACAACGAGTTTTCTAGGTGCAGGGAACAAACACTCTAATGGTGAAATTTGACTTCTTGGATGATTTTGGGAGCTCCGTAAGGAGTTAGGAGGAAAATAAATAGGCACTAGAAAGATATGTGAATCCTATACATGTTGGTAACATCCATTTTTCTCTAAGAATTGAAGGTTTCATGAAGAATTTCAAGATAATGTAGCTACCCCTTTCGGTTCTAGACAAAAATGGCCCTAAATTTGTAAGTACTAAAGATATGATCACCACATGGTGATAGGTTAATATTTGTAAACATTGATAAGTACCTCTAGGAATGGGTACTATCATAAATAGACTATTGTGTACCATGGGTAAGGATCTCATGAGGATGAGGCCAATTTTTGTGAGTTGAAAACACCTTCCTAACACCCCATATTGTGTTTTTGAGTGACAAACTTCTAACATGAACTTTAAACCCTAAACCCTAACCCTAAACCCTAAACCATAAACCATAAACTTAAACCCTAAACCCTAAACCTTAAACCCTAAACCTAAACCCTAAACCCTAAACCCCAACCCTAAACCCTAAACACTAAACACTAAACCCTGAGTTGTTAATCTTAAACCCTAAACCCTAAACCTTAAACATTCAACCCATAGCCCTAAGCCCTAAGCCCTAAACCCTAAACCATGAGCCCTAAATGCTAAACCATAAACCCTAAACCCTAAACCCTCAACACTGAATCCTAAACCCTAAACCTGAACCATGAGAGCCCTAAATGCTAAACTTAAACCCTAAACCATCACCATTCGAATCCTAAACCCTAAATCCTAAATGATAAACCCTCGAACATTAAACATTAAACCCTAAACCCTAAAGTTCTAGATAAGTTATATAAAAGATATTAAGAAATAAGCATCTGGAGGTGATGTCAGAGAATCTTGGAAGTGTTGGAGGTAAATTTAGGAAGATTTAGGAATATTGTTTAGGGCTTAGGGCTTAGGGTTTAGGGATCAGGTTTAAGGTTTAGGGTTTAGGGTTCATGGTTTAGGGTTTAGGGCTCAGGGTTTAGAGCTTAGTGTTTAGGGTTTAGGGATTATGGTGGTTAAAATAGGGTTTATGTTTTAGGTTTAGGCTCATGGCTTAGGGTTTAGGGATCATGGTTTAGAGTTAAGGGTTTAGGTTTATGGTTGAGGGTTTATGGTTTAGGGTTTAGGGTTTAGGGTTTAGGATTTAGGGTTTAGTGTTTAGGGTTTAGGGGGCTCAGGGTTTAGGGTTTCAGGGATTGGGCTTAAGGTTTATGATTTAGGGTTTAGGGTTTAGGAACATGATTTAGGGTTTAGGGTTTAAGGCTAAGGGTTTAGGATTTAGGGTTTAGGGAACATGATTTAGGGTTTAGGGTTTAAGGCTAAGGGTTTAGGATTTAGGGTTTAAGGGATTTAGGTTTAGGTTTGGGTTTAGGGTTTAGGGTTTAGGTTTAGGTTTAGGGTTTAGTGGTTTAGGGTTATGGTTTTTAGGGTTTAGGGTTTTGGTTTAGGGTTTAGGGTTTAGGGTTTAGGGTTTAGGGTTTAGGGTTCAAGGTGCTAAAAATAGGGTTTAGGATTTAGGGTTTAGGTTTTGGGGTTCAAGGTTTAGGATTTAGGGTTTAGGGATTATGGCTTAGGGCTTAGGTGTAGGATTAGACGATACCTCTCCAGGTGCAACTCCCCTCTTGAGGATCATATTCATATTTGATGTATTACCATCAAGAGGGAAACTCCCCTATCAAATCGATTATTCAATATGATGACGTGGAAGATGAGTAAAGAAAATGAAAGTTGGAGAATTATATTTCATTGGTAATTAGTACTAAGTATCAACAAGACTAATATGGCTTTTGACTACTCGACTAGGAGGGCATGAAAATATTAGGACCATATTTCCTAGTCTCATGCCTAGAACCATCATTGAGTCTGCTTGTGAAAAATAAGCATAGAAATAGGGGTATGACTAAGAACAAAAAGGAGTTATCAATCACCTAGTAAATCTTTCTTGTTTAGTTCGAATGGGAGTCAGTTAGCCTATGACTTAGTGACCTTCCATTCATTGGTAATTCCTTCTATGATAAACCCATGGATGCTTTCAAAAGTTCCTTAAAAAATATAGGGGTAGTCATCAAGCCTAATGAAGGGTGTGATGTGATGTGTCAAAACTATATATTCACAAGAACCTCTTCTTCCTTGAAAGTGTCTGGTTTGTCCCAGTAATGATGTCTCCCGTATCCAAGGATCAAGGACTACTGGGGTCTGTGGCAGGATTGGAAATTCAAGAATCATCGAGTGTCTGAATAAAATTCATTGCATCTGGAGAAACATTCTCAAATGTTGGAGTAATGCATCTTGGAAAATAAAATTGAACCTCTAAATCCTCTCAAATTTCAGTCTAGGTCGTGTTCCTGGTCATTTTTTTCTATTCTATTTCTGGTCGTGGTCATTAAATATGGAAGTTTTAGGAAAGGCATCCACACTTGAATAATTATTCCCATTTAGATTGTTTGTAATGTCAATGGTAATGGCAAAGTGCTGTGGAATTCAGTTGGTGGAAGGCGGGGTTGTGCCCTTGTTGGTTTTTCCCATGGTGTCATAGGTAGCCTTTCTAGTATTATCGGAGAGAAATCCCCATGCTTGTGTGATAAGTTTAAAATCTCCTCGACTCTGGGAACTTATTTTTATCAAGATGCAATCGTAAGGCTAGTTTTAGTAGGTATTAAAAAAAGAAAATAAATTTGATTGGAATTACTTTAAAATGCATTCCTTCACTTCGAGCTTATCTTTATAAATGCAATTCGGCTTTCCAAGTTCTCCATATTTTCCAAATTTGGGTCAAATTGACATTTTGGACCTGAAAAGGTGAAGAAAATGACGAGTTCATTTCCTCCAACCTTTCTTGAAGTGAATTTAAATGAAATGAAATTTGGAATTTGGAGGTGGCACGTGGTAGACATTGATTGTCCTGCCACCGATTTTGAGTGACGAAACTTCTAACATGAACTTTAAACCCTAAAACCCCCTAAACCCTAAACCATAAACTTAAACCCTTAACCCTAAGACCTAAACCCTAAACCCTAAACCATCAACCCTTAACCTTAAGCCCTAAACCCTAAACCCCTTAAACCCTAAACTGTGAACCCTAAACCCTGAGCCCTAAACCTAAACCCTAAACCCTAAACCATTAACCCTAAACATTAAACCCTAAACCCTAATTCCCAAACTTTGAGCCATAAACCCTAAACCTTGAACCCTAAACCTTGAGGCCTAAACCCTAAACACTCAACCTTAAGCCCTAAGCCCTAAACCTTAAACCTTAAACCCTAAACCCTAAATCTTGAACCCTAAACCTGAACCCTAAACCCTAAACCCTAAACCCTTAACCCTAAACCCTAACCCTAAGCCCTAAACCATAAACCATTTTAAACCTTGAACACTAAAAATTGAGCCCTGATCCCTAGACCCTAAACCTTGAGCCTGGATTATTGATCCCTAAACCCTAAACCCTAAACGGTAACCCCAAACATCGAACCCTCAACCATAAACCCTAAACCCTAATCCCTAAACCCAAACCCTAAAATTTAAACCCTAAACACTAAACCATAAACCCTAAACCCCAAACCCTATTTACCCTAAACCCCAAACCCTAAACCTTAAACCATAAACCATAAAACATAAACCCTAAACCTAAACCATGAGCCCTAAGATCTGAATCCTAAACCCTAAACCCTAAACCATAAATCCTAAACCATAAACCCTAAAACTTGAACCTAAACCTAAATCCTAAACCCTAAACCCTAAAAATTTAGTCTTTAACCCTGATCCCTAAACCTAAACCATAAACCATAAACCCTAAAGCATGAACCCTAAAGCCTGAGCCCTAAGCCCTAAACCCTGAGCCCTAAGCGCTAAACCCTAAACCCTAAACCATGAACCATGAGCCCTAAATGCTAAACCCTAAACCCTAAATTGAGAATAAAAAGTCCAATTGTATTTTTGGGTCTGACATATTAGGATACCAAGTAAATTTGATCATTTTTATGCTCTTTTGAATAATTCTTTTAGTTGCAAGTTGTCGGGAATGAAGATTTCATTCAAAGAACATAGCTTGATATGTCCAGTGCTTGTGTAAGCTGGCAATTTGAGAGGATTTATGAGGTTCAATTTTATTTTCCAAGATGCATTACTCCCATGTTTGAAAATGTTTCTCAAATACAATGACATTCGATTTAGACACTCAATGATTCTTGAATGTCCAATCCTGCCATAGACCCCAATAGTCCTCGATCCTTGGATACAGGGAGACATCATTACTGAGACAAACTAGGAACTTTCAAGGAAGAAGAGGTTCTTGTGAATATATAGTTTTGACACATCTAAAACTCCTACAAATGTCAATAACCAATCGAAAAGGCCCCTAAAATCTTGAAGGTTGAATGTTGAAATCCTGAAAAATACCTATGTATTGACCATATTAGAATATGAAAAACTATCTTCTAAACCGTGATAGATGGAGCTGTGAGACTAGTTCTATAAGGTGCAGAGTGACCCTAACATATTATATTTACTAAAATAAATTTAAAGTATAAGAAATAATAAAATATAAATAATAATAAAAGAAAAACTTATACTTAAACATAAAAATATAAATAATAATAAAAGAAAACTTATACTTAAACATTTATTTTAGTCAATAGAAGCATGCCACAAACACATATACCACATAACACATTGAAAGCATATTTGTGTACTTGCCCCTAAATCCTCCTTTCTATCATCCAACCTATCTCCCGGCCCTTGGTTCTCTTTTACAGATCCCCCCAAGAGCCAAATTATTCCCATACTTTGCAGGGTTTGCATATTTCATCTAAAATGCTAGATTCATCCTCTCAGTCACCGTAGAGACCTGCTTGTGCAAAGTTTGGGTTTCACGACTCAAAATAGGTAACATTACATTTATACTTTGATAAATCAAATCAGTCCTAAATTAATCTTAATCCTTCCAGATTTAGTAATTTTCTGTTTCTACATGTTATTCATAGTTCTTGATCTATTTCTATCTTTCTAAACACGGGGGTTAACATCCACCAAGGAAGCTAAACATTTATCCGATCTTGGTTTGTCTGGGAAGCCCACACATACATCTATTTAATCCAATCCGTTTAAGTTTTGGAGGTTTAGCAGCTGCAAAAATCAATCATTCAATGCCCATATCAGGCATCAAGCATCCGAGGTAACATAAACCCTCTATCCTTCTGAGTTGGCTAGTTTCTTTAGTAGCTAGTGCATTCATTTACATTATGAATGAGAAATTTGGACTAACAATGTTTATACTTTGATTGTCATTGTGGACAACCATCCTCACCATGTAAAAGGGGTTTTTGGCGATGAAAACATGATGACTACCATAAAATGGGCTTTTCTTTTTTACGATGTCAAGTTTTTAGTTGGAAAAATTTAATTTGTTAGATAAGACAAAGATATGAATGGAAATTTAGAAATAAAAAGGTGGGAATTAAATACATGCATGTCCCACACCTTTTCGAGGGCTTATATTGTTCTAACTAAATAATATTTGCTATCTTTTTCCACTTTATCATATAGATATTGTTTGCATTATTCATGTGAGTACACTTTGCATTTAAAGGGGAAAAAAATAAAGAATGGGGAAATCCAATAGGTTCTAGGTTCAAAACCCAACCACACTCTTTGCTTGCTTATAACATTATGTATCCCTCCTTTTTAGTTTTAATCTTAAATAATTATAAAATAATAGGTGATGCATGAATAGTCATCAATAATTGAGCCCCTTTAACGGTTTTTATATGAGTAAAAAGTAAATATTATATTTGTTGGTAAAACATTTCTCTTTTTATATTTTTAATCATGTCAAGGTTTTCGATTAGATGTTGTATGATTGCTAAGATAAGACGAAGACATGAATGGAAAGTTGGAGATAAAAAGATGGGAGTTAAATACCTACATACCCACACATGTGATTCCATGGATCATAATGTTCCTACCCAAATAATATGTTCCATCTTGATCCATTTTATCATCTTGATCTCACTCGCATTATTCATGTTAGTGCAATTTGTGCTTAAAGGCACCCAAATAAAAAATTACAAAAATCCAATAGGTTCTAGGTTCAAAACCCAACCAAAGTGATTGCTTCTTGTGGCACGTTGTAGTCCCCTTTTAATTTTTAATCTTGTGTAATATCAATAAAATAGGAGATGTGTGAAAAATCATCGATAGTTGAGCCCCTCTAGTAGTTGGTCATATAAGAGATGAGTAGATTTTAACTATCAATCGAGTGGTGTTATTTTTTTATTTTTATTGTTTTATAATGAAGAGTTTTTGATTGGACAATGTTTAATTTGTTAGATAAGATGAAGAAATGAATGAAAATTTGGAAATAAAAAGGTGGGAATTAAATGTAGACACTCAAATTTGGTAATTCTACTCTTGACACTGCTAATCTTGACATTTCTCTCTTTCTCAAACAAGTGCACTTTACCCATCCTCATTTGGTAGATCTCTACATTTATTGTCTAGATTACTTGATCATACACACTCATATATCGACAATTTTGAGAATTTATTTAAAATAGATCCCAAAAATGAAGCTAGGGGAGATGGTCAACCCAGGTTGAAATACCATTGTTACATCATCATAATTTTATTTTAATAGCCACTCAACCAAAAATATTCAATATTACGAGAAAAGTACATGTAAGTATTTTTTTACAAACTTTTATAGTAATGCCATACTAATAATTAATATAAATGATTGTCTAATTCCATGGAATGTTTGTTGAATACTAAATCATACTTAATTATAGCTATTGAGTATTAAATATGTCTTAATTACCAAAAATATAGAAAACCCTACTTTTTAATGTCTTTGTAACTTTTTAGGATGAGTGTAATTGCATTATACACATGCGTGTTGAACCAATACAACAAATAAACTATGTAAATGCAATGAAAATAAAAAAATACTAAAGAAATAAAAAGGAATAAATTTCATTGTAAGGGTTGTAGTAAATTCATCAAATTTAAGTATCAAGACGATTGAAACATACCGATAATATGGTGAATCATTACCCAAAAAAATCCTTAAATAAATGTCAAGTAGGGAGGATATACACTATAATTTTGTGTACTAATCTCAAATAAATTTAAGGTAGGGATAAAATATGCTATAGTTGTGTATTGATCTTGATGAAGAGGGTTTAACCATTTTTAAATCATAGGGAGAATAAACATAGAAAATAGTGGAAAAGATGATTGTGTTGGTAAGGGAAGTGTTGTTAATCATCACATTTTCTGCACTTTCATAATTCCTCATGTTCATAAATTATAGATAGCTAGAATGGGTCAAGGCTTCAAGTTTCATAATATCAATGGTGCACGGTCTTATGGTGACAACACTCACTACATATGATTTAGGGATTTTGAATCAAAAGTCATATGTCCCCAAAAAAGCATTATAGAAAGATAAAAAGAAGTACAACATCACCTAATTAAATGTGGAATTGCTCCATTATTTTTGTTCATTCCAAGTAAGGTGATTTCATCATCCACCTTGTGGCCACCACTTTGGTGATGTTTAAAAGGAACGATGAAAAGATCGTTCCAAGCCACATAGAACTCGGATGATAATAAAACACCACACTCAATAAGATGAAATCAATTCACTAGAATAACTTTATAAAAACCTTGGCAAACAAATGAGAAAAAATATCATATATTATTATGGAACTCTATGAAGTATAATGACAAGGGGCCTTGCTTATATAGGAAAGGAATATTCTCATTGTACTTCATAGAGTTCTATGATAATATATGATATTGTTGCTCATTTGTTTGAAAAGGTTTTTGTAAATTTATTCTAGTGAATTGCTTTCATCTTATTAAGTTTGGTGTTTTATTAGCATCGAGTTCTTTGTGGCTTTAAATGATCTATTATCATTCCTTTTATGGTATCAAAGAAGGATATTGTTGTAGACATCCATCTGTAAGTTTTATTTTACAAACAAGGGTTTTTAATATTCATATTTTTGGAATTTCTTAGCATCGTGTTGAAGAGTGCATTTTTATGCAAAACAGAGGGCTCCATTGGATTGAGAAGATGGAAAAATCCCAAAAATGAATGTAAACTTAGCTAATGACAAAGACAAATTTTTTTTCGAGTTTTTTTTTTTGTTTTATAGAATTGGATGCACGTATAGATCCACTTCAAATCCATGCCGATGAGGAAGAAGGGAAAGAAAAACCATTTTTGGAGTTCTTTTGAGTTTTGCATGTTTGGTTATGAGTTTTTTTTTCTGTTTTGCAGAGTTCCTATTTAGCAAGGATTTGAAGATTTCAAAATCCATGCCGAGGTCTTAGAAATTTGTGTTGGTGAGGCAAAAAATGTAAGAAAAACCATTTATGGGTTTTTCTCAATTTTGTGTATTTTGTTATGGGTTTTTCTTATATTTTGTAGAGTTCTTTTTCGAGGATCTAAAGATCTTAAAAATCCATGCCGAGGTTTTGGAAATCTATGTCGGAGGAAAAGTTGCATGTGGTTTCTCTAGGTTTTATACATTTTGTTCTTGGTTTTCCTTTATTTTCTGAGTTCCTATTTTTACGAGGATATGAGGATCTTAAAAAATATGTGCCGAGGACTTGGAAATCTGTGTCGGAGGAAGAATGGCAAGAAAAACCATTTCTGGGTTTTTCTGGGGTTTACATGTTCAATTTTGGGTTTTTTTCTTTTGTTAATATGAGTTCATATTTTGCGAGGATTTGAGGATCTTATAAATTCTTTCCGATGTCAGGGATCTTAAAAATTCATGTGGGGAAAAAGGTCCATAAAAATAGTTTCTTTTTTTTTGGGTTTTTCGCGTTCGATATCTTGAGTTTTTTTCTTCTTTCGTTTTGCGAGATATAAAATTAGAAAGTTTTTTTCCAAAAGTAAATTGAAGAGTGTATGACAAAAGAAATTTTATATTTAAAGGACACCTTCAAAAAAATTAATCATAAAGTAAAAGGTCGCTTAAATGGATGGCTCTTCCCTCTCCCGTATTTCCCCCTCTTCTCCCGTATCCCTAACCCTAGATTTTTGTCAGCGGTAATGGCCCTCTGTGGCATCATAGGAATTGGAGTGGCTTAGAGTGACATGCTTTGAAGGGGTAGCAATGCTATTAGTGATCCTTCTAAGCCTCTTCCGGGCGGCTCACCTCTGTTGGTTTGATGTGCTTAGATGTGGATCTAGAGGCTCTGTTGTGTGGTTCTCTAGCTCTGCAAACAAGAAGTTTGCGGCTATGACCTCTCGTTGCTTCGGCCTTTAAATTGCTTAATTCTACCAAACTCCCTCCTTTTTTTACTTTCAAGGATTCGGTGTTACAAGAAAAAAAGTATTTCTTTAGCCTAGGGTTGATCTGTTGTTTCAATAGCCTTTGGCCTAGTTTACCACTTTTTCACTCTTGGATTTCTTAGAATTGACATCCTCTCATGGAAGGTATGGTTGACATATACCCTTATGCCATGGGTTTTTTATTCTGGTATTCAGTGTTTTTGAAGATAGAGATGATATCCTCTCTAAGCTTTGGGAACTTCATAACCATCACTTGTTGATGAAACCATGGTTCATGTCTTTTAATCCTCTCACTGAAACTTTCAATGTCAAGACTGTATGGGTTCGTTTAACTCATCTTCCACTATAGTTTAGGGGGGAGAGTTTTATCTCTATTGGTAATGCATTGGGTAGGCTTTTTCCACTGATTCTAATACTAAACTTTATTCACATACTACCTATGCTCACATTTTGGTGGATCTGAATACCTCTCTTGATCTAGCCACTTCCATTGAACTCAAAGTTTTGGATAGGATTTGGACTCAACCTCTTGACTATGAAGGCTTTCCCTTTAGATGTAGGAAATGTTTTTCCTTGGGTCACCTTGCTTCTATTTTTCAGAAAGTGAAATTGAAGGTTAATGAAAAATTTTCTTGGTGGAAGGATTCCCAATCCAACCTGTTGGTTATTGGGGATGATTTAGATCTCTCATAAAAATATTCGGTGGTGGATATACGAAAGTTGTTGAGACTCTCACTCCCCTAGTCAAATAACTTGTAGGTTTTGATGCCCCCTTCGTATTTGAATGGAATTTTTTTTTGAAGGTTGAGTCAAATGTGAAAAAAGGAGATCTTTGAAATTGGTCTTCTCTCGATACAAATGAAAATTCAGATCCTAATAGGAGTGATGGTTGGAAAAATAGTAAATAGAAAAAGAAAGGAAATACTTTTCATAAAATGAGATTACGATCCCATGATAATGTTGGTATAGTGTCCTAGTAAGCGTTGTCATTGATGCAAAATCACATTAATGACAAAGTGAATGTTGTAGGATGATGTATGTGGTGTTAACATGATGGTTTAGATGTTTATCAACTATTACATTGGGATTTAGTGATGCATGCTTGCTCTAACAAGCCCATACAAGTGCTTAGGAGGTGTTTCTTAGTAGTGTGAGCTTCTTGGTTGCTTGGGAAGCATGTTGACATGGTGTATAGTATGTTTTGAGGGTGCTTGAGCACTCACAGATAGTGGCATAGTGTAGGTATAGGTGGTTCACCATGTTACTGAGGGGCTCATTGGGAGCATGTATGATAGCTTGGAGATGTTACAAAGTGTATTGGAGAAATTTGAACTCATTATATTAGGTGTATTATGGAATATGAGGTATGTTTGGGTCATTTGTAGAGGTTTCATGTTGAGTTATTGCATTATTTTAGTTGGCACTAGTTGTTACTATGATGATCTAAAATGTAAACATAGGTAAGTATTAATGAATGGAGAGATTGAGAAATGGAATTGAAATTATGATGATTAGAAATGTTAGAGGTATGAATTATGATTCTCTCGAAAAATTTCACGTGTGAATGATGAGTATTTTGTCGGATATGATGCTTTTATGAGACATGGTCAAGAACATGTGAAAATCAAACTTGAATTTGAACTTCTGATGCTCGTTGTGAATAGTGTGCTTTGAATGGGACCTTTTTCCTTTCAAGGATGATTATAAGGTGAGTTAAGAGGGTTTCAAAATAATAATTATTTCAGTTGATTGTGACATTTTTATGAACAAATTTTAAGAAGGTAAAGAGGTCTAAAACCCTAGTTAAACCCTATCTAGGAGAAGTTCACAGAAAGTGAAGTGTTATGACCATTTTGATTGATTCATAAAAAATGATGATTGGATGTTGTAGAGGACTCCTTAATATTTACATAAATGAATGGTTGAGGTCATAGTGATATGTGGGCTCCACCTAAAAATAGTAGTTTCTGGAAAAGAAGGTTTTAGGAAAAGATGGTCCAAAGGAGTAGCATACAAAATTGATGTTGCATGATTATTTGGATTTTTATTGATTTCCATGGAGGTTAAATGACATGTCTATACAATTTCATGATTTTTTTAGGTCCAAACAAGTTGCTGGTTAAAGGGCAATTTTGGGGTCTCAAATAGCAAGGTCCAGTAAAATGGTCATAACTTGAGCTACATGTTTATTTTGAGATGATTCAAGTTGTGTAGGAAATTATATTCATATATATTTCCAGTGATATATGGATTTCCTCATGATGAGGTCATTTTATAGGGTTTATAGGTCATTCTTTGAGCAATAATATTTTTGGAAGTTCAAGACAACATCTGTTTTGGTGCAAGTTTTATGTTGTTTGAAGCATGAGATTTAATGGTGATGCTTCCTATCACATGAAATGTTTAGATGGATGAATTTGGAATCCAATGAATTCATTTTTAGGTCTTGAATGTTTGTAGAAATTATTTTATGAGCTAACCTTTGGAAATAAATTGTTTTGGGCAGGTTGATATGGTGAAGGCAAATATTGTTGTGGTTTGAAGTGAAGGATGTTTCATGACTTATAAATTTCTTAGAATTTTTATACAAGTTATAACATTTATTTTGAGTTATCACATGGCATGTTTTTTTAGTATAAGTGATTTGGTGATCAGATGAAGTTTCAGGGTATTGAAGGATGCAGGAAACATCGATTTTGAGAATTGTAAAGGAACTAGGCCCAATAAATGAAATAATTTGATTGGTTGAGATAAATTGTGACAATTTATGAATTTTTATCATATTTTATTCATATGTAAATGGTTTTGGGTCATGAAAAGTATGGTACTAATGTTAGGGCATTTTAAGATTGTGCTATGGGGTTTTGAGCCATTTTTGGCACATGTAGTGAGGTTTTGGCTAGGCCGACCTAATTGGGTCATTTGTGAATTTTATATTTAAAATTTGAAAATTTCCTTGATGCATGGGTCGAACCAAATGGAGTGAATTTTTTTCCCTAATTTTGAAATGTGGAGAAGCATATAAAAGTATGTTTTTGGGTGCTTTTGGGACCTAGTTGTGTGTGTGGATATGGAGCGACCTAGGTAAAGTGTGATTACATGATTTTGAGTGTGATTTGGATCTGAAATAAGTGTGATGCATGTTGAGAAAAATAAAAGGACATGAGAGAAAGAATTTGATGATTTTAGAGGGTTTGAAGAGCTTTTTTTGTGAAGTGTGATCACCTAGGGTTTGAGTGAAGAAGTGCAGAGATGAATAAGAGGTATCCATTAGTTGTGGTAGAAAAAATTAGATATCTACACATAATAAGGTGATTGAGTGTGTGATTGATCATCTTGGGGGTTGTAGCCTCCTTGTGGAGTTGGTGCTTCACAAAATAAGGGTTAGTGCTCCTTGTAGGGTTAGTGCTCTACTAAATTAGGGTTGGTGCTCCTTGAAGCATTGGTGCTATACTAAACTAGGGGTTGGTACTCCTTGTGGGGTTGGTGCCTCACTAAATTATGAAACATATCAATATAAGATTGTGTTTTAGTGGGTTTTTTTCCCATTTAGGGTTTCTCACTTATATTGTGTGTCTTGTGTTGATGATCTTGCTTATGGTTCTTACACATATGATTGTTTGATGTATGCAAACATTAATGGATGGTTGAATGTTTAGGAATATTTTTATATGAAAGTTTTAAATCTGAATTTAAAGTTTTATAAGGACTAATCCACCTCGGCCCCTCCTCAGTTCATTGTGATTCTAACAATTGGTATCAAAACATTCCCTTAGAGAAGCTTGACAACTTGAGGGAGATCTTCTGAAGCAAAAATGGGTGGTAAGAAGAAGAATTATTAGAAAGGAAAGAACTCCAAATATGATTGTTGTTCTACTTTAAGTGAAGGTAAGAATTGTTTAGAAAATATTCCTAAAATTTACTCTCCCCTAGGAGTGGTAACTTGTGAATTTGGAGAAGGGTTTAGTGATTCAGAATTAGATTGTGAAGAGTCAGCTTGGGAAATAGTGAAAAGGGAACTTAATCTTGCAAGAGATGAGAATGAAAAGCTTCACACAATAGATTTTTGAAATGAAAAGGAATCATGAAGATAAAATTAAGATCCTTGAAGATAAATTGAATAATGAGAGTAAAGAACATGATGAGATCAAGGCATCTTGAAGAAAAATTAGAGAGAGTTGCAGCCAGCCTTGAATCCAAGGAAGATACTCATGAACATAGTCATACTATTCAGATTTTGGAGTCACAAATGGAGTTGTTAGAAACTCTAAAGGTCAAAGATGAAGAATGTACTCAACTGAAATCACAAGTTGCTTTGCTCAATGATAAACTCAAGTCAAAGGAGGATGAGTGCATCAAGTATGAAGATGGTATGAAATCTCTACATTCAATACTTGATCTAGTTTCAAGAAAATTGAAAATGTTTGAGAAAAGTGAAAGTGACCTAGATAATATTCTTAGCCAACAAATATCAACAAGTGATAAGGCTGGTTTGGGATTCAATGAGGATCTCAAGGACAAGGAATTGAAGCAAGAAGACAAGGTTCCAAGCAAGGAAGATGGTGAACCAAGTACCAAGGAAGAAATGAAGGTGACTCACACCAAGGACCATGAGAAGACCAAGCCTATTAGGAAACCTAATGCATCAAGGTATGAAATATCATTCAATGGCTATTGTTTCTTATGTCATGTTTTTGGTCATAGAGCTAAAGAATGCAAGACAAAGTCTTCTAAGAATGGTGTAGGATCCTTTAATGGTGAATGTAATTCATGTTGTGAATATGGTCACAAAGCCAAGGATTGTGGATGGAATCTAGGAGTGTTTGAGCCTAGAAAAAGTAAGAGGATGTTTGTCAAGAGATTTGATCCTAGAGATGCTCATCCATGGAAAGACAATAGAAATGAGTTTTCTAAGAAGATAGTATGCTACAATTGCAATAAACAAGGACATGTTGCTAGGTTTTCTTGAATGATCCACCAAGATATGTTGATAGGTTCAAGAGGAAGAATACAATAGTATGCTACAACTATAACAAGGTTGGTAATGTGGCAAAGAACTACTTTCAAACTTTCTCAAGTCAAATGAGAAGTTATTCAGGTCCTAGAGTGTAAGAATATGGTGTTCAAAGAGCTAGAGTGCATGAAAATGGTCCTAGAAGGACTTGGGAACCTAGAGGAGACCATGGTGTCTCATCAAGAGAAAATATCTATGGAAGAAGAAGTGATTCTTAGTGCTCAGATAAGAAAGGAGAAAAAAATGGAGTTGGTCAAGTACCTAAGGGGGCTTGGGACCTTCAAGACCTTCTTTTAGGTCCTCATGGTGATTCTATTCCTTCACTATGCTTCTTGAAGGTGTATCAATGCAAATGAAGCATCTAGGAGAGGGGAGATATCTAAGTCATCTTGTGTCTCCTCCATAAGGTCAAGGTATGTATTTTTGTGCTCTTGTTCATGGTATTGTTGGTACATGATGGATGTTCTTGTGTAAGGAGTCTTGTTCATAGTCATGAGTTACTAGTTGTACATGTATGATGTCCTTATGATCTATATTTGCATCATCATGGTGTGAGTTGGTTGTTCATGTTCTTGAGTCTATTTTTCATGTTATAAAGGTCTTTGAGCCCATGTTGTATGTATCATAAGTACTTGTGTCTATATTTTTGAAAATTTCAAGGTTAACATGAACTGTGAAATGTTTGAAGGCTAGTCCAAGTTGTTGTTGATATCTTTAGATAGTCAAAAAGTTGTCATGGCATCGACAAGTGTGTATAAGTAGTTCTTGTTGGGTAAAGATCCTTGAAAGTGTTTGTAATGTTGTAAAAGGTCTTAATGAGTCCTAGTAATCTGTGTTGTGTCCTAGTGAAATTGTGTGAAAAGATTCCAAGGGCTGACTTCTTCTATATTCTAATTCTATAGTCTATAAATAAGAGTTCTCTCGAGTCAAAGGAATATTGAAATGGTCAAAGTACAAAATAATTATGTGGTGACACTTCCATCATGAAGAAATTTATCATGTGTATCTATGGTTTGGTTTCACCTTTGTGGTTCTGTTAAGATTAGAGTCTTGGGCTGATTATGGTCATTCAAGGTCTTCAGATGAATGTTGGTCTTAGGAATGATTGGTAAAATGTTGTCTTGCATCAATGTCACATAAGAAAGGTCATCATGTTTGTTGTCACATAAATAAGGTCCTTCAGATGTCTACTCAAGATGTATATTGTGTATGAAATTTAAGATATTGGGAGTGTCATGTCATTCATGTAGAGTTATTATCTCCATCTCAAGTTGATGTTGGGAGTGTTGAATGGGTTTGTGGTATGTGCACATCATGATGTCTCTATATGTAGTATGTATTGTCAAATTTTGTGTCTTGTCACTTATGTTAGGTCAAAGTTTTTGTCTAAGATCTGATTTCATACTTTTATCTCTTAGGTTATGATGAAATCAGTCAAATAATAAGTTGATAAATTTGAGTTTAAGAATGAAAAAGGAATATATGTTGTCTTGGTCACAAGTCATGAAGAAGTCTTTGTGTGTACCATGTATGTATTTATCTATGTATAAGTTGTGAAAAGTGTTGCATAAGGTCTTGTACTGAAAATTGTCTGCACTTTGGTACTTGTCAAAATAAGTCCTAAAGTAACTCCATATCAATGAGAAAAATTTAATCATGCACGTCAAATAAGTGATCTATATCTCAAATTCTATTATTTTTATTGTTATGGAAAACATCTTCATCATGTGAGTCCAAATTTTGAAAACTATTAAGGAGTATTGAATCTCAATCATGATGTTATCTCTCTCTTCCTTGGAGTTGTAATAAGGTGTTGAAGATCTCGTGTAAGTGTGGTCTCTATGAGTTCTTATAAGGTATATGTCTTTTATTTGAAATATCTGATGCAGCTCAACTCAAAGCTATATGACATGGATAACATGTTTGAACAAGATACTAAGAAGCACAAACATCTAAGTGAATTTTTGAATATTGAATGGTGTATAAGAAGTCTCAAAAGTGCCTACACCTATTAGTGGTTTGTATTTGTTCTTGAATATGTTCAATATTTTAAGAAAGTGGTCTTGGAACTTGCTATAAAAACTAGAATGATCATCTACATGTAGAAGAGGTAGTGATAGGATATTGAGTTCAAGAGGAGCATTGGTGAAGTCTTGACTCCATAAAAAGAAGATATAGAGGCAGAGGATTTTAGACATCTTCTTAAAGTGATGTTACAGTGCATCAAGGAACAAGGTTGATAAGTGAGGGTTTGTGTTTTGAAACCCCAACATCGAGTTTTGTATTACTAAGAAGCTTTAAGTGTCTAAGGAAGTAAGAGGATGATTATGATGCTCTTTAAACTTGTCAAACTAATCTCGAGGTTTCAAAAGCATAGTTCAGTTGTGTAAGTGATTTTTTTTTCAAGGCTACTATAAGAAGACAGAGCATGCCAATGGTAGAGGTCACAATTGATGAAGTGTACTATAGAAAGAGGAAGTTCCTATGGAAAAAGTGGTTGTGAATGTCTTATGTCTACCTACGGGAATGATAAATCATTAACAAAGGTTTTAAAACTTGTAGATTCTACTGAGAGTCATCTCAAGAGTTGAAGTTGACTATGGAAATGACATGCTATAGGTACACTAAGTAAGAGACTTTGTGAAGAAGTCTCAATATTCCATCTTCATCAAGAGTGAAGGTTTTTTCAACATCAAAAGGTACCTCCATGACGTGTCTATGTGTACAAAGGATTATAAGAAGATGTCTAATAAGTCATGGAGGACTCAATATGAAAAATTGCAAGTGAATGCATTCCTATAGGTCAGAATGACAACCTAAAGGTGTAAGAGGTCATAGTAAGTGTTTGAAGTTATCTCTGCAAGCTTGAATAGGTTACTTCATCAATGTATATGTGTCTGATTAGCTTAGAGTGATAAGGTGATCTAGAATGTCAAATGCCATTTTTTCATGTCAAAAGAGAGTGAAATGCTATGAGAATGTTGTTCAAATAGTAACCTCCAAGGTTTGTGAATCAAAAGGGATACAAGTTGAGTTCTTTCCTTAATGTCACAACTGTGAATGGGAATTTGTTTAGTACTCTTCTCATGAAACTAAGTTACCCGAATGATTGTAAAAGAGTACCGAGAAAGAGAAAAAGGGTGATCTAAAGGTATAGGAAGAAGTGCATTCTCATTGAAGATAACAGAGCTTTTATAGCCAAAGGACTTGGTTGTTATGATGAGAATGATGGAGCACCAAGAAGGAATATAGAGAGAAAAGGTTAGTGTGATATTGCTAAAGGGAAAGTGGTTACCTGTAATTGGTGTGGAAGGCCATGGAGATACCCTATAGGTATAGTAGTAGAAAGAATATATCAAGCCTCTATGGACTAGAATTTGCTCATAAAATTTTCTAAAAGGTGCTTACAAGGCTTGATAGAAGTGTTAGATGCTCAAAAATTGTTCGAGGAAGAGCATGGATTCTCAGAGGAGGACACAGGTACATTTTTCATTTGAATTATGTTGTGAATGATTTTATAGCAAGAAAATTGATGCTCAAGTATGCATAAGTCCATCAAGGACAAGGGAGAGCATATTTGATCTTCTTGAAGACTCTTTTTGTAGTTCTTAAGCCTAAAATAGTGTGATTCTTGGAGATGGAAGTGATTTCACTTGCTCATGTATGTCAATACTAATAGTTTCCATTTCTCATCAAATAAGACCTATTAAAGACTTAAAATGTTGTTTTGGGACTAGTAAAAGCTGTAAAGTTGATTTCAAGACATGAAAACTAGGATGGTAGCTAAAATTTTTACTCTTGAGCTAGAAATGGAGGTATTTTTTCTAGGGGGAGTGAAAATTTCTTTAGTCAATGCTTGAGTGACCTATAGTTGGATGTTGAAATTGGTCATTTTTTCTCTAAGAAGACTGTTTTGGACTCATAGTATTGCTCTTAAGTATGGAAGCAAGAATATGCCTTGGTTTTCATGATTTAGGCCTAGAAATGATGCATCCTTGTCAAGAATGGTGGAATAATGATGTGGCATGGTTAGTTTGGCATTGTTGGCATGTTAAGAGTGATGTTGCCTCTATTCCTTGACTCACTACAATATCATTAAGAAGGTTAAAACAAGGGTATAGAAGAAATTTGATGTTTTTTGCTTGCCTAAAGGATGGAGAATACAATTTTTTCCCCTAACAAGGTGAAATTTTTCTTTTTCATGGTGTATTGATGCTTTTCAGATGATGGAAGTGTTCTTTCTAGGGGAGCTTGGCATTTGCATGCTTTAAATGAAGGCAAGAATCATATTTTTTTTTGTAAAAATCAAGAAAATGGAGCAATTTGAGACCTTTGGTTGATGTTTCTAACCAAAGCATGGAGGTATGAAGCTGATGAAGGTGAAAAGGTAAGCTACAAGTATGCCTTTTTCATTAATGTAAAAGGGGGAGAAGTTCAAGGTGTTTTCCATCAATGACAAAGGGGAGATTATTGGCATGGTGTCCTAGTAGGTGTTGTCATTGATGCAAAACCACATTAATGAAAAAGTGAATGTTGTAGGATGATGTCATGATGATGTATGTGGTGCTAACATGATGGTTTATATGTTTATCAGTTGTTACATTGGGATTTAGTGATGCATGCTTTCTCTAGCAAGCCCAGGTGTGCCTAGGAGGTGTTTCTTAGACAGTGTGAGATTTGTAGATACTCGAGAAGCATGTTGAAATGGTGTATAGTAAGGTTTTGAGGGTGTTTGAGCACTCACAATAGTGACATAGTGCAAGTACAGGTGGTTCACCATGTTATAGGTGCTCATTGGGATCAAGTATATGACAACTTGGAGGTGTGAAAAGTGTATTGGAGCCATTTGAGCTCATACTATCAAGTGTATCATGAAATATGAGGTATGTTTGGGTCATTTTTACATAGGTTTCATGTTGAGTTATTGCATTATTTCAGTTGGCACTAGTTGTTACTATGTGGATCTAACATGCAAACATAGGTAAGTCTTAATGACTAGAGAGATTGAGACATGGAATTGACATGATGATGATGGAAGATGTTAGAAGGATGAGTTATGATTCTCTCAAAAAAATTTAGGTGCCCATGATGACTATTTTATGAGTTAATTGATTGATTTTATGAGACAAGGTCAAGAACAGGTGAAAATCAAGATTAAATTTGAACTTTTGATGCTCATTGTGAATAGTGTGATTTACATGGTACCTTTTTCATTTTAGGAATTATTATAAGGTGAGTTTATAAGGTTTCAAAAATAATTAGGTCAATTTATCATCACATTTTTATGAACGAATGTTAAGAAGGTAAAGAGGTTTAAAACCCTAGTTAAACCCTAGCTAGGAGAAGTTGACATAAAGTGAAGTGTTGTGACCCAGTTTTGATTGATTCATCAAAAATGATGATTGATGTTGTAGAGAACTCCTCAAGATTTCCAAAAATGTATGGTTGAGGTCATGGTGATATGTGGGCCCACCTAAAAATAATTTTCGGAGAAGAAGGTTTTAGGAAAAGATGGTCCAAAGGAGTAACATACAAAATTGATGGTGCATGATTATTGGGATTTTTATTGATGTCCATGGAGGTTTCAAGACATTTTCATGTAGTTTCATGATTTTTTGAGGTCCAAACAAGTTGACTAGTCAAAGGGCAGTTTTGGGGTCTCAAATAGTAAGGTCTATAAAATGGTCATAACTTGAGCTACAGGTTGAGTTTTGAGATGATTCAAGTTGTGTTAGAAATTATATTCAGATATATTTCCAGTGATATATTTATTTCCTCATGATGAGGTCATTTGATAGGGTTTATAGGTCATTCTTTGAGAAATAAGATTTTTGGCAGTTCAAGACAACATCTATTTGGTGCAAGTTTGATATTGTTTGAAGAATGAGATGGATTGGGTGATGCTTCCTATCACCTAAAAATTTAAGAGGGATGAACTTGGAATCCAATGAATCTATTTTAGGTCTTGAATGTTTGTATAAATTATTTTATGAGCTAAACTTTGGAAACAATTTTTGGCAGTTGATATGGTGAAGGCAAATGTTGATGTGGTTTGAAGTGAAGGACGTTTTATGACTTATAACTTGCTTAAAATTGTTCTAAATGTTCTTAAATTTATAGTGAGTGGTCACATAATATGTTTTTGTTGATTATAGGTGATATGGTGATCAGATGAAGTTTTCGGGGTGTTGAAGGGTGCATGAAACAATTGTTTTGAGAATTGTAAAGGGAACTGGGCCCAATAAACAAAATAATTTGATTGGTTGAGTGAAATTACAACCATGTATGAATGGTTTATGATATTTTATTCATATTAAAGGGTTTTGGTCATTAAAAAGTATGGTACTAATGTTAGGGCATTTTTAAGATTGTGCTTATGGGGTTTTGAGCCATTTTTGGCACATGTAATGAGGTTTTGGCTAGGCTGACCTAATTGGGTCACTTGTGACTATTATATTTCAAATTTTAAATGTTTACTTGATGTATGGGTCTAACCAAATGGATGGAAAATGTTGTTCCTAAGTTTGAAAGGTGGAGAAACATATAAAATCATGTTTTTGGGTGCTTTTTGGAACTAGTTATGTGTGTGCATATGGAGCGACCTAGGTAAATTGTGATTGAGGTTTTGGATGATTTGAGCTGAAATAAGTGTGATGTAGGTTGAGAAAAATAAGAGGACATGAGAGCAAGAGTTTGATTATTTTTTTAGGGTTTGAAGAGCTTGTTTTATAAAGTGTAATCACCTAGGGTTTAAGTGAAGAAGTGTAAGATGAAAAAGAGGTATCCATCAGTTGTGGCTGAAAAAAATAAGATATCTACACATCATAAGGTGGTTTAGTGGGTTCTTGATCATATTGGGGTGGTTGTATCCTCCTTGTGGAGTTGGTGCTTCAAAAATTAAGGGTTGGTGCTCCTTGTAGGGTTGGTGCTCTACTAAACTAGGGGTTGGTGCTCCTTGTGGGGTTGGTGCCTCACTAAATTCTGAAACATATCAATATAAGATTTTTTTTTTTTCAGTGGGTTTTCTTCCCTTTGAGGGTTTCCCACTTATATCTTTTGTCTTGTGTTGATGATCTTGCTTATGGTTCTTACACATATGATTGTTTGATATATACACACATTAATGGATGGTTGAATGTTTATGAGTATTTGTATATATGCAAGTTTGAAATATGAATTTAAAGTTTTATAAGGACTATTAGTTATCTCTTAAGGGTTGTCAATTTTGTTTCCACTCTCGGAAACTTTGACTTTACTTCTCTTTGGATTTTCACAGTTGGTTTTCTACTCCGCTTGGTCTTTGTCTTAGTGGTTTCTTGTTTCTACTACCTACGGGCTTTCCTTGTTTATTGCTTCATCACATCCTCCCTTAAGGGCATTTTGTAAAATAATGAGGGAAACCCCGACTTTTTACCCTTTTCCCAAAAAAAAAAGACATTTTATATTTTTAAAAATAAATATTAAAGCACAAAGTAAAAAAATTTTAACTACTAACTTTTGATACAAAACTTGAAATCAAGTGTCGTTTTTTAAAAGTGCTTATTTTTTCATGTTTGTTCCATTGGAACTATTTATTTTGAGAAACACACTAAAATTATAAAGTTTAATATGTAACACACACTCAATTATAAATTGCCAAAACTGGGGGTCTTATTGCATTCCTTGATTCTTGCTTTCTTTTTAGTGATTTTGAGAATGACGTCTTTATCTAATTTTGCACTAGATAAAATTGAGCCATTATAACCACATAATCACCGCACATGGAAAAATCATCAAACACAAAGGATTATGGGCTTTAACTTCTTCAAAATAACCAGTGTTCACTAGAGAATATGAGAAATTTTAGTACCAATGAAAATTTGATGAGTGTATGGGTTTGATAGGAACTTATGTAAGTGATAGTCTTTTGTTTCATTTGGAAAAATGTGACTCTCCTTTCAAAATATAAGATAAATTGGAGGGCTTATTTGGTAAGGTGGATCACATGAGAGCCATGCAACTTGAAATTGAGATCACCTCTCTTAATCTTGAATATTTTCCATCAATTATAGACTATCTTACTAAGTTCAAGCATTTGTTGACATAATTGAAGGGGAGTGGAAGAGATAAGAAATATGAAGAGTGTGTTTACTTAATTCTATCCAAGTTGAGAGGTCCATTTCAAATCTTTACTTCTACCTTTTTCTAGCATAGATGCCTTAGGTGACACATTCCAAATGCCTAACTTAGAAACATTTTGTGAAAGAATTACTAGGGAAAAATCCAAATTATCTAACTTTGAGTCTTCCACCTCTCAAAAGGCATTAGTAGCATCTAATCCTAAGGGAAAGGGAAAATCAAAAGGTAAATCCAATTTCATCCCTTCTCCATCTCAATTTTTCCTAAACCCAAAGAAAACAACTCTAAACCCAAGGAGTCTTCTAAATCTAACAATACGTCTAAATTTTCATGCTCTTTTTGTGGGGTTAGTGGTCATGAAGAACATAGGTGTTACAAGTGAATGCAATCCTTAGAGGATGCAATCAAGAAACACAAAATATCTAGCTCCACTCCAACTCCTAATCAACATGACAAAGCACTTAATGTTGTTGGGAGATCTTAGTCACCACATGTAGATAGTTGGGTTATAGATCTTGGTGCTTCTCATCACATGACTTCTTCCAAGGAGACTTTTGTATCTCTAGGTTTGAGTTCTACTTCCAAAACTGAGATTGGAGATTCTTCCTTTCTTTTGTTAAGGGAAAAGGTGACATACACCTTTATGGTGTCAGATCCAATATACACTTTGGTGATGTTGTGTTATAATGTGTGCCATGTAGATGAATGTAATACAATATTATTTCAAATACCAAATGAACCAAATGCATTACAACTTGTCAAATAGTTTCTTCCTCGTTCTAATTTGGAACACACTTATTGACATAAAAAGTGTCCAAAATCAAATAAAAACACTAAATTATTGTGCCATTATAAAATTCTCATCCACAAGGAACTCGTAGGTTTTTGTGTGACCTTTCTCAAAAAGTAAAACACTAAAAACATTTCCTCTTCTTGAAAAACGACCGAATCTAATTGAGTTCACAAAAACATAATCACATTTAAAAGCTAATGAAATTAATACATTAAGATCAAAAAGGCATGATCCTAAATAAACTATGAAATTCCCATCTTGCAAAAAGGCCCACATGTTGAAGAAGAGGGGCCTTTGACACTTTTCTAAAAATGTAAGCCATGTTAAAGTCCCACATATACTCCAAGTCTGAATCTAACATACATAAACCCATGTGAAGGAAAATAGAGAAGGCGTGATGATATTGTGGATGTTATTTTGAGCACAAACTATCATTAAATAATTTAATGCTGAATTATAGGAGCATCAAAACAATGAAGTGAGAGTCATTTCGACGGTTTGCATGTGTGATGCCAAAGCTAGATGTTGAAAATAATGGCCATGTCAAGAATTCGAGTTGAGACACAAGAGAAAAGCACCAAGTGACATGAAGCTAATGCTGAGGCTCGAATAAAAGAAAGTAACTAAGCTCATGAAGGAATAGTCACTAAGCAAGAAAAGTGGTGATGTGCATAAATCGAAAGGAGATAGAAACCTGAAAATGCAAAGCTTGAGGTGATAAATTGGAGATGGTAGTTATGACGTGAGCCACCCGAATTAGAGAAGTCAACAATGAATGCTCACGAAGAGTTGAAGATAAATCCTTGTGAGTGAGCCAAATCATGTGATGTGAGCTTCGAACCCACATAGGAGTGACAAGGATGGGTAGATAATAACGATTGCATGTGGAAGTTATATTGGAAAACATATTTGAAAATTCGAGCTTAAGTGGCCTAGTTGATGACAAGAATTCAAATCAAGTTGCAACAAGAACTCGTAGGAGTGTTTGACAAGTATAAAACCTACATATGTTGTTTTGAGTACAATCGAGCAAAGAGAAAAACAAAGGTTTGTACTAGTAAATATCAAAGGTAGCGAGCCAAAGTGAGATAATTAGAAGAAATCAAAATCTCGAAACCAACGAACATCGATAAAGTCATGATATGGGTAGTTTGAAGATATAACAAGGCATTTGATGTTGGTGGACGTGTTTGAAGGTGGTAGAAGATTGAAAGAAATATAGCTAAACCCAAATCTGTGATATATGTCATGTGGATGACTGGAGATCAAATGATGCATAGTAATGGGAGGTTGTTTGGCTGATTTAAGCCACTTGATTCAAAGTTTGTTGATACATCATCCCAAAACTACCATAATTTTCTTGGTGTCATTCTAATTTCAAGAACACTTATGGCATGATAAATGAAAAGCTACAAACTATAAACTTGACTTAAGACCACTTTTATTTAAATCATTGGGAAAAAAATAAAAATACATATCCTAAACAAAATTATAAAAAATAACATATGTGATGTTAATACTTTTGGACAAAGTTTTCAATATGGACACATACAAATTACATGGCGACAAACAAGCATGAAGGAAAATGAACAAGATGGCGATGAAATCAATCACCAAATAGATGGCATTTAGAACCATCAATGATATAGACATCAACATACAAATCACATTCAATGAATATTCTAGAGTTCATAGACAAATAGATACACACATAAATGGCAATCGTTGGACTAAATAACATGCACAAGGGAGGATATTAGGCCACAAGTGAAAAGGTGAACATAAAGTCATGGGGTCGGAGCCGAGATTTTTTGAACGTCGAGAGCGGGCCCGAGTTGAATCTATGAAGGGACGTGAGTGTTTTAGAGGCAAGTTGTAGTGAGAGGTCATTGATATTGCTAGATCCATGTTAGGAAGGGTTTGAGTTGGCGAAATTAGTGTATCAAATCATGACAAGCATTCGATGCCTCTTTATGTAATGTTAATGTTAAATGTTGTGATGAGGGATCTTCAAATTAGATGGAGTTAATATTGGGAGGATAAAACCTTCGTCAATCAAAATGCGTCCAAATCGAATCCATTTGAGAATCTAATACAGTGTAGATATAAAGATGGAAGTGTTGTTGCCAAACACTATGTTAAATCAAGAAATAGCTTGGGGTTGTATTGAAAAATGATGAGATCTCATGCAACTATAAGGAACTTAAGGTGTTGGATTTTGAAATAAATTTGTTTTACTATAATATAAAGTTAATTAATTGATTTATAAATTTAGTTCATTTGCGGAGGCGTTTACTTTGAAGAAGGCATTGCTGGGAAGTGTCAAATTCCGGTGGCTTAACTTTACCGGTTGCCGGAATTTAGATATTTTTGTAAGTCCTAGATATTTTTGTAACTTTACAGGTGTGTTCTTCAAAGGCGGCAAGGTAGGGTTTGGTGCGGTCACGCCGGGCTCCAAGGCGAAGCTGGACGCCATGTATGTCAAGTCGGTGAAGGAGATCCCTTACAATGTGTTTGTCTTTGGAGATATAGTTGCAAATGTTTTGATAGACATGTATGCGAGAATGTGGAACCTTACATAAAGACATGTGAGCTGTTTAACAAAATGTAACTTATGTTCTTCACTCAAACATCTATCATAGATCATAGAATATATTTTACATCCAAACCATAATTATACACATAAAATTCAAGCCCTCTCCGGCGTAACTTGCAACTCATTTGCAATTGCTAGTTATTTATAATTGGAGGGATACTTATTGATTAGAAGTTCACTTTTCTTTTTCTTTTTTAAAAAATCTCATTCAGCCAATACAATTTTCAGAAAAACTCAGAAAAAAATGTCTTTTTACATGGTCAAACTTTAATATAAAGCGTCAAATCATACTTTAGATTTCCCGATTGGATTGTGCAAAATTAAAAATTTGTTGTGTAAATTATATTTTTAGGGTTTGATTCCATTACCATCTGTAACACTTTTCTCAGTGTTCTTCCCGTCAACATCATTTCCCATAAAATCTAAAGCTATTCATTTATCTTAGACTCGAAGTTATTCCAAGCGCGTTCTGTACATGTTGCCTTTTCAGTACGAGGAATCCTCTGACAGGGACATTAGGTGCTAAAAACGACAAATTCTGTGCTTATTTTCACCACGGGATTCGATCGCTGCTCAGAGCGCAGAGGCACTAATACAAGATATCAAATAAGTAGGGCAAGAAACTCGAATCAAATCACCAAATTGCAATTTCAAACATCTTAATATTCATGAATTAACGAAAAATTTATAGCTAAAATTGTCTTTGTTCAATATTTTTAATGTTAATAACTGTTTTGTGAATGGTCCAAATCCAGGTTATGTTGAGAGGAATTTGCTTATCCTTACGCTAGGAACTATAGAAAAAGGGACATGATATGCCAAGTGGCTTTACACCAATTTTATAGACTAGATTTAACTTAACAAGGTGAACAAAACTTATTCGTTATCATCGTCGCAATGTATATTTAATGTGATGTTTGTACAATATTAAATCTATCTTAAAAGATTTTAACTTGAAAATCATACTTTTTAATAGATTGGTAACTTTTTGGGATTACTTTGATCGCTTTTTTTTTTTTGTGTTTGAATAACATAAGCATTGATCTAATACAAAATGGTAAACACAACAAAAAAATATGGTATATTAAAATAAATTTCAACACATATTATAAGGTTCACATAAAATTTGACGACTTTCAACAATATTAATGAAATATGCATCGGATACATCAAAATGTAGGGAGATTAACTCTCGACACATAATAAATAAAAACTATCACTTTAATAAATTTTGAGGGGAAGTTTTATAAGGTGGAACAACATGAAGTGGAAACGCACCATGTTAACCATGGTGGTGGTGCTTATATGAACGCAAAACATTTTGTCAACAACATTGGTGGAGAGTCAAACCTATGAAAAGAGGTGACAAAGTGGATGTTCTCGCAATATCATTCACCACCATATGTAGATAGGGAAGCTTTCATATGGATAAATCACTCACGCTTCTATGCTTTTACACCACACTACTCACCATGGAGGTGACATTTCCAATATAGAGCAGGGGAAAATTTTAGTGGCGAATTTTGTAAACTTGCGAAAATCCAAGTTTATGGAAATTCGAATTGGCAAATTTTCAACGAGTGGTAGTTGACTTATTTGCCAATTTTTTGACCAACATGTCCCTCAGACGGTACATTTCACTTAGAATTTACACATATATAAGAGCTTATGCATGTAATTCGCCACCATTTCGAATCATTTCATGCGCATATTCACCAAAGTAAACATAGACTACAAGACTGCACAACATTTGATGTCAAACCGCAATCGAAAGCCATCCAACCCTAGGTCCGTCCAACCTCGGCCTCTCAAAGCCGCCCAACCACAGGCCCATCCAACCATTTAGTCGTCTAACCCCTTAACCGTCCAACCCCTTAGCCGTCCAACCGCAAAGTCATCTACCTTGAGTCTAGTATACCATATATGGAAACCTTCGAGTCGGACCCTAGTGGCAGAGCCGTAACCACAACCCAGAGCCCTAACCTAAGAGCCGTCTAACCCACAAAGAGTCGTCTAACCCAAGAGCCGTCAACCCCGAGCCGCCCAACCCTAAAGTAGTCCAATCTCAGAGCCTTTGAACATAAGAGTCGTCCTTAATTAAGCCTTCTGCAAGTCTTGTTTTCAATTTAGCGATATATCAATGGATTCTAGAAATCATGGTAAGAAGGTTACAAATTCATTCAGTTCAAAAAAGGGTGCAAAGAATTTGCTTGGCTATTTTGGAAAGTCACAAAAATGAAGGTGGTTTCTACATCAGCTGAAAATATCGGTATGTGCTATTTACAGGTTATTTAGTCCTACAAAATTTGATAATTATATTTTTCGTATTGTTTTTCGAACTCTTTATACTCTATCTATAAAAATTAACTATATATAAAATTAATACTATATTTGTAACAATTTTATAAAATTATATGTAGACATTTCACAAATTCCTTCACAAAATAATCAATTTCAAGATATCGATGATCCATTATATGTTGAGGAAAACATTTCATCCCTTGATGACATAGAAGTACAAGAAGTTTCATCAAATTCTCATGATACACCAACAGAGGAAGCTTCTACTCCAAGGTCTAATTCCAGAAAAAGGAGACATGAGGATCAAGATATTCCTACTGACAACCCAGATGCACAAGTTGAACCCTAAGAGAAAAAAACAAAATCATCAGAAGAAAGAGGACTAACTAGACAATTGGAAGGAATTTCCAGTTTGAATGGGCTGCAAAATATCCATTTATTGAACATGTGAACCCTCAAGATGGTAATGGTGTTCCAACACAATGTTGATGTAAAATATGTAGTTGGAAACAAGGGAAGGATCACATGATGCAACTCAAACTGGACACAATTGAAAAGAACTGTGGGAAAATATATATTTCCCAAAATCAAAAGGATGGCAAGATAGTCACATCCCTTCCTGGCCTTCTGTGAGCCCACCTCCTTCCATCTTCTCCTCTCTCATGCCAGAACCATAAATGGAAAGATGCAAAAGAGTGTCTGCATGTAAAATATGCATAAGAATATGAAAAGGAGCAAAAATGTATGATAAATTTAAATGAAAAAGGTGGCACCATTGTAGCAAGATTGAGCAAAGCTATGGAGACAGAAATGCATGTAAAAGTATTCAATTTGCCACCATATTCCATATATTGAAAAGGGGAAGACTTATGTTAGATTTCACAGAAAATTAAATTTTGTATTAGGTTATTGGTTTATAGAATGTTCCTCAATCTCATTGGTAAGATACCAGTGGGTGGGAAATTACAAAATGTCTATCTCTGGTAGAAATAGAGGATCTGAATCAATTGCTCAAAAGGAAAAGTATAGTTTCCTTTCAATTGATGAGGTTACTGTAGTGGATAATACTTCATGTATTTGTATTCATGTTTACACGGTTCTTTAATGAAGTTAGAACTCCTCACCTCTTAAAAATTCATAAAATGAATGAGAATTATAATTCTGAAAATATTTACAAATCAAGTCTCAAATCTGAAGGATACCGTAGGAATGCATGCCTTTGCCATTGCAAAAAAGTTAGTTTGTGTATGAACTGATGGTGTAGTTGTAATGTAGGCGGGCATAAATGGTCTCTGCATTCGACTTGAGATAACTATTGTTCCTTATATGATTGCAATCCATTGCATGGCTCATAGAATGAATTTGGCCTACAAAATTGTGAGCACATGTATGAAAATGTAGCTAAAGTGGAGGACCTAATCAGGATTTGCAGTGCTTATTATTCTAGTAGTCCAAAGGGATTTTTAGAATTTCATAAATCTCTCGATTGGGTGACAGAGGGAAAAATCTTCTCAAGGATGTAGATACCGGATGGATATCTATATATGAACCTTCCTATAGAATATTTGATGAATATCTTTCATCGGTGGTTTATGTATAAATACTACGGGGATGTAGATAAAGTCAAGATCTACTGTACCATCTAATAGACATAGAAACTTTACCCACACTCTGTATTTTTCCTATGTTGAGGGAGCTTAATATTTTGATGAAGCATGCACAAGATCGTTCTTTCTACATAATGAAATTCATTAGACTAAGAAGAAATGTGTGTTGGACTCTTGAAAGTTTATATATTTCACATGGAAGTTTTAGGGTGTTGCTTTTGAAAAAGTGGAATGCATTGAAAGACTTAAAAATCCCAAGTGCTTCTTAAAATACAATATACATGATCATCTCTATATAACAACACATGGGAAAGAGATTCCACTTCATACATTTCAAAAAGAGTTGATTTGGCTGGCTCAGAAATGGAAGAAGTAAGAGTGACACAAAATTTATTTGACATAGTATTATCTAAAACTAGGAATAAATTGAAAAAGATCTCTGAATCGTTATCTAAAGAGATCCGGGAAAGATTCAAAAATGATAAAATACTTGAAGCAATGGGAGTTGTAAATCCACAGTTTTGGAATTTAGTTGGCGGATACCTTATACATCCATTAGTCCTTTATTTGTCAAAAACATGATTGATCTAACTGACCATTTCTCTAAGACTAAAGAGATAAACAAAGTTTCTGTAGAAGGTATTTTACAAAGAAAAATACTTAGTTCCTAATCAATGCATTATGCTAATACTATGATATGACAAGTTCAACTTCTACAAAACCCACAAGAATATGGTGTCATTAGAAGGATTTGGAAGGATATTTATTCCAGTAGTATTCTACGTGAAGATTTGAGCGAGTATATTAAGTTGTATGAACTCTGTCAAACGATGATTCTGGGTTCTGTGGAAGATGAGAGGGTTTTCAGTGCATTGTCTTTTTTAAATTCAAAATTTTGAAACAGATTGGACATGAATTTAGAAAGTTGTATGAGGTTATATGCATCATGTTACTCTCGGTGGAGACTTTTACTTATGAGAGAACACTCGCATTATGGAATTCACTAGTAGAAAGAAGAGGAGTTGGTAATATTCTTCCTAATCCGGGGATCGAGGCACATCCATAGATCATGCTACAGTTGATTTCCAAGACACAAATGAAAGTATTGCTCAAGGAATGTTCAAATTCACATAGATTTCATTTCTTCTATACATTGTTGAAACTATTTACAATAATTTGATGTATTGATGTATTTCATATAGAGATTACAACTTTCAATAAATGCAATATTACATTTATTTTTACTTGGTCCATTGGAACAATGTCATTTTCTTGTATCACATTTGGTTTTTAGACTAAAATACATACATATTTACTTGGATTGACCTATCTGTTAATTGATTAATTTTTACATCTGCATGAAATCAAAAACGTAAATATTTTAAACAAACAAAACATGAAAATTTGAGCACCATTTACGTAAACATAGAAACATAAACATCATTCGTATTAAGTAGAAATCCATTAACAATAAATATAGTTATAATTACAAAGTACTCTTGTAATCGTTCTCTCATGTGGCGGATTACTTTATGAAGACAAGTATCAATTCATAAAGCATTGTTGGCAATACAATTCCAAAAAGGGGGTTGTAAATAACATTTAAAAGCTTTCGGACAAGTTTTGTCATATAAGGACACATTACGAGGGAATCCTATTTTCTACCTATGATATCTTGAATCATAGTTGTCCTTACGTCTGCCACATAGAATAAAAAACAAAAACAAGAAGGTAATTATCTTTTAATTCCTACGCCAAAGATTGTTTAATTGTGACAACACACCTATCACATGGTGAAGTTAACTAATTTATTGAATTTTTATGTTGCAGGGGAAGCTTGATCTTTTTCTTGCGTAAGAGGTGGAGGAATGTGCTCTGTTTGTATAGAGCTATCTGCTAAAACTCCTAATGCCTGCAAATCTCACATTGCGGTATTGATATTTTCAAGAATATTCTTCTCCTCCCTTGCAACATCTCCTACTGACAAAAGTGATGCATCGATGTCTATCTTTTCCTTTAGTAAGATTTTTGGATCCATCTTATGCTCCTTGATTATCCTTCTCAATGTATTATTTTGTTTATTTAATACTATGAGTTTTTCCTTCAACTATACAAATGAATTTAGGATTTTGCGAGCATTCTTCAAATGTGCTTTAAATACAACCACTTATTTCTTTAACTTTTCATATTTTTTGCCCGCAAAACAAAAATATTAAATTATTAGTCTATTAGATAAGTTGCAAAAATATATGTGCAACTCTCATGATATTAGGATTTTTCTTGTAAAAGATGACTCACCACAACTTTTTATTTTTCTGCATTTGTTGTTAAAACATTTGTCTTGTCTTTAGCCCATTTGTTGTAGTAAGTCTTGTGCTTCAACATTGATTCTCCAACCTATTTAACATTATGTCTATAATATCATCATAACAATCATTATTATATGAAATTGTGCCTGACTGAGCTTTGTTTAGAAAAATGTCAAGACTTTTCGGTTGGATCTCTATGGAAGTGAACAATGAATGCCTTTGAGCGTGATTATGGTATTGGGTATTTATTTCTTTTATCAAAATTTTAGCCCTCCTCTCCCAAGTGTGCACCAAATCCACATCAGACATTACAACTTCTTGAATTGTTGCCCCCATACTATCTAATATCATATTTTTGAATGTAAAATGTGTCTTCTCATCATCTGTTTGTGGATATTTCTTGGAGGAGGAGGAGAGTCCCTGTCCTGTACTTCATGCACATTTTGTTGTGGTTGTGGTGGAGGAGGCGAAGTAGATTGAATCATATCATGGGTGTCAAAATAGTTACCCTTGTCTGCATCACCACTATCGAATCCCAAATACTCCTTGTCAAGATTGATGTTGTTGAAAATTTGTGTGCCCGTTACACTTAAGACACCACCTAGTGAGAGTCCAGAAATTATGTGGTTACAGGATGAAGTATTCCAATTGAGTTTTGGGAAACCTTATATTCTTTCCTGAAGATCTTCTATTTTTTTGGAATATACATGTTGGCAGTATTGGTGGCCTCCTTGCAAGTGGAATGTGCTCAGAAGCTATATTACCTACAAGAAGCAAACAACAAATTATTAGAAAATTATCATTATACGTTTGGGCCTTGTAAATGCTAAAAAATTGTAACTAAACAAAACATGCTAAATATTATACATTACAATTTACCTTGCATGCTTGGAGACACAAATGTGACATTTCGATCTTGACAATGGAATGAGTTTGATCTTCATCACCAATTTTAGTAGTTTCTGAATACAATAAATGTAGAAATATTAAAATACAGTACTACTTACATAATCTATACTAGTTGTTTGAATTGGTTAATTATATAAAAAGTAAAATTTATACCGTAGTCAAATGTGATGGTAGGTGTGATGCACATACCGACCCCTAGGTCGTTTTTGATGAGGAACTCGTATTGGTGTTGATTATGCTGAATCCATGTAGAATCCGCAGAGACCTCTAGAGGGGCTTACCTCAAGAAATTGCTTCCTTATGAGATATTCCAACCATAAACAAAAACAAATATTACAATTATTATTTTATTGAAAAATATTGAATGTGAAATCATTATAACAAGAAAATTTTAAAAGTAACTATTACCTGTTGTTATTCAAGAGTGAGACCATTCATTTTATCATTAATTGTAGTGGAATTTTTGTTTTGCTGCAATTGGAAGAAAGCTTCTTGATAGAAAGCAAGTATATAATTGCAAGAAGAGAATATAGTCTTGGATTTATTAGATAGATTGACACTGCAGTGCGGGAGACATATGTTTTTATTTGGTTGGACAAATATGTGCACCAATTGAATTGTTGCCCTGCTAGTGTCCGTAATATATATTGAACTTCCCAATATGGAATTTCTATGCAGATTTTCCCGTAACATAATCCTGGCTTGAAAAAGTGATGCAACTGCAAGAAAGAATTGGTTTGTAATACCTTGTATAAGAAGGCCTCTTGTTGAATGATTAAGAGGAGCTGCAATAATAGACAAGAAATGTTAGATGCTTGGGTGGTCGAGTAATATTAAGAAAAGAATTTGAAAATAATAAAATTACCATCAACCTGCACATTGTAACGAGACTCCAAAAAAATTTGTATTCATCTGTAAGGACAACCTTTATAGTCATAGGTGGTTGCTTTTCAATACTAATCTAGTTAAACAATGTATACGTCTCGGGCTCAATTATGAAATAAATTTGATGATGATTCAAATGCACGAGGAGAATGGAAAAATGTCCCTCATTCTGGTTGTAAGAGGTGAGAAGGTAATCAAGGACATAAGTATCAGTTTTGAATTAGGGCATGTTGACAAGCCCGGTAAATTGTGTTTTTTCCAGTCAAGTACTTTCTTTGTGTCTTTTAGTTTCATCAAAGCTACAATATATGGGCACATGAGGTTTTATATTATAATTTGGGCATAGGAGTAGACGTGGTGCTTGTCATTGTTGAAATTTATAGGAGAGGGAGGAAAGAAACAGAGAACTTCAAGATTGGAGAGCTCAAAGTGCTGGAAATGTTGTGGAAAAGTGAAGAAATGAACCTCGTAGGGGTATATATAGGGCCGAGAAGGGTTCAAGGGACACATGGTGACAAACAATTGGCTAGCCATGATATTGCCAAACCCATATTGAACACATGGGCAACCTAACCGACCAATCAAATTGGCCAACCAACCCAACCAATAAACCTATCTAACCTACCCGACCAATAAACCCGACAAACCCACCCAAAGAATCAACCTATCAAACCTACCCGATCAATCAACATGTCTAACCTATTCACCCAACCTACCCATCAACCCTACCTACCCAACACACCGGTTAACGTGTTTAACCCACTCATCCAACTTGCGCATCTAACCTACCCATCTAACTTTCCCATCCAACCTACCTGACCAACCCACGCGACCAACCCACCCGTCTAACTCCGCCCGTCTAGCCTACCCATCCAACCTACCCGTCCAACCTACCCATCCAACCTACCCATCCAACCTACCTATCCAACCTACTTGTCTAACCTACCCTTCCAACTATGCGAAACCAAGAAAATTTCTCCATGCAAAATCATATTTTTCACGAAACGTTTTTTTTTCAGAAATTCACCAACGATTAAAAAGTCAATTTTGAGATTCACCACAAATTCTAAACTAATTTTTCAAAGGGGGCTTCTTAAAATGAACCCGATATAGAGAAAGATAAGTTAGTGATTACAGACTAAAAGGATGGAGAATTGAGAAGAAGAGGAGGCATTATGAAAGAGGAATGAGTATTATTGAGTGGGTATGAAGCCCCAATTTTTTGAAAAACCACAAGTTTAGTGAAGTATCCCTTCTCTTAGGTATAAGGTACTTTTGTAGTGGTGCACAAATAACCTTGGTTCTAAGTAAGTGTCACAAGTGGTGCTCCCTCACACCCTCTTTAAGGAACCTCGTCCTATGGGCATGAAAGATATTGATGGAGGATGATGTTTGACACATAAGGATGCTTATGTACTTCTTTACAAGCTCACATGAATTGAGGTACACCGAGTCGAGATCCACGTGCAAGATGTTTTGGGAGTGACAGTCAAAGAAGAAAGAAAGAGCTAACTTCCAATGGTGGACCACTTTCATGAAAAAATGATCATTGATGTGCGATTGAAAAAACAACTATAGTTAATTGATGGAAGGTAATCTCCAAGAAGCTAAGGCTGAAATGAAGCAACCTTTAGATGAGAAATGGTGCCATCGGGTAGCACGCGATGTGTTAACTTAGTACTTAAAGTAAAGCTGGACTCAAGGGCCAATATAAATTGCTATTAAAGCGATGAAGGGAAATACCCATCCGTATATATAACGATCAGTGTGAAGTTAATCAAATTCTCTATTATTATTGTTCACGATTGATTTATTGTAATTAAGAACAATATAATATTAGAATTAAATGATTACAAGGATCTCATGGTTATTATGCACTTTATTGGTTGAATGAGTATGATAGTAATGTTTATCTATGTTTATATGCGCTAATGCAATAGAATGTATGATGATTATTTGAAAGCAAAGTAAGTGTAAGCCCTTGAAAAACATCATGATGTAGCCAAAGCCAATGGGGATTGGTCTACTCTTGTGTCTTAAGTAAGCACACTACTTTATCCCTTGTTTGATACGTCAGTATAAGATTTTGCATCTATTTGTTACATGTAATAATATTATAGACTCACATGTGTGAATCTAATCTGTGGGGTAGTAGATAGGAACAAAAATTTTGCTTCTATTTTTGGGATCTGTTGAATTTTGTTGCAATGGTAATGTAAGAGAAAAATGTTTCCAATCACTTAGGAGAATATTAGGCGTTGAGTAGAGAGGGTGGAGAAGGAATTCGTGCAAAATCACCCTAGTCATATATTTCTCACCAAGAACATGCGTAGAGGGGAATATCTATGAATTGTTATATGAAAAATTATTTGGCGATTTTATTGGGAACCTGTTCCCCTGGTTGGTTTTGTATTCTATGCACCAAAGCTTGAATCTAGGAAAAATTACCCTTAGACCTCAGAACGTAGCATAAGAACCATGTAGTTAGACACTACATGGAAAAATTCTTAACCATGTTATGGAGTATGCAATTTCCACCTACTCATGTGTTGAAGAATCAGATATCTATTTCTTTCATGATCCGTATGGATCTTATTTAAGACAACTCCCTAGAAATCAAGAAGATGATGGTGGACCTTGGAATCGAGAACTTATTCATAGTTGGATAAATATATCTGTGCATGAGCAATGTGCAAGGTACAGGAGAGAGGGTTCAACTGAATTGCAACATGAACAATTCAAATGAGCCCATCCTTTGGTAGCATCAATATGACGAACCTCAACAGAAAGTTATAACTGCTAATGGTTTGTAATAAAAAGATGAATCAACCTCTAGAAGTGCTACAGAGACATGGGGTGAGTGGGAATGACACGAGGATGATTAGAACAAAGATAGAGACCTGACCGAGTAAGATACATGCGCCAAAAAATCACAAGCTTTGGAGGATGATGAACAATAATATAATATTGATGGCCTCCTTTAGGGGTTAAATTTGACGGCCACCTATGCCTGTCAAACAATTTTTAAGTGACGGTCATTTTCAAATATTGCCTTTCAAAAACATAAAATAATGTTATTTTTATATTGTTAATAAAATATATAAAAGATTATTTTATACATATTTAATTATTTCTAAACTATATTTGTATAGTTTACACATATATCTATATAAAAATGTTGGTCAAAATTAAAATACACAACTCACATGTGATAGTTATTTCAAATATTTGCAAGTATTTTACAGTTAAAATCATGAAAACGTCTAAACGGATGTCAAATTTAACCCCGGCTGCTTTCCCAACCCGACATAAATGTTCATGCTTCTTGTTTCTTCACAATGATAAGATAGTGAAGATTGAGATTGATAGCAAAAAGGAGTTGGGAAAGGGAAAAGTGAAAAGGGAAGGATATTAGAAAAATATTTCCCTTTTTTATTACAATAGGTCTCACACTTCAGACATCTAGGTAGGATCTCATCTAATCCTGTTTAGAATACACATTAATTCAAAATGATGAGCACGGGCCCGTAAGTCGGGATACAATTAACACATAGGTAAGAGGAATTGGAAACGTTGCACCCATGTAATAATGGATGTTATATTAGTAAAACTACATGTACCACACTAACTATTATTGCACTCATATCCTCTAGAAGCTATAGAAGTGTACGAACACACGTGGTAATATAAACATCACGGGATAGGGTTAGGGGTTAAATTTGACGCCGAATATGTCTGTCAAACAATTTTTAGGTGACATTAAATTTCAAATATTGCCCTTCAAAAATGTAAAATAGTGCTATTTGTTCAATATTAATAAGATATATAGAAGATTATTTCATATGTATTTAACTATATTAAAAATATATAGATATAGTTTACCTATAAATTTATATAAAACCGACGGTCATGCTTAAAATTTACAATTCACATGTGACGGTTTTTCCAAAGATTTGCAAGTATTTTATGGTTAAAATTGTAAAAAACGTTTGAATGATCGTCAAATTTAATCCTGGACAAGGTTTTCACTATTATGTGAGTCTTCTCTAGCCCAAAAAAATCTTATAAGAGATGTCTTTACTTATCTAGAATATTGTGGAGTAGACAATGCCATAGTTCATATTCACAAGTGTGATCTCATATGGCGCACCAAAGGGATCACTTCCCCAAAGTGAAAAGTAAGCCATATTACAATAATGTAGTTGGTCGTGCCCATACTTGGTATCATAAGAGTGGAGGTTGACTATGATAGATTAAAGGATCCAATCCTAAAATAATTTGAGAAAAAAATCATCTCAATGTTAAAGGATATTTGACATGAGATGAAAAAGAGTGTGGGTGCATATGACATCCATTTCAAGACCTTGATTTCTAAGTTTACCTATGTAATACACCATTCTCGACATACATAATGGATTGTAGAAGGTTTTTTATTTTCATTTTGGCATGTTCTCTCCCAAAAACCTTCACAAACCTTAGAGAATCACCTGGAATCTACAACTGCACGTAAAGGCGGTAGGAAGAATTGATATAGGGGTAAAAATGTTCATGGAAGAACCAATAAAATCAATGGAAACCTAGTTATAAAAACTAACTACTAACATTACTACAAAGGAAACATGCAACTACATTTGGTATATAGACCATGGGGTTCAAGGGCAAAAATACAAACTACCCTAGGGGAATTATGCAAGATTTGTGGAGAAGACCACGAGATAAGGATTTTCCCTTACTACAACTCATCACCTAGACCAAGGCATGCATTTATTATAAAATTTATCATGTGCATAATTACAATATTGAGGATATAATGTAATAAATTAGATCTACGAGTCCCAAGCCCTCGGGATACAACTATAGACAATTGTGATAGATCAAGAATACCATGGAAGGAATGCACAAAAACACGGCGCGAAATGACATTGTGGACGTAGAGAAGGAATATTTCCACCTCATACTTGTTATAAGTGTAGGCCTCCGACCACTATCAATAATATTTACTCGCATTTACAGTATGAACATTTTACCATGGAGGACATAAAGTTATGGGTTTCCTAGACCTATATGTCGTAAAGAAGGGAAAATGCGAGAAGGGTGTAGGCATGATAGGGATTGTGCACTCTATGGAAATTGATCTGGATTTCAAATCCAAATGCACCAAACCCCACTCAAGGGCCAAAGGAGAACATCACTACAAGAGGATTTTTTTACCTACACTCAAGCTTCCGAGAATTCCTTGGAGGCCATTAGGTGAGAAGAACCTCAGTTGGGAAAAGAACACCCCAATGAACATAAAAAGAAGAAAGTATGTAAGAAACTATGGGGATAGTCAAGGATATCCAAGGAGAAATTTAGTTTCTCAATGAGGATGCTCATATAAGAATTGAATCCACAAGATTCCAAGAATTGAAAAGGCCTCGAGAGATGATTTTGTGAAGTTTTCAAACTCTTGCACATTGAATAATTCATTATTTAAGAAAGTAAAGTAACTAACTAGATACCTTCCGTAACTAACTAGATTCCTTTTCCTTTGATTCCCTCAAAAACCTCGATAATGGGTGATAAAATGTGGACGGGCCCGATGCTTGATATGTAGGTGCTTCCTTCGAATCCGGAGAAAGACCTTTGCGTAACAAGATCGACTCAAAATTTGCACCAAGGATGTGGGGATAATGGATTTATGGGAAGATCAAAGTGGGGATTATTTGGACATTAAGACGAAGGTGGAGGGATCCTTTGTGCTGAAAGAATACAAGAGCTATGAAAATATTTTTACGAGTTTTTTTAATGTGTTTTAGAGAGGGGTAAGGCTCTATTTATAGCCTGGGAATTGGATTAACTTAGAGGATTTTAAGTAATCATAGTTTGAAAATGTGGGCATGATTAGGTGAGTGGGGGCCACAAAGAGTGGGTGAGGATTAAACTTGTATTTTTAATTCACAAGTGGAGAAATATGGAGAATAATGACATGTGAGGAGGATTAGGTTAGTTTAAGGATTGAAAATATAATTAATCAATTAACATTGATTAATTCGATGTGGATTTTTGTGGGAAATGGAATGGAGAATTTAATTGATTTAGGAGGGGTGTGAAATTGGGGTGTATACATTTTCCCCTCTTTGGAAGGGTACTATGAAAGTAGTGTCCTTTCAAAGAAAGTAGATGAGATGGATGAATATGCCCCATGTGGCAGGATTTATGGTTTTGAAGAGATTCTTCTTAAGGAAGGCATTCCTTTGGTAAGAAGTTTGTTAGAGGAAAAAAGAAGACATTCTCTAAGAAAAAAGTAGAACAAATTTTTCTCATGAGAATGGGGAAGAATTCAATCTACTTTTTCTAAGAAAAAAGTAGAGAAGATGTTTTTAGGGAGAATAGAAGGTGGTAGGTGATGAATGTTATGGTATCCTCAAGAAAAAAAAAACACCATGGGAAGATGTGATTAGGGATAGATGTGATGATGCCCCCTCGAGAGGGATAATGAGAATGGAAGAGATGAAAGAGCTCTCAAAAAGAGGAGAGGTCAACATTATGGAGAGGAGGATGAGAATGGGGTGTAAGAGAATGGAGAAGTTGTGGTGCACAAATGGGGAAAGATCATAATCAGCCTTGAATGCTAGGTGTGAAGATGTGTTGAAGGATGTAACGATTGAGAGTGGAAAGAGAAAAAAAAATGAATAGGAGTAGTGGTTGATTATGGGTAGGTGAAAAATGAGGAAAGAAAATTGGAGGTGAAGGAGACAAGGGTATGGAATTAAGAGGATGAAGATGGAGGAGGATAAAAAGGGAATGAAAGAGGTGAAGAGGATATCAAAGAAAGATGATAGGGGAAGAAGGGATTTAGGAAGGACAAAAGAAGGATAAGATGAGATGAGAGAAGATGACAAGTAGAGGGTGAAATCAGGAAAAAGGGAGAGAAAGATGCAAAATGAAGGTAGTGGAATAAGACAAAACAGTGATATGAAGATTAAAGGGAGAGAAATGATGGAAAAATTAAGGAGATGAGGAAGATGAATAATTTAAAGAAGATGAAAGAGAAGATAGAATGGAGAAAAGAAAGAAACTATGAAGGATTAGGAAGATGTGGAGAAGATCATAGAAAGGAAGAGAAAATGGTATAAAATGAATGAAAAGGTAGAGGTGGTAGAGAAAGGAAGGGAGGGGAGGAGGAAGGTGAAAATGATGGGGGAAGAAGAGATGATGGGGAAGAAGAGTGACAAAGATACAGGAGAAGATGAAGGAACCAAGTCATCATGAGGAAGACCATATAGAGAGAATATGGGACATACCACATGGAGATGCATGTGGATGATAAAGGGGTAAAAATACTGGACATCGAGGAAGAGACATGGTAATGATGGGGAAGTAAGGAGAAAGAACAAGGGAAAAAGGGGAAGAAGATGTAAAGAAAGAGAGAGACAAGAATGAAGAGTGGAAGGAGGAGAGGACAAGAGAGGAAATGATGCAAAATAAAGGAAGTCAAGAATGGGGATATTCTGTGGAGAGTGGGTAGCATCAGGAATGTAAAGAGAAGAAAGAGGGGAGGAATGACATGGAGTGGAAAATATGTAGAGAAATGCATGAGATGAGGATAAGAGGATTATGAGAAAATAGAAAAAGGATGTATGATGAAGATAGTAAAGATATTGATGAGGAAAGGGAAGATGGAGAGGTGGTGAAGAAAAAGCCAAGGAAGGGTGGAGGTAAAGAAAAGGGAGGAAAGAAGGGAAAGAGAATGGGGAAGAAAGAGGCAATGGATCAAGAAAGGATGTTAGGGAAGACCAACAATAATTATTGTTGGTGAAGGATGAGAGAAAAAGAAGAGAGTGAAAAGGTAATGGGGAATGATGATGAGTGATTTTTAGGGGTAGACCAACAATAATTATTAGCATGGAAATGGAAGATGATGATGAAATAATGTTAGGGGAGACCAACAACAATGGCGGGTAGGAATGGGGGTGGATATGTGGGAGAATTCGAGAAGATGGAGTGGAAAGAGTAAAGAAAGGAGAGTGATGATTTGTGACAAGATGAAGGTGAGGAGAGGATGCAAAGGATGAGGATGAATGAGGTGAAGGTAAAGATGAGATATGGAAAGAAGGAAAAGAGAGGATAATGATAGATAGAACATGGAGTGGAAATGGGGGAAAGGAACATGGTTGAGTAAGGGATCAAGTAGGATTCGCAAGCTGAAGATGATGGACGCACTTTGTGATATGATAGGTTGAGAAAGGGTAATGGTAGGAGGAAAAGTTTGTTGGTAGGGGAGACAAGAGGAAGGAATGATCAATGGAGGGAATGAAGAATGAGTCGAGGAGAAATCAGAATGAAAAATCCATCTTAAGGGGAACCCTTAAGGACAATAGTCATGTGGTGGAAATGATTAAGTAAGATTTCTAAACAAGGGATGATGGAGATGAAGAGTGGGAAAACATGAGGTGGTGTTTGTGAGAATGAAAGAGGGGGTGAGAGGATGTGATAATGGGGAATGCAAGAAAATTAAAAGGTGATATTAGTGTGTAGTGATGGGGAGTGCAAGATGACAAATTATCCTTAAGAGAAACTCTTAAGTAAGATCGCCATGCCGCATGAATGGTTAAGTAAGATCGCCAAATCGAAAGTGATATTAAATGGAGGGGGACAAGAAAAAAATGGTTTGTTGGAGAAGATGATTATGTGAGGGGGGAGAAATAAGATGGAGGAAATTTGATGGGATGGGGGAGGGCCAGATGGCAAATCAATCTTAAGAGAGACTCTTAAGTAATATTTCCATGTTGCGTGAATGGTTAAGTAAATGATGCCAAGCCAAAGAGAAGAAGAATGATGGGAAGAAGTAAGTGATTGATGAGAGTTGGAGGAAGAGTGTATGATAAGATGAATATGACAAGATGGACTAAAGGGGAACCCTCAAGTGAATTTTTCATACTATGAGAATGTGTAAGTAAGATTACCAAGTAGAAGATGGATACTAGGAAGAATGAGAAAAGAGGAAATGGTGTATGAGAATGGAACAAGGGGTGAGAGGTGGTGATAAAAAGGAAGGAAGGAAACAAAGGAGTGTAAGATGAATGGATGGAGGAAGATATGTGGTGTAGAATATAGATTATGAGGGGAATCCTTAATTGGGATGCCCATGTTGTGAGAGTGATGAGGCAAGAATGTTAGATGGAAGAGGTGGGGTGAAAATATTTTGTGGTGGTGATTGTTGTCTAATGGAAGAGGAAATGGTGGAGAATTTTCTACAGTGGGAGGATCTAAGGAAGAGGTATACCTAAACTAAGAGCCCCTTATTGTATGGATGGTTAAGTAAGATTGTCAAGCTGAAAGCGGAAGGGTGAAAGGGAAAACCATGAAGAAAGGAAAGGAAGATAGACACATAGTGGTGAAAGGGGACATGAATGGTGAGAAGGGTGATGTGGGGATAAGTGGGGACTAGTGAAATGAGGAGAGATGACCTAATGGATCAAAGACAGGTTTGATCATGGTGGGGATGAAGAGTTGTCGGATAGCAAATGCTACCTGAGAAATATCCTCAAGTAGGATTCAGTAAACTGCAACGGTGATCAAGTAGGATTCCAAACTAGAGAATTTATTAGTATGGGTGAATGGATGGGGTGAAAAGTAAGTTTTTGATCATGCAGGAAGATACTCACATGATGAAATCATCTTAATTTTAATATAGCACATAACATGATGCATCGTGATATATAAGGTTCAGGATGACTAGACTATAATATGCATGAGAGCATAGACAAGGGCCATCAAAAATGTATGATGCCCCGGTATGATATGCAAGTGCAAGAGAGCATAAAGGGACCATAAAAAATATATGATGCCCTATATGATATGCAATCATATAAAATAAGTAACAACATATAACATAAGCATATTAGAGGGAACACCATGATATAAAATCAAGATGCCCCTGTAATATATCAAGATACAAGATAACAAAAATAAATTTGTAACTAATAATGAAACACAAGAACTTTCAAAAATGTCCCTAATGTGTTCCACAATGATGATTGATTAAATGTGCCCCCAAGAAGGGTACAATGATTTAGAATGGATTGGGTCATCGTCCTCAAACAAGGAAATCAATGAGAGCCAAAATTTACCCCAAGTGAGGATACACATGAGGGGAAATGATTTGAATTGATAGTCGTAAGGTGGTTGGAACATTTATTGGGGAAAAAGTTCAAAGTTTGAATTGTGTTGATTGTTTTGATTATTTTAATTTTTGATGTTTTTGAATTTTTGAAGTTTTTAGGGTTTGTGAATTTTTGAATGTTTTTGGGATTTTGAAGATTTTTGAATTTTTTTTTTTGAGATTTTCAATGTTTTTGGGGATTTTGGGATTTTTACATGTTTTTAATTTTTTTGAGATTAATCAATGTTTTTGGGGATTAGTGGTATTTTTACATGGTTTTGGATTTTTTAATGTTTTAAATGTTTTTGGATTTTTTGAGATTTTTTAATGTTTTTGGATTTTAAGATTTTGGATAGAATGCAAACTTCTTATGAGAGGTGATAAGCTAGGGTATCATTCAATGTACATTGTTCCTCGTGGTAACTCATGCTTTGAATAATATAAATATTTTCACTCCATTGGTAGAATATGTTGGTGATGATATGATGAAAAATAAGTCCATCTCGTTCTTGAATCCACACAACTAGTAAGATGTGAGGGCTCATCACCAAGATTCAAGAAGGACATGGGATGAATATAATGAATATAGAGACAAGTTCTAATAATGATCCATTTGGGAAATTGTGACTCAATTCCTCTTAAGGTTACTGAACCAGTTTTGAAATGAATTTCACTTTATAGGTCACTTACTAGACTTAGATAGTTATGTGGCCTACTGATTAGTAAGATATGAGGTGAAGGGATAGTTATCTCTTCACTTAGGCATCTAAATTACTTTTGGGGATTTTATAATTATAATCACTTTTAGATTTTATAAGATTTTGTATTTTTGTAATAATCCGTACACTTTTCTCCACGCTATCAGTAAGAAGTGAGGGCTCATCATTAAAGATAAAACATAGGAAAGTAAATTTTTTTATTTTTAATTTGGTTTTTTTCTTTTTTTTTTATTACATTTTTATGCATTGTGATTTATAAATGACCCCATCATTTTTACCTCATGCCACCAAAGTAAAGAGGCAAGGGTTTATCATCGAAGACAAGACGTAGATGAGTAAGGGCACCTTCCTCCATTCCCAGTCTCACACTACTAGTAAGAAGTGTGGGCTCAACACCAAATACTATAAAGGTCAAAAGGTTTAATAATGAATTTATTTAGAAATTATTTGATGTATTGATTTGCATAATAGTGATTTTTATTCGGGAAGGAACGTTCTACCCGCTAATCTCAACCCCACATGACTAGTAGGATGTGAGAGTTTAACATCGAAGAATGAGATGGGTGGTCAAATGAACTGGGTAAAGAAGTTTAGATTTTTTGTGAAAGAGAGAACTACTTTGAAGGGAATATATTACCATCAATAAGCTTTTAGGTATGACCATAGGTGAAAACAATTAAAAATGGGAGAAATTATAAGAAGTATGAGATACACAAGACTTAATAGATCTATATTAATACTTGTCTCATGATGATGAATATGAAGATGTGATTTTTATAATGAGAATATCTGCCAATGGAATGAATAATTTAAAATTATTTGGAGATGAGTCAAATATGAGGAATGTACAAGCAATTTCTCCCAGAATAAAGAGCACTTCAAGAATAAAGTTTCTTTAGATGGATTGCATTCATAGGTTTTTCAAGTTCTTGACCATCATCAATGGCTAATTTATAAGCTCCTGAGAGCCAAATTTATCTATGATGACATAAGGCCCTAACTAGTTAGGTTCAAATTTTCCTTTTTCTCTCTCTTTGGTGGTGTGTTCTTTCAATTTTATTTGAGGATGAGATTACCGACCTCAAATTCTCTAGGTTTGATTTTTTTATGATAGCTACATCGTAGTTGGTTTTGATAATATACCTAGAAGATGATTGAGATAATTAAGGCATTTTTTTGAGAAGCTTGAGTTCATTAAGTCATTCTAGTCATGATATTCATCTTCATTGATTATGTCTTTAAGGGATATTATTAAGGATGGGAGTTCAAAATTGACATGTAAAATAGCTTTACAACTATAAACAAGGGAGAAAGGAGTGGATCCGGTAGGCATGTGATAAGATGTGTGGTAATCCCATAGAGCGGGATAGATTTGGGTGTGCCAATTTTTGCTGTATGTATTGAAATTTTTCCATGATATTTTTAATGTTTTATTTTGTTTTCTACTTGGCCATTAATTAAGTGATTTGATGATAGATTCACAATTAAAGCTAGAAAAGGTTGTGTAAGGATATTCCTAGGTATATGTACCTTATAGAATGTATGCATGTAGAAGTCTTGACATGTGGTCCGAATAATTGGTGATGATATGTTTGTAAGATTGATTGTTGGAAGCATAATGGACATGAAAGGTTATATTGTCACATGTGTCCAAACTTGATGTGGTTGTGTTTGACAAAAAGGCTAGAGATGTTAGGCATATGAGCCAAGTAGTGGAAGAATAGAATCAAGCTCAATGGTATTTAATGATGGACCTACTTCTATAGTGTCTACAATTATATCAAGGGTTAAAAGGGATTCTTAAAGTGAGGTCAAGATCTCGTTAGATGTTGGAAGAATGGTGTTTACCAAAACAGGTTTAATGTTTGTTTGGGTTGAAAGGAGTCTTGAAACAAGGTCAAGCTCTCGTTATATGTTGGAAGATGTTGTTTACCAAAATAGGTTCAATGTATATGTGGGTTGAAAGAAAGTCTTGAAGCGAGGTCAATCTCTTGTTAGATGTTGGAAGAATGTTGTTGTCAAAATAGGTTCAATGTATGTTTGAACTAATGGAAGAAAATTTGAAGAAGAGATGAATTGGTTTAGAGTTAGAGAGTCTTGAATTTTGTCATCGTGATCTCATGGAATTTCAACATGTATAGGATTTTTGATGTAGTCAAATATTCATTGAAATTTGAGTAGTTGATGTGTCGTTGGTTGTAAGAGCTTTGTCATCAAGCTCTATAGAGATGACTTCATCGTCAATTAAGTCTTGGATAATTCTTAAATCACACACATCTATCTATGTGGTGACCATCAATGTGATGAAATTCATAATATATGTTAGGTTTGTACCAATATGGCTTAGGTTCCCCTTTAAAAAAGGGTTTTGTAATCGAATAATTTATCCGTTTAGCCTCTTTTAGTTAATGAAAAACACTAGAGATACTTTCTCCAAGGGATGTAAACTGATATTGGACTTTGTGTAGAGTGATGTATTCATTAGGTTGTATGATTGGATTTTTGGGTGATTTTTCACTAAGTTGGGTAACCATATGAGAGAGTGTGTTGTCATATTAGTAATTTGTTCTAATAACTCATTGCATGATGTTTTGTATGAATCCATTATGTTTGAAAGAGAGGTAAAATGAATAAAGGTGTGATGAAGAACTGTAACCTATTGATTGTGATCCTTTTTTGGCTTAATCAAGTCTTTAATAAGTGAGGCTATAAGGAGTAAGCTCAAACAAGTGACTCAAGCCAAATATGATATATCTCAAATAAAGTATGATAAACATGGTTTAGATTTGGCTTAAACAAGCTTAACACACGAAAATGTAAGGGGTACACTCAAACAAGGTACTTGACATAAGTGGGATATAACTAAATCAAGATATGATGAATTTTTGATTGGTTTTTCTTAAAAAGCTTAATGGGTGACAATGTAATTAGTACACTCAAACAAGGTACTCAATACAAGTGGGGTATAGCTCAAACAAGTTATGATGAATTTGTTGATTAGTTTGGCTTAAACAAGCTTAGTGGGTGACAATGTAAGGAGTACACTCAAATAAGGTACTTGATACCAGTATGATATAGCTCAAAACAAGTTATGAGGGATTCATGTTGGATGAAGCTTAAACAAGCTTGAAAATTGATGATATAAGGAGTGAACTCAAACAACTCACTCTATATCAATTTGAATTTGATATATGCCTTGAAACAAGCCATGAAGGATTCATTGTCGATGAAGCTTTAAAAAGTTTGACAATTGATGAGATAAGGAGTGAACTCAAACCAGTCACTCAATAATCAGTTTGATATAGCTCAAAACAAGCTATGAAGGATTCATTTTCAGATTAAGTAAGTGTGAAAAGTGATGGCATACAAAGTGAGCTTAAAAAAGTCACTCGGTATAAATTTTATATAGCTCAAAATAAGATATGATGGATTTGTTGTTGGCTTGGAGTAAGCTAATGAAATCAATGTAATGTTTAGATCTTTGTTGCTTGATTGATTCAATATTTTCTTTTAAATTAAGTTGAGAAATGTTTTTGTGGAACACACTAGGACTTGAAATTTACAACAAACACATTTGTATCATCCAAGTTTTATGATATATAAACTGATAAACTAACTTGTTTTCAATCAATAAGTAGTCATGTTCATTTGATGTTTTGGTTCAAAAGGAAGATCTATCGAGAATAATAATTGTTTATAAAACATATAGTTTACTTATGAAATGGGTGAGATGCAAGCTGCTCTCATCACTCCAAAAAGATGCGTCCTTGATATATCCTAGTCCTGATATACCTAATTCTATATGGGGACAAAATTGGTACGGGAAACCCTTAGAATTTTGGAGGAGACTCACCAAATCTTACTTACTTTAGAGTGGATCACCGTGTCTAAAAGGATTTGTGAAAAGGTGGAAGGTGATGGGGGGATGAAAGTGTGTATGGTGTCCTTATTTATCCTCGAACATTGATAGGGATGATGCCCATACTCCCTTGTTACATCTATTTTAGTCATTACTCGCAGTAGTCCCAATCACAACAACATTACCTCGTAAGTGAAGGGGGATAAGAGGCGAGGTAGATACAGGTTGAATGTTGGCTTTGAGACCGAGTCTCAATGTGCAATGCAAATGTGAATGCTAGTGGTGCCGGTAATGAAGTCTACGTCACCAAGGTGTAGCATAGGTGGTGATGAAATCCACTTCTACTATGTGCTAATATAAATGATGATGTGATTAACAACAAAGTTCTTTCCAACTTAAAATAAAATCACTAGTGGAAAATGACAACGATGAAAAGGCTACCAGAAGTGGTGGATCGGAAGATTTGATTTCCTCGGTGAACTCCGAGCATGCTAATTTTGGCGGTTTTAGTGGTTTCAACAATTGCCACATTTTTCGACTGAGTGGTAATTTTCGGGAAGATTTTAATTTTTTGTTTATTTTGGAAAAATTCCAAGCGATGTGGTCCTACGTGAAACATATTAGTAGTTTCATGCAATAGAATTGTTAGAAAAAATAAAACTAAATGATCATTTCCATTTTTTATTTGTTAGATCGCTCGAAGGTGCAAGAAAAGAGCATACACGGTTGCGATCAAAACAAAAATTGTTAGAAATGTAACTAAAATCTAGTAATAATCAAGGAAAGGAAATTAAATATAGTAAAATAGATTAGAAGTGTTTAGGAGAAAATAGATGATCATGGTTGTTTTTTATTTTCCAGATCGCTCAAAGGCACAAGAAAAGAGCATACATGGTCCCGATCGAAACAATATTTTTAGAAAAAATAAACAATCATGGCCATTTTTTATTTTCCAAATCACTTGAAGGCATAGGAAAAGAGCATACACGATCACGATCAATACGGAAAAAATTGTTAGAAATTTAATCAAATCTAGCAAAGATCAATAAAAGGAAACTAAATATGATAACATGTGTTGATTAATTAAACAAAAATAATGGATCTAACTAGCTAGTACAAGATATCAACAAGAGCATATGTGTGATTACATTGTGATTATCCCCATAACAAAAAACTATGACAAAAGATACACTCGACAAGATAATCGTTACATTTTTAAGCAATAGTGGATGTCGCAAAAAGAGTCATCAAAGTGACCGAGAACGTCCAAGGACCTTGTCAGAGACGATAGAGTGTGGGTGTGGATGTGGAAAATTTGAATGTTAGGAAGATTTTTTTGTTTGACGGGGCCTGAGTGACCACCAATGTGTAAAAGATGACTTAGAACATGAAATAAGTGGCTTTTAGGCCATGTCAGCAAAATGTTGTTGAGAAGGTCTTGTAAGAACATGATTAAAAGTCTGCACCTGCACAAAATGCAGACAAAAATGATCTAGAAAGATAAATCTCTAAAATCTATAAATATCATACAACAAGTCATAAAATGGATCACGAAAAAGTAATTTTTAGGATTGTGAATTGTCACACAAGAAGTCACAAAATCAAGCTTGAAAAATCAATTGCAAAAATTGTTAACTATGGCGCACAAATCCACAAAAATAAATGAAAAATGTTTAACGAAAAAGACTTAATTAAAGAGGAGTTTTAGTAAAATCCTAGTAAAAACAAACAAATCAATAAAATTAAACAAGCCCGAATCTATAGAGAGGTGAATTACTCTATGTGAGTGTGACCTTAGTGTGTTGACCAAGGGAAGAGGACAAGCCAAAAGGTGATTGGGAAGTGTAGACTCTTACGACAAAAATGTGGACTAATACGTTGAAACTAAGGACTTTGAAGGAGGACAAAGACAAATTGAATGGAAAATGTGAACATAGATAGTTTATGTGATGGTGACTAAGTAGAGGACTTTAAGGAAGATGACAAACCGAAAAATAAGAAATTTTAACCTATATATGATGACGATGACCTAAGTGTTGACACTAAGGAGGAAAAATCCAAGGAGGAAAGTCTAATTGAATGCAATAATTGAATGTGGATATTGGTTGGTGACTTGAAAGAGGGATTCATGAGAACTAATGTCAAAAACAATGCACCACAATGAAGTTACACTCTAATGGTAACGTCAAGCTCCAACGTAATAAGCAAGATTCAAACAATGGAAAGAATATGCAAATAAGAAAACAGGTCTACTCATTCTCATAGATCGAAAAAGGAAGTACAAATAGGGGTGTTGTGTAACCCCCATGCCTAAACAAGGAAAGAACATCAATGATGCCACTGATGCATATGACATGACTGACACATATGATGCCACTAAAGGAGGAGTTACAATTACAAATAAGGAATGTAACTCTATGACACATAATGTAATGTAAATGACAATGAAAGATTCTATGATGAATCGACACTTTTCATTTGACTTCCTAAGACCTATGACTCTCACAAGGTGAGATGACTCACCAGGTGATGTGGACGATGAATAGGCATGTCACACACACCAACACCCCCTTCATCAAAGATGAGGAAGAGGTCATGGTAAGCCAAAACAGAAAAGAAGACTCCCTAGACAACTAAGAAAGATGTGTCAATGGGGCCCGGAAACTAAAGGCCTGATAAGGTGCCCATATACAAACAACATCTTTCTAGAAAGAAGAATAGGAGAAGGAGGAATATATAGCCGAAGAAGATGATAGGTGGTGGCAGTGAGACCTCACCCCAAGAAGAGACCGCAAGTGAAGAAATTTCACCTCAGTGAAGGGCTTGATGAATATGTTTACAACTTGATCAGTTGTCTAAACATACTGTATGTCGATGATGTTTTCATGTATCAGCCCATATGAAGTGCATGTGAATCTCAATGTGCTTCATCCGCTGATGTTGAACTAGATTTCTACAAATCGAGATAGTGCTCATGTTGTCACAGTAGATAATGGTAGGCTACCGAAAGTGGATGCCAAACTATGTCAAGATACCCTATAACCAAACAATTTTTGTGGCAACGTTAAATCCTCCTCTGTACTCTACTTACTGGCATGATGATATGGCAATGGTGTTCTACTTCTTGCTGGACCAAATGACAAGACCTAAACCAAGAATGAAATTGTAGCCTGAGGTAGACTTCTGATGATCTAGATCACCGGCCCAATCTGAGTCTGTAAATCCAACCAAGTCAATCTCAGTCCCTCCTAAGTAATGAATACCATCTATGTGAGTGCCATGTACATAGTGAAGGATCCACTTCACTTCTTTTAAATGCAACTCATGAGGCTCCGCATAAATCTAGACACGATCCCGACAACATACGAAAGATATGGCCGAGTGTGAGTAAGGTAGATCAAGATCCCCACCAACTACCAATAAAGGGTACCGTTAACTAAGGGCAAGAGCAATCAGAAACCAACTTGACCTCAAAAAGAAAAGGAGTAGGTGAGGACTTGCAATCAGACATGTGAAATTGAGCAAGAAAATCAAGAGAGTAATTAGGCTACGAGATCATAATTCCTGAGTCATATTGTGAAATCTGGATCCCAAGAAAGTAATGAAGCAATCCTAAGTAGACATGGAGAACTTGTTGGCCAAGGATATCTTCACATAATCAATGATAGAGGAAGAGCTACCCGTGATCAACAAGTCATCAACATAGAGAACAAGAATAAGCATGGAGTCATCCTGCCGCAGAATATACACATTTGGGTCAGAGTGACATTGAGTGAACACGATGCAAGTAAAAAGGAGTCCATCTTCGCATACCAAGCCCGAGGGGCTTGTTTAAGGCCATAGAGAGACTTCTTTAACTTGCAAATGAGGGATGGATAATGGACATAACCTAGAGGTTGTTCCATATAGATCTCTTCCTCTAGGTCCCCATGAAGGAAGGCACTCTTAACATCTATCTGGTGGACTTCCCATCTATTAGTGGCAGCGATGGAAAGGGTCAGTCGAATGGAAGTCATCTTCACAACCGGAGAAAAGGTTTTGAGTAATCAACCCCAACTACCTGGGAGAAACCCTTAGCTATAAGTCACGCTTTATACTTCTCGACTTCTCCATTGGCTCCATACTTTGTTCGATATATCCACCTACACCGAATGAATTTTCTTCCTTTTGGAAGAGGGGTAAGATCCCAAGTGTCATTCTTTATGAGTGAGGAATAATCCTCATCCATAGCAAAATCCCACTCTAGAATCCCAGAAGCTTCCTGGAAAGATGGTGGATCAAAAGTAGAGGCAAAGAAGGAGTGGGGTCCAACAAAACTCAAGCACGTACATCTCTCATCTAAAGGATCTCCAACTAAATCTCTAAGACTCATGTAAATCTTTCATGGCCCAAAGAGGCCTCGAAGGTTCAAGCTCAGAGTCGGAAGATTCTTCACTCGAGTGAGAAGGGACATAGTCCTCATCATCAATACTATCAGAATCAGAAGACTCAAAAGTTTGAGGATTGGGAGGATCAGGGAGAGGAGGAAATCGCTCAACAACATCATCATCTGATGAGTCAGAATTGAATCAGTGGGTAAAAGAACCTCAGTGGAAGTAAAATTCAAGGATGACTCATCAAACTTCACACTCCTCTCAATATAGAGCTCATGGGTAGTAGGGTTTAACAATCGATATCCCTTCATGCCATCACGATACCGAAAAGATACAAGGTTTGGATTATGGATCCAATGCCTTGTGTTTCTTCTTGGGAATCGAGCCATTTTCTTGGATCCGAAGACTGAAAGTGCTCAACATTAGGATTGTGTCCAAACCAGGATTCAAAGGGTGTCATCCCTCTTACTGCCTTGTGTGGAACACGATTCTAAATGTAACAAGCACAATTCACTGCTTCAGCCCAATACTGTGGAGGAAGGGACTTTGAGTGAACCATACAAGTAGCCATCTCCTTTAGAGTTTAGTTCTTTCTTTCTATAACTCCATTTTGGGAAGGGCTGTAAGCAATTGTACATTGCAGAAATCCCCGAAGTGTAGAAATCCTCAAACCTATTGCTCACATACTCACCTCCATTGTCGGTTCGAAGAACCTTGATAGACCATTCCGCTTGTTTCTCAACAAGAGCCTTAAAGTTTTGAAAATGCTCAAAGACTTCAGACTTAAGCTTAAGAAAATATACCCAAGTATAATGTGAAAAGTCATCAATGAAGGTTAGTATATATAGAGCTCTAGTGAAAGAAGGAGATGGAAAGGGGCTAGAAACATCACTATGAACAAGATCCAAGGGATGAGTAGCTCTCCAGGATTTTCCCTTATCAAAGTTTTTTTCAAGGTGCTTTCCAAGGGTGCATCCCTAACAAAGACCTTTAGAAAATGTAACTTGGGGTAACTTGTTGACCATTTCATTTTGGCTCAATTATTCAAGGTAAGGATAATTTAGATGCCCAAAACTCTCATGCCATAGCTTGCTAACCTCATTCACATGAGTGAGCAAGGCATTAGGCATCAAATCAGAAGAGAAGTGGGAAAAGGTATACAACTGTGAATGGTGATCCACCTTTCCCTCAGCCACAATGTGTCAGAGTTAAGCTCACGAATGATCACCAAGTTAGGACCAAATTCCACTCGCATTCCTTCACCAAGGTGGGTGATTTGGTAAACTGATAGGAGATTGGTAGAGAGATTGGGAACACTCAACACTTGGTTAAATGTTCCACCTTCTATCTCTACCGATCCACTACCGAGAAACCGACACATGAGTGTCATCACCCAACGTGATTTGGGACATGCCACATGGTTCAATGCTAGAGAATTCAACCTCTGAAGAATCCATGTGGTGCGAGGCACCGGAATCAATAATCCAAGTTGATGATGGAGCTGATCTAGCTATGAGGGCCTTACCTTTCTTCTTTTCATTTTTAGACTCCTTTGCTTTAGAAGACTCACCCTTCTAAGCATTTTGTTTAACGGATTTAGGAACACTTATTTTATTCTTCTCAAGTAAATGAGTTAAGTGATCAATTTGTTTCCAAAACAATGATGCTCATCATGGCCAAAATTCTTACAATAGGAGCATTTAAACTTTTCCTTCTTCACTTTAGGCTCAGAAGTCGAAGTGTTAGTGTTGGGCTTAGCTAGGGGTTGGTTGGTCTTGGTTTCTTTCTTAGGTTGGTCCTTTGTTTCTTTCTTCTTTTCATTTTTCTTGCCCTTATTCGCCACAAGGGCATGTGACTTGGATTTTAGAGTCCCCATTTGAATGATTTTGTCCTATTCTTGAATGAGTTGGGATGAAAAAATGTCAAAGGAGGGCATTTTCCAAGCACTACCCAAGGTGGATTTCATGGCGTGGAAAGTTGAAATGAAGATAGAGTATTTAGGACCTAACTTAGAAAGAATCGACAAGATCAATTGAGAGTCTTTCTTTTCCACTTTACATTCCTTTAGAAAGCAATCTAGTGTGGACAAACTTTGAGAAGAAGGCCTGTAGGTTTTCAAATTCACTAGGATTTAACCCTAGTAGTTCATTCTCAACTCATGTGCTCTCATGTCATCTTGCTTCCCAAAAATATCGTTGAGCGTTTTCCACGCTGCATCAAGAGTCGAGGAAGTTTCGATGTGGAAGAGAAAGTCGGGAGAGACGGACATATAGAGAAGACCTAAGGCTTCATCACAATGGTTGAACCACTTAGATTTTTTAGGTTCATCATTAGGTTTGGTCTCTAACCCCATGGTGACACAAAGTATAACCTTTACTTCACAAACCAATATAATTTTAGATTTCATTCAAAGAAATTAAAAGGTGTGAGACACGGTACTTTAGAGATATCCATAATGAAGAGATAGAACCAATGAAGGAAGAAGGAAGGAGAGAAAGGAAACAACCACCCCAGAACAATATCACACCCCTAGAGTTAGGAACTTTATAGTTTAGTGTGTTGATTACAATTAGATGCGAATGTGTGCCGAGAACCAATTTGTCACTCACCTTACAATCAACGTAATAACATGTAAGAGTGGAGACAACAATCAAGGTTTGTTGGGCGCAATAGTTCGACACCGTAAGCAAGCACAAGAATGAGGGAAAAAAGAAGGGGAAGAGAAGGCCTTGTGAGAAATAACATCTCACATCACACAAAAAGAATCCCTTTACTGTAAGACTGTGGAGGACACACTCACAAGTCCACAAGCAATAAAAGGATAAAACAAAGCTCAAGATGATTCAAAAAATGAGCTGAATTAAGCAATACAAAGACACCCCCAAGAATGTGGCACTTTATAAAATAGGGAATTTAGAAAACTAATAATCCCATCATCTAGAGTATGAAAAAACATGCAATTTTGACTAAAGAAGTGCTAAAAACGAGCAATAAGTCAAAAGTTATAGCAAAAAACAATTCCCATAACTAATGGAAAAATGCTTATAAGCCCTGCAAACAGATTAAAAAAGTTCCCTAAATGCATGAAAAGGGTGTCATATGTATGTTTGTTGGAAACAACATCAAATTTTAGATAGGGTTTGTTTTAATTTTGAGGGGGGATTAGCCTCCTGCCAACCCCGAACCTCACCCTTCGTCTTTGAAACTCTAAGTAAGGATAATAATACAACTAAAAATATATCTAAAAAGAAATTACAATGCCAATTAAATGTTTTTAACCTTAAACTTTTTAAAAAGAGATTGATTACCAATTAAAAGAATGTTTAGGGGCCCACGTTGACTGAGCTGATGATACTAACCAAGCTGAGCTAGTGTTCCAAGGCAGGATCCATGTAAAAACGTTGCAGGATTGATTGTAGGCCACGTACCTGAAGTTGAGTTGTTGGAAAAACCCGCTGGTGGAAATGAATATCTCCAGCTAAGCCACGTGTTTGATTGCAACCACCAAGATTCTTGTAAGCGTGAATCGACACCAAGAGAGAAGGTGCACATCCGAGAGTGCAGTAAGGTAACAATAGGATATTTTCCAGGCCTGCAAGATAAAAAAATTGATCGAGTAGAGGGCTAGCTATTACCACATTCCAAATGATAGTTTGAAAGAGTGAATGGTCTGAGGAACACAATGTGGCAGGATGTAATTTTTGGCGGAGAGGGCTGGGAAGTCGACAAGAGAAAACGCGTTCACAAGAGGAAGAAACCAAGCTTCCAAGGAAACAAGAAATGGTGTAGAGTTGAGGACGTGCTAGGCCACTAGAATGGATGCATGCAAAGACAACAAGTAACAAGATCCTACAAATAAAGTTCTCAAGAGAATAGACAATGAGTAATAAGAGCCAAAAAAACCATTGGAAGAAATGACTACCAAACAAACAGGTTAAACGTAACAACCAACCAATGAGTTAAATGTCAAAGCAGAAAAAACACGAGCCAACAAGGAGCCATGAGTCAAGAGCTACATAGAGATGGAGGGAATAAGATCCACAAACCAAGCACTAGAATAACCCAAGCCAATGTAGAGAGGATTAATTCACAGGAGGAGGATGCATGTAGAAAGGCAAGGTGAGTAGGTAGAGTATAGCTTGAAGTGAAAAATAAGACAACACTAAACTCTGAAATCTGCAACCCGTGAACCTAAAATGCACCCTGAAACACATAGAAATGCATGCAAATCCTAGAAAAATTGAACCACAAACTAATGAACAACCCCTCAAACTTGCAACTTGAAACCTCAATACGAGGTGAGAAATACAATTCCAAAATAATAATAAAAAAAACTTGCACGAGGAAATAAGAAGAAACCAGAAGTAATAAACAACTTGATAAACGAAGAGTGCACGTTTTACCGAAACCAGCTCTAATACCATGAAAGAGGGATTTGCGAGAACCGATGTTGAAAACAATGCACCACAATGAAGTTGCACTCCAATGGTAATGTCAAACTCCAACACAATAAGAAAGATTCAAACAATGGAAAGAATATGTAAATAAGAAAACAAGTCTGCTCATTCTCATAGATCAAAAAAGAAAGTACAAATAGGGGTGTTATGTAACCCCCATGCCTAAACAAGGAAAGAACATCAATTAAACCACTGATGCATATGATGTGACTAACGCATATGACCACTAAAGTAGGAGTTACAATTCCAAATAAGGAATGTAACTCCTATGACGCATTGACACAAATGACAATGATAGATTCTATGACAGAATCTGACACTTGTCATTTGACTTCCTAAGACCTATGACTCTTGCAAGGTGAGATGACTCACCAGGTGATGTGGATGATGACTAGGCATGTCACACACACGAACATACCTAAGTGTTAGTCCATAGAATAAACCTATTCCATATAATAAAGAAGAATGTGTATGTAAAATGTGCCAAGTAGAAAACAAGACCGAATAAACAATATGTACATACAAATTAAAATTTCTAATACTCTAAAATTACTATACCACCGTAAAAGTTTCTAAATTAGAATGAAATTATTATAGAGACAATGGAGGTAGAATGGAGTGTGGGGGTGTCGAGGTGTGTGACGTTGAAGGAGTTTCTCACATGGCACATGAAAAGGGGAGGGTATCATCGTAGTTGGGCTCATCGGGAGTCGATAAGGTGTAAGGCACTCTGGGAGCTCGAGATTTGGATGTGTTGGATCTACATGGTCGCAAGGTTGGCCCATGTCTCGAGACTAGGGCTTGTCGCGAGACAACATGTCGATTCAAGAATAATGGATCATTTTTCTTTCTTGATATTTGGTAGATGACCCAAACGACTCGCTCAAGTGGTCTCACCATGCATGAAAAATATCATGTCCGATGCATAACTCAAAGAATTCTTCCGAACAAAGGATCCATTCTAGGACAACTCGTAAAACCGATCCAATAACTCGGTTACGAGTGCACACATGTGGAAACATATTATAAAAGTAAAATGTTGTCTAATTTCTTTGGGTTTGTGATAATTTCTACGTGTAAGAGATCAATTGGAATAATATTTGGGAAGTGTAAATTTAGATTAGTGATACCTTCTTAGTGATTAACCTAACTGTCACGTAAGTTAGCAGCTGACATCAACTAGTATTTTATCCAAAATATTTTTGGAAAAACAGCGTGGCGTAGTGGTTGGTGGGTTCACTGGTATCACAGAGGTCACGTAGGTTTGAGTTTTGGAACAGGATGCACTAACATACATGATTTTAGGCTCCCCTTCTTAGGCATGCCAAATATGTCTACAATGATGCTCGACATTGAGAGGAGTTGGGGATGGGAGATGGGTAGCCAAGCGAGGTATCAAAGAGGTCGTGGGTTTGAGTTTTGGAATAGGCTACGCTAACATGTGTGATTGTTAGCCTCATCCCCTTCTTAGGCATGCCAAATATGTCTACAATGATGCTTGACATTGAGAGGAGTTGGGGATGGGAGATGAGTAGGCCAAGCGAGGTAGGTTTGTGTCGAGGTCTCGTGATAATGGGGATAGGATTTGTGTAGTCTGCATGGGAGGTCTCGACGAGTGAGTAGAGGGGGCTTCATGGGCTCGAGGATCCGAGGAGAGTTAGAAAATGGGATGTAGGATGCATGGATATAGGAAGTGGGATGAGGGATAGGTCGGGAGTGGATGGTTTGATGGGGATGGGATGAAAGGATGGGTACCTCCCTTAGAGTTTGATGAGCTAACTCACCAAGCTAGGGGGGGGAAGAGCTAGGTTAGATATGCATATATTTTTGTTACTTACAAAAATAAAAAAAAAAAAACAAAGGATATATATATATATATATATATATATATATATATATATATATCATATATATATCAAGTATATGTATATTTTTGTTCTATTTTTAGATTGATTTATTTTTATTTTCTTTTAAAAAGAAAAGAAAAAGTAAAAGATGAACTAACATTATTTATATATGATATAAATAGAAAATAGATATATATATATATATATATATATATATATATATATATAAATACAACTAATACAAATATATATATATATATATATATATATATATATAGTTTAAATATAATTATGATTTTTGGATATCCGTTCATGACATTGGGCTTGTTCTTGCAAGCACAAAGAAGACCAAAAATATTGAACACTAAATATGAATGTCAGTGAAATAAATCATATTTTTTTTATGAGAAACTCCCTGTAAACACTATGAGACTATGAATAAAAATGATAAAATGGCACCGTAGATCAAAAACACTAAAAAAATGATTAAAGCATATGTTAATTAATGAAAACTGAATATACTAATAAAGCATGGAATTTGATACTTCGACACAATCTATGAGTACCGAATATGGTAATGGATTTATCGACAAAAACACCTACATAGGTATGAAAACACAAGTGGAGGAAATGAAACTTCTACCATATACAAGTCATTCGAGTGGTGATATCTTTACATGAAAAATCACCATAATAACGAAGAAATGATATAAAAGACAAATCATTTTAAGAACAAAAGATCAATAATAAGGGTGTGGGTTGTTCCCCTGGGCATGCCATGATGTGAGCTATGGAAATTACACTAATAACAAGAAAGTAAAGTAACTAACTAGATACCTTCTCCTTTTGTGATTCCTTCGCAAACCTCGAATGAGCGATAAAATATGGACGAGCCCGAATCGCTTGATATGTAGGTTCTTCCTTGAACTGGAGCAAGACCTTCACTACAAAAAGATCGACTCAAAATTTTTGTCAAGGATGTGGAGATAATTGATTTGGGATGACCAAAGTGGGGTTATTTAGACATTAGAGGCGAGGTGGAGGGGATGCTCAGGTGCGAAAGAATGCAAGAGCTATGCCAAGATTCTCGCTGATTTTTGTGTTTTTAGAGAGGTGGGTAATGCTCTATTTTATCTTGGGAATTGGGTTAAGTTATAGGCTTTTAAGTAATCACAATTTTGAAAATGTGGGCATGATTAGGTGAGTGGGGGCCATAAAGAGTGGGTGAGGATTAAACTTGTATTTTTTAATTCAAAAGTGGAGAAATACGGAGAATGATGACATGTGAGGAGGATTAGGTTAGTTTAAGGATTGAAAAGGATAATTAATCAATTAAAATTGATTAATTTGATGTGGATTTTTGTGGAAAATGGAATGGGGAATTTAATTTATTTAGGAGGGGTGTGAAATTGGGGTGTCTACATATAATATAGATGTAATGCCACATAAAATGAAAATACAATGAGAAATTTCATTTGATAAATGTATTGATGGATGGTTTTTAAATGACATGTTGGTGGAAACAAGGAAAGAATTTAATATTATTATTATCAATGCTTAGAACAAGATAGGGTACCTCGTACTTCATCCATCTTTACATTCTTGTTCGTGGTAAGCAAGACTCAAGCATTGCACATCAACGTTCTTAAGAATGTCATAATTAGTATTATGGGTGTAATAGTTAAAGGAGAGTTTGATGTTATATAATTAGATAAGGAATACAATTTCCCAACACTCCTAGGTAGGCCTCGGTGCGATATGAATAATTTAGAATTTTGTTTCATGAAGTGCTATATTATTTTTTAGATTGACTCCCAACACATGGTCATTATAATGGACAACAACCAAGAGTTAGTATACATTAAAAATATCGAAGAGAGGGAGGATTTGAACAATATATACAATATCAAGGTAAATGTTTTAGGCATTTGACCCAACCCAAAAAGGAATATTATAGTGGGATGATGATAATTTGGTCTGCATACACGATAAGTGTAGTTGGTGAGAATTGGGCACATACATCTTATGAATTGATTGTGTGAGATTGTGGTAGTGTAGATCAAAACAAAAGACAAATACTCAACAAAACCAAAAACATAATAATGTATATAAAGAACCTTGGGAAAGAGAATATGATCACCATAACACAATACTAAGGTAGGGGAAATAAAAAATATTATCTTCAAGAGATGAAGGAATATATTCATTTAGAAATGGTAAACACCCACTGATTCATAAACTACTTAGTTCTAATAATAAATGATCACTATGCTCGTGAAAAATGAATGAAATATGTGAGTTCTTTGTTAACCAAGTTAATGTGCAATAACAACACACAATTGTACTAAAAATTGAAAAGAGAGACACAAAAGGAGACAAGATTTATCCTAGAGAAACCCAATGTGGGAAAAAATCCAGTGGGTGAGCAAATTTTCTCCCCTTCACTATGTAATTCTCCAATAATACAACTTACTGCCAATAATTGGCCTTCAAGAAGGATTAACACTCCCTCTAATTGTATCTACTTGCTCACAATTTCTCAACAAATGAAGAACTCTGCTCAAATGAACAAACAAGAAAGAATTCAACTTCTCCAACTTTTCTCACAATAGAATTCACCCAAAATCACTTGCTGGAATGCTTCTAAAAGATTGTATTTATAGTTTCTCATCTTGGATGCGTGGAGAGGTGAAACAAATTGATTGGGAAGCTCAAACATTTGTAACTATTGAGTTCCCAAATTCTAGAACCATATCTCACATGACCACCACTTGTGTAAACCGGAAATTACATAACCCGGGGTGATTACATGACCGAAAATTGAAAAATCCCTAAAACAAAACATCAAGGGCCAAAAACATCATTAGAGGTGTCTGTATCACCCCCAACCTAACTGGACCATCTTATGAAGACATAATAAGATGAGAACCTATAAAACAAGTATCAAATATAGAGAATACATAGAATTAGGGTTTTCTTGATCCATTTTTGGATCACTTACATGATGGTGTACATCATATGTGGAACTTTAATGCATTGGTGGGTTACCAACTATCTATTTCTAGAGTCATTGATTCAAATTCAAGAGACCATATGTATTATATTTGAGAAAAGTAGCCACATGTGTGGGTTACCTAGCTATAATGGAGTCACTAGACTTTAGGAACACTTGGAAAGATGTGAAATAGCTTATATAGAGGGAAATTTGTCTCTAAAACCTTCCTTATGGATGAATTTTTGAAATCCTACACACTACATGTTTGGGAAGGTACTTGTTAGGTTGATGTGAAGCATGAAGGGAAACAACTAGATTGGAATAATTGAAAGGTGCCTTTGTATATACCTTCATTTTCACATCTCAAACACCCAATCTACATCAATATCTATATTGGATTCAACATACAATATTTAGGATGATGGTGTTTGAGAGAAACACATTCTTGAATTTCTCAAAGAAAAAGTTATGGCTTTACCCAATACATTTGAAAATCGCAACATAAACAATGATTCTAGTGAGGAAGATGAAGTAATATGGAAGGAGTAAAATTAAAAATTAAGGGTAATATAAAAATGGTGTGTCGATAGAAGAAGAGACTAGAAATAATTACCTCCACATAGAGACCTTATTCTTCTTATGTGAAATAATTGATACAAAGGAATTAAGAAACGAATCTTAGAATGATATGCTCAATTCAATAAAAATAAATATTGACATGGAAGAGAATCCAAAGATCACATCGATTAGTGACTACTACTCATTAAAATAGATAGAAAAGTTTACGTAACTATTATATGACTACCAAGACCTCTTTCCATATAACTACAAGGAAAATAAAGGCACACATACTTCTTTATTGAAAATTCATATCAATTTTGTAGATATCACTGAGTTAGTGTGTAAAATACCATACATAGTGAATCTAAACCTCTGCATAAAATAAAAGGATTGGATTGAAAATATGTTGTCCATAAGAGTGATAGTACGCATTGAAGTGTTTAAATGGTTAGGGCCTACGGTGGTAAATATAAATAAGGATGGGTGCATTAGAATCTATGTGGACTATCTACAACTCAACAAAGTGCGTGTTGTCGATCCTTTTCTAATGCCTTTCATATAATATATTTTGGAAGGTGTTGAGGGTATCAAATATACATGTTCATGGATGAGTTATTCAGATATAAACAAGTTCAAATAAATAAACAAGATCATCACATGCTAAATTTTGTGATAGAATTGGGATCCTTTGCTTACATGGTTATGCTCTTCTGGGATAAAGAATGTTCCTAAAATATTCTCATGCATCATGGTTACATCTTTAAAGGATTAATCTTTAGGTGATTGAGGTATATTTGGATGAACAGTTGTTTATGGGCTCATAAAAACAATTGTGTTCATGTTTGTGTTTGATGTTTGGAAATTTTTGATAGCTAAAAATATCCCTAAATCTAAATAAGTGCATCTTTGTGAATCATTTTGGAACATTTCTTCAACATATAATTTGTAAACATGGAATTCTAGATGATTAATAAAATATTGATGTTATTTCCACTTGAAGTTCCATAAAAAATGGATGTGCACGCATTCCTCGACATTGGGCTACTATAGGAAGTTCATATAGGGTATGCCAAGATGATCTTATGTATAAATTTTTCATTGAAAGAAAGGAGAGTTTAAATTGATTTTAAAAAATAGAAATATTTTGAATAAATCAAGGATAAATTATAGAGTGTGCCAATCATAAAACTCCCTACTTGATGATATATTTTCATGCACACATTAATGCATATAGAACAATAATCGTTGGTTATACATGGGTGAATATTTCATTAGATCACACTCTTCTAATAATTACAATCCTCCATGATGTTAAAGTGAAATAAGAATAACAATAAACTAGATTACCTCCTACACATTAACAATGGTGAAGAGGTGCAAGATGTCGAGGAAGGAATATAAGATGTACAATTTTTTATGATTAAGATCACACCGGATGAAGTAAATGATATACTAATTTTCCTACTATTTATACTTTCCCTAAGCATTAGGATGCTCAACCAAAGAAGCTACTAGCTATAAAAGTAACACCATTTCACATCCTTAGTGTGGTTTTGTATAAAATGGGATAAGATGAAGTGTTGCATAGGTTTTTAATAGAACAAAAATAATAGGAAATTATTATAAAAGTGCATGATGGCAATACATGTAGTCACTATGAAAATAAAAATCAGATGGAAGACTATTATGGTAGAATATCTTCCAAGATATCAACAAATATGTTTAGAAATGTGACCATTTCCAATGAGTAGGAAGCCCATTGGTAGAGAAAAATTCCTTTACACCCACTAATTCTCAGCAAAAACCATTTGAAAAATGTTTCACTAAAATTTTCATCCATATAACACTAATTACGCAAAGGACAAATGCAAGGTATATCATTACGACCGCTACCGATTACCACACCCATTAATCAAAGGACACACCTAAGTTTTACAAGTGAGAGAAGAACTCATTTCTTTAATGAAACCATGTGCATCCTCTCATTATTTAAGATTTTCTCCACAAGACTACTCGTTACCATCCTTAAGAAAATATAATAGTGAGGTAATTCAACAAGATTTTGAGTAATAAACTCACTAAGATATCAAATATTGGAAGGAAGGATTCATATGATAAATTATTAACCATTCTATGAGCCTATAAAAACCTATAAGCTCTTAAATAAAGAAACTCCATTTTAGTTGGGTTTTCAAGCGAAAGTAGCATTACCAATGGAGTTGATGGTCTTCTCATTAAGGATAAATCATAGGAAAAAATAGATGATATGGATTTCATAACAAATCATCTCACAAATTTTCTAACACTATATTAAAATTACATTCTCACGCATTAGATTCAAAGCGTAGAAAAGGTGTGACATAAAGCATGACACGACCATCACATAAAATTATTTTTTACTAAGGGTGATTTGGTTCTTCTATATGATTCAATTTTTTTGTGTCATCCAAAAAACTTAAAGACACATTTGCTAGGACCAAAATACATGACATATTTCCCATAGGGGCATGTAAATTTAATAACCTTTATGGGCATTTTCTAATATGTCACTTCAATGATAGTACGTTGAAACCCTACCACCCTTGAAGGCCCTCTTTATAATTAATAAGAAATATTCCACTAGTTAGGTTAAGGAATTTTTAATTCATTTTAGTAGTATTTGATTTCATGTATTCTATGTGTTTGTAATAAGCACACATGTTTCATGCAATATAACCCTTTCTTGATACAATTAATGTTTTACAATGTTTTTCTTGCAAGGTAATATGTATTCTCTTAAATAGAAATTATTTTACATCTCTATAAAAATAATTAAAAAGGTAACCTTTGATAATTTATGTATTAAAGACTACATCAATATTAGTATGAGATAGTAAAATATAATTTTTATCTAGGAATGAAATAATAGTGAGCTACACGCACAAGGAAGAGACATCTCACAAAAATACAATTTTGTTAAGTGTGACATGTAGATGAAAGTAATGAAGGAAAAAATAAGGGATGGTTGGAGCACATGAAATATGAAGTGCAAGGGGAAAAGGTATGCAAGGAAGCTATGGGTCAAGAAGGAACATGCAAGGAAAAAAATTACTAAATGCACTGTGGATGTGATGTGTCATGGGAATGTATCCAATGATAATTTTTAAGTACAAAAAAACACTTCAAGAATCCACAAAAATATAGCACATAGATTCATTTAGATGAATTTATCACCCACTTAAGTTTGAAATCAAAAATATGACAAGAACCGGAGATTGGGTTATAACTAACAACCAATTCGAAATAAATGAAGAGGGTGGCAAGTTGAAAGCTCACCAATGTGGGATAAATAAATGTGATAAAACATACCAATGTTTTAGGGGTATAAATTGAGTAGCGGAATCCACTTGCAACATTATATTTATGTGAATTTGAGTTATAGCCAAAAACATTCTAATGAAGCATGCAAAGAAGGTTTTTAGAGAAAATAAAACACAATTGCTATCATTATTCAAGAATTTGAGATCTTGTAGATGAAGAAATAGGTTTAAGGAACAAAAGAAATAGGGAGAATATAAAAGTTTATAGTTTACATCATCACTTCCTTACACACTGACTTACATTAATGTGGGGGTTGAGATTATTTGTCAAGATGAGGTATTTCAAGAGCCTTAATCATTCAAGAGTTAACCAAAGAGGGTTTAGAACCAAGTGACATATAAAAATAAATAGTGGAGAGCGTGCGTGATAATGGTGTGTCAATTTTGGAAGACACAAAAGTGGAAAGAATCTTATAATAAGAACTCGATAGTGAAAAATCAAGTGGTGAACAATCATGCCCCATCACCTTTGCAAGAAACGGTGAATATGCATCCATGTACCATGATTTAAGTATGAGGGAGAAGGGAAAGGCCAATACTATCATACATATATCCAATATGTTTTATAAGATGCAATACTTGGACTCAATACTATGAAGTGATTATTGGAAGTCTATGGTAACCTACAAAATTACAGACTTCAACCATCATATGCAAATCCTAGAGGAAATCATCATTTAAGGTTCATTCTGTAAAAAGTAGATTAGAAGACCCTAGAGGGAATAATTATTTGGTATGATAGTTTCAAGTGAGAATTGGAAAATTTCAAGTTATTATGACTTTATAATTTTCTCTTATTTGGGAATCTCATGGAGTTGCTAAAAAAATTTTATCTCGCGCATCCACGAAGATTACTTATAATTTTTGAGATGAAGGATAAGGCTCAAAACCTCTTACATCAGTGAAGGAAACTATATAGTATGTATTGATAATAACTTAGACTTTAATTTCCTAACAAGAAGGAAATAGAGGAGTCATAGCAAAAATTGAAATATAGACAAGGAGGGTGCACTTTCCTTACCACCAATATTTTTATGTGTAAATAAGAGTTACCACTTTCTTGGTTAGTTTTAATTTGGAGAGATCTAAGTGATGGGTGGAATTCAATAAGAAATTATTCCATATAGTGCATAAGATGGAAAAGGGATGCAATCCAAACTCAATCAATACATTACTAAGTGTATGGAGGAGATGCATAATTTGTGCGTGTAGTAGGATCCATGTAAACTTGGGTTGTTATTCTAATTCTTCATGTCTCCAATGAAATCAACTCGCTAAAGGGTGATGGGGAAGTAACATGGAAATTCCCCATGGATGACAAGTTCTTAAAAATACATTACAAAGAATACATCTACCTACTAATAATAATAAAAATGAAATACAAAACTAGGTTAAACAATTGGTTAAAATACTTAAAATTGTCATTTAAGGGTGAATGGCATATACAAAGGATCCTTCCAAACTCATTGAAACAATATGCTTAGTTTTATGTTATGCAACACTACTCTCCTAGTGTGTATTACATTAACCAACAAGAGTATGTCATCATAGGAAAATATCCCATTTGAGTTTATGATGGAGTATTTTGTGACATGCATAGATGTAGACACCTACAAATAATACATAAAAAGTATGTATATCCAGAGAAGAGAAAATACACATAGAAATAGGAGTTTGAACTTTATGGTATCACCTTGTAACATACAATAATGTTAAAAATAAAGCTTGTTAGATCTACTATTATCTAAAGGCCAAAAGGAAGGTTGATGCCAAATATCGGTGTGTTGAGGAAGAGGATGAAAATTTATATGTCTTAACCAAGAGGGGTTCATTCAAGAAAAAGGAAAATAATCACAAGACCTTGGATGTTCCACTTATATTACCCGAGTATGCCACCATATGAGAAGAAGATGAATAAAATGAAACATTGGATGGGATATCTCTTGAGATTTGGTGGAGGAATATGTATAAGACAAGTGAACACATTAAATCCTTAATGTATGTTGATACACATATATATGAAAAACAAGAAATATTTGAGCACAGGTATTTATCCAATGACAAGCACAAGCCTTATTATGTCTCAGTATGTAAACCTGTATAACCCATGCAAAGCAAAGAAACAAGGACAAATGAATAATCTAGGCAAATGATGTGTGAGAAAGAAAATGGTGGAGAGGAAGAGTGACTATTTAGAACCCCATCAAGGGTATCCACCTCACCAACAAGTATTTTATACATTGGGGATGAGAAAAGACAAGGTGCACAATATTATAGTGCAAAACATATCTCACCTCCAAAGGGTCCCTCAATATCATCAATGTGGAAGGAGAGAAGAGTGAAGTGAGACTTGAGGAGAGTGCTCAAGAAAAGGGAAAAGGAAAAGAGAAGGAATTTGAGATGAAGGAGGATAAGTCATACAAAACAAATGATATAATGCAAAATCTCTATACTTGATTCCGTAAAGGGAATAAACACTGAGTTTTTATTTTGGGGAATATGGAGCCTAAAAGGGAAACATAAAATAAAATAAGGTTAGTTTCTTTTATCATGGATGTGCACAAATGAGATCCAATTTGAGATCCCATCAATAAACATACAAAAAAACTATAAAGGTTACAAAGGGATGTCAATTTTATTTTTAGATAGATACCTATTGTCATGCAAATGTGCAACATGAAAATTTCTTATTTTTGAGCATGAAAACCGACCCCGGTGTCAAATATTTTGTGTATTAAAACCCCTAAGCAATTCCCTAGGTCATTCCATCCCATGTGCAGGAATATCCCCATCCATTAAGTATCCATGTCTATTGTCCCACCCTTTCTCATGTATCGAAGAAATGAAAATGAGCTCACAAGTTCTAATTGAGGCAGTGTCTTTCAAGGTTGATCTTTCGACAGGATTAGGAAGGGCTATTTGTGGCCTTTCTAAGGCCGATGAATATTCCTCAGAGTGGATTGGGAATCATAAATTCATTAGGGATGTGTATTAATGATCCAAAATCATTGTGTAATTGATTAAGGAATATTTTGGAAAGATCTAGAGGATTAGGAGCAAGTTCAGAAAAAGTAGGTTTTTGAGTCCAAAAGAGATTACACTATAAAAAAGCACCTGAGCTTCGGGAGATGATTCCGAGAGATTCAGAATGAGTTAGAGGTAAAAATAATATCAATGGAAATCTGATTCAATGCTCTACATGGTGGACATGTCAACGTTTTCACAACACACATGCATTTCATTTCACAATTCATTATTCACAGGCATAACTAGCGGTCCCGATAAAAAAGGAAAATTTTGAGAAGGTTTAAAGCTGAATCAAACATTTATACCCATCCCAAAATTCTCAAATTTCTATTTTCAATCAAAATTATATAAATAAGTTCTGAAAATTCATCCGAGAGCTTTGGTAATGTCATTTCAAGCTCCTCTCCAAGGTATAAGCTCCGTCCTTAGCCAAAATTTTAGTACCACATGGAAGCATGAGGCTGAGGTGTACTTTTAGTGTCCCTTTGTCACTTTCCAAGGGGACAATGGGGACAAAAAAGTGCACCATGCACCTTAGGCCTCATGGACACCTCATATGACCTTGGGAAGCTCTGATAGGATTTTTGGAATTTTCCTAGCCCCCCGCTCCATGCCACACATGCTTGACACTTGTCATCACTAGTATAAGGTGAAATTTTGATGTATATTTTTCCCTTTTCAATGGGACAAGGGGGAAAATAAATTTTCCCTTCCCCTTGCTTCCACATGGTTTTTCATATCATCTAGTCTCATCCCCCTAGAGGAGAAGGCAATCAAAACATATACATGATCTTTAGAAGATGATTCCAGGAGCTCCATAAAGAGTTATGAGGAGAAAAAGCAATAACTGGAAATATAATAAGATCCTATACAAGATGGAACATTCATATTTTTCACAAGCCCTTGGCGCTTCTCAAGGGAACTCATTTTTGCGGGCACACTCGGGGATTCAAAGGAAGAAGTTAATTTTGAATGGTTTACGGGTAGAACTAGAAATTGAGACCTATTGAATTCTTCTCCAAATGATTTTTCAGTAAAATCATATAAATAAGTTCCCAAAAAGACCTTCGGAGCTTTGGAAACTTCATTTTCAAGCTCTCTCTCAAGAACGTTCTCATGGTTAGAAGATTTGTTTCACCGCCACTTCTCACTATGACACTAATGTACACTTTTGGTGTCCCTTTGTCCATATCCAAGGATACATGGGGGAAAATAAATTACACCCCCACCTTGGAGCTCCTAGACCCACCACATGACCGTAAGGGGTCTTCTTAGGCACTTTTTGCTCATTTTCTAGCCCTTTACTCAAAATTTCTCACTTGTGCATGTGTACCATGTGTCACCATAGGGATAAGGCACAATTTTGGTTTCCCCAATCCATTCCAAAGGGGAAAAGGGGGAATAAAATATTTCCCCCTTCCTCTCTCTCTCTCATGCCTATAAAACCCAACACTTAGCCATTTTCTTCATTCCCCCACATTGCTCCATTTGCATCCTGGAACTTTGGCAAAAATTTTCCAAGAATTCATCCACCCTCATTTCTCACTTGAATTCATTCCTACATTTTCCCATGATAATGGAGAGAAAAATTTCATAAAAATGCAAATTTTAGAGACTCGAACACATTTTTTCTATAGTGACTCAGTAGCCCCGTGAAGGAAAATTTCTCATATCTTGTAAACTGGTGCACAAATCAAGGTAGAGTATTTTTCATTCTTCTCCATTTCCAAATTACTTCAAGAGGAAATTTTCAGCATATTAAATGATGCCCTAGATTTTTAATGGTGGAAAAATCTCATTTTGTGCCTTAGTTTTAGTTTCTTCAATTTAACACTATTTCGGCGGACGAATCAAGTTGAAAATGTGAATACAAAGTCTAGAAGAAAACCTATTATGGTGAAACCAATTTCATTTTGAAAAAAGGTGGGAAATAACATTTTCCAAAAATATCAAGGACCTTAGAAATGGCTTCCATGACACAACATCAAAAGGGCGGTGATGTATCTCATCATTTCCTAGGGTTCTAGTGGGCGAAATCACGTGAAAATTTGAACAAAGCTTCAAAATGAATAATGTAAACTTCTGCAAGTGGTTTCCTTTGAATTTGACACTATGAAGACTACTTTATATTTTAGTAATTCTCTATGGGAGCACCTACTATAAATAGTAAGTCTGAGAAAAATGTGGATTCACACTTTGTACTTCATTCCCTCATAATCAAGACACTTAAAACTGACAAAATTTACAAAAATGGTAAATAATTGGTTAAATGGGGCCATAATGGTGGATATTATAAAAATAGTAAGTGGGTAAAATTAGCAAAGAGTGGTCACATCTCATTCCTTTGGTCATCCAACAATGGTCTTGGAATTCATAGAAGTCTCCCATTTAAATTTCAAGAAAATTCTCACACTTCCCAATGCGGTGAGCACAAAATGCCAAAATTGGAAAATGTCAATATTGATCCCAAAGATTTCAATTCATTTCACATACAAAGTGCATGGAAATAATGTTGATGACATTTATTTTGTCCCTTTCTCCTTTCCGAAATCAAGACTCAGGAGGATTTTGTCTCATGTTTCTCTTATCGTCAGTGTTTCCACGGTGGCGTAATCAAGATCATGGTGAGTGAACAAGGTACATTTAATTTCTCTCATGTGAAGGGGAGTCATCTTCCGATAATTTTGGTGGTCTTCTTCTCAAGTTTTCATCATCCCTCTTCTCGGTGTATCCAGGAATTGTGTGGAAGTGCATCATTTCAAAGATTTTTAAAAGGGGAAAAATGTTTAAAGGTGTTCAAGAGGAGAAACCCTCATCAGTTTGGAGGATCATTCATGGTCGATTTGTCATCTTAAAACATCCTTAAGGTGGTAGAATCATAATGGTTTCATTGTGCAAGAATTATTTTTCAAGTCTTCATTCATATGCATGATTGGTCAAAAAGGAGTGGTAAATTTTCATGGTTTGTTCAAGAGGAGTTTTCTCATGGTGTAAAAGAGTTCAAAGGTCTTAGTTCATATTTTCATTGGATCATTTCACTAGTCCATCAATGGATCTAATCTTCATCGAAGGTGGACACATATTCATTCGTGCTTGTGGATTCTCATCCCCTCCTTCCTTCTCTCTTCCTCCCTCTTCCTTCTCTCCCCTTTCTAATTATTCATTGAGATTAATCATTGTATTTTGTCTTATTACTTAAGTGACATATTTTAAAATTGTAAAAGTATTTTCTCAAAATTATTAGAGAAATACTTAATTTGTTTTTTCTAATGGAAAATGAAAGGTCACAAGTGGAATATGGAACATAAAGATTCATATGGAGGGAGGTGAGAGGTTAATTCTCATTTCTATAAATTGTGATGGCATCTCCATTCCAAGGGATCCTGAAATTTTTTTCTTTGTAGCAATAGTGGATTGTGATATGTTGTTGAGATTTGTATCACCAATGCACATGAAATAAAAGCTACATTTATTTCATTTTCCTTTTCTTGTATTCCTCTACTTCTCTCTTATGCACTTTTTAAGCATAGTGATCCCCAAAGATCTTTTTATCTTTGATGGATCACTTGGTGTTTGAGGTTTTTTCCATCTCACTAAATAGCTTCATTGTTTCTTTCTTCTATATTGAATGTTAAACTACTTTGGTTCTGGGTGTGTCCTTTGTAATTTACCTACTCATGGTAGTAACCTTCTTCTTTCCTAATTTTTCCTCCCTCACTCATCACTATGATTTCCTCCCTTGTACCCCATACAAGAACTTTGCCATAGGTTTAGTGGAGTGTCCTTGTGTGATCACTGACCTATTTGGCTAACACACAACATTTAGTTTAGGATTATATTAGTCAAATTCAATAATGGAATTTTTACCATTCAATTTATAGGGCATAGCCCTATGAACATTTATGGAGACACCTAATTTTCCCAATTGAAAATTTTCTCACCAAAATTTCTTGGTGACTCCACTGGGGAGATATTTTCCCAAGTGCACCCAAAAATATCTTTGCCCAAAAATACAAAAAAGTAATAGAAAAATAATAATAATCAAATTTAAAGAAAAATTATTTTTTAAAGGTGACTTTGTCAAAGGAATGAATAAATGTCACATTCATTTCCCGCAACACAATGAAGAAATTTCTAGACTAGAATAAAGTATGAATGAGTGACAACAAAGAAGAAGAAGAAGATGGTTTCGATAAATGTACAGATGTTGATCAACCATGGCCCTAAAGCTAGTTCTCGCAGAGAGGAGAATTCAAGAATAGAAGAAGGGTCCCTTGCTTCAAACAAAGGCATGTATCCAAAAATTAAGGAATGTCTGTCTAAAACAAAAAAATTTACTATTTGTGAAGAAATTTTCATTAGGTCAAGGTGGTTAGAATTCAAGAAGAGTACTACTAAAGGAAATAAAATTAGAATCACTACTGAAAATGATCGAGAATCCAAGAGAGGGATGAAAAGATCCACAGAAGCAAAATATGTTGTATGAATTCCATAAAGACAAAGAATCTTTGCTGAAGCTAACAATTTCAATCTCACTCACTAAATGAGAAGCCTGAGCCATTCATTTCCTCACTCTCCCTTGGGATGATTTCCTTGCATATAGAAATGATGAAATGACAACCTTGAAGATTGAGTATGTGTAAAGAATCATGAGCATTGTACAAGGAGATTCCAATCCCCAAATCTTCCTTGAAATTTTGAAATATGTTGAAGCCTTAGAAGAAATGTACAAACAACTTGAAACACTCCATAGTAGAGAAAAATTAGAGGAAATTTTCCTATGGAGGAAGACCTTGATGATTGTATGTACTTGTGATGTGTTCATCACTGGAAGATTCTTAGATGCTTCTGAGGAATGTCTTATCCTTGAACCTTATAATGAAAATCAAATCAGTCCTATGGAAGATGGTGAAGGACATGATGGTACAAAATACACTGAAGGAAAGTTTTGCAACTTCACATAACTCACTCACTGATTGAGAACATTTTCCTTCATATCCCTCCCTCTATATGACTTTATTAGATACGGTGATGAAGAAATGACATTTTGAAAAGAGAATATGTGCAAAGGATTATGAGCATAATAGAAGGAAATTTTGACCCCAAATCCTATCATGAAATTTAGAGGTATGCCTGGATTTACAAAGAATTTATGAACACCTTGAAGCACTTCGCATTGTTAAGGGTGAATAAAATCAAGAAGATCCTGAAGACTATCCATACTACAAGGTGTTCATCGCTGGAAGATTCTTGTACACTTCTTAAGAAATATATTATCCTTGATCCTTTTGATGGAAACCAAGGCAAAACCTTGAAGGATGATCAAGAAGACATGATGATTGAATCTCCATTCATACACTCTTTTTGGCTCGAGGCACAACCCATCGACAAAGCAATGAATTCAAGTGAGGATGATTCTTATTGCACAATTGAAGATCCAATGCTTTCCAAAGACTCCACCAATAATGAAGAAGTACAATAAACTTGTCTCGCATTCCAAAATCAAGATGTCGAGTTTGAAGTAATCATGGATAACTCCCTTTCAAATTATTTTTCTTTTGATTGATGATGGAATGGAGATAGTTAAAGAAACAAATTCTCTTCCTAATTCAATCATGGAAAAAAAAAAATGGAAGAGTCCAATTCCTTTTTAAAGCCTAAGGAGAATAAACAATTAAAACATAAGATATTTTCAAAGAGTGACTCCACCATTATCACCTAAGGAGCATAATGTTTGATCATCATGAAATATTTAATTTTCCATATGATCAAGAAGATGCAATAATGGACGATTAAGATAGAGTTGAAAATTATTCCCATGTTGTTTCCCCAATAGGGTTCTTGAATTATCATAAAGAGGAGGATGAAATGGATTTAAAGCTCGAAGGAGTGTGATTCCCACAAAGCATGGATCTATTCTCCTTGTCAGAAAATGTTGAAAACCAAGTATGCCCATTCTTGTAAGAAGGTGAGACTTGGATGATAGAAAATTCACAAGAGGAGGTGAACGAGGATTTTTTGAATGAATTTTGGACATGTTTGGTTCATATTTTCAACCTTATCCTTGTTGGGTTTACCCCATATTTGGGAAAGAGCATAAGATCAAAATAATTCATTCAAAATTTCATATAATTTATGTGTTACATATGTATAGGAGACTATTTATAACTCCTATAACAACTCCATAAATATATCACCCTCAATATAGATGGGTTATTCAACAACCTTTATTCTTTCCCCTATAATATCTATTGCTTATTTCTATTCCCACGTACAATCTAATTCACATACAAGTATACTCACAATATTATAATATTAAGTTGTTTCTCAACAACTTAATATTAACTTACATAACACTATATTATAACACACTAAAAAATGCACCCATGTTAGGACTAATTCCTAACATCCCCCCCTTAGTGCTAACATGGCGTGAGGAACCTTGTTCATTCCATCCATTGTTTATTTCATACTTGCCCCACCTTAAGGTAAATAACTCTTTGTCGATGACAAACGAAAATATATCCAATTACAACTTAGTCCTCTTTATGATTTTTCAAAACTTAATTCTATTTCTTCCCCTTTTCAAAAAATTATCAATACAAATGTAGATCAAGAATTTCGCGCTTGTTACCTGTCCAAGTTAATGCACCAAACTAAACACAAAAACCCTGAAAAACTCCAATAAAATCGATACCTGATGGATAAGATCCGAAGATGTAGACAAATGAGGAAGCCGATGTAGATAAGACGGGCGCACACGAGCAACTCGCACAATAGATCCGTGTATCCTGCAAAACACCGATGCTTGACAGAAAAAGACCACGTTAAAAGATATTTAGGTGGACTGCCCGAGAAGCGGGTCCGGGAAGCGATAAGCTTCCTCGGCGGATGTCAGTCCACGTTTTCAATTAAGAAAAGAAGCATACATGATAAAAGATGTAAGTAAAAAGCTAGATCTTCTGATTGCAGTAATAAGACAGAATCTAAACAGCAGACAGAAAGCACAGAAAACAGGGAACTAAGAAATAATGCTGAATTTGTGTTACCTGTGTCCTTTTACCTGTCTGCAGGGAAATCGGCGTCGACTGGGTAGAATCGGCGTCGACTGATGTGGTCGGCGTCGATTGAGACTAATCGGCGTCGACTGGGTGAGATCGGCGTCGACTAAAGGCAGATCGATCAATCAGGGACTGTGCGATAAGATTCGGGAATTAGAAGATGAATGTGGTCTGCTGGATGTGCCGAAGTTGGCGAGACACTGGAACAGAGTCACCAGATGATAGATGGTGGTGTGCGATGCTGATGTGACAGGGACAGAGTAACGGTGCTCCTCTCAGGGATTGATTCGGACAGGATCTGCCCTAATTTGATACAATTGATGCTAAGAAGATCTCTCTTTCTCACAACCTGTATCTCTCTCGCTCTCTGTTCGTGCGTAAGTGCTTCCTTTTTTCGCCTGTTCGCTTTTCGCTCGTTCGTGGTCTCTTTTTCGGTCCCTAGAACTGAGTTCTGGACTCGCTTTTATAATCGGCGCCGCTCCTAGAAAATCGGCGCCGACCATATGGGTCGGCGCCGATCGCGGAATAGACTTCCGAGATGGCCAAAATGAGCGATTTCAAGAAAGATAAGATTTATCCCGAATACGGGAAATATCCCGCTTAGGGAAGAGGAAAAATAGATGTGGTACATAGATAGAATAAATTTGGGGTAGATAAGTGATTAAGATGCATGGGAAGAAGCGTAATCAAATATTTAATATTTAATCACTCATGGGTAAGATGTGATGGGGTGAATTAAATTTGGAATAAGTGATTAAATCACAAATTGGATAATATCCCAAGGGGATAGTTGGTGACGTAAAATGTGCCCCAGGTTACCTAAGCAAGTAAATGGATGAGAGGGACACTAAATTGAGTAACCAATTTTAAGTGTCTACATTTTGCCCCTTTTTGTCAAGTAACTTGCGATAAGCAAGGTTATGAGACAAAAACAAAGGGATGGAAGAAGGGAAGAATTTGTGATGATGTGATCCCCCTCAAACTAGGGATGGGATGGATGATAGAACAGACGATCCCAAGTTTGAAAAAGGTAGATGAAAAATGCAAGGTGCCCCAGTCGGATGCCTGGAGTAGATCTGATCATTGATGACGCATAAAAATAAATAAAAGGCAGCAACCTAAGGAACTCACATTGGTAGGGCAAACTAGCCGGTCTCCTCATGAGACGACGTTAGTGCCTACAGACCCATGAGGGTAAGGAGAACTGCAAAATAGTCAGCATCTAAAGAGAGACACATTGGTAGGGACAACTAGACGGTCTGCAAAGCAGACGACGTTAGTGCCTACAGACCCGTTTAACTCTAAGCTGCCAGAAAGTACGAGTGTCCCACGCAAAGGGAACAAACCCGAAATAGACAAGGATATCTAAAAAAAATGTGCCAAAAGGCAAAATTCAGCACACAACAATGATCAGATAGATAAGTAAGCCAAGCATCAACACTATGGCAAACAGATATAGAAAATCGGCGGCGACCAAACTAATCGGCGATGACTAGAACAAACGGCGTTGACCCAAAAAATCGGCGCCGACCAATCCAGGCACATATAAATATGCGAACGGAAAACGTAAACGATTTATTTTCAACGTGACGATTGATTCAGAGAGAGACAGATTTGTGATTTGAGCATCATGGAAGCCTCTGGGAGCGGTCAGAAGCGCAGGAGGACACGACCTGGGGTAAGTGGTCATTCTTGAACCCACTTTTCTTAATTTATTTTTTTGTTTGATTTTTTCTTGCATGGGAGGCCGGGGTCCGGTTTATGTCCGGCCAGGCAGTCGGCGCCGATTGGTTTAATCGGCGTCGATTAGTTTTGGATCGGCGTCGATTGGTATTAATCGGCGCCGACTAAAATGAACGACGCCGATTTTACCAAATCGACGCCGATTGAAAGATATTCATTTTTTTTTATGGTTTTGGAAGATGTGATTTGGGGAAATAAGAGACTAATTATGTTTTTGATGTCGTGGATGCAGGCACGAGAGGTACTACATATGAGGGATGCCATCCCTGAGCTATTGGAGATGATTCTTCCTGATGTGACAGATGCAGACTGGCAGCATTTAGAGCTAGCCGGGCTCGGGGGTTTCCGATATTATAGACGAGTGCCACGAGATGTGGAGCTCATGCGGGCATTAGTGCGACGGTGGGACAGCCACACGTGCACTTTTTGGTTCAGGACGGGTGAGATGACTATCACCCATGAGGATATATTCAGGATCCTGAGATTGCCGATCACTGGGGACCCGATTGAGATCACACCGGAGAGCAGCAGCAGAGGGCTCGGGTGCGATTATACAGAGGTAGGGCAGACGATTCTGAGATAGTATCTGGGGCAGTGAGGATAGCCTCACAAGACAAAGCAGTGATAGCCCCGGAGCAAAGCGGATAGCCTTGATTCAGATGGCGATATCCTATTTTGCCCTGCCAGACTCAGGAGGTGGGAGATTCCCATTGTTACTATTAGACTGTGTGTGCGACATCTTGCAGTACAGACAGGTTTTTGCCTTCGCCGATGCCCTGATAGCTCAGATTTACCATGAGCTATGGATGTACACCACTGGCCGGAGGACAGGGATTGACGTCAGTTTTGTGCTCCATTGCTGGGCATATGAGCACATAGCGGTGATCAGGCCATCCGGGCTTCCTTGGATGCCAGCAGGAGTGGGAGGGATTGATTATGGATTTCGGAGATGGCGGGCTGACATGGCCGCAGGAGATCTGAGTAGACCGGCGGGTGGTACTGAGAAGCCAGACGCTTACACCAGATCAGGTCATCTGGAGACCATATCGGGCATTCCCGACATGGGCCGGTCAGGATGCGCACTTGGTAGCATTGAGACGGAGCCGGGTGGTCAGGGGCCGGAGGCCAGATATGTGGGAGCGGGTCCCATTCATGCGGATATTGAGGCAGTTCGGCCTAGTACAGACAGTGCCGGCCACCTACACGCCATATAGGCGGGATAGCAGAGAGACGGATTTGCCGATTTTGATCCCGGCAGACCCATTGAGAGAGGCCCCACCCTCCACAGACAGTGATGATGACGCGGGGGTGGATGAGGGCTACGCAGCATGGTACGACACAGAGCTTCCACGACATCTCCCGCCCTCTATAGATGCTGATGAGGAGGACATAGCTGCTACGCTGGACAGATTAGAGGGAGAGCATGCCACCCTCACACAGACACATCAGGTAGCTCTGGAGGAGATCAGGGCTTTGACGGAGGAGAGGGATGCCCTGATTGTGGAGAGAGACACCGCTCGCCAGGAGCGAGATACAGCGATCCAGCAGAGGGACCGCTACTTTCGGCACAGGGAGGCCCTCAGGGCCAAGTATGGGGAGACAGGTGCCACATCAGAGTCTGGCACACAGGGTACGACCCTAGGAGGGGCACCACCAAAGAGCCAAGAACAGCCCAGCAGCAGCGGCATCCATCGCATCGCGTTACGAGCACCGCAGCACCGTGAGCCTGAGCACGTACCAGTCTCTCCTCGCTGAGGTGAGATACTACGAGGATGCCCTAGCGCAGCATGCCCCAGATGTGCCTCGATACGGGGCGAGGAGGAGAGCAGCGACGGCTACGGCGAGCGGAGCCTCAGGTGGAGGGAGCACTGGGAGAGATCGAGGTGGGCCGAGACCTCCAGCAGCAGGTGCATCGAGCTCGATAGGCGGCGGTCAGGAGAGACAGCCAGGTGCAGAGGAGGGTGGAGGAGATAGTGTCCTCCACGCTTCAGATTTTACTATATAGAGATTTGATAGATTTTGTATCTGTATAGTGATGTAGCCTCGATTGGAAGGCATTGTTTAGATGGCTTGATTGAAAGCCACCCATTTTTGTACAGACACATATGTGTATATAGATTCATTATTTGTCATATAATTGTACTCATGCTTTTAATTTTGGATATACATGGATAGATGGATATAGATATAGACTGATAGAGGATAAAATAGATGTGATTGGATAGGTATAGACTGATAGATGATAGAAATAGATGTGATTAGATAGATTGATATGTGGATAAAATAGATGTGATTGGATAGATATAGACTGATAGATGATAGAAATATATGTGATGTGGATATAACTTTGATAGATGGATGTGATGTAACTTGGATGTACATGTGTTTGATGTTTGGATTAGATATGGATAGATATAATGTACCTTGGATGTACATTTTGGTGGATAGATTGATGGATGTGATTGATGTATAGATTAGATATAATGTACCTTAGATGTACATATTTTAAATATTTTGATGGATAGATAGATAGATGTGTTTGATGTATAGATAGATGTAATTTTAATGAGAAATGAATAAAGATAGATGTTTTGATAGATAAGAGGAATTTTGATAGAAGATAAATTGTGATTGAATTAACATGTGAAATGTCAATTTAACAGGATGCAAGAGCCAAAGATGTAAATGGAAACAACCGTGACTTAGAAGAGAAGACACTCGGAAAAGAAGGGAAATGATAAGTCGGACTTCCAACCGACCATAGATAAAATCCAGATAAGAAACCGAAAGACCAAGCATACAAGGCCCTATATAAGATTAAAATAAACCTGACACTAACTAGTCGCAAACCAGATCTAGGATAGAAATGGAAAGAAAAGTAAGTATCTTGTCGGAATTTACAAGGGACAGGATACATGTCCATAATAGGAAAATAGGATTCTCCATATGATCGACAAAAGGTCTTAAATCTCAGCTTCATGATTTTGGCGGAAAAGCAAACTGATCAATGCGGGAAGTTTGCTTGATATGGAAAGACTGATCGATACGGGAAGTCTTTCAGTGATGCTAAAAAAGTGTATAAACTGATTAAAAGAGTGATCAAGAAGCCTTGAATATTTCTTTGAGAAATATAGCCATCCTTGAGGGAGCGGTCTGTATTTTGAATTTTAATGATAGCCATCCTTCGAGGGTATGGTCTATTTTCTTTTTGATTCACTTGATAATGTATGGATAGCTGTCCTTCAAGGGATCAGTCTATCTTTTGGATAGCATCTTTTTCTTTTTTTTTTTTTTTTTTTTTTGAAACTCTTTGGAAGAAGCTGAGTTTAGACCTAGATAGATCAGATGGAGGGGAAGAGAACATAGAAGAACATGTACTCATGCCCCGAGTAGATCCAATTAAGATAAGTACTTGGGACAGATGAAGTGGTGATTAAGGTATTCCTACCATGAGGAGGAACATATCCAAAAGAAACGTGCAATGAGTAGAGCCGCGATACCCATATTTAAGGTAGACGAGGCAATAGGCGGAGAACCACACGATTTCAAATCACCACAAAAGTAGATGACTGGTTATTAGGACGGATGGAAGATCTGAGTTCATGACTAGATTTGTGTAAGATAGATTTTAAAAATAGAAGGGCCATAGATGCAAGGCATTGAGAGGTTCCGCCTCAGGTACACCATCCATGGAAGATAAACGATAAGCCCCAGACCCATATTTATGAGTGATAATGTAGGGGCCCATCCAGTTGGGAGCAAACTTACCACGTTGACTTCTTTCAAGTGTAGTGACATTTTGATTTTCTTTAAGAACAAGATCACCAATTTTGAAGTCACGTTGCTGCAAATGCTTGTTATAAGCGCGTTTGACACTTGTGACAATGTAAGTTTTGTGATTAAGGAGATAATGACGAAGCTTAGAAGTTGCAAAGAAGAGAGCGCAACATAGTTTTTCAGCTTCGAGTAACGTGTCTCATACTCATGGAGGTGCACGATGTAATAGGCAGCTTGTTCTTTACCACAAGTGTCCCGATGTGAGATCATGGAGAGCATGGTGATCACAGAGATATAAAGATAGAAAGGCTCCCCCGTGGAGGTGTAAGCACGGGTGGAGAAAGAAGATAAGCTTTGAGATCATCAAAGGCCTTTTGGCAATGCTCATCCCATTCAAAATGAACATTCTTACGGAGGAGATGGTGAAAAGGTTGACAACGGTCCGACAATTGGGAGATAAAATGACGCACCGATTGAAGACGTCCTTGGAGACTGTGGAGTTGCTTCAAGTTAGATGGGGAGGCATCTCAAGGATGGCTTTTATTTTTGCGGGGTCGACTTCAACTAATACCCCGATGGAAATGATAAAACCTAAAAGTTTACGGTGAGAACGCCAAATACGCATTTAGATGGATTTAGACGAAGACAAAAGCGGATAAGCCTCTCAAAGAGAGGTGCAAGGATGAAAAGATGATCCTGACAACATTTGGACTTGCCGAGGAGATCGTCAACATAATCTTCCATAGTTTTGTGCAAGAGATCATGGAAGATGTAGGTCATTGCTCGTTGATAGGTTGCTCCTGCGTTCTTAAGACCAAAAGGCATGACACGATAGCAAAAGGTCCCCCAAAGAGTTATGAAGGAAGTCTTATGTTGGTCTTCTGGTGCGATGAGGATTTGATTATACCCAGAGAAACCATCCATAAGAGAAAGCATCTCATGACCGCGCTTGATTAAATCTACGAGTTGGTCGATATTAGGTAGAGGAAAATCATCTTTTGGACAAGCAAGATTAAGATCCCGGAAGTCGGTACAAATTCAAATTTTCCCAGTAGCCTTAGTTACTGGTACTACATTGGACACCCATTGTGGATAATCGATGGGTTGGATGAAGTTAGCCGAGAGCAAGCGCTGCAATTCTTCTTTAACAAGAAGGGCTACTCTAGGGTGCATTTTACGTAATTTTTGCTTAACTGGTTTGATATTGGGAAGAGTAACGATATTGTGGACCACAATATCGGGATCGAGCCCTGGCATATCCTCATATGACCAAGCAAAGGCTTGACGATGTTTGGAAAGAAAAGTGGTAAAATCCCCTAACTCCTGTGGATTAAGGGATTGGCCGACCTTAATGATACGAGGGTCTTCAGAAGTCCCTATATTAAGGTCGATAGTGGCCTCGTTGAGAAGGGTAGACGTGTCAGAAGGAATAGTTTTGGGGAGATATGAATCCTCTGCCCCCAGATAGGTGAGGACAGAATCATCATCCGCACAGTGGATAGTGTTGATAGTGGGAGAATCGTCTCCAACTATTTCAGGGAAGATTAATGGTATAGAAGCGGACCGATTGTTAGTCTCATAGACTAACGGCCCTAAGGAAATGGTATTGATCAAAAAAAAAAGTTAGGTGGGATGGAAATGTCATCGTCCACATCAAGTGATGCTTCTGATTTAGTGGGGGAAGATGGTTCTTCCGTAGGAAGAGGCTCATCAAGAATAGTGACGGTGGCTTTTGAAAGGGGTTTAAACCCTAAACCAAATTTCTGATGTGGCATGAGAGTAGGAATGGACTTGAGGTCATGTATACCTTGTTCATATTTTCCCAGGCCAAAACCTTTCCACGCGCATCGATATAGATAAGTTTTTGCAAACGTGGGATTCTGTAGATAATCAAACCCTGTTAAGTAAGGTTTGGTCTTAGGAGGAGAATCTGGGCGATAGTGAGGTGTATCAAGACCACCGTAGATGAAATTAGTCTGTTGATTGGGCAGACCAATGGTGACGATGCGACCGAGACCTGGTTGATATTCAGGTTGTTTGTCTGGTCTACCATACTCATTAGGTTTGAGATGGGCATCGAAAGAAAAGAGAGGAAGCTCTCCTAGTGAGAAACGCTGCAATGTCTCTTCTAGATTTTGTAAATCCGGTAGTTTGGTTGCAGGTATGGAAGAAGATGAGGCCCCGTCAGGAGAACATGCATTTTCTTTTAAAGGGGCAGATCTTGTGGTCATGTCGCATTGTGCGGAAGGAAAAGGATCTCCTGGATGAGTATATATTTTGCCCTCATATTGATATTTTAAGCATCGATGGAGGGTGGATGGGACACAATGCATTGCGCGAATCCAGGAGCGTCCGAGGATCATATTATAGTGGAATTTTCCTTCGACAATGTAGAAGAGTTCATGAAGCAGCTTCTTACCTACTCGAATGGGTAAGACCACAGTTCCTAGAGTGACTGCTAGCTGATCGTTAAATGATCGAAGGGCGAAAGGCGGGGGTGACACTACATTCTTTGGTAACTTAAGTTGCTCAAATGTGTGCGAGGAGATGACGTTGAGTGCAGCTCCACTATCGATCATAACACGTTTTAAGGTAGTGTTATTGATTTGGACTGTGATAAAGAGGGGAGCCTCCAAGTCCTCTGAAGAAAGAGGAGGAATTTCCGAATCTTCAAAAGAAATGGTGGTTGATGGTCTATTCAATCCAACAACCCACTCGAAGGGCTGGGGCTCATCCGAATTCACTGCGATGCGACGCAGATTATCAATCAAAGCTTGGCGATGTTGTGGAGAGGATTGGATGAGGTCAAGAAGAGACATTTTGACCGGAGCCTGGGTAAGTTGTTTCATAACACTCTCCTCAACAGACACGGGAACTTGAGCCCGAGGTGCAGCACGAATAGAGACCCTAGGTCGTGGGGCTGATGAGGAAGGAGAAACGCCTTCAGGGGCTGCAGAAATGACAACCCGTGGTCGAGATGCTGAAGATGAAGATGGGTTATCATAGTGTTGGGTTCTAGTGGCGATATGGATTGTGTCAATTTGGGAAGGTGGAAGATCAAGTGGAGTGGGACCACCAGAGGTCTGAGTGGATTGTTGGGGCTCAGATGAGGCTAAGGTGACAGGAGGTACTGTTCCTCCTCCTCCAGCAAAAGGTCACTTTCTTCCAGAAGGTTCTTGACAACGGCTTGAAGAGCTTTACATCCCTCAGTATCATGACCCGGGGTACGGTGGTAAGCACAAATCAGATCAGAGTTAAACCAGGTAGGTTTAACTCCTTTAGGGTTATAAGGTTTAATCGGAGGAAGGGTTATGGATGAAGATTGGATAAGTTGATGAAGGATTTCGGTATAGAATCCGGTAGACGAAGAGGAGGATAGAGATGATGAAGGTGGTTCTTTTACATTAACCGACTGCCGAGGTAAAAGAACTTGCATGTTAGGTTTAACAGTCTTTTTAGGGATCCTCTTATTTGTTTGGACATTTGGAGGAGCAGTCTTGGGTACTTGGGATGGGAGTAAGTGAGACATGATTGACTTTGGTGGAGGAGGAGCCCCTAAAATAGATTTTGAAGATGATGGATATGTGACAAATTTTGCGGTCTTTGGAGACAAAGGGGGTTGCTTGGTCGAATTTACTGATGATTTAGATAATGTCGGTTTAGAAGAGGAAGAAGCTCCCAAAGTAGGTGAAATCGGAGGAACATAGGGTGCCTTGGTTTTTGGTAATGAAGATGATGATCCTGATAGAAGAGGTGACGTCTTTTTAGTAGGTAAGTCTATTTTTCGGGGTATTGGTGAAGAATGTGTTGTAGAAGAAGACGATGGCTTTGATAAGTGTGTAGAAGAAAACGCCTTCTCAGCGGGCAAATCCAATCGTTTATGAGGCGTAGAGAGAGATTTTTGTGGAAGAGCACCAAGAGTCTTGATGGTCCGAAATATGGGCTTTCCTTTTTCAGGGATGGTGACGACTTCAACGGCATAAGGTGATTGTAACCTTTTCGGAGGAAGCAGGTGGGGAGGTACTGATGGTGTAATGTTAGATTTTGGTTGTCTCGGTTTAGGTTCCGGAACCAAGTGTATAGGTGTTGGTGCTACTTCTTTTGATTTTTCCTTAATAGGCGAAGTAACATTGGTGATGGAAGAAGGGGGTGATGAAGAAGCAGTTCCTTGCGAAGGGACTACTTCTGATGCAGTAATCATGGGTGAAACTACTGTAGGAAAAGAGATAGGAAGGGTCAAAATCGAAGACGCTTCCGTCGAAGTCGGCACAATTATAGGTACGTTTACCAAGGACATAGTTGCAGCGGGAATGGGAGCAACAGAAGTGGATGTGCCTGTAGTGGAAACTCGAAGGGATGTAATTGCCTCGAGTATTGAAAGAATGTCTGAAGATGAGACAGATGAGGATGACACTGTCTCGGGTATGGATGGTAGGTCAGACAAAGGAGCGGAGAAAGAAGACTCCGTGCTTAGTAATGTAGGAATATTCAAAGACGGGCCATCTGAAGATAATGGAACTCCAGTGATAGATGAAGTGGAAGGAGGTTCTGATTCGATTGATGTGTTTGCAGATGGCTTGGTTTCGGAAGAAGATTCTTCGGTAGAGATGAAGTTGATGGTATGAGTGTTTGGTTTTTGAGACTCTGAAGCATTATGGTTCGGGGCATGATTGGGAAAAGGTTGTTTAAAAACATCGAGCGCCTGATTTGGGGGAGCATTTGGGTTATCCAGAATGAGCTCGCCTTTATCAATGAATTTCTGGACAAGATTTTTGAAAGTCTGACATCGTTCGATGTCATGACCCTTGGTTCTATGATAAGGACAGAAATCATTTTCCCTATACCAGAATGGGCGTTCTCGGCTTTCATCAACATCCCTAATGGGGGGAAGTTCGATCATGCGAACTTCCAACATTTTTTCTAAGATAGAGGCATATGATTCCCCCAATGGAGCGAAGGATCGAGATGATGAAGTCCCTTTTCGAGAAGATGAGGGTCTCTTCGTGGTGTTTGATTAGAAGTATTATCGGCTCGTGATGCTTTTAATATGATAGCGTTGGTGGATCCTTGATTTTTGTCTTTAGAAGGAGAAGAATTTGGTTTGGTAAACCGAGAAAAATCTGGTTTAGACTTAGAGCGAAGTTTTAGCTTCCCTTGCTCAATGGCGCGAGATTCAAGTTTGCGTGCCATCGTGAAGGCTTCTTCAAAGGTATGAAAAGTTTGGATCCTTAAAGTAGAAGAAATGTGATTAGCACAAGATCGAGTAAACAACTCGATTTGTTGGGATTGAGGAAGGGAGAAAGACAATTGGTTGATTATCCCTCTCCAACGAGTGACAAAGTCTGCAATAGACTCATCATCGAATTGGCGAATGTTATAAAGATCTGTGATCGAGATCTTATGCGCGATATTTATTGAAAAGTTTTCAACAAACATCTGGGCCAATTGAGAGAAGGAAAACAAGGAATGTTGAGGAATGTTATTGTACCAGTCTAAAGCAGGTCCTGCTAGAGACATAGGAAAGGTACGGAGCATAAGCTCCTGATCCTGGACTATGAGGTAGCAAGCATGTTTGAATGCTCGCAAATGTTGTTGAGGGTCTTCCCGACTATGAAATTTTGAAAATTTAGGAAGTTCCCATTGGGGAGGATAAGGCTTGAAAGCTACTGAGGGGTGAATGGGTTCATTACACACTTCTTCAAAGGAGTATGAAGGACGAGCCCCTTTTGTGGAGGCTTCCAAGTCTGCGATTTTCTTGAAGAGAATTTGAACCACGTCAGATTGAGGAGGAGGTACATTGGTATGTCCTACATAAGAAGCAAGTGGTGGATGTTGTTGAGGTGTCAATGGAGGATTCATCTGTTGATGGATAGGATGATAAGAGGAATAACCAGGTGTTCTGGGTGACACCGGGTGGGGTATTTGCTGTGAGATAGCTTGCGTATAGGCAGGCTGTGAGATAATAAGTGGTTGAGAAAATAAAGGTTGGGTGACGGATGGAGCCTGTGATTGGTGGACTCCTATGTTTGTTGATTGGATCGGGACAGATTGAGGAACATGGGTGTTGGTTGGATTGGACATGTTGGGGAACAAGACCTGAAAGGGGCCTTCTACTGCCGGATTAGGTATTAAGGGTGCCGATGTTAGAGGATGGGTGAAGGTCACAGTTGCTGGAACATTGGAAGAAAGACCCCCTAGAGGACGAGAAGTAGGAGCCAATTGACTATTCGGAGGGGGTTGGCTCATGAAGAGGTACTGACCTTGGGACACAATGGAGGGCATAGATGAATTAACAGCAATATGCGGGTGTGCAGACGCATTCATTATAGCAAGGGCAGAAGACTTCTCAGAAGTAGGTTGTGGAATACTCGAGGTAACTGCGGTGTTAGGAATAGGTAAGACTATTTGAGAACTAGTCGATATGGTAGGTGGAAGAGAAAAGGGAGGCATAGGGGCCTCGCTCTTCTCCGTGACTCGAGGCAAGAGCGACGATGCAAACTGCTCTACAAAGGCTTGGGATGATCCACGAGGGTAATCGTACACTTGTTGGATTGGTGGTCCTTGATCAGATATTTGAATAGATTTGTGTACTAGGTAGTCCATGAGGGCTATCGGATTGCGGTCGAGGAATGCCTGGAATTCAGGATCCCCGCGGGGAACATACTCCGAGCCAGATGATATTTCCGAAGGACTAGGGGAAGCTGGACGTGATGGGATTGCCTTGGCTTGATAGAAAGGATTATATGACCAGGATGGGGAACCAACTAACAGCGGTCCCGAGGAAGATTGGGGGGGTGCCGAAACCTCCACACTAGTGGTGATCTCGGAGGAAGAAGGAACCAGTTGAGCCATTCTTCTAGATTGTGACCGAGTGATAACCGTCATAAACACGCAGAAAAGAAGATTGACCTAACTAATGCACAGACAATTCAAGCAGCGCAAGTGATTATCTCCTTTAAATTTTAATGCTTTTAAGAAAAGAAAATGTTAGGGAAGGCTTTTTAGAACAGGAACTACTCAGATAGCCAAACTAAGGATGGTTTGGGTAATGTTTGGTGAGGAGTCCCGAAGGCACTTCAGTAAAAGACCGGTACGTGGCTTGATATAGGGGCCTACCCCCGCACTTCACACACCAGCTGCGATAAGGGAGTCGGGTGCTTTGCCAATATATACCAAAATCTTCCGTGAATTTATAGCGCGGCCTGAGTACCGCGTAGGCTCTTCCTCTTGGATATCACTTCCAAGTAGGCGAGGCCAGGGAAGGAATTTTGTTTAAATGCTTTATACCTAGTGATTTTGGCTTTGTGTGCAAGGGTGAAAAATAAAAATCAAATAGTGTCACTACCGATTTTGATCAATTTTCCAGCCTAATTAAAACTAGATGAAAAACATGCAGCAATGACAAAGAAAAGTTCTTTTTAAGCACTTAAAAACGAAGTGTTTGATTTCGATGAAGACAAGTCAAACAGATTCTTTCCCAAATGCGATTAAGTTCTTTTTAAGCACCAAAAATTGAAGTGTTTGGATGTGATAGGCAACCGACAAAGAAATCCTAAAAAGGAGAAAACACCGTAAAAGAGGAATACCTGTAGATTTAGCTCTCCAAGGTGTGTGGACTTCAAAAAGCGCGTTGTTGAGCTCTTCCCCTCGAACAATCCCACGAACAAGCAAAGTGCTCCGCAAGAAGAGGTTAAGCAAACACCAAAGAAAACCCAGAAAGATATATCCAGATAACGGTGAAACAGAAATCTCTATTTTTAAGGAACTAGAAAAATTTCGAAGATAACGATTTCGCCTAAAAAAAAGCAAGATTGAAATGATGAAAAGAAATGCTCAAATAGGACTGATAGAAATCAGTGAAGAAAAGGAACAAAGTTCAAAACTAGGAAAGAAAGATAATATAAGATAAGATTTATCCCGAATACGGGAAAGATGGCCAAAATGAGCGATTTCAAGAAAGATAAGATTTATCCGAATACGGAAATATCCCGCTTAGGAAGAGGAAAAATAGATGTGGTACATAGATAGAATAAATTTGGGGTAGATAAGTGATTAAGATGCATGGGAAGAAGCGTAATCAAATATTTAATATTTAATCACTCATGGGTAAGATGTGATGGGGTGGATTAAATTTGGAATAAGTGATTAAATCACAAATTGGATAATATCCCAAGGGGATAGTTGGTGACGTAAAACGTGCCCCTGAGTTACCTAAGCAAGTAAATGGATGAGAGGGACACTAAATTGAGTAACCAATTTTAAGTGTCTACTGTAAATATAGTCTTTACATCTAACTGTTCTAAGTGCAAGTCTTCTGCACGCCACTATTCCAAGAACAGTTCTAATAGAAGTAATTTTTACTACGGAGAAAAAATCTCATCAAAATCTATTCCTTGTTTCTATGTAAACCCTTGACTACCAACCTGGACCTTATATATTTTATTTCCTCCTTCGTCTTTAATTTTGTACACCCACTTGTTTTGCAATGCTATTTTGCCTTCCGGTAGCTTCACCAAATCCCATGTCTGGTTCTCCATGAGAGACTTATGCTCCTCATCCATGGCTTGCTCCCACTTCTTCCTAGCATCTACCTGCATTTCTTCATCAAAGCTCTCTGGCTCTCCACTATTAGTGAGTAATAAATAATAAAGAGAAGGAGAAAAATGTTTAGGTTCTCTTCTTACCCTAGAAGACCTCCTCAATATAGGAGTTTGGGGTTCCTGTTGAGGGGGTTCTTGAACTGATTCATGTGTCACTTTCCCATCCGGAAGATCCTCTACCACTGCATATTCTTTCTTAGATTCTTCCCTATTTTCCTGCAACTGCTGCTTATACATGACTTTCTCATTAAAGACCACATCCCTAGATCAAATGATTTTCTTGTCCTTAATACTCCAACATTTATATCCAAAGTCATCACCACCATAACCAATGAAAGTACATTTTTTTGATTTAGCCTCTAGCTTGGTCCTATCATCCTTGTCTATATGAATAAACACCTCACATCCAAAGACTCTAAGAAATGAATAATAAACTTTCTTACCATACCAAGCCTCCTTAGGTATGCCTCCATCCAAGGCACTTGAGGGTCCTTTGTTTATCAAGTACATAGCTATGCTCACCGCTTCTAAAAAAAAAGAGGAAATCCCGCATGTATCGTCATGCTCCTAACACGCATTCCATTATCGTTCTATTCATCCTTTTTGATACCCCATTCTCTGCGGTGTTCTAGAACCATCTTTTTCCTACGGATTCCATTCTTAGAACAATAATCATCAAATTCATTAGTGTAATAGTCCCCTCCATTATCTAACCCCGAGACATTTTAACTTAAGACTGTTTCATTCTCTACCAAGGCTTTCCATTTAATAAAAGTATCAAATACATCAAATTTGTTTCTAATACAATAAACCCAAAATTTCCTTGTTACATCATCAATAAAAGTAACATAATAACTTGAACCCCCAAGAGATGATACTTGAGCTAACCCCCACACATCAGAATGTACCAGCTCTAGGTTACTCTCTTTCTTCGTAGGTCCAACCTTGAGAAACCTTACTCACTTCTATTTCCCATATATGCAGTTCTCACAAAAATCCAAATCTATTTTTTATATCAAGAAAATTATTCTTTATGATGTCCATGCCCTTATGGCTCATATGAACGAGCCTATAGTGCCATAATGTTGTATCTACATCTGAAGCCACAAGATTACAATCATTAGTACTAATAGTGGATAAATATAAGGTTCCAATATTCTTACCTCTTTCCAAAGAAAAGAGCACCCTTGGTAACCTTCCAAGAGTTTGTAAATATCATAAGACAAACGATCACTTCCCAATTTCCCATGATATCAAATTTCTCCTTAATGTAGGCACATGTCCGACATTCTTCAATAGCCATTTATTCCCATTCTCGCATCTTAACTTGAATGTAACCTTTTCCAACTATACTACAAGGATCATCATCACCAAGAAAAACATGCCCAAAATCTCCTTAAACATAATCAACAAAATAATGCCTATGTGGAGTAGCATGAAAAGAAGCCCCTGAATCTAAAACCCAAGATTCAATAATATTATGTAAAGAAAGAATCAAATAATTCTGACTTACATTACCCGATGTCACATTTTCCTCCTTTTTTTCTTCATGTTATTTCTTATTGTCTTGAAGCTCCTAACAGTCCTTCTTTACATGCCCAGACTTTCCATAGTTCCAACATACAATCTTGCTCTTGGATTTTGACCTTGCCCGATCTTTCGATTTTCCACAGTTTCCTCTATTCTTCTGTCTCCCTCTAGTTTCCACTATCAAAGCATTCCCTGAAGTAGAAGATTCCCTAGAGCTTTTTCTTCACATTTCCTCGCTTAGAATCACCCCTACAACATCCTCAAAATTCAACTTAGAGTTAGCTGGAACTGAATTACTTACCGCCATTACTAGGTTATTCCAACTTTCAAGCAAAGAGCACAGAATTAATAAAGCCCTAACTTCTTCATCAAATTCTATTGTAACCGAAGCTAGCATATTCACAACCATATTGAAATCATTTAAATGATCTACTACCGAACTATTCTCAGACATCTTCATGTTAAACAACTTTTTCATTAAAAATATCTTGTTGGAGGCAGAGGGTTTTTCATATAACTTCCCTAATGCATCCATTAGATCTTTTATCATCTTTTTCTTTGAAACATTAAATAATACGAAAGATGCAAGACATAGCTGGATCATTCCAAGTGCCTTCCAATCCAACAAATCTCATTCCGCATCTGTCATACTCAAGGGTTTGTTCACCTTCTCAGACAATGGAGTATAAAAATCCTTTTGATAAAGGTAATCTTCCATCTGCATCTTCCAAAGACTGAAATTCTACCTATTGAATTTATCAATCCTAGATCTTCCATCATCTACCATAGCTCCTACTCAAGCTAAAAAATTTCCTTGCGATTTAACACTTCAAAGAAATTTGTTATCCAAAATTCACCCCAGGGTAAATTTGATAACATGCTCAGAAAATTCAAGTCCCAGGCATATTGATTGATTCAGAGCAAACATCATGTTTCGGAGGTTCTCTCAGATATTTTTCTAACTCCCCTGACCCAGAAGAAGGGAGCAAGCTCTGAAAAAATGCAAAAAAAAAGTTGCAGGAAGGCAAGTAGGTTGATCCAGGAAAAATCGTGAAAATTGGCTAAGTCCTGCTCAAGAAAGTATTTGGGACATCCGGGACACAAAGGCGCGAACCACCCGGTTTGCATGAAATGAGCACAGACAGTCCAAAGCGAAGTGGGACAAGTGGGGCCTTGAGGAGGCCTTGAACCCTGGTTCGCTCGAAATCAAGCACAAGGAGCACAAAGCATTTGGGACAGCCCGGCCAAAAGTACGCGAGGGACGCGTGGGACGCGAAAGCGCGGATCACCCGAAGGAAGAGTTTCTCATCCGGGACAGCCGGGCCAAAAGTACACGAGGGACGCGTGGGACGCGAAAGCACGAAATAGGCGAAGACAGAAGAGGAAAAGTCAACATTTGACCTATGAAACTTCAAACGGCCATAACTTTTGACTCCGAGCTCCGATTTTCACAAAATTGGACTTTCGGAACGAGATATATTTTAATGAGGGAGATATATTTAATTAAGAGAAACATATTCGGCTCCAGTCAGTTAATGTTCATTCCCGTCAAATGACAGAAAACGCCTGCCAGACCCAAAATAGCTGCCCGCACTCAGAAGGCCATAACTTCTGCATTTCTCAACGAAATCACACAAAATTTGTACCGTTGGAATCGTGGCTCCGAGCCCAACGCACAGAAATCAAGAAATTCCAGATTTGATGAGAGATTGATTGAGTTTTTAAGAAAACGTGGCCAGGTTCAGAACAGTGTTTTATTTGGTAGCTGGGAGTGCAATTAAGAGGCATGGTCATCATTCTTTCTCTGCTGCAGCACATGGGACAGTATGGGGAGCCTTTTGCAAGTAATATACAATCATTTCACTCAATTTAATGCTTCTTATAGGTGGTTGAAGGACAAATTTTGGGATTTCCATTTTCCCTTCTCTTCTCCTTCTCATTTTTTCTATAAATTGGAGTGTTGGGCTCGTTGAAAAGGGAGAGTTTTGGGTAGCAAAGCTCTGTCAAAATTGCTTTTTGAAGCCGAGTGTGTTGCGAGGCCCTTGTAGTGGACTCCTTGCATGGTGATCCAGGCTCTTATCTTGTAATAGACTGAACTGTGCATACCAGGAAGCAATAAAATACAAAGTTTGTGGATGTATCTTCCCCTGCTGTGTTTTCTTGCATTCTTCTTGCCCCTTTTATCTTTCTACAAGAATATTGTGTCTATTATTATGTTCTTGCAGGAATTCACTAACATTGTGTATGCTTGGAATATTGTTGTGAATGCATTTTGCTAGATTATGGTGAACTGTCATCACCTCTTCTAGTGTGCACTTTCCCTCTGTATTTCACACATTTGGAGATTACTCTCACACCCTCCTTTTCTGGTGTATCACCGCTTTAGTGTAGGCTTTCATTTTATGTATTCTCTCTCCCTGGTCCCTTGGAAGTTTAGATTAGAACAGTTAGCTTATCCTGCATTAGAGTAGATTGTGGCAGGTAGTTTAGGAGCAAGAACCAGCTTTCTCTGGAGGTCTGTCTCAAGTAGCAAGTCCCACAACTTGGAGATAGTACCCATGTTATCCAATCACCTTTGTGAGTTCAAATACATGCACAGTGGGTGTCTTTGTGATTCGATGATAACACAAACAAAACAAGGATCTCGATACCAATTGTTAGGAAATAAGAGATAAAATATGGGAATAATCCCTTACGAGAATCGCAATGGTAGAAACTAATATGCAAAAATATTACAGATCTCAAATAAAAGTGCAGAATAAATAATACAACACGGAGAGACAATATTTAACGTGGTTCCCCAATATGGGCTACGTCCACTAAGAATCACTTGCTCAGATTTTATTACAAGCCTCCACTCTCTCAATACAATACCCAGATCCGTTTGGAGCTATCCTCAACAAACTCTATAGAATTCACACCTGAATTCAAAGCACATGTGTAATACATTTGCTTGTCTATCTATCGTATGCATAAGACCATATAAATAGACAATTGCTTAAGCAGTTTGATACAAAATTGTGGGTGTCAAAACAATGGGTACCGAAAAAACCATAGGCCCAAAAATAGCCCATAACGGTTACCCATTACCCATGGGTTAATAAATCACCCATGAAAATTTTCTTTGGGGGCTTCACCCCCCAAACCCCCCTGACCCGCTCACCAGCGAGCGGGACCGCTGTAAAAATACTCCGAGTGTCACACATAGAAGGTTTACCACACTCTAACATGAAAAAAAGCTCCACAAACATAACAAATTGGATATCAAAGCTAAGAAATACATTTATTTTTTTGGGGAAGTGAGCATCAAACCTACTCCTTATCCTTTCTTTTTTAGCTCCATCCAAATGAAGCTTCCAAATCCCTTATGTTAAGTCTTGTTTTGGACAACAAGGGAATTGGTGTGTTTTCTTCATGTAAGAAATACACACCAAACAAATGTTCTTCAACTTCTTTGAAAGGATCATGAGCATGTTCTTCATGTGTCTTTTCATCCATAAACAGGTTAGAAACACCATCTAATGCTGAAACATGAGCTATATTATCAAAATCAGACTGGTCTAAGGCTGCATAATTAGCTACTACATTAGAAGTGTGAGGCTCAATGTGAAATATGGCCAATGGTTCTGAATTGATAGTAACCTTGGTCCCATAATGAGTAGTGAAAAATAAGAAAGACCAAATCAAGAGAGATAGCCTCCTATCTTTTTTGTGAAATCTATTGATAAACATATAGCAAAGTAAAGAGGTAAGTCTACAATTGTAATATCTTGCAGAATGTAAAAATTTGGGAAAGCATGCAATGCTACCTCTACATTTTTATGACACCAACTTTATTAGTTGTAGTTCCATCCAACTGTAGGACACTCTTTTCTATAGGTTCATACTGTAGACCCAATTTTTTTGCAATTGCTTTCGGCATAACTGTGCTACTTGCACCATTGTCTACCATATAGTTATGAACAAGATGTTCTCCAATAATCAGTGATAGATAAAATGGTGGTGGATTCTTGATGTCATGAGAATTTAAGACTTTATGGACCATCCATTGAACTTCTTTGATGCGGTCTTATTCCATTGTTCTAAGGACCATGTCTACTTTCTGGACTTCCTTTTCTATTGTTTTACAAGAAATACGTAGCTTAGCTAGTTCATGAGAAAGTAAATATTGCTATCCTAGAATACTTAGAGCATCCCACATTGAGATGTTAACATTATGCTTTTTCATTACATAAATAACGTTTAAAGAAGCAACAATTTTAGAGACAGACTCTCTGTTTTACCATAGGCTTTGGAAAATTGATTATTCTTTAGCTGCTTTTGATATTTGAGGTATAAATAACCTTCTTGGATCAGGTTGTAGCTATTTTTATTTATCTTTACTAGACGGCACACCTATGCTTTTTTAGGAACAACAACAATTTTAGCTAGTTTTGGGCTTATAGTTGTTATTTTATTAGTGATAGTAGGTAGAACAGGCCTATTCTACTATTTTTTACCCTCTGCAGCCTTTTTCCTAAGCCTTAGTAGTAACTGCAATAAAATCATCCTCACTAAAACTAACTAAGTTTTGTTCAGGTACCTTATGAACCTAAGTATCTTGTTACCCACCCTCCATTTGAGGCATGAACAATGTATCAGATTGAGGTTGGGCAACAAGACTTATGTTTAGAAAAGCATTTGGTCAAGTTCCAGCTGAGTGAGGTTGATTACAAGGTTGACACCACTCTTCAGTAGCCATATTAATTGAGACCAAAGTGTTAGATGAACTAGGAGCCTTTGGGTCAAAGTGCCTTTGCTGATAAGGTTGCCTATAATTTTGATTTTGTTGATAAGGCTGCCTATTTTTTTGGTTTAGCTGATTTTGCTAATAAGAAGCTTGATAAGGTCTGCTAGGCCATGTAAGTCTATTCTCAGTTGATGTAAGCGTATTCCCCATAGTCTGCAAAGATTTAAATATTTCATCTGATGGGGCTGTAATAACAAGTTCTATAATTGTGATAAGGTGTGGGATAGGAGCTAAATCTGCCAAAAAATGCATTGAAGACCTTGGTGCTAATTTTTTAGCTTGAATAAGGTTGTTTTCATCTGTTATAGCAATATCATAAGCATCCGGGAGAGTCTCACCTCCCATAGAATGAATCATAGTTGAAATATCACTTTTTAATGCTCTAAGATAATAAAGAAAAGCATGATCAACTTGAGGCTTGACAGTTGTTGAAATTATTTCCCAAGTTCTAGCAAAACGGATGTTGAAACTAGACATAAGTTCATTGGGATCCCTTTTAATGGTAGACATATGTTCTATGAGAGACAAATGATTTGAATTATCTTTAAATTGTTTCAGAAATTTACCACCAAAATCATCCCAAGTTATTATGCATCCAATATCTAGATTTCTATACCATGGTAAGGCTTATCCTTTGAGGGATGCAACTAAGAGTCTCAAAGCCACATCTTCGTGAGTAATATTATAGACTGCACATATGGCTGCAACATCTTTGATGTGCTCTATAGGTGTAACATGATTTTCACCTGTGAATGATGGTAAATTTTTCATGGCGGCATTAGGGATGTCATGATAAACTGGGATTACTAAAGGGTTGCCATTTGTAAAGGTCACAAAATTTCTAGGTGGTTGAATAGCCATTTGAAAGACTAGGATCTGAATATAAAAATTGATGCATGGTGAAGGAATATTTAAAGGAGGGTTATCAAAACTAGGCCTATTATAAGGTAAAGTATTACTAACTCTTCTTCTTCTTGTAAAATTCAAAGGTAAAGAAATAAACTCAGAAGGAATTCCTCTTACCGATGATCTTGTAGTTACTTTAGGCATAGAACATGCTACAATACTAGTATGAAATTAGCCTCACAGAGTCACCAAATATATCTTTAAATATTTAGAATAAATTGATGTAGGTTGTTGTCTTGAAAGTAACTTTTATTTGTTGTAAACCTGTTGTAAATGTCTATAACTTGATGTAGATCTGATTCATTGTCCCACCGGGCATGCCAATAACAATTATCTCTTGAAAGTGCACCCTATAGAGAGACGGCTATAGGTTTTATAGGCTTGTAAAATATATCTCTCTTTCATAGATACAATGGAAATACCTTAGGTATGTGGGTATACCTATTTTGAGGTGAGTCTCTGGTATTAAGGCTGAATCCTTATTGATGTATCATAAACTGATTTTCTGGGGTTTGAGGGTAAAAACTAATTGTAAAAATGAAATTACAACTGAGGTGGTACACCAAACTTGTATGAGGTGTTTGACTGAGTACATGCATAATTGATATGTAATGAATTTCGAAGCATAGGCCAACAAGTTTCTAAAGATAATTATAGGTAAACACTTTAATGTATTGAGGGATAAAATCACAATAATCTTTGCTAAGTTACACATACACATTAATATCATGCGGAAATACTGAACTTGCAATAGGGTAAGATGATTAATCATGGAATTCAACATTCACAAGATTAATAGAAACATACATAGTACTGTAAATAATTGGAAAGGCACAAAATCCTTCACATTCAAAGGGAAAAACTAGCCAAAAATTGCTTCAGCACTCCTGTATCTAAAAAGTCCTCCTTCATGCTTTGCCAAGGCCCACAATATATATAAAAATTGATTCACCCACCCTTCCTAAAAATAGACTAAGGATGTACTCGCCCATACCTCCTATTTTTATCCTTTATTTAATAATAAATAAAGGAATAAAATAAAGAAAACTAGTACAAGGAGGCATTAATAGCCTTTGATTACATACAGTCAAACTGAAGTTGACTATTCTATTTTTAAGAAAAGCATGGGTGAATAATTTGCTAATAATAAATCTTGCTTGATGAGAAAGTCTTCTCCTAGTGCATGCAATTCTGTCCTTTTGTTGATCTGTCCTTTTGTGGAGGCATGCAAAAATATTCTATGTATTAAGCAAAATAAAAAATACAATATTTGCAATACTTGCAAAATAATTCATCCAAATATCCACTTAATGGGGACCACTTCCAAGCTCAAGTTTTGATGTTGACATTCCTTGTCCTCTAGTGGTCACATGGATAACACACTTGTAAATCATCTCCAACCCCTTCAATAGTGGGGACCACATTTGCAGTTCAGTAATAGTCTTACCATGGTTTGGCCACTCTTGTGGACTTAGCAAATTACTATGGTTTTAAACACATGACAAGGGAACTTTGTAAAAGTGTCACCATATTACATTCGGCCACCTTTGAATATACATATAGCATACTATAGTCTGCCATCTCTTCAACTTCCACCGCCTTGTAATTTTCTTGTCAGGATTTTGCATTTTCAAAGAGACTAAGGTTTAGAATTTAACCTTTTCAATGATCTTTGCTTGGCATGTATGGTTGTCGGCCCCCTTTAATCATTTGGGAGATGGAATATAGTCAATACTTTTGAAAGTCAATATGAAATGATTTTTGTTTTAATCGTAAATGGCTCACTCCACGGTGACTCATCCCTTTACATTTTGTCTTTGACACTCTGCATTAAATATATTAGCCACTGTGATTGTCTATCACTGCTAATTCTAATGCTTAGATTCTTATGAACCATCGATCTTGATTTTTTTTAGGGTTTTAATTGGATTTTAATGCGGTCGTTGACATTTAGCCACGGTGATTTTCTTTGAAATTTGGCTATGATATTATCCATTGATCTATGTACTAGTTGAATGTTGATCATTGATCACTGATTGTGGTTGAGTTCTAATGATTTTCCTCTCGTGTTGACATAGTAAAGGGTAACTCGGCCTAATGATCATTTCATTTGGATTTTTAGTCTGTGGGTGAAGCCTTAGCCAAATTGTAGTTGACATCATTTTTGTGAATTCCTTGGGATCAACCCCTTTGCATAATGGTTCTCGAGTTTGAGTGAATCTGTATCTTTGATATTCTTCTCTGTTTGAGTTTTCTAAGCAAGATGGTTGTGGTTTTTCCATTGTGATTGACCTCTTGGAACTCGGGACTATGTTATTCTTTGGTTTTTGAGTCTCTCTTTCTTTTGAGCTCCATGAGGATACTGTAGGTCTTGATTTATTCATATTTATGTGATCTTTTCCTGTCGGTTCTTGAAATTTCTATAGGGTTTAATGGATTCCATTCATTCGTTTCTTGAGCTTGATTCATTTGGTATCTATAGCGAATGTTATGAGGTTCCTCTGTGATTATTTGAATTTTCTAGGCTCTGCGAATTGTGTTCTCTTAGATTTCTCCTATATCAAGGCTAGTTCCATATTGATGTACCCTAAAATTATTTTCTGGGGTTTAAGGGTAAAAGATGACTGTAAAAATGAAATTAAAACTGAGGTGATACACCAAAATTTTATGAGGTCTTTGAATAAGTACATGCACAATTGATATGGAATGAATTTCTGATGCACAGGCCAACAATTTTCTTAAGATAATTAAGGGTAAGCACTTTGATGTATTGAAGGATAGAATCAGAACAATATTGCTAAGTTACACATACACATTAATATCATGAAGAAATACTGAAACTGCAATAGGGTAAGATGATTAATCAGGGAATTCAACATTCACAAGATTAATGGAAACATACACAAGACTACAAATAATTGGAAAGGCAAAAATACTACACATTCAAAGGGAAAAACTGGCCAAAAATTGCTTTAGCACTCCTGTATCTAAAAATTCCTCCTTCGTTCTTTGCCAAGGCACACAATATATACCAAATTTGATTCACCCACCCTTCATAAAAATAGAATAAGGTGTACTCGCCCATGCCTCCTATTTTATGCTTTATTTAATAATAAATAATGGAATTAAAAAAATAAAACTAGTACAAGGAGGCATTAATAGCCTTTTATTACATACAGTCAAACTGAAGTTGACTTTTCTATTTTTAAGAAAGGCATGGGTGAATAATTTGGTAATAATTCATCTTGCTTGGTGAGCAAGTCTTCTCCTAGTGCATGTAATTTAGTCCTTTTGCTGATCTGTCCTTTTGTGGAGGCATTCAAAACTACTCATGTGTATTGAGTAAAATAAAAAATACAATATTTACAATACTTGAAAAATAATTCATCCAAATATCCACTTAATGGGGACCACTTCCAAGCTCAAGTTCTGATGTTGACATTCCTTGTCCTCTAGTGGTCACATGGATAGCACACTATAAATCATCTCCAACCCCTTCAATAGTGGGGACCACATTTGCAGTTCAATAATAGTCTTACCATGGTTTGGCCACTCTTGTGGACTTAGAAAATTACTATGGTTTTAAACACATGACAAGGGGCACTTTGTAAAAGGGTCACCATATTACATTCAACCACCTTTGAATATACATATAACATACTATAGTCTACCATCTCTTCAACTTCCACTGCCTTGTAATTTTCTTGTTGGGATTTTGCATTTTCAAAGAGACTAAGGTTTAGAATTTAACCTTTTGGTGTTCTTTGCTTGGAATGTGTGGTTTTTAGCCCCCTTTAATCTTTTGGGACATGGACTATAGTCAATAATTTTGAAAGTCAATATGAAATGATTTTTTTTTTAATCATAGGGTTGGCCCCCTCTCCACGGTGACTCACCCCTTCACATTTTGTGCTGACACTCTGCATTAAATATATTGGCCACTGTAATTGTCTAAGATCTCTGATTCTAGCACTTAGATTATTGTGAGCCATCGATCTTGATCTTTGTTTAGGGTTTCACTTGGCTTTTAATGTGGTCATTGGCATTTAGCCATGGTGATTTGCTTCAAAATTTGGTGATGATATTATCCATTGATATTTGTACTGGTTGAATGTTGATCATTGATTCGATTGTTGTTTAGTTCTATCGATTCACCTCTCGAGTTTACATAGTAAAGGGTAACTCGACCCTAATGATCATTTCATTTGGATTTTCAGTCTATGGGCGAAGCCTTGGACAAATTTTTTTTTACGCCATTGTTGTGAACTCCTTGAGCTTGTCCCCTCTGCATAATGGTTCTCTAAGTTTGAGTGAATTTGTATCTTTGGTATTTTGATTTGTTTGTGTTTTCTAAGCAAGGTGGTTATGGTTTCACCATCATGATTAACCTCTTGGAACTTAGAACTGTGATATTCTTTAGTGCTTGATTCTCTTATTCTTTTGAGCTCTGTGAGGATCCTATAGGTCTCAATTTCTTCAAATTTCTGTGATCAGTTATCTATTAGTTCTTGAAATCTCTGCAGGGTTTAATGGCCTCCATTGATGAGTTTCTCGAGCTTGATTCAGTTGGTGTCTACAAGTGAAGTTTACGAGGTTCCTCTGGATTTTTTTAGTTTTTTGGTCTTTGTGAATTGTGTTTTCTAAGATTTCTCTGGCATGTTGAGCTCTGTTTGGTCCTTGGACCTTTGTTTCTTTGGTCTTGAGCTTGGGTGAAAGATCCTGTGAAGTCCGAGCTCCATTTCCTTGGGTTACTGTGTTGTGGACTGTGTAACTTTAATGGAGGTCATTTTTCCCAAAGGTGAGCCTCTGATCACTTGGTTAATAACTCATTCTTCTCAGTCAATTCAGTTTCATTAGCACTAATACCACAAAACTTTGTGTTCCTTTGCATTTCTTTGTGCAAATTTGATCTCTAAGCTTTGGAAATCGTCGGGCTTCAACTTTTAACTTCTAAATTTGAGGGTCTGTCTCCTTCGATTCTAACTGGTGAGTTATGATCCCTTTTGAATCTCCATACATAATTTGTGATAATCTTCTATAGTCATGAGAGAATGAAATGTTTTCTTTTTCTGTTCCTGTTTGTTCTCAATTTGTGATTACGTGCTCATATTTGCTCAGATATGTCCTTTTGCAAAACCTCTTTAAAAAAAAAAACACCCAATTTACTCGAGATTTTTGACTCACGACATCATATGGGTTACATGATTCTAGGTTTTGTGTTTTGAAATGCTATCTTAAGCTCTGTATCATATTCTGTTTGGAGCTATGATCGTTTCTTGTTTATCTTGGATCTTGAACTCTCTATAATTTTATGAATTTTCTGAGTTTTTGAGTTGGCTCTCCTTACAAGATTTGGTCAATTTTACTAGTTGTAATTGTATTCGAGCCCATCTTCCCCTCATTTAAAAAAAAAGATATCTGTGTTCTTAGATTCGTTGTTCATCCTCTATGAACTCGTATATGTGCTATTAGCATCACTGTCTTAATGCAAGGATGGTAAGTGTTTGAATTATGAGCACGGTAATTGCTTCGTCACTATCACTTGACTTCGAGATATTGATATATTTCTCTTTCTTTACATATTTTGTGATCTCTAGGACAACATTGATCTCTAAGTTGAAACTTGTTCGGGTCAATCCTTGAGCCTTTTCTGGAAACCCTAGATATTCTTGGTTATGTTTTACATTCCATTTTCTCTATACTTGCTGAAAAACTTTGAACGGCTCGGCCATGACCTGATATTTCAACCTTGCACTCTTTGTTTCCTTAGTCATAAGTCAGCCATCATTCTTGTAGAACTTCTAGTTTTCAAATTGTACTTGTTTGATTATACTTCTTAAAGCATGATTGTCTAAAAATTGGGTCTCCTTCAGTTGGTTATAAAGAGCTTGATCTTTATCATTCTTGATCTGATTATTTCAATGTTGAACCTAAAAATCTAGTTGTTGAACCATTTTTTCAGTTAACTTCATGTTGTAGCTGAGTCTTAATTTGCTTTTCATAGCTATACTCCATTGGTGTTGTAGCATTTGTATATTTTATTCTGTATTTGTTTTGATGCCAATCTGAGAGTGTACAATTGTAATTGATCTAGCATTATTATGGCCTTTCTACAACTCTGTATTGGACATCATTCTTCATTTTTAGTTGTGAATAACTTTGAATATTTGATTCTGAAAACTGAAAACTGTAGAAGTTAATCATTTACTTCTTATTTGAGAACTTGGACAAGACATGTTATTTCTGGAATTTTCTGTTCATAATTCCTACATGTTGAACATTGAAGTTTTGTTGAGATGTTGTAGTCCCATTTCTTTTCTTCTTAAATATTGCATTTCATCATTATTACAACTTTAGTATGCATGTTGGAAAATATAAAATGTCAATTTTACATGGCAGAGCCCTGTCAAAATTTTCCCAGATTTCCTTCTTTTATCCCTTTTTCAGCTGTAATAGATGTATTTTCTGATTTAGAATACAAAATGTATCACTTTTCTATTGAAGCTGATTTGTTGTTGGAAAATGAAACATAATAATTGTTATCTTGATCATGACATGCTTTTTTGCTTCTCTGTATCACGTATTTGATTTACATACAACTTCTAAAGCATGTATTAGTTAAAACCAACATGATGGAAAGTCGTAAATATCCATTTTACAAGGTGAAGCCCTATCAATTTTTTCTCAGATTCATTTCTCATTTTGTTTCAGCTATAGTATTATCTTTCTAGTTAACTTCAACCTTTAAATTCGATTCTTCTTCTTCAGTTACAATCTAAAACATGCACTTTTTTCTATAATTCTCTCCTCTATTCTATACTACAACTTATTTTATCCCTAGAATAGCTGATGAACTTGAGTTGCATTCTTCCTTCCTTCCAATATGTACTTTTCACTCATCTACTTCATATACCATAGGATAGAAATTATTTAACTCTCGATCCTTATCCATAGTGAGGAATATAAGACATGATTTCTTTATTTTTGGCTGCAACCTGTACTTGGACACTTGAGAAAAAAGTTAGAAAATATTTAGGCTTTTTGGCCTCTCTTATGTCCATGTTTTCTTTTCTTCTCTTTATTTCTTTCTGAGTAAGTAAATCATGTATATTGTTTGATCTTCAAGTAATCTATATCTCATGTTATTAGAGATCCATGTGCACAAATTAGGACAAGTATAGGAATATGGATTAACCCTGAGCTCGTAACTAATGATTTTCTCTTTTCTATTTTTAGGTATGGTGCTTTCAACAATAAAGATGAAGAGGGAACAAAGCTGAAGATGAGGATGCATCAACTAAAGGACAAACCTCAAGGTAATGATGGGTTCACTCATACTCCTTTATTTTCTTTTTCATGCATGTGTACCTCTTATTTTAGTAGTTGTACTTTACTTTCAAGTTACATCTTATGACTTGTGTGGGAACATTTGAAATTCCTTATGAATAAAAAATTGAATTGTGAAATTGAGTTGTGTATTTCTTTTTACATTTTTGCTTTTTGATATTAATTGTATGATGAACTAAAAACCCAATAATATAATTAAATGTATTAATCATAAAGGAAATATCATTAAAGAATACCTGTAACATCCAGTAATGAACTCTAATTTCTATAATCTATAGTCATGATTGCTACTTCAAAACCTAACACTTCATCTATTCTGCAATTTGGTGTCTTCATCAAGGCAACACAATTGTCCTTTGGGGCTTTGTGTTCTTTTGCTAAAGATAGCATGAAATTATAGGCTATGTGATCTGTTATGTTTTGTAATAGCACACATAGCTGCATATTTCATGTAATCATTAATTAATTCAATAGTAATAATATTGTCTAAAATAAACTCCCATAGCTTAGGTATACTTCACCAATTCTATCCATCATAACAAAGTTTTGAGTGCCAATTTTTTCATAAGTGCAATAATTGTCAACAATTTCATTAGACATTTTCAATAAGAGGCCATGTGGAAACCTTGAGGTAGGGGGTCTAACTTCGCCATATGGACCAAGCGGAACATAACAGGGCATTTTGAATCCTCCTCATAATTATATTTCAATTTTAAAAGATTATTTTTAATAATTGGCGAATGTGAGGGTGGTTTCTCAATACATTTATTTTCCTTAGTACTCGTGATTCCAAATGAAAATTCAAGCATGTCGTCTGCTAAGCTCAATAGAATGCTCGAATTCTATTGCAAAAATTCCAAACTAAAATTTAAGGCTAGCGGTGTTGTGTTCAATGTTAAGCTCCGGTGGCCATTAGATTCAAAATGTTATTTGAATCGGTGTTATTCTAAACATCATAGAGGCTTTAGGTTTGCGCCCTCTAGGAAAGTTATTTTCTTGCATACAAGATAATTAATAATGACTTGACAAATATTCAAATACATAAAAAGAAAACAAATATTTGAAGACATGATGAACTAAAGTATTTAGGATATTGGTAAGTTACAAGTAGTTTGTAATCATGAACCCAAGTTCTATTCCCATTGAGTTCATTTTATGTTTTCAATAAGTTTTCATGGGCACACCTTCAAGTAGTTTTTGAACTTCTCTATATGGACCAAACAAAACATAGTAGGGTGCTTTGAATGTGGGTGGCTCGAGAAGACATTAAGGACCCAAGCCTTCCCCATGTCCCACTTAGATAAAGTGCTCCTCCACCACTCTAGTTCAAAGCTCTAGTATAATAGAAGAGTTTACCATCTAAAATTTACAAGTAGTTTGTAATCATCAACCCAAGTTCCATTCCCATTGAGTTTATTAGATGATTTCAATAAGAGGCCATGTAGACACCTTGAGGTAGGGGTAAAACTTCTCCATATGGACCAAGTGGAACATAGTGGGGCACTTTGAATGCTCCCCACAATTATATTTCAATTTTAAAAGACTATTTTTAACGACTGGAACGCGAGGGTGGTTTCTTAGTACATTTATTTTGTGAGTACTCATGATTCCAAATGAATATTTAAGTGTAACGGCTTCGAATCTCAATAGAATTCTCAAATTCTATTGCATGAATTCGAAATGAAAATTTAAGGCTAGCGGCCATTGTGTTAAATTTTAAGCTTATTGGCTGTTGGGTCAAAAAAATTATTCGAATCAGCATTGTTGCGACATCACAGAGGCTTGAGGTTTGTAACCGCTAGGATATTTATTGTCTTTCATAGATGACAATTAGTAATGACTTGACGGACATTCGAATACTCAACTAGATAAAAGATATTCGAAGATAGGATGAACTCAAGTTCTTGTGCTATTGGTAAGTTACAAAAAGTTTGTAATCATCAACCCAAGTTCCATTAGCATTTAGTTCATTGGAAGCTTTATATAAGTGGCCATAGGTACACCTCGAGGTAGAAGGTGAGGGTCCGACTGATATCACCAGAAATTGAATCCACATTATCTACATAATGGAGTAAATTTGTGTATTGCTCTCCAAGCTACTGAATCCCCATCCCTCAACCACTTCTTCATGTAAACCTCCTCTGTGAACTAGGTATATGATGTCATCGGCAACATGCTCGACATCCCCACGAACAAGATGGATGAGAAGGAAAAAAGGAAAACAAAAAAGCCACAATTTCTAAGTTGGTTCATGCCTCGTGCGAGTCGGCATGTAGGAATCACCTAGAATTTTCTCAATGGCTTCAGTTTCCCAGGTTTAGGAATATCAAGAGATATCAAAGAGATAACAATAAGAAATTTCCAAGGTGAGGGACATCTCCAACTTCTCACCATGAATGGTGATGAATGGAAAACACAGGAACACCATTAAAATCGAGCTAGATAAGCAAAGAAGGGAGGTAGAGAAGAAAGAATCGTCATTAGGTTTAAAAACAAAGGCGCATGTGAAACCATTAATTATGGTGATGTAGGCCAACTCTCCCTTCAGTGAAATGATATTCGGTAATCCGTGCCAATATTTCAGGTTACATGAAATTATGATTGTGTCTGACTCATCAATGATAGCATTATCAAGAAAATCGGTGGCACGATTTGATTTTCTAAATGCATGATTAATACTCTAACTTTTTAATTTTCCTAACCAAAATAGAATATTGGAAATGTAAAAATTAAGATGTCAGGAATGGGTTGATCCTTTAACAATTGCATGAACAATGATTTGCGAGTCACCTTCTACCAGAAGTGAATCACATCCCCTAGTAATAACTAATTTGACTCCTTCCATAAGAGCTTGAGCTTATACTAAATTGTAGGTATGCTCTCTCGAGTGGGAAGGATCCCACCACAATTATATCCCCATTCTCATTTCTCACAAGACACCCCACCCCTGATTTACTTGGGTTGCCTCTAAAGGCCCCATCAAAGTTAAGTTTGCAAAATCCAACTGAGTTCAATATGTTATTCGAAGTCCACCACATGATATTCGAAGGATAGCAGAGGCGCTAAGGTCATAGATTATTTCATGGCATTGGTGTAGCATAACATAGTCTTGTGATTAGCAGTTGCTAGGATATGTCTTGTCTTGCATTAAGGCCCTAATAACCTAAGATTATAAATATAGATTTTTTGGTGAGAGAATGATAGCCTAGAATATATATACATTAGCAGCCGCTAGTATTCACTTCTACCAAAAAATTGAAAACTAAAAAAACCAAATTTACAAGTGATTAATTTTTAAATTTCTTAGTGCAACACATGACATAAACATCTACTAATGATTTCTTGTATTTTATAATTAAAGGAGGGTTGAAGGGCCCCTTTCCCTTTACATTATAGATATAATGAGAGGATCAGTCTTAAAACCCAAATGATACAACAATACTTTGGTGAAAAAAATGTAAGGGCCAATGCCAAGAAAAGAAGTTGTTGGGAATAAAAAAACCCAGTCTAGTAAACGATAGTATAATCTGATAATAATGGAAATGGAAACACTATACAACAACTAAAAAAATATATTAGAACCACTTATTTATCTGAATTAGATGGCATATCTCGTAACCTCCACCTTAATGGGAATGAAAATAGTTTCTATTTACGGTTCGAAAAATGATGCTCTTTTCAAAAAGCATCCACGAATATTTAACCAATCGTTTGCCTCACAACCTTGCCAATAAAGAACATCCCAACATGTTGGTTCTTGTTATAATGGAGAAGACATAACATCTATGTCAGGAAAGTGGAGCGACCTACCTCCCATCGGCGATGTCTCACCCAATTCATCCACTTCACACAAGAAATGATTTAGTACATTAAACCATTTGAAAAATCTCTAAAAAAATTGCATGCACCAAACCTTCCTATTTATAGTGAGCATCAAAAAGCAAGGGATACGATGCACTCAAGGTTTTTTCCATTTCTTCTTCCATGCCAACCCTATATACGAGCTTGATCCAGTGATAGTCCATCTCCAAAGCCCAATCCTTCGTCGGGTGTATGATTAGAAGATGAAAAACAAATGTCAAAGAAACTTCCACATTTACCATAGGTAATCCCTCTAAAGAAAGATAATCATCTCCAATAACTCCCTCAATTACAACCATGTCTTGCTCTGATTCAATCCTAAAAATGGATTTCAAATGGCGACGCAAAATTTTAGTATAAAATCCCATTTCACTCATAGCTACAAAAAATTGTACGAAAGGAAACATTGGTCCGACAATGAAAGAATAAATTAAATCTTGTGAAGGAAACTTGAAAGGCGTGAAAATAAAGGGGAGCGATATGATAAATATATGGAGTGAATATGCATACCATCGCATGCTTGAAATTAATACAAGCTTGCTAGCGGCTTTAATATCAATGTTTATTAGAAAAGGTGATGAGTCCAGCCAATCAAGATATTTATAGCAAATTTTATCACAAAATATGCCTATTTAGTAGCTATGTTAATAGATAAGATTTAAGGTCCAATATGGAGTTAATGAGAGCATACAGAGAGGAATTATTCACATAAGATTGATTTTCCCTAACAAGGTTTGTGTTGTAATGATGGTGTCACATCAAGTCTCATCAATAAATTATCCAATGATATGGTGCAACATAGAAAACCCATAAAAGGTAATTTTATCCTCAACTAATGGGTTGCCTTATATTCCTTTATACTTGAAAGTATTTATATTGAATCCCTTAAAAAAAAATTCTCCACATAATTAAAATGTGTAAAAGAAAATCAGCATATTAAAAAAATCATGATCTATTACAGGGTATTTAAAATTTGTTTTTATGATTGTTAAGTGGCTCTAGCAACCTCTTACATTAGGATTCACGATAACTAGCTCATTTCCTCTACTATGATCTAAACTTGCTTAAATATGTGTCTATCTTTATTACCAGCCTTAACTAATGGCACTTACATTTCAAGGACTTACATTTTCCAAGGATATTCCATCTAATATAAATTAATTACAAACAATGAAAAAAATATGTTGAGATTGTTTTTTGCATCGTTAAAATGGATTCCCTGATATTGTAGAGGCTAGTGGCTGCTAGCCTTCTCATTAATAAATAATTGGTAAACATAAAACAAGCATTGCTCTTTATGGCATCTGATACTTTATTCCTGAGAAAGATTCATGTACATATTAGACCTTGATTTTTAGTAAATTGTTATGAACTGTTATGTTTAACACGTAATTTATTTAAATATGTAGGGCCAAGATAAATAGGGTACATCTTGACTTTAAAATATGTATTTTTATTACTATTCTCGACAATTTTTTTATTTTTAAACAATTTTGACCAGATATTTTATCCGGAGGGTTATGGGATCCCATCCATATAAAGAAAACCAAACAGAAAAAAACTAGGAACCCAAGTCCCACAACAAGAACAACACAGAAGAAAGAAACCAAGAAAGAGCTAGGCCAAGGATCCAAAATAGATTTGGAAACACAAAATCCTATCCAAAGGTAAGCTAAGAACATGATAAACTTACATGAATCCCACAAGTGGGGCCATTCACAAATCCAATCTCATCCTCCTTCTCTGCTCCCTAAAAATCATCCATAGCGACCAATATCACCTTGCTATAGAAAATTTCCCGTGAAAAGGAGGAAGGCTCCTTTTGCACGATCCTGAAGAGCATTGAGCTGATCAATTATAGAATCAATAGGATAATGAGATTTGGGAAGGTCCAGGGGTGGCAATCTATTGGGATCCAGGCCTCCGTGCTAGAAGAGAACATGCACACTCTCTGCATGAAGAAGAAATTCCTTGTATTTCTCTCCTAACCAATGAATCCTCGCCCAACACCAATAGCCTATTCATTGACGTCCTCCAACAAGATTGGGAGGTTGGTAATACGACAACCAACCAATTCCTCGTGCAAACCAAATTTGTGAACTAGACAGAGATGAATTTCTTGTTGGGCTCTTAACTAACTAACTCCCAAGGCGAAGTTGTGCATGCACAATACAAGAAAGAGGAAGGATCTCGGGAAAAAGTACACACGAAAAGGGTTAAAGATCAAACTAGGGTGTGTGTGAAATAAGAACAAGGGTTTAAGGAATTAGCCACATTTTGAAGGTGGTATCAAAGGAGAAACATGTGAGGGCCTAAGTAGTCATGACGAATGGATAAGGTGCTAGCATAGAACCTTAGAGGTCAAGAATAGAATATTCCACATAGGGAATATTCCCAAGGGAGATCATTATAGTTAATGGAGGCCTTTGTAAGCTGGAAAAAACACTCGACTATGAAGGACCACACTTCCACTTGGCATGCAATCTTCTCATAACAGAAGCTATGGTGGTGTATCCATATTCTATTTAAAGAAGTTCTTGGGTCTAAGATAAATAAGAGAAAAGAGGCAATGAGGTGTTGCAAGAATCCTTGGTGATGCCAAGGTTTTTAGTTCTTAGTGCTAGGAAATATGGGAAAGAATGTAAGGCATATATGTATGCACTCATGCCTGTAACAAGGGTTGTTATGAGGAAAGCATAGCTATGATCTCTATTCAGAGTAGTTTTTAATGGCTAGATCTACAGTCCTTGATGTATATGGTCGAAATGATCCCTTTTATGATGTAAGGTGGCTACTATGGATGTTTATAAATTGATATATGAATCTTTTTATGGATATATTTTTTTATATGTGTAACCCTTATGTTATTCATGTTATTATGCATCAAATCTAGTTTCTTTGTGCTATTTACAATGCTTTTTTCCATTTATGATGCACATGTGCTTGGATCTGGTGTTTGTACTTTATGTTTCTGAGTAAATGAATGCATTTTTGATTCTACAACCCATCCTCCATTAATGGTGGATCATTCTTATAAATCTCACATAAAGGGGGGTCTTGGCACCCGCGCGCACCTTGGGTGAGCACCTAACACACAATGGGTGATAGGTCGACGCGCCTCGAGGTAGAAAGAAGGTATATGAAAAAATGACTACACTTTGGTTCCATTATCGTGACCTCTTTTTGAAGATATTGTGAGAATGAGGTGTAATGATGGAGTGCTTTACCTTTGATAGCATCAAGGCATGGAATAAAAACACAAAGGATGAGTTTTCTTAGAGATTTAACATGGGACCTGAGTTTGATGCTTATAAATGGGTAGAGGACCACCTGTATCATGAGTTATAAGAAACAATATTTTCCTATTTCCCATTGGATTTATATGAATGGATCTCAACATATGCATCTAGGTCAAGTTGGTACTATAGACCTAGTGTATGGACCCAAGATGAGTATCAAAGGTTACAAAGATATGCTGATATGACCTACAATCATGTTGTTAATCACTAGTGGAGTAGAGTGGTGACGAGTTATACCTAGGAATATGTTATTTCTGCGTATTCTTTTCCATAGATTGCTGATTTTGAGTTCTTGAGGGATCCTAGATGACAATTATTACATGATATTCAACTATATATTGAGATCCTAGTTATTACTTTGAGTTTGGAATCGTTTCTGGCTAAACTCCCGCTAGGTGTGGGGCGCGGAAGCTAGTGTGGTGAAAGATGGAAGATCCTATGGTAGATATGGAGAGAGAAGAGAAGTGAATCAAGTATGATGAACTGCGAGAGAGGGAGTTGAGGAGACAATGAAAGGTTGTATGAGTGATAGAAATATGGAGGCAAATGTTGTGGGAAGGATTTGAGGTGCGTGCAGGAAGGTGTGGGACATGAGCAATTTGTGCTACCCCATATTAGTAAGTGCAGGAGATTTAACCCCTCGATTCTAGTGTAATTTCATCATGTGAATAAAGGAGATCTGTAGGTGCATCTCTTGCCCTACCTAGTGACCAAACCCGGTGCTTATCCTTCTATTTTGTGAGGAAAACTTTACACATTCAGTTATTCATGGTGTTGATATTGGCGGTCGAACGATACCAAGGAGGTATAATTTTTCATTTGATACATCTATGGGTACATAGACATTTCCTATATTCATAGGTATCATCTTTGGAACGACATTTGTGCAAGGTTTTTAATCAAAAAGTTTACATATCGATCTGGAAGTGGTGCGGGAAACACATCCGGAGTTGGTAAATTTCGTAGACTGTTGGGCATGTAGTTTAGCGTCGCAGTGGGTTTACAAGGAGATGTTGTGTTAGGACCCTTAGCTACGACGGGAGGAGCATTTGGTGGAATCATAAGAGTTGGCACTAGTAGATCTAGTGGTGCTAGAGGTGGTGGAAATATTGGAGGAGGCCAAGGTTCTTGATCTTGTTGGTAAGGGCCTCAACAACCTTAGTAGGAATTTTTTGAGATGTCTTTGAATTTTCTTTATTACAAAGCTATGGAAGATGCTAGAAACATGTGGATAAATGTGAGTTTATTTTGCACACGAATGGTATCACCGCACCATAAATGAAGGCAAGTCATTTTGTAACTATGTTGTAAGGGCACGTGCATAGCTGGTATAGAAAGTATGATCCATACAAGAAAGTGGTGGATAACATTGCACTACGTGATGCATTTTTGGTGGAGTTCCAAATTCTTGAGTTTGATCAAAAAAGAATTAGTATGTTTAAGGAAATCCATCAAGGGATGATAGAAAGTTTGTGGGAGTATGAAACACGCTTTAATACTCTTCTGTCAAATTTGTCCTATGATATTCACCCATCTCAACATGCTCAGTGGTTCATCGGAGGGATGATCACTCCGTTAAGGAGGGATTTTTCACATAATACCTTCACAGATCCATGCGAGGCCCTCAAGGATGCCTTACACACTAAGGCCATGAGAAGAGTTGACACCATAATTAGTCCATTCCTTGAAGCCCAAATTGTTGTCATGGTAAAGCAACTAGAGAAACTGTCTACAAAATCAGCTCATGTAACTCATAGTAGGCTATGGTGCCTAGACTACGAAGTAGAGGGAATATAAAGCATAGTTTCCCATGAAGATCAATTCATGCCATGTCGATTTAACCTGTGATATTTTACAAAAAGATCATGATTTAAGTAAATGTCTATTTCTACATGTGTAATCTATAAGAATGTGTCTTGCTATTGCAAAATTTACATCTTTACTACTCATGATACGAGGATTATAGATTGATTGACTAGAGAAATTATGCCATTGATAGTAGTGTGCACTAGACCGGTGTTTACATTATTTCCAAGGATGATGGTCATCATTATGAAGGGCACACAGATGGAGGAGGTCACATAAGAAGCTTTCAAGGTGGATTCGATGCTATGTCAATCGTTGAGGAGGAAGAACTAAATTTCCTTGTAGAACCCTGTTATAACTATGGATCTACATAAAATTACAAGTGCGAGTGTCCCGATTTGTTACAAAGTGTTATTCATGTGGAAAAAGTAGAATTATGAGGAATTCCTAGAATCATTTGAACACATGAGCCGAAGCGTGAGAAGGATAAAGGAAACGAGATTGTAAGAATGAAGAGAGCTGATTTGCAGTGGATACCAAGGTTGGAACAGTGGTCAGAGTTATAACCTATACTACTGATGATGCAAGCTGAGGTTATGTGTGGTAGGGAGATACAAAAGCAGAGACTGCTGGTTACAAGAGAAGAAGTGGTGAATGGAAAGTGTCCGGAGCCTATGCATTAGAAGGAAGTTTATCAGGAAACTATGGATGTTATTCGAAGCCCATAAGAAGAGATCCAATGCCTGAAGGAGAAGTCGTAGAAGAGATATGAGGCTCCACAGAAGGATATGGATGAATTTAGAGAGGTATGCAAGATGTTGAGACATGATATTATCATCCCTCTATTACGAGAGTGGTTGAGAGGAATAGTACTAAGCATCGAAGGAGAGTACGAGAGACAAGTTTTGCATGTTAATCGCCTCCTCACAATCTTGACTGTGATAAGGACATTACCATGAATGCGGTCATTGATGGATGGATCTGAGTGATATTATGGACCGACACAAATGTCATAGTTAATGTGCTCACCTTGGACGTATGGAATCAAATGGGAAGGCCCTGATTACATACATCTTCAAATGTGCTTTATATGGCTAACAAGATAAAGGTGATGCTCATTGGTGTCTTAAAGGATGCTGTTATCACTATTTGAGAGGTGAAATTTATTGGAGACTTCAAGTCTTGGTGCTTACTAAGGAGGAAAAATTTCTAGCATTAATTTAGTGCCCCGCTACTATAAGACCAATGTTTACTTACCTTTCAATAAGGGGTATATAAATTTTGAGAACAAGGAGGAATGTGTTATCATTCCTTTGATGGATGGAAATTCATTGCCCTATATTTAGACCTTAGGAGAAGAAGGCCTAGACAAAATATATGCACACATTATCGAAACCCCGAGGTTGTGTAACCAATTAAAGAAGGTATTATTCGGTGGGAAGACACTTAATATATAAGTGATATAACTACTGTGGCATGTGAAAATTAGGCACACGGGAAATATGAGTTAGTCGTAAGGAAGTTAAGAGGCTATGTGATAAGAGAGGAAAAGGTGTGGTCACTAAGGAAGATGGGAGGAAGAAAGTTATCGAGTTACACTGAGGAAGGCAACCCTGATGTTTTCCTATGAGAAATGGAGACCCAGTGGAGATGTGATATCGAAAGGAGAAGTATGCTTATTTCTACTTTGTGTGGGACCGTACCACATTGGTGGGTGACCCATCGAGATAACTTTCTAGAGTGGCACAAGGTGAGAATCGCGTTCTCTATTAGGTTCCTCCGAAGCAATGCACCTACTGCTATACAAGACTATCATGGGAATGAACCCACCTTTTTCATGTCTAGGTATGTGAGAAGGCTTGGATGGAAGGCATGGAATCCTTACCACCATCACTATGGGTTAATAATCTTTAATCCACCTTATAAGGTTGTGCACACATGTGGTACATTCATTTAGAGTTGTGCCGCTACATAGGAAACTTGAAGGAGTTAATGGTTTATCTTATTCAAACTTTTGAGTATCGAAGTAATAAGCCATCAGTGAAAGAGGCATTGTAGGTTATTAAGTGCCTAACTATGGGAGATAGTGCCATGGAGGAGGAAAGAATACTCGATTTTGGGAGAACCTGAGTTGGAAGTGCACTTTGATGAGGAATATTTAGGGCAAGTACAACTTAAGTACCCTTGCATGGAAAAAGAGAAAGGAAAGTTTCTCTACATGATAAATGGTTAAGAGGTGGAGAAATTTGATGATAACCATATTGTCAAGACACACGAGGTTATGGATAGTGTTGATGAGAAAGTGCATGCATATAATGAACACCTGAAAAAAATAAGGTTACCACTAGCTAAGAGGTGGAACCTAAGGAAGCTACTATTGGATATTACTAGACAAAAAGGGAGGTTTCAAGATTATTGATCTATTACATGAATTTGAGGATGTATTCCTCTGCAGCTATTGTGATCTTAAAGGAGTTCACGAATCATTGGGATAAATGAAGATCAAGCCAAAGGAAGGTGTGCATCCAATTCGAGAAGAGACCTTATCGAATGAATCTGAATCTACATGTCAATGTCAAGGAGGAGATTGAAAAGATGATCACATCAGGAATTAATGAGGTTGTTGAGGAATCATAGTGGATAAGTTTGATTGTTATCAACATTAAGAAGGATGCAAGGATAAGGATTTATGTTGATTATAGGGATTTCAATGTAGTGTGTGTTGGTGATCCTTTACCAAGCCCCTTCATTGAGGAGATCTGGAAGGAGTATTCGGGTGTGAGATTTATTCTTTCACATATGGATTCTCAGGATATCATCAGGTTAGAATTGCAAAGGAGGACCAAGAAAAATACCTTTCACCGATGAATGGGGAATTTTTTCCTATATGGTCATGCCTTTATGACTGAAGAATGCGCTTGATGTGTTTTCATGCATTGTGGTTTAGGAATTTTAGGACTTCATCCATACATTTCTATAAGTCTACCTAGATTATTAGACTGTATATGGATTGGTGAGGGATAATTGTGAAAATCTGAGGATATTGTTTGAGAGATCTTGACAGTTGAGTATATCTCTCAACATTAAGAAATATGTTTTCTCTACTCCATTTGGCACCATGTTGGGACATATCATATCTAAAGAAGGCTTAGTAGTGGATCTTGCCAAAGTTTCCATTATTGTGGGTTTAGGAAGTCTACCATCAATAGTGCGGTATGCGGAGTCCCTGGGCATACGGGGTATTACCAAAAATTTATTAAGGGGCATGATAAGATCACTATACCGATGGAGGAATTGTTGAAGCACAATATTACATTTCATTAGAGAGAGGCGCAACAGATGGTGTGTGACACATTGAATAATAGGATTATCATTTCTCCTATATTACACTTTCCTTCTTGAAATAAGCCATTCCATGTACATGTTGATGCTTCAAGGATGGAAATTGAAGTAGTCTTAGACAACTGGAGAGGGAATTTTTGACCATCCTTTTTGATTTTCTAGTGCAAAGCTAACCCAAGTAGAAAAAAATATACTACCATGGAGCGTGAGGCATTTTTGATGATTTATGTGCTACAAAAATTTAGGAAGTATTTTCTGGAAACATCGTTTATATTCTACATGGACCACATGGCATTAAAGTACTTGGTGAAAAATCCCATCTTGCAAGGATGCATATGCAGTGGGTCCTATTGTTTCAGGAGTTTGAGTTTACGGTTTTTGTAAAACTAGGTAAGAGTAATTTGGGGCCTGACCATTTATCAAGGATTGACTTAGGAGAGGATGCACGAGATAATTGAGGATACAATGTCAGATGCACAACTATTCATATTACGGTGCATGCCCTTTGACTTGGAAGATATTGTTGTGTTTCTCAAAATGGGTGTGGCATCGAAGGGAATGAAGACTTTGGAAAGGAAACAGTTAGCCATATGCACTGCACCCTACATGTTAATTAGTGGAGACTTATACAATTTAGGCTGCGATAAGGTTTTGTGTCGGTGCATGCCTATCCATGAGTGCACTACAATCATTGAAGAGGATTATAGTTGAATTACAGGAGGACACCGTGCGGGGAATGCGACTATGTGCAAGATCCTCTTAGCTCGGATTTGGTTGGAGATAATTTACAATGATTGTATTTAATAGTGTAAGGCCTTTGATCTTTTCTAGTGTTTGGTAAGCTAGGAAAAGGGAAGAAATGCCATTGAGACCAATAGGTAGTCTTGAACCATTCATGAAATGAGAAATATACTTTGTAGGCTCTATTTTACCTACCATGCGAAGGATGGGTTCACACTATATCATTACTTGCATTGATTATCTAACACGGTGGGTGGAGGAAGTGCCTATGAGGGATTACATGGTAACCACAATAGTAAGATTCCTGTGGGTAATTATAATCACTGGTATGGGTGTCCTCTGTATTTTACTAGAGACCGGGTACTCATTTTTGAATGAGATAGTTTAGATTTTTTTAGGTAGAGTACATGGTGGTGCATCACAAGACTATGCCTTATCACCCTCAAAGCTAATGAGATTGCTTTGAGGAATTTAACAAGATATTGAGTCATACACTTACCAATATTTGTGATTTTGGGAGGAAGGATTGGGATGACAAAGTCTCAGTCATGCTATGGGCGTATAGAAAAACTTACAAGAGATTGAACAAAGCCACACTATACCAATTGGTATTCGGTGTGGAAGCTATTTTTCTAGTAGAGTTTATGCTACCCTCTCTGCGTATTGCATGCCCATGAGGATTGGATGACAAACAAGATTTGTTATAGTGCATTAAAAAGCTAATGATATCACATGAAAGGTGATCACTTTCTAAGTTGATTCAGAATACTGAGAAGCTAAGACTAAAGGCCTAACATGATCGTCGCATAAAGAATAAAAAATTTGAGTTTGAGAAGATGGTTTTGCTTTATGATTATAAGTTTTTGTGCCATCTTAGGAAGCTCAAGGTCAATTTGTTGGGACCATATTATATTACCCATATACTTGATTCAAACGTTTGCTAGCTATAGGCACTGGAAGGAACACAACTTCCTAGGTATTTCAATGGAAGTAGGTTCAATCCCTACTATAAATAAGGCTTCTGGGTGTTCATAAATAAGGTAGTTTTTCTAGTTAGCTTAGGATTTCCCTTAATTCATTTTCCTTTCTTTGTGTTTCCTTTCTTCATTGCTTTGCTTTGTATTTTTTTTTTTGTTGTGGGCACGTTTGTGCACCGGTAGCGCTAGCTTTTTAAAGGGTTTATATGCATAGAGGACCACACATCTATTTAGTGTGGGGTGGAGTGTAAAATATGGTAAATACTTGAAACAATGGTTATTTCTAGCCTGAGGTGTAAAGTAAAAGATGCATGGGATCATAAAATCATGCGTAGCGAGGTGAACATGAGAGAAGATTGGTGTCAAAAATATTTAAAGAAACCACGTATAAGGAAAACATGCGGGAGCAACATGAGGTAGGCAAAGTGGAAAGATCTTGGTCCAAGACATAGAGGACTATTGACTTTGGCATGGGAGAAAGCAAAAATATTTTTATGGTCAAGGCAATTGCATGCCGAGGAAGGTTTTGGGAGTGTTCGCATAGGTTTTTATGTGGAGAAAATTCACTTTGTATATAATGCATGGAAGGATGGCGTTGAAAAAATCCAAATTTAATGCATTTGTATCTTGGTAGGTTGTATTGGGGTTTGTGTAGGAAAAGGAAAAAGCTATAAATAGAATATCGGGATGAAGGATTATTTTACCTTGTCTATTAATTATCAAAGATCTCTCTTGAAATAGGGAATCCTTGTGAAAGAAGAGTTGTGTGAAGATAATTTGAGAAGATTTTAATGTGATAGATTCAATGGGATTTGATCTATGAACCAAAGTGGAAAGGAGTACACGGGCATGAGTGGAGGATTTTTTTTGGAGGATTCCGTGGGTGTTACGTCGTCTTGTGGAAGAAGGGTTTTCTAGGTTAGGGTTGTAGAGTTAGGGCATGGGATTTGAAGGAATTTTCATAGATGATTGTAGCCACATGATTTGGAAAGAGCTAGGGTAAGGAGGAAAAGAAGAAGTTACAAGAATCTAGCAGAAAAATATGGCACTAAGGAAGGGATCAAATGTTCCACCAAACAAGGGCAACGTAAAAGGAAAATCAGCCATTTGACCATTTTCAATGAAGAGTGGTACGCAGAAATGTAGTACCCAGATGATGTATCAAACGCAAGGAATGGGTGTCTCATATACGAAATATGGCCGTAAGTGATTATAACCATCGAACGAGCACCATGGAAAAGGAGATGGCGTTAGAGTTGGTTCACCCTATAGAAAAGAGGACACCATATGGGAAGCCCATTTATGATGACGAAGTAAAGGTTAAGATGGAAAACGATGGGCTTTTCACAACTCTACGAGTTGCCCTATTTTGGAAAACCCGAGTGACTATACAATGATAATTTCATGCATGCATGAGGATCACTTCTATTTCACAGGATGAAGAATGTGCATAACTCCTTCACTAATTTCAATGTACATTGTCATTATCTACGAGAGAGAGCCACCATCGATGAATTATGTGATAAGGAAGCCATAAGGAAAATGGTTGAGGCATATGATTACAAGAGGGGTTCATTTTACTTTGATATCTCTCCAATAATTGACCCTATTATGAGGATTATCATGTTCTTGGTTACACATTTAAATGAGCGGGAGAGATGGAATAAGATAAACAAGAGTTGGTTGAACGTTTGTCATAAAATCTCGGAAGGGACAATATAAAAAGTTTAAAGTATTTATTACGGATGAATTTATAGATGCCATGTGCAACAAAGAGAAAATTATGTTTGGTAACGTCCTCCTCAACATTATCTTTTTGGAAATTGGTGTGCCCGTTGGGCCAGGTAAGTTTTTTTGGGAGTACCTGGATGAGGACCCTTACCCTTCCAAGATATTTTAGGCTTCCAGTTGTGACACCATGACGGCCACTTATAAGGTGCACTTGGAGAAATAGTATAAACGGATGTGGGATGAATTCAAGACAAAATGGAGGATATTTGAGAAATTTCTAGCATGAATGGGGAGGCTGAATTTGCTATATACTAGCACTTCTATATCGACAGTTTACCTTGACTGATGTCACCAAGAGTCCTGTAGTATTGTCATTCTCCTTTACAACAAAATATTTTCAAAGTTCTGTCAATAGGTTCAAGGAAGATAAAAATATTCGTTTTGATCTAAGTGTAGTTGATCAAGACTACCGCAAGATGTCTTTGGACATTGGTGTATACTAATAAGTGCACATATGTCGAAAAGTATGTATCTCATGACATGCACATGGTGAAACTAGTGACATTACCTATTATGGGTAGGACAACAACAAGGGTATATGTGTGAGTAAGGCCCAAGTTTGAGAAGGGTACTTATGTTGAGGACGATGTATCAATCCCGAAAACCCCACCGAGAAGGAAGAAAGTGGTAATAAATAAGAGAGAACAAGAAGAGAATATAAAAACTATGGAAAGTGCACATATAGTGCAAACTATAAAGGGCGCAGGATTTAGGTGCAGTAAGATAATTTATGTTCACGAGAAAGAAGTCCCCACATAGGAGAAGGAGAAGTCACCTGAGAAAGAGGAGTTTCCTAGAAGGGATTTGTCCCTAGATTTAAGGGGATGTCTAATGAATAAGAAGCAAAAGGTAACCAAGAGCTCGAATTCCAAGGAAAGAGATAGATTGGATGGCCATGAGGTGAAGAAGAAAATAAGGATCGTGAAGCAGCTCAAAATCCTTTTGTGTATAATGTACATGATTTTGATGAAGGAGGGGATGAAGAGATGAATTAATATGAAGAGGTTGCACATGAAAAAGAGGAAGTGAGGAGGTAAGAATGTGTGATCAGAAGACCCCAACCCCAACCCCAGCCAAGGAGTAGATTAATAACACTGTAGAGAGGGAGGTGGTGGGTATTATACAATAGTTAGTGTAGCATAAGGTGGAGCGCAGCACCGATGAAGTTCTAAGGGTAAAAATGGCAAAGTGTGAGCATGGAAAAGGAGTATCAAAGAATGGGCAGAGACCCCAACTTAGTAGTAAGCATTCGACGGAAGCATACACGGGTGGAAAGGGAAAAGTAGTGGCTAAAGAGCACACAATGGCTTATATAAATGATCCAACTAAGTTACTATGCACATGCTTCCAAAGTACAATGCCCACAGACCAAATTCTCACTTGGTCATCTTTTGGTGAAGAGAGCACGTACCCTCACATAAGAAATATGATGTCTTGGGATTTTGAGTCCCACGTCGATGATCCTAAGTTTGAGGTAAATAATGATGCATTGATGAAGGCACCAAGTGTCAAGGGAATAAACCCTCTCATGAATTCCCAGCAGTTGTCGGATGAGAAAGTTTTCGATGCGCTAAACAAAGTGTCGATAGAAGTGGAGGCAAGAATTTTTGGGAGAAATGATAGAATAAGAGCCTTGGAGGAGGAACTTGAGAAGAATAATGAGGAGATCATTGAGAGGGATAGGGAGATAAAGCAAAAGGATATGATCAATGCACAATTAAGGCATGAACGAGGGATGAAAGGTGAAGCACCCGGACTGGCCCCTCCCGAGAATAAGTACTTGTCAACCATGCATTACTTGGAATACTTAGTGCGCATACTCACTACGGAGAGGCAACCCCTTGCCTTGGAGTTGAACAAGGAAGTTTTTCCACACCATAAGGAAGAAGAGAAGGTGAGGATGGAGGAGACCATAGACCACCATACCAAGCTCCTTGCCTTAGTTAAAACCATGGGGCATATGGCCAAAGTTTTGTATGATAATTGTGGCAATAGAGATCGAGTAATTAGTATTTTAGTATCTACATATCAGATGAAGTTGAAGGAGTTTCAAGAGAAGAACAAGGGTAATAGGGAAGAGAGGGACAAGATCCATGCGGAAGAAGAAAAGAAGTTTGAGGCCATCGAAACGTTAAGGGTTTTGATCAAAAATAAGGTGAAAGAGTTAGACCCCCAGGTTACTAAAATGATGGGACCTTTGGCGACCTTAGCAAGAAAATGGAAAAAAAATGTTGATACGCTGAAGGCTAAGGGTGAGTGTTGACATACGATGAAGTCAGTGCTCTAATAGGTGATATGATGTAATAGGCATAGAGTAATGTTGATGCCTAGAATAAGATCAAAGCTACTTTGAAAAAGGATCTACCTATACTTGTACAAGAATAACAGGATCCTTCTATTCTCCCATTCTTTATTCAATAATAGATTATTTCATCCCTCCTATTCTTTATTCTTTGGAAAAAGAGCAGAGTGTTTCTAAGGACGGACAACATGCATAGTGTGGGGTAATGTTGGGACCTGAATTGACTAAGTCCCATGGAAGAAGGTGCATACATGCAAGACAATGAAGAGGAAGGCTCTCGGGAAAATATTTCAAGGAAAGGGTTTAAGATGGAACTAAGGCACACACAAAATTAGAACAAGAGTTTAAGGACTTACCGCATTTCAAAGGCAATATCGGAGGAGAAACACATGAGGGGACGAGTAGGTGTGAGGAATGGATATGGTTCCGACCTAGAGCCTTGGAGGTCAAGAAAATAATATTCCACATCGGGAATATTCCCAAGGGATATCATTGTTAGGAATTTATAAATATTATTGTGAACATTAGAGTTGTGTGAGTTATATTTATATTAGATAAATATAATGGGAGAGATTTAGGGAATAACAACTCACGTATATGTGATTGTTTGTAAGAGAAATAATAGGGATTATAAGAGAGGATCATGGAGAGATAAGATGAGTTGTTGATAGGATTTGACTCCACCATTGTAGGGAGAAAATCCTTATAAATAATTATAATCTCTCACTTATAATATATCCGAATTAATTCAAGTTGTTGTATTATTATTATTCGGTGTTTTATGTAATTCTGCAGTGTTTAATGTGGTATCAAAGTAGGTTAGAATAATGGAGGCTTGATTTTTTATGGGAAAATATCTTGTGATTTTCCCGAAACATGAGAAAATATAGTCTTGTTCTCTGTTGTGAATTTTTGCGCATTGTTCTACAGTAACAAAGCTTTCTATGTTCATGATCCAATCAGCAAAGACTCGCATCCAGACTTCTATCTCTGCATTGGAGGATGAAATTGGTATTTGCTTTGCTGAAGTGATACGGCCTACACATTCTTCATTCTCTCACCTGCGTGGAGAGGCAGAAAACGTGGGTGGTGGAAAAGGAGCATTCGAATTCATTTGCATGGGAGGAGATTCAGGGACTCTACATGAAGGATTTTGTTGACAAGATCCTCCTTCTACGTGGAAGTATGGAGTTCTATAAAAGCATCAACAACCAATAAAAACTATGTGGATCCTTGGATCAGTGGTAAATTGTGTGAATGTTTTGTTTTTTTAAATATAGTCTGTTTTAAATTACTATATTTTACTTTAATAAAGACAAAGTATTTGCAAAAATGATATAATTTCTAATGTATAGCCTTCGGCTATATTAGAAATTAGAATAGAATATTGTCAAAATATCCATGTAAAATTTAAAAAGTAATTTTTTCTTATTAATTTTTAAATACATAGTGTAAATCGGGAGCAATATCGGTTGAAACCGACTCCCCTAAGAGTGCATTTTTAGTCAAAACCAACACTCTAAGGTATAATGGACATTCCACTAGACAAATTCAATGGATTGAACTTTCACACCTGGAAAGTCAAAATCCAAATGCAATTAATGCATAAGAATCTATGGAGGATTGTATCAGGAGATGAATCAAAACCCATAGACGCTGCAAAAATAATAGAGTGGGAAATAAGGGATGATAAGGAAAAAGCAATAATAGGACTTGCCCTATCAGATACTGAGCTACACTATGTGGATATGGAAAAATCCTCAAAAATAATTTGGGAACTACTCGGCAAAAAATTTGGCTCAAATGCAGTCAATGCTAAATTTTCACTAAAACTGTAACTATTCAAACTCAAGATGAATGAAAATGTGACAATGTCAAGCCACATTAATGAACTAAAATCACTCATAAGGCAACTTGAAGTAAAAGCTGTAATATAAGATGAAGATGTTAAAGCCATACTTTTAAACAGTCTTCCTCCTAAGTAAATCTGGTAATGTTGTATTCACTCTTGGATAGATGCCGACACAATCACTTGAAGATATGATATTTGCACTTCTAAGTGAGGAGAAAAGAACTAAAGAAGACAATCAAGAAGAATTTTCTCTCTATATCAAGAAAAAATATGCTAAAACCTACATAAACAAAGAAGAAGTAGAATGCTTCTATTGTAAACAAAAGGGGCATAAGTCTCCATTCTACAAAATCAGAGAAAAAGATGTCATCAGTGGTAAACTCAAAATGGATGAGGCCAATGTAGTTGTTGAAGAGTCAGAATATGAAGAAGAACCGACTACAATTCCGATGAATTTCTATTCTAAATAAAGATCTCGGAGGCTGGAGGCAAAGGAGGAGGAGGAAAACTGCATCTCTTGTTAGTCACCAACAAAGAGATTGCTTCATTGTATTGGTGATATTTATTTTTCAGTTGTGTGTTTCATTCTGCAAATAATACTTGTTAAAACAAGAACATAATTATATCACCTGCATTAGTCAGGATGTGAAGGGGATAAAGAGATACTGGCATATAATGACATAGTTTTTGGTAAACCAGAAAAACCAATTGGTTGTAGGTAAACCATGGACAAACCTTCATTGGTTTTATGGTAACCATGGAAAAACAAATTCTCATGTTTGTGAATCCTTGGAAAATCACACAGTCATTGTTAAATGCCTTCCCCATGTTCACACTAAGGGGGTGACTGTAAGGAATTTATAAATATTATTGTGAAAATTGAGTTGTGTGAGTTATATTTATATTAGATAAATATAATGGGAGAGATGTAGGGAATAAAAACTCACATATATGTGATTGTTTGTAAGATAAATAATAGGGATTATAAGAGAGGATCATGGAGAGATAAGATGAGTTGTTGATAGGATTTGACTCCACCATTGTAGGGAGAAAATCCTTATAAATAATTGTAATCTCTCACTTATAATACATCCGAATTAATTCAAGTTGCTATATTATTATTATTCGGTGTTTTATGTAATTATGCAACGGTGTTTAAAAATAATTACGATTAATGGAGGCCTTTACAAGCTAGTAAAAATACTCAACTATGAAGAACCACACTTCCATTTGGCATGCGATCTACTCATGAGAGAAGCTATGGAGGTGTATCCAGAATCTATTTAAAGAAGTTCTCGTGTCCAAGATAAAAGAGACAAAAGAGGCATCGAAGTCTTTGCAAGAATGCTTGGTGATGCTAGGGTTTGTAGTTTTTAGTGCTATGAAATATGGGAAATAATTTTAGTTGCATATGTATGTGCTTGGGCATGTAATAAGGGTTTTAATTGGGAACACATACCTAATATCTCTATTAAGAGTAGTTTTTATGGCTAGATCTATATTCCTTGATGTATGGGGTCTTAGATGAATCCTTTTGTGATGTAAGGTGGATCGTGGATGTTTATAAATCGATATATGAAGCTCTGTTATGCATATTTTTTTATAGGTATAACCCTTTTGTTTTTCATCTTATTATGGATCGAGATCTAGTTCCTTCATGCTATTTACAATGCTTATTTTCATTTATGATTCACCGTGCTTTGATCTAGTGTATGTACTTTCTATTTCGAGTAAATGAATAAATTTTTGATTCTACAACCCATCCTCCATCAATGAAGGATCATTCTCATGAAGCTCACATAAAGGAGGGTCTTGCACTGCACGTGCCTTTGGTGAGTGCCTAGCACACACTTGGGTGATAGGCTAGAGAAGTTGGGGTAGAAAGAAGGTATATGAAGAAATTACTATAGTGCTTTGCTACAGCCTCAACATCCACTTGAAAATGGGTGGAGAAGAAGACAGTTCGAAACAAAGGCCGTAACAATATTGGAATTTTCCCTTGCCTTGGGAGATTCTAGCAAGATAGTCTTCACCGAGCACACATTAAATCACTTTGGCCTCTGAAAAGTTCATATCAGAATACATCTTGTGAAAACCTCCAAGAAATGGCTGAGGAATAGGCCATTTCCTACCTCTTGCCACACAGAGAGATGAAGGGGAAGCTGAGGAAAACCATAATTGCCAACACAAAAGAGGAAAGGAAGAATGAGGAAGAAAGGAGCTAACATCCATTTAAAATATAGGAAGACACAAGTTTCCATTAATGTTGAGAGTTGAATCCGTGCCTCCCTTCATGTGAAATGATATCTACCAAAACCAATCTTCAAGTTGATTCGATATCAATGTGACGTCGACCCATCGATAACCATGTTGGCAAGGATATCGGTGGCACTATTAGCTTCCCTATAGACATGATTAATGCTCCAAGAATGCAATTTTCTAAGCCAAAATAAAATGTTGGAAATGAAGAAATCAAGTCTCATCAATAAATTATCCAATGAAATGGTGCCACATAGACAACCCATAAAAGGTGATTTTATTCTCAAGTAATGGGTTGCCTTATATTCCTTTGTACTCCAAAGTATTTATTTTAAATCCCTTAAAAATATTTTCTGCGCATAATTAAAATGTGTACAATAAAATTGGCATATTAAAAAAATCATGATCTATTAAATCTTTTCTTTTTAAATATGTTTGTTAAGTAGCTCTAACAACTTCTTACATTAGGATTCACAATAACTGGATCATTTCCTCTATTATGATCTAAACTTGCCTAACTATGTGTCTATCTTTATTACCAAACTTAACTAATAACACTTACCTTTGAAGGACTTGGCTCTGCCAGGGATATTCCATCTAATATAAAATAATTACAAACAATGACAACAAAACTATTGAGATTATTTTTGCATCGTTAAAATGGATTCCTCGATATTATAGAGGCTAGTGGATGCTATCCTTCTCATCAAAGAATAATTGGTAAACATAAAACAAGTTTTGCTCCTAATGACTTCACTGAAAACTAACTATGCTCAATTATTGTATTTAAATTTTACTGTAACTAGCAACCGCTAGGAGGATGCTTACTACATTTCTTTTATGTTCCAAGATTAGAGAAGACAACAAATACTCCAAGACAAGAATTTTTTTAATGAATTTTTCTGAATATACATGATTCAAAATGTATATTCAAGATAATAAAATATATGTATTCGAACACGTAATATTAAGCCTAGCGCCCGTTAGGAAGATTAGTTGTGGTAAGGATCTAGCAAACGCCAAGGTTTCCATGATTTTTTGTTATTCTATCACTAATTTTAAACTAAGAAACTATTAAGGCTTGATACTAGGAAATCAAAACTTTCTATTACTAATTGAACCTAGTGGCAGCTAGACATTTTCCTTTATACTAGTCGATTTCAATTATGTGATATACACGATATATCACATGAGAACTATAAAATGAACCTAATTACAACAGCCAAACACATCACGACATGTATGATTTGTTATTAATAATTAATCAATTCTCAACCCTTATCACCCATGTTGGATTCTAGGTTTTCATAATGATGTAGTGTAACTCAAATATGTTTTTTATAGTGATGGGAATATATAGATGCTAGTGCCACTAGTCTTCACTTCTAGCAAAAAAATATCTACTTGAAACAAACCAAATTTAATAGCGACTAATTATTTAAATTGCTTAGTGCAACGCATAACAATTTTTTTTATTAATACTTTCTTGTTTTTTATAACTAAAGGAGGGTTGAAGTATTCCTAGCGACCTCTATGCTATAAATATTTATTACTATTGACTTTTTACTCTATGAAAATAATAAAATTACGATATGGCATCTTGTTGCTATTATTACCTTTGTTGAGAAACAATATTTGTCCTTTCCAATTACTTAAGAAATATTTATTTATTTAATTCCTTTTTTCATGTAATACATCTTCCATTGGCTACACTCCGTTCATGAAAATTCCTTTCATTGAAGGAGTTCTGATTAGAAGAGAGACAATGACCTGGTTTGTAGAAATGCATTCCCGGAAAATTACCATAGTGATATGTGGTTGTTTTTATTAATGAGGATGTTGTCAAAGAAGTCGGTATGGTAGTAACTTCAAAAATTATTGATGAGAAAACATTGTGTATTCACGTTGAACACATAGACGTCGTACTGAATAATTGCCTTATTCTCGACATGGAGTTTGAAGTTTCATTATTCAAGAAACTTGAAATGAAGGATTCTAGACAAAATAAGGCGCTTTTGTCTTAAATATGTTGTGGAATTTTTGGAAATTCTTGTTAGATAAAATAGGTTTTGGAAATTCCCTTGAATTTCATAATAACACGAATTTGGAATTCAAAAAATTGTATAACACTGAGGATACCTCTTCTATTTGTCATTATTTGAATAGAAAAAAGCTGCTTTCTCCACCGAAACATGCAAAGCTATTTACAATGCTTTGAGGAGATCATATTTTCTAAATTAGAGATATATCCATGTAATTCAAAGTTGCAAGTGTCTAAAAAGAATAATAAATCAGATTTTTGTTGAAGAAAGTGACTAGTATATTTGAGCAAACAGAAAATACAAATGTTAAACAATAAAAATTGTTTTTTTCAATGGTGATGATTTTCCAAATGAAGTTTCTAGGTTCCGTTTTGCACCTTAGAAATATCAATTACATGTTGTGCATGATGAGGATGTTGACCTCATCATCTATTCAATGTTGATTAATGTTATTCCTACACTTAGGGATGCACTACTTCTTCCCTTTTTATCTTCTACAAAGGAACTTGTGCAACTCAACGATCCAAATGACCCAGAAAAGGGATGAAGTGAAATTCTAAATTCTTGACGACCAACATACCATTTGTGCCCAAAAAAAAATTTTGGCTGAAAGAAAATACAAGTCATTACATAATAAGATGTAGTTTAGAAAGGCTCACATTATATCTTCACATGCTTCTTGCGAAGATATTGCTAAAATTTTCTAGCAACATAATGATGTAAACAAAAATTTGATTGATACAAATTTTGTTGATGTAATCTATAAGACTCGAATGATTTGGAGATCCCTAGGATGTCCTCAGATGCCTATATCGGGAAAGTCAAAGTCGAGATGATTTGATTGTAACGAAACTTAGTTTTAACAAATTTGTTCTTAAAATTTAATTTTGTAATATGCAGAAAATAAATATATTATTTCATCTTTCAATGTAGTGTTTCGAGATGCATTGTATTTTTATTTTCAAGGTGTCTAAGAAAGATAACCTTCGTGACAAAATTATATTTCTATATTTACCTGAGGACATATGGACAAAATTGACAACAACCATTGAGTTATTTAAATCTAGTGGGTTGGCTTGTTCTCCTCTTAAGGATAACCAACCTAAATTTCAACCAAATTCATTGGCAAGGTTCATGATGAATTACTTCAATCCTACAAGAGGAATGAATGAAGATGAGATATCAATTCTACTAGATAATTTGCAGCGAGGAAATTATGGCTAACTCACTCTATTGAAGAAAACGTCATAGCAGAGACTTTACATACTTACTTCCAAAGAGTAAAAGTTGACAAAAGGATGAGAGAAAACGTTCTAAAATATGTAAAAAGTAAATATCCATGTAATCGTGTATTGGTAGAATGCACTAAAAATATTGTTGAAAAATATGGTGTTCATGAATCTCACTACCGCTAGTTGTGTGTACTCTTGGGAGAAGAATCTACGGGAAATATAAAAGTTGATTCTAAAGGAAGTGAAAAATCGGCAAAAAGAGCTTTTGTTGTTGAAATGGAAGAGGTTTTCCTAGCGGCGGCTCAAGAAATTATAGACAACTACGTGATTGCAATGGAACAAAATATTCCAGCAAGGATGGAAGACACAGAATACTTTACTTGTCAATGTGCATATCCCTTCCAGCTCTAGTCAACAATATGTTCTATTCTGCCAACTAACCCATCAATGCAAAATGTGTGATCGCAGATTTTGTAATTTTTCTAGTGTCTTGAATTGTGATGCAATAATGGACTTGCTTCCAGTTTGTGGATCTAGTCTATTAAAATGTGTAAATATTGTGCTCTTGCTTGTTGCTTCTTAAAAAATATTAAGAGAGACAATAAAGAAATTGCATGCAAAAGGTCAAAGCCAAGGGGAAATCAATTATGGAAGGTTATTCTGATTTTATGACAGAAGTGGAAAATTTAAGAGCTTGTGTCTTATGTATAGAATAACTGATGTGCACAATTGTGATGTTGACAATGGGGATATAGATTAAATCACTATATATTGGATGGATCAAATTTTTATCAAATGGTGATTAAGCGAGAAATTGGCCTACGAGGAAATACACATCCTTTTTTCTACTGATAGATATTATTTGTTTTGGTCTCATATGTTCACTCGACTCGCTTCGATAATTATTTGGTTATAGTGTTGTAATGTAGGATTTGGATGACTCAAGTCTATCGTGGTTTTATTGTTGAATCACATGATCAATAAATGTTTTTAAGAAAATACTATTGTAATTTTAAAAAGGTACGTTGATTAAGATCACTTAAAAATTCTATTAGTTTATGCATTTGGTCGATACGTACAATATTTATGTAGACAACTAGACAATAGAGGAAGACATTGTCTCTTCCTCTCCACATACAAAGACAGAAGACGATGTTTATATTAGTATGTCACAACCAATTCAACATGTCACCCCATATGTCACTAACCACCCATCCAATGAATCTATAATAGGTGATTGTGAAATACTCATTTTATAAATGTATCTCTATAAGATGTTTTCAATTGCCATTGTTTACATATTTATAATAAAAACTTCAATTTTTTAGATTTGATGCCAAATGGAGAGATTGTTTGCACACCACGCATGAACTCGTAGACAAAAATGGTATGATAGTCATATAAAGTTATAAATAAAACCATTTATAAGACCCTCATAGTTGAAGGAACCTATGGAAAATTAGTTTATTTGTAATGTGTACTACCTAGCGGTTCTTAACTTTGTATATTTTAATTTAATCGATTTTGAATTGAGTAAATTTTTGGTTTATTAGTTAATATTCATTTGCGAGACAATAAAAAAATTTACTTCTGTATATAGTGTGTTGTTAGTGGTCGCTAAGCCCATCATAGACTTTTAACCCAACCATAGTCCAAACATTAATGGCTTACACCTATTGGTCACTAATATACAACTAAATCTATGCAATATTGTATAAATTTGATTTATTTCACGTATTTTTTACATTGACATAAATTTATTTTGAATTGATTACTATTTTTATATAGAACTAGAATAAAAAAAAACCTATAGAGGGGGAGTGCGAGGGAATCCAAAATGGAGTCTCAATCAATAAGTATTAACATATTGAAAGTTTTATTATTTGAATTAGTTATTATCAAATTACAAACAATTGACAAAAACTACTTACGTGAAGTTTACCAAGAGGATTATTTAAATATTTTAGATTTGGAGGGTTTACTCTATGAGAAAAACAAACCCTACAAATACTTGACAATCAAGTTCGGTAAAGAGACTCTCAAGTTGCGAGGTGGGATCAAGGAATTTTTAAAGATACTGGAATCAAAATGTGAAGTGGGATTTTGGTCTACCTATTTCTCTTGCACTGAATTTTAAAATTTGATTAAGGCTTTGAAAAAAAAATCGGTCTTGATTTCAAACAATTTATTGTTTTCGATAAAGAACATTGTTATGTAGAAGATGAAATTGCACTAAAATATCTCTAAAAGATTTGGAGTAGAGATGGTATTCTTTTCAGCCTTAGAAATACATTGTGTATTACAATGCGCCCAAGGGGAAACCCTCCAGAAAATTTTATGGTGGGGAAGAAATCCAATGAAGAAAATTGTTTCAAAGATAAGTGGTTGATGACCGATTTATACATAAACATAAAAGACATACTGTGTCAGGGTTTGAGTGTTGTGGAGTGCATCCAAAAATTTCAGCAAATAGAAAATATATAACTATTAATTATTTCAAAATGTTTTTAAAATGATATTCATTCATACAGTCATATGGTCACTCTTTATTTTATATGTTGAAATTACAAATTTAAAAGTAGGCAATATTTATATCTTGATGTGATTGAGATGATATTAAATATTTATAAGTTATTTTAAAAAAAAAATTTGTTATGTGATTAACTACTTTGATGCCTTGTTCTTAATCACTTTTGGAAGCTTACATTGATTCTGAGTTGTTTCTATAGATCGTATTGGGAGGCCTCAGAAATTACTAGTTTTTAGAGTTGAAGGTTTGTTGTTTGGAATTTCTCTAATTGGTGACAAAATACCTTGTAATATGGTTCCAAATTTTAGATCCAGGAATATTGAATACTTTGAATGAGATTTTAGTGTTGACTTGATAAGTATTGCATCAAAATATTTTGACATTGCCTTATGGTCTTCATTTATGGATTCAACAATGGTGAAATACATGTTCATAAAAAAATTTAGATGGCTGTGAGAAACCAACTTTAGGTTCATTTGGGGATGCCAAGAATGTAAGTTCAAATAAAAAACAAGCCAGCAGATAGTAAAAATTTATGGTAATGTCTATGGTGAAAACAATATAATTTTGATCGATGACACGAGATTCTTGTCGCACAAGGTCAAAGAAGAAATTACTCTCAAAACCCCAACATACTAGAGATTTGATGGAAACTATAAGACTGATTCGAAAATATATACTGAATTATGTACATGGTTGAAACATGTAGGAGAGCACAAAAACATGTGTAGATCATTAAAAATGTTCAAATGCACAATTGGTGTTTGAATTATATACTTTTCTTCCAAATCCAACATTGTATTGTGCATTTTTATGGAATAAAGTAACTACCTTAAGGTTCTTAAAGATTCGCATTGCACAATCATTTTTTCCGATTCTTTTTTGGGAAAGAATTTTTTTTTTCTCCGACTTGGGTGAAGAGGCAATCATGGATCATAGAAAAATAAAAGAACGATTTTTCCCAGATCTACATAGTTTAAACTTTTTTTTCACACACTGTTGTTGGTTCTTTAAAATTAAAAAAAAATTCCCGATTATGCATGGTTTAATTGTTAGGTTAATAATAATTACCTTTATTAATTATGCATTGCATGTTAAAAGGTTTCTTTATTTTTGGTTATTTGGTTATATTTCTTCATAACCATCTAATTTTCTTTATGTACGCATATGGGTGTGGTTATTTTGTTTTAACAATATTATCGTAATTATTCATTTGTGCTTCCCTAGATGTAATTTGGAAGCTCTTTGTATTTTAAGTTGGTTGTTGCATAGTTTCAAATTGTCATTTGTTTGTATCGAGGCTATCAATATGTATAAATATTGTAGCCTACACTATTGTAAATGGTTGATTTCACATTAATAAAATTCACACGAGGCTACCGTCGTTGTTTTGTGAAACTACATTTGCACGAGTGAATTGAAGCTCTAGGAAAGGTTGGAGAAGGTTGCAGAAAGGAAGGACAATTTTTGGAGAAGAAATCTTCTTCAACGGAGAGATAGTCTTTGCCTCCAAAAGCCTCCCGAGACCTCCTGCCCTACGAGACCCACAAACACATGTAATTTACAAGTAAACGTAAAGAATTTTTTTTTCCTTAGTGCCCTTTTTGCAGGCACATTTACTCCTGAAAACTAATCATTTTTAGGATATTTAAAAAAAATTCTATTTTTCCCCATTAGAAGTTGTCTTTGAATTTAGGTGATAGTATTAGTTATAAGTAAGCTGTAATTCTGCACCAATTCGGAGGTATTAGAGATTGGCATTATTCAAGTTGCATTGGATTTCAAACTTTATTTGGAGGCCGAGATGGATTTCTTACGGAGACTTCCACTTAGCGTACCTACCAACTTTAAACGGTTTACGGAAAAGTGTGGATCCACATACAAAGTCAAGCCATTCAATAGTTTCTATTGTGCCATTTGGGAGTGTGAATATTGGTTGATTTAACATTCCTTGCAAACCGAGCTCTAAGATGCGCGCATAGACTCCTCTGAGATCAGGTCCCTCTTCCTTGGATGCATGAGCAATCACGGTGTTGAACAATTGAACATGCACAAAGCATGGTGGAGTTAATAAACAAAGCGTAGACAACGAATCACTCCATTTTGATGTGCTCATACTCCTATAACCACCGCACACTCAAACAAAGGCATCATTGAGCTCCCTACAACAACGTATTACCTGCAACCAAATAAATAAATGTGGGGACAATACAATGCATCTTACACAAAGAAATAGTTTTTAAAAAGTAGCATATCAATAAAAGCGTGGATAAACAAATAAAAAGTGGTAAAAATCAATAGAAAGCGGTTAACAATAAACAAAGAAATAGAACAAGGAGTAGATCTGTTTTCTACGTATGCAAAGAAGCAAATGACCTCCTCCATCAAGACCACGTGGAGCTCCAATATAGCTAGGTCACTTTTTTAAAAGGTAAGTCAAATTCATTTGAATTTACATACAATTTGCTTCATTTCTATATCAAGTGCACAAGCAGCCAAGGTTGTTAGACCAAAAGACTTGGGTGTGTGAGGTGCTAGGTTCAAACCCCACCCCCAACATCACAATTTTTGAATTTTTAAGTTTAGTGGAAATTTTGGAAAACCACCTCTAAAAGCTAATTATGACTAAAAAGGCATCCAAATCCTTTAGCGAGAAAAACCTAATTTAGGGTAACTTTTTTTTTCTCCTATTAGGCCTATTTTTAGATTTTAGGCAACATTTGCAAAAGGAATACTGTCTAAAAACCTCATTTTGAGCTACATTTTAATGCTTATTATCATCAAGGGTCGTATTGGGCTCCGGAGGCCACTAGGGCCCGTAAAACAAAAATTTTTTTCCTACCATTCAATTTTTCAAATTTTTGAATGTAATTACATGCTTCAGTATATTGTACTAATTTGTAGGTTGCCATAGTCAACCAAAAATATTGTAATTGCTCTTAAAGCGGCAGAAATTTGTAATCACAAATAGTAACAAAATTCGTTACGAAACACTCATGAGATCTTATATCTCATTTGTATCATTTGGTTTATATAGTGCATCTAGGAAGTGCTTACAAGTGAAGTCGTCACGACTACTACTACACTTAATGCCTAGTGTAGTTACAACAATGTCGTCTTGGCATTGATCCTTTAAATCAATGGGGAGTGATAAGGTCACAGTCACAAAAACTATGCCATCTCATTCGTCTTTGAATGATTGCATGACATAAATACTGGACTGAGATATTATCCAAGTATATAGGAAGTTACGAGTGAGTACGAGGATATTTATTTGATCCAGTGTCAAGAATAACATAGACCACTTTTGATCTTGTCTTAGTACCACATATTGAATTCTTTCACGTATGTTAACACCTCTTTCACGTATCATAGGGTATATAGAAAGAACGATCTTCTTCCACGTACTACCAGAAATATCAGAATGGTGCGTATATAAAAAGGTTCAAGTATATCAAAGCGATGGTATATAGATTAGGAGACCTTATACAGAGTGATAATAGCCAACCCTTGTTAGTGTTTTCTATAAAATGGGAACCAATGCCCCAAAAAAATTTCCTCCTGATTCACAACTACTCAGAGGAAACAACTATGCTGAATGGAAGACAAAAATCAAGACACAAGCTGAGTTTGAAGAGATTTGGCCTATTGTGGTGGTACTACGATAAGATCAACAAATGATACAACATAGCGAGAGGAAGTTTGATAGAGCAGATCAGAAATTCAAACTCATCATCTTGTTTCAAGTGTCGACGATGTGCAACTCCACATTCGTGATGCCACAAAAACCTAAGAATCATGGGATAAGTTGAGCACGGTATAAGAGGCCAAAATTAAGAATGTTATCTTGAATTTGCAGAGTCGATTACACACATTGAAGTTCAAGAAGAATGAGAAAATTGAAGCTTTCTTGATAAGAGTTGTAGATTTTAGGGCTTCACTTCTAGCCCTAGGATAAGTTGTCACAGATGATGTTCTCATTCCCATTGTTATGAGATAACTCCCCTCTTCTTACCACATTTTTTTACAACACTAAATGCGTCAAATAAGAGAGTTAGTTTTGACAAATTGGTAAGCTTACTGCAACAAGAGGAATCCATGTATAATAAGGATGATGAAGAGGAGCATGCACTTTTTCACATCAAAAATGGAAAGGAAAAGGTAAAGGAAAACCTAATTTCTATCAAAAGTCCCAACATAAAAATCAGTATTAAGAGGACGAGACAACATAACAAGCAATGTCAAATTTATAAAAGAGGACATGACCAAAAAGATTGTTGGTATAATAATTACAAGAAAGGTTCATCAAGCAACTCTAGACCTCCACAACAACAATCTTACAAGGGACATTTTAACCATAATCACCCACAGAAAAAGGGGAACTAGAAAAGAAGAACCCATCAGCAAGGTAATATTGTCGAGAAACAAAAACAGTCAGACAATGAAGACTAATTGTACATTGCTCAATCAAGTGAACCATCCATGTCATCTAGTGATGTCTGGTATGTTCATTCAGGAGCCACTTGATACATGAACATCCAAAAATACTAGTTGACTTCAATGAGTGACATGCCTTCAAAAAAACATGTTTCATTAGGTGACGATTCTTCCTATTTACTTGGAGGATTGTGAACTTTTCTCTACCCCTTGATTCAAGTAACTATAGACTATCGGATTTCTTATATGTCCCCTGGCTTGACAAACAATATGATTTCAGTCGATCAACTCCTTGATCACAACTTAAAAATTGACTTTGATAGTCATTTCAAAAAGAAAATGTGTTTTATTCGAGATAAATCATGAGGCTCGAAAATAGTTGGAAAAGCCTCCAATGTGGGACACATGTTCAAGATTAAATTTGTCACAGAAATGATCGGGCACTTTTGGCTAAGAACTCCACCTCAAGCACAATTGTGGCATCGTAGACTTGGTCATGTTAGTTTCAAGAATCTCGAGACACTTTACCGGCGTAATATGGTACATGGGCTACCATCTCTTCAGAAGGATACAAACAAGTGTCCTCACTGCCTCATAGGAAAACAACACAGAGCTTCATTTTCAGAAAAGTACATTTCAAGCTCATGGAAAACTTGACCTCTTCATACCGATCTTTTTTTTTCTTATGTAACCAAGTCATTCTGGGTTCCAATATTTCATGCTTTGTGTTGATGACTATTCAAGAAAAATGTGGATTTTTTTCTTTGCAAGAAAAGTGAAGCTTTTGAAACCTTCAAGAAGTTCAAAGTAGCAGTTGAGAATGAAACTAGTTGTCACATCAGAACTCTTTGCTCAGATCGAGGGGGAATTCACCAAAGTGATGAGTTCAAAGACTACCTACAATCTCACGAGATTCTTTGAAAAATGCCTCCTCCACACACACCACAACAAAATGGTGTTGTTGAGAGAAGAAATCATACCATCATGGAAATGGTGCAATGCATGATCGATGACTCTAGACTTGTAAAGACATTATGGGAAAAAGAAACAAAGACATTAGTGTATTTTTTGAAAAAAGTGCCCTGACGGTTTGCTCTTGACGGAGAAACACCACATGAAGCATGGTCAAAGAGGAAACCATCTATTGCACACCTTAGAGTATTCGGATGCAAAGAAAATATGTACATACCTAAGCATAATAGAAATAAATTGGAATGAAGTCACATAAACTCATCTTCATTGGAGTACAGTGTGTTGGTACCCAAATTGATTCTCCCTCAGAAGTTGAGCATTATCACAGGTTTGGTAGGAAGCTTAGATACAAGCAGAGCATGTAGTGTGTTGTTTTGTAGTTGGGGATCAAATGTAGCTTTCTCTATGTCACTCAAATGTGGAGAAATGGGTAGCATCCTCAAAAGGATTTGACCTATCATCACTACTTTATGGTTGTGCCTTTCAACCATGATGAGAGGACCACTTTTGTAGCCTGATGTTTGTGGAGGAGATGGAGATATCCTTCTTTGTGAAATTATTAAGAAGACCCTAAAGAAAATATGATCAATGCAACAAAACCTAACTCTCACAAGTTGTCACTCTAGATAATGGAGATATTTTCTAAGCAAGGTTTAAGCCAGTAAAGACAATGAAAACCTGATTGTTTCTGCATGTTTTGGTAGTAAAAATTATGCATTTGTATAAACACATAACAAGTAGGGGTCGTATGGGTATGATTGGTTGTTTTTAAATGAATTTTTTGTGGGAGTTGAGGCAGAAAATAACTTTGATTCACCAAATTCTTGAGAAATTTTACAAAAATGGAGAGCTTGAACAACAAAATCCTTCGAGATAGCTAGGATGTTCCTTCAACGAGAATATGTGCTTCAATGGAGGCCCAGATCAACACTTTTCACACAAACTTCAAGGATCTAAAATTAAGACTCAAATTGGAAAACTTAACTAAAAATTATCAACCTTTGTTTCATCACATCTAGGATACCCTCAAAGGCTAACAAACAATCTTCTAATCATGCTTAGGAGTCACGGTGATTTTAAATTTGTTTATTTCACTATCAAATGAAAGCCCTTCGATAAATGAAATTGCAAATGCCACCAAATTTTCACAAGGATAAGATCTTGTGTGATTCACAAAGATTTCAATATAAGATTGCAACGGGAATAATAAAACTACTTGTAGACTTTCAAAAATGAAGCAAACACAAATTTTTCCTAAAAATAATGTAGATTAACTCAAGTTTGATTAAATTTATCAGTAGGGGAAAGTTTCTAGAACAATATTAGATCTTGTCAAAGGCTATACACTTACAACTACCTTGACATGATCAAATTTAAAACAAAGGAGATAAACAGGTTTCTTCAGATGGTTTCTTAGAAGGTTGGGTTCTATTAAGATTTTCTCTTAGAAAAATCAGTCCCGATCTCTAACACTTAAGCTATTTACACGATAAATTAGCAAAATTTATAACATTTTACAATAGAGTTTTCCCCCTAAAAATCCAAACATTGAGTGTACCGGTGCTTTCTATGATCCCAATTGTGATTCCTAGAATCAGATCACGTAAAATGATTTCAAGTGCTCGGGGGTAGATCTTTTCGAACATCTCCCGTATTCAACTCCTTCTTCTGGTAGATCACTTTTCCCTCTACTCGCCAACCACTACCACCCCAAATTTATCAAATATGGTTCTTTGCATGCCCAGGAAGAAAAAATGGAAGATCATATCAAGCCTAGAGGTCAGATCTCATATTAATGGTAAAATACATCCCAGTATTTTCCTCACAAAACCAAGATATCAACAGGGCTTTCACGTGCCAAGGAAATAAAAATTGGGTCAAATCACGGTCAAATTACATATTTAATAGTGAGAGATGTTTATAGACCTTCCCCACTAAACCAGGATACCAGATTAATGTTCCCATTCATTTGGCATGCAAGAGATTCCTAGAAATGATAAAAAACCATAATAATACATGTTCAGAGAGCTTTGGATAAAAATGGCATAAAATCGAGATACGAGACGCATAGTTGCCATTGATCTTTCTATTTTGAATTTGGACCATCCACATGGGAGATCCAATTTAAAGCAAGCCTGCTGGTTCCTTTATCCTTTTACAACTTTTTGGAAAAAATGTAAATCCTAACATGTTTCCTAAGGTGGGTCCCAGAAGGAAGCGTGGCTAAATCCAATTGAGAAATGAGCGACATCTGTCCTAAGGTGGGTCCTAAAGGAAGCATGGCTAAATTATACTTTTTACCTTTTTGGAAAAGGGAAAAATTTCCAAGTTTCCCCCGCAGCTCTGCCCTTCCGCTTTTAGATTCGATGTGGGTCCCAAAAACACGCTTCATTTTACACTTTTAAATCCTTTCTCCACAAAGTTAAATTTTCCAAATTTTCCCCAAAAGTCCGCACCTCCTCCGTTGACCTTCCCTTCAAATTTTGACTTATCCTTTATCGGGCTTGTAGGCCATTTTGATGTTTTAATCCTTTTGATGACAAGAGGCAAAAATCCAAGTTGCCTCCGATGGTCCACTTCCCCAGCCCCTTTGACTTTTCAAAGCCAACCTTGACCTCCCTTTTGTCGGGCTTGCGGGCCATTTTGATATTTTAATCCTTAAGAGGCAAAAATCCAAGTTGCCCCCGATGGTCCACTTCCTCACCTTTTGACTTTTCAAACTGTCACGCATCACAATGGCGCATCTTGAGATGGTCCCCAAAAGTTGAGACCTTGAATGAGCACGGGCTCACCACATGTCCTAGCCCAAAAAAATTTGTTTGAAGGCTTAAAGCTCAGCGGAAGGTGCCATGTGTCAAGGTCTAAGGTAATCTCCTTTGGTCGTTGAAAATTCCAAGAAAATGCAAAGTGAGTGGAGGCCTCCAAGTGTCCTCTTGGCACTTTGTTAAAATAAAACTAAAGGGTCTGTCCTCAAACATGTGTGGTCTCTCCACATGTCCCAGGCCTCTCAAAACCTTTTGAAAAAAAAATATGAAGTATGCGAAGACTGACGGAAGCCTCCGTGTGTGTCTTTATGGCGCAATTTCAAAATGGTGCCCAAGAGCGGAGACCCTCAATGAGCATGCGCTCACCGTGTGTACTGTCCCATCAAAAGTCTTTGGATGTATAAAAAAATTTCTAAGTGCGGGAAGAGTAGTGAAACATACACGTGTCTTTTAAATGCAACTCCAAGGCCAACCAAAAAGAAAATCTTCAAATGAACGTCGTTCTTCCATGTAGACAAGTTTTTAAATTGAGGCGATTCACAAATTTTTTGAAGTACCTTATCGAGACGAATCTAACCAAAAGAGGCCATGTTTCCTGTTGACGTAAGGATGTAAATTTGATTGGGAGAAATTCTCGTCAAACCATTAAATATAGAAAAAGGACCATTTGAGCTCGGAGATGAAATTTTCCCAAGGACAGAGAATTTAGAAATGTTACAAGGTTCAAATACATTCCTCCAAGCTACATCCATTCATTTTCTTCAAGTATTTAGGTAAAAAATGACAAGGACAACAAATCCTAATTGTGAAAAATGGAAAGAATGGGACAACCGAGTTTTTACACCCAAATACGAGAACTTTTGGATGAGCAGACAAACAAAGAAACAATTTTGGATCTATACGTGATCCTTGGTCAAGGAAAGGACTATTTACAGTAACAAAAGGAAGGTGGAGAATTTTTAGGCACAATACGGGAAGATAAAATGTGACAGGGGCCGCAAACTGAGGAATTTTAATGGCTAATGGGGCAAGACAAATCTAAGCACCAACACGGTGAAGAGACTCTTGGGTATAGATTAATGGATCCTAGGACCAATAAAGTCTACATTAATAGAGATTTTGAGTTTTTTGAGAAAAAGAAGTAGAGACTCCTCCTCCGAGACTCACCAGATGTAGATTTTTCACCAATTTTAAAAATTGAAGCTGATGTTCCCACTGGTGATGAAAGTGACGATGGGGATGATGGTGTTGATCGAGATAAAACCATGACCCACTTGAACAGTTTAGCGTATTCCCAAGTGGTGTACTAGCACATTACGAGATGCAAGAATGGATGCTCCGCCAGATACATCAACCCTTGGACCAAGAACTCACAGTAAATCAAGAGAAGAAGTTAACTTTGCTTTGATGAGTAGAGTTATTGAGTCTAATGAGCCCTCTACAGTCCAAGAAGCCCTACAGTCAAAAGCTTGGAAAGATGCCATGGAATATTAATATCAATAAGTGATAAAAAAATAACACTTGGTAGCTTTTCGATCTTCCACCAGGGAAGAAACCCATTAAATGCAGATGGATATTCAAAACAAAGTACAAAGTAGATGGGATAGTGGACTACTATAAATAAAGACTAGTAGCAAAGGGGTATGCACAAAAAGAAGGCATTAACTATGAGGAGACATTTGCTCCAATAGCTAAGATCAAAATGATAAGGATGATCTTTTCTCGAGCTGCACAGTTTGGATGGAAATTCCATCAGATGGATGTAAAAAGTGCCTTCCTGAACGAATATTTACAAGAAGAAGTCTATATGACTCAACCTGAGGGATATGTTGTACCTAGTCAAGAAGAAAAGGTATGCAGACTTAGGAAATCTCTATATGGCCTTAAACAGGCACCTTGAGCATGGTACATCAAGATTGATTAGCATCTCGTATAACATGAATTTTTTAGAAATCCATATGATCCCAATCTTTACCTCAAAAAGTAAGAGGTGGGGGTGATATTTTTATTTTCTTTTTGTATGTCGAAAATCTAGTCATGAGTGGTAGTTCATTGAGGATGATCAATTTAACAATAATTAATCATTCGACATGGTGATCTCTGGTTGATGCGTTATTGTCTTGGATTGGAAGTATGGAAGAAAGAGAATCACATTTTTGTTTCTCAGATGAAATATACCAAGAAAATGGTTGATAAATTCAGGATGATGGATTACACATCAATTGCTACACCTATGGAGAACAAATTACAATTATCTCATTCAGATCCATCTCCGAGGTAAATGCCATTCTCTATCGGCGAGTTGATTGGGAGTCTCATTTACTTGACATACACTAGACTAGATATTGGCTTTGCATAAGCTATATATCTAACTTCATGCGAGGAACCCAAAGTGTATAATTAGAAAGTAGAAAGGTGCATATTGAGATATCTCAAAGGATAAATGGATCTTTGTCTAGAATATAAGAAGAACGACAACTTCTTCTTGTCAAGATATTCGGATTCAGATCATGCAGGTAATATTGATGATAGAAAATACACTTTAGGATTTGTATTCTTTATGGGATCTGGACCAATATCATGGGGAAGCAAGAAACAACACTTTGTTTCTTGTTCTTCCACATAACCAATGTATCATTTTGCAAGATAAGCTATATCGTGAAGTGATTTGGCTATGTCACATACTAGAAGGACTTGGAATACCACAAGACAAACTAACCACCATGTATGTTGACAATGAAGGTGTTCTCAAACTTGTTCACAATCCAGTTTTTCATGAGAGAACAAAGCACATTGAGGTACATGTTCATTTTATACTGTGAGCATGTGTTGAAACATAACATTCAGCTTCAATTTTGTCCAATAATTTGAATAACGGAAAAATATCTTCAAAAATTCACTTATAGTGACAAGTTCAAGTTGTTAAGAGAGTTCCTCTCCTCATCCCTTGAAACAATTCTCAATTAAGGGGGAATGTTAGGTTAATTATTATTTACCTTTATTAATTATGCATTGCATATTAAAAGGTTTTTTTGTTTATTTGGTTATATTTCTTCATAACCATCTAATTTCCTTTATGTCTGCATACGAGTGTGGTTATTTTTTTAACAATATTATTGTAATTATTCATTTGTGTTTCCCGAGATGTAATTTTGAAGCTACTATTTTTAATTTGGTTGTTGCATAGTTGTAACTCCTCATTTTTTTGTATCGAGGCTATCAATATGTATAAATATTGCAGCCTACACTATTATGCACTGGTTGATGTCACATTAATAAAATTCACATGCTACAGTTCCTATTTTGTGAAACTACATTAATATTAAAGATATTTTTAAATTGATAGGAACCTTAATCACAAGAAATAAATAATCCTAGTGGCTGCTAGACCATAGTAAAAATAAACATGTTATGCTTATTGATTTTTAGATCCATGGAGGCTTCCCTAAAATCATAAAATGATTTTTTAATCAGATCTTCATATGTTAATCTTAATGACAGTTTGATAATCTTATTCTGAGAGTCGAATGGGCCACTCCTGTGGTATTTTTCTAGATGATTTATATTCTAATTTTTTACCCCTTAAGACAATGCAAGTTATTGAAGTTCTGTAATGCTTGATGTGTTCCATTGACTTTAATGTAAATGATGATACAAAGGATTTGAGTTGGTGTCTTTGTTCTTCTAAGAAACATGTTCTCCTAAGATTAAGTAAAATTGAGTAAAATTTTACATCCACAAGATTGAAACAATAAATTTAAATGAATTTCTAAAATTAAATTGAAATAAATAATTATTAAAAAATGAGTGCTACCTTATTACATCCAAATTCCATTTTGGTGCAAATTCAATCTTCAAATTTCACATTTATTGTAATAATGTCATTTCAATATTTATTTGTAAAAAATCAAACAAATAACAATAAAAAACAATTACAAATCAAAATCAATAGAAAAAGCTAAACAAAAAATCAAATAAAAAAAAAAATCAAACAAAATTGAAAATCAAAACTAATAGATTCTTCTATTTCATAATCATTAATAAGATAGTAAGATTTGATTATGTTTATTTTCTTTATATTTGAAATTTTCTATTTTTATTTCTATCGTATTTTTCATGAATCTCAAAAATATTTAATATATAATATAACATTTAATTTATTAACTTTCTTAATTATTATAAATTATATATATGTATGTATGTATATATATATATATATATATATAATTTATAAATGATATTTTTGCATTGTCATACGTCATCGCTCCCAAACAAGATTATCCTCTGTTGATTACGTTCAACAGGTATCCACTTTAATGAACATGTTTGTTTAGTTTTATTTGTGATAGTAATTTACTAGTTAAATTCACTTAAATCTAAATAAAATAGGAAGAGTCGATGGGACCATAACACTAAATTGATCAAGATCTTTGGCGAGAGAGAATACAAAACCCTTAGACCCATCAAACCCTAAAAAAATTTAACTCAAAACCTTGACAAGAATTTTATGCGAGAATAAGTGTTCTTATTTTTATTTGTAGAGTTTTCTTTGCAATTACCAATGTTGTTTGAGTGATTAAAGAGAACATGAGACAAGCATTACATATTGCACTCTTCATAGGAAACATGTTATACATTTTAAAACAATTATAAATGTTATTCCAAGGAAATAAATAGAGCCTACGACCACTAGCAAGTATAAAATAGAAACATTGATGGCCTTGGCAAAGTGTATGTATAACACTACTTTAACATAAGCTTCCATGATGCCATGCAATCTACTTCACCCATACAAATTCTGGCTATGTGAAAAAATTTGGTAGAGAATAAACTCCCACGTCATCTCTTGCCTCCCCAAAATACTTTCTAAGAAAATCAGAGAACACTTTTTCCAGTAGAGGTTGAGGCAAGTCTTGGAAGGCATGTTTAGCGACAAACAAATTATATCTTAGATGCAAATCAACATAGAGTTTGGGGTCAAAACTAGAGGGGCCTAATGCTTCAAGGAAAAACTACTACACTCATTAAAATGATAACAAACTAGAATAATTTGTGATTTTTCCACTTCTGTCTTGACACTTGCAATATTCGACTGTTGTATTTAGAATTAGAGCAAATAAAAATTTAAGGGCAACATGGAAAATATATTAACTTCATTGTGTTGTGATTTATTTGTTATTAAGTATTGGTTAGAGGAGCAGTTTAGGAAAATGGGTGAGGCAATGGCGCCTTGACTTTGTAAGAGTTAAATGTATATTTCCATAAGAAAGCAAGACAATGACTCAAAAATTTGTACTTGCGTCATTTTAATGTAGTGTGGGATAGCTTCTAAAACATATATCTTAGTATTGGTTAAACAAATATTTAAAATTTATAAAACTTTATATATATTATTGCATATTGTGGGATTTTGACATCAATAAAAATTGAAATATAAATAAAATATAGTTTATTTTGATTCCCAAATTTGAAAATAAGAAAACAAATTGAGTTCCATAATTTGGCAACAAAAATTACAGAAACTTTTAATTATTTATAGAAAAAATTGCATTCTCATTTTGAAGCATTCAACCAGCTTCACTTAAGGAAAGTATTTTTGGTGATGGACATATTATATTTTTTCGTCCACATATTAAACCTAATTGTGGATGATTGATACTATCAAATACTAGACTTGAAAGTATGACACTTTTGGTAGTTTTGTAATTCTACCTGCCTATGTCACAATCTATTTCTCAACATTTTTCAACTTCCATGTATTTATAATATATTCATTTCAACATATCGTTTTTATATGCCTATTGTCCTTTCACATGCACCTATGGATGTATTTTCTAGTAAAATAGTTATAAACATTATTCCAAGGCAACAAATAGAGCCTAGCATCTGCTAGCAAGTATATAACAAAAACATTGATGGCCTCTAAACGAGTGTGATGGGGGCACTTAAAGAGGAGGATAACGAACACCTAGATTTTCATTATCCACCGCTGAATATAATTGGGCTAGATGAAAATAGAGTGAATAATATTGTGGAATACAACTTCAACGATCATGACCGAGAAGGTGGTTCATACCACTACCATGCGCATCCACAAACTAGACAAAGCACACCTTAACAAGTGCGATCTCTAGCACCATGGGTGCCACAAGCTCGGTGTAGAAAATAAAGAGCCCTTAGTAAACTTTACGAGGCATCTCCTATAAGAAATCTTCTATAGCGCCACCACCCACCTTTGTGATCTAAGGGAAATTTTTCAAAATATGGTGCAGATGCACTATCCATCTGGTGGCTCCAAGGGTGGTCGATATATTTAATTGATAACACATTCCTATATAATGTGATTGATTACCTCTAGTAATGGGAATTTGTATAATGTGTGTTTATAAATTAGCAGTAGCCTTTATTCATAATATAGCCTTTGTTTTTGGTGTTCCTCATACTCCCTTATAGTTGTTGCTTTGTTGTTTTGCTAGGCTTGGCCTAGTGTGCATGTGGCTTTGGGGCTTTCTCTCATATCACCCACTTATTTTGTTGAAAGAATATTGTATCATGTTGAATTTAATATAATATAAGATCCTTTTCTTTAAAAAATATGTCCAATGCATGTGAAAATGTTGATGACGCCATATGTTTTTTATTGTGTCGACCTTCCTCACACGAGTTGTGGGACTATTTAATTGTTGGGTTGTGCTTTCACCTATCCTCACTCATTTTATCACATTTCTATATGTTTTTCCCCTTCCCTCTCATGGTATCTACCTATGTTCCATTCATCCTCTTTTTACCAACAAGTGAGAAACAAATTTCATCTCTATTGTGTGTGAAAGTCGTCTTCGCAATGTATTCTGCATAGACTTTGCAGATCTTATGATTGCGATTATGAATGTCCTAGGTGAGGATTATCTCTAGAGCACTGGGAGATCTTGTGTAAACTCCATGATTGTATGTGTCATTGTGTTCAATTTCCTTGTGCTATGTACGAGATAAAGTAGTGGTCATGACGGTCGCATCCAATTTCATTTACCTAGATAATCGGGTGGGTTTGGGTGAAGCTTTGGTAGAAGTATGCCTTCCTTGTCTCTTTTTAAAGTTTAATCCTTTCTCGTCACCTTATTGGGTTGACACCTTAATTTTCTAACATTGTTCAAATCATCCGTTAATCGGATGTGGTGTCTATCTCCGACGTGCCATCCCTAGACCTTTTTGCACTTGCACCACAAACCCCACCCCTTCCCGATCATGTGGTGTACTTGAAGTCTATTGCTAGCATGTCATTTTCCTTTCTCAAGATGATTGCAATGTTTGGTTGGGTGGAACCCTAGGGTTTCTCTATCATTTGTGCTTTTTTGTATTCATGGCTTTAGGTTTTTTACGGGCTTGATTATTCATGTTACATCTTGGCCTATCTTTCGTACTTGTTTTTAGTTTTTGTATGTAACATTTCAGTAATCAAAATGTGGCATACTTGTAGGGTGGGGACCCGTCAACCCTCGGCTCATAGCTCTAATTAAAATTATTTTACTATCTAAACACGAAAATTATTTAATTTGTCCCTAAGTTTATTTGACAACAAGTTATTGTATAATATGTCTGACTGTGTTAATAATATTTATATGTATAATATGTGTGATTATTTATAGCTAATTCATAATCCAATAAATTATTTAAATGATAATAGATATTTTAATATATATAAAAAGTGTACATAACATTTTCATTTCAGTTGAATTCTTATTTGATTAATGTTAATTTACCTCGATAAGCTAGACTAGCATTACCTAGCAAGTGTTAAGTATTAAATCTCTTACTTTGATTTTTTAAGGTCATATTATCCTCTCGACTTCAAATTGTCCACTGAAAAACATGTTCACATTATTTTAAGGTATATAAAGAATTTAAAAATTGTCAAGAACTTCAACAATCAGTGTGTTGATAGATATTGTGCAAACATTTTTAATTTGCAATGAAATATTCTATGGATTTTGGATTCTAGTGTGACTAATAGTATTACAACAAAATTCAAATTATTCTTAAAATGATTTACCATAATTCTACCTTTAGAAAAGGAGTTTTAATTTATTTCATATCTATATTTAATTATGAAATGATATTCTCCTTACAAAGGAGTAGGAGACTTTAATTTTCATTTTAAGTGTCAAGTGTGTGAGGAAAATGTCCGCAATGATTTCATGTCCCTTCTTTTGAGGTACACAAAGATGGTGGAAGGTGACACGGGGAGTTAATGATGAATGAAGTCACACATTTATTACTATTAAGGGGATGTTAATGTTCCTATAATTTGATTTTATTCCTCTACTAGAATCTAGGCGTTGGAGATGTTAATGTTCTTGTAATGAGAGCGTCACCTGGGGTTTATAACTATTTAGGGAGGTTAATGTTCGGTAATGCTAACACCGCCTGGGGTTTATAACTATTAAGGGGATTGTAATGTGCATTTACTCCTCTATAGGAATCTAGGGTTTATGTTTCTACTTTGTGTATTTGGTATTGCGGTTACGTGGTTAGGTCTATATAGCATTGAACATTGAGTTTTTCTTCATGATAGTACGACTACTAATAGGAATATGGGGAAATATTTGGTTCACACTTTGAGATTTGGGATCTCAATGATGTTAAATATAAGGCTATGGAGGTGTTCGAGTGAATGGTATTCTCTCCTTTCTTAAATATTTTCGTGGGTACAACGAGCAACTCAAGTAAAGATTTTGGATCTGCGCATGCACGGATGAAAAGGAAATGGATGGGGGGACAATGTGGTGTAGGGGGACTAAATATTGAATTATCAATCAACATGGTGGCTTATGTTATGGGCATGCCCATAGAAGGATGCAAAGTCTACAAACCCTAAAAGGATACATACAATGAAATGAAGCTATCTTTGTGAGTTAAGGAAAACATCACCCCTCATTTTGCGGGTTTTCTCAAGAATTCCTTACCTCCCCATTTAACGAAGTGGCCCTTAATCTAATCACTTTTTTACTCTTTAGGGATGCCACACATGTATCTATCCTTACCATCTTCCCATGCTCAATTTCCTCATACATGGTCATAGTTTTAGTTTTCCATACCATATACTTCAATCTCTATGTGCTACCCTAGACCACTACAAAAAAGGAAGAATCATTATTCCCTACATCGAGGATTTTATCGTGGCCATTGAGAAGAGATGAAAATTGGATATGGATAAAATATTTAATGGGGATACTATCCTATCAAAAGCCCTTGAATAATATGTGGTGGAAGATTAAACTAATTATAATAATGAGGATTCTAGTGAATATCCCGATTCAAGTGAAGGGGATGATAAAAATGTGGTTGAAGTTGAAGCAGTGCAGGGCCTCCAAGACCTAAAAATAGATGATGTGAAGGTTGTGGCTATTAAGAAGGCTAAAAAATGGGAACCAAGTCAATAGAGGAGGTAGGTTTCAGTTGACACCTAGGAAAAGACCCAAATGGAAGTGCTTGGAAAAGGTGGTGTGGAAGAGGGAGTTGATCTTGCTAAATTGGTTGCAGACCTTGAAAACATGAAATGTGACACTTGACTTACTAAAATCACTATCTAGTTTATCCTCAATGACTAGAATGCAATGAAGATGAAATTTGAGGATGTGGCTCAAGTCATAAAGTGTGGCAAAGTATGGAGGTTCTACAAGAAACGTGTAAGAATTTCAACAGATGATGTGGATCAGCTTAAGGCAATACTTCATAACTTCATTGATTGGAGTATTCTCACTATCGAGTGCATGTTACAACACCTTCAAACTCATGGATAGTTGGCTAATGCCTACATGAAATATGAAGAGCAGGGGACATCGAAGAAGAGGAAAATGACACTATCTAAAGATGATGTAACCACTATGGGAACTAACATTGAATCATTGGCTAAGGAATGGGCCACTTTGGTGGACAACTTGGAGAAAATGAAAAAGTAATGGTGTTTTTAAGTTATTTGTTTAGTGTTGTAAGTTACGTGTTTTTATTTTTATTTTTTACTATCTTGGATGTTATTTTTGATAATTTTTGGTTTGAACTATATTTTTGTATGGTTTGGTATTGAATATCTTCTCTATTTGGGAGCTTCGTTATGTATGGGGTAGGGTCCCCTCAACCCTATTTTACCTAATGTTAAAAAAATAATCTTACTCTCTGAGTGGAATGGTCCACTCCAAGGAAAATATTGTTTAAATTTTTTTGAAGCAACATAGACTTAAAAGAAGACATATTTCTTTCTTTCTATGAAGTCTTTTACTTATTTTCGCATAACGTAAAGGTTTTTTCTCACATTTAGGTCAATATTGCCTCAAATCTACATGAAAATTACTTTGTCTCTAACACGCTTCTTATCAAATCATGTTAAACCAAGAAGTAATGTAAAGTCAATTATTATTTTATTTTCTCTCTATGGTGAGTAGTGCAGGTTTTAAATATATGATTCTTGGAGGAATGTGATGTGAAAGGATATTTACCTATTCTATGAGTTATATTATGGTTCCCCTAACAATAATTATTCCATAATAAAATAACTGGCTTTTAAAATTAAGTCGTACCAAAATATGCAATAGATATAATTAAGATGTACTGAAATATGCAACAGATACATACATTTAATTATATTCTCATAGTTTGGATTGATGCCCTCTACTAGTTTCTTCAGAATATCTTCAATCATTCTCTAGTTATAGTGAGGTTTAATAACATCATAGTAAATTAACCTATAAGTATTTCACATCTCTTGAAAGTCATTAGCCTAGTGGCCACTAGCATGTAGAAAAATGATAAAAGACCTTTGAACGGGCGTCAAATTTAAAACAATGGTCTCGGCCTTTGTTGTAACCATTGATGGACAATAGAATATGTTTTTATCTTGTATAAATCATAAACATGTTCTATACATAACATGTCATAAATAATGCCTAGCATCAACTAGACCGTATAACATAGCATAAATAATGGCTGGTGGCTGCTAGCCCTTATAATATAGCATAAATAATGGTTGGTGTCTGCTAGCCCTTATAACATAGCATAAATAATGGTTGGAGGCCGTTATCCCTTATAAAATAGAGGCATGTTCTATACATAACAAATCATAAATAATGCCTAGTGGATGCTAGCTCGTATAATGGATTCCAATATTTTTATTTTTAGGTTCTAATATATGGGACATTGGAATACATATAATTACGATATAACTAGTTTTGGATTCCAATATAGGTGATTTTGGATTCCAATATATGTGATATTGGAATCGATATGTGTAATTTTTAATGCGAGATAATTCCAATAATTGACATTTTGAAATCCAAAAATAGCAATATTGGATTCCAATATTTGCTATATTTTTAGGAGTTGGGATCTGAAATAAGTCCCAATTTAGTGAAATAAGAGTTATATCATTAAATAGGGATAGGAGGGATTATCTTTATCCCCCCTTTTCATAGACCATAATAAAAACATCGCCTAAACATCATATCTCATAAACACAATATTCGATAAAATAAACAAGTCCATATAAAATCAAATGTCCATGTACAAAAAAGGTGTCTCGATGTACATCGATTCAATAAGCCATCATGGGAAATGGATCAAAGCTGTACCTTCATCATGAGGAATAATAAAAAATAGTACATATACATCCGTATAAAAATGTGCCTTTATCACAAGGCGAACATCATAAAAGAATACATCATAATACTACCGAGTCAACAATGACTCTCACCCATAACTAGAATTCCTAGCCTAGAGACAAGTGGTTACATCTACTTTCTTTGTACCCAGTGTTGAAGATCCCGGGGTGAAATCTTAAGCTGACCTCATTGAACAAGATAGCTTGTGCGATCTCGATCTAGATCTTTTCCAGCAAGCTAACCGAAAGGGTTTGCTCTTTGTCCCTCTTGAACTATGGCATGATATAGAAATCTGTAGTGAGCTTCCTCAATTACTACTACTTGTAATATCATATACCAAGTCCGGAGACCCTACTACTAATGCTACGTGATTTAAAGCATCACACTCCAATTTTATTCTAGCTATGTCTACTTGTAGTTCTGGTTTCTCGGCTCTTAATTTATCTCTCTCAAATATCACTTGATCCCTCTCTATGGTGACCTACTGTAGTTGTTGTCTCAAGGTAGCTAGATCCCTGTACTCTAGGTATCCTTCCGGGAGATGATCATTGTGGTGATCTATATTATAGTCTCCATCCTCCACCTACTTGAATATGGGGTGGAGACCCTCATACATACCAACGATCTCCTCCATGTCCACCATCACTACCAGCTTCTAAGTGCAGACTAGCTACTCGTGGTGGTGAAGGTGGAGCCTGTACTATGGGTACCTATTATTCCTCCACCTGTATACCCTATATAATAACTTGGTATACCTATACATGGCCCTTTTACTATAATGGATGCTATGGGGAGGACCCTGTGGTGGTACGTGTACCTATGGATGTTGGTACTATGCTTGTAAAGTGTCCTCGGCCTCTAGCTACCCGATCTATCCCTGTCTCTAAACAAACTTTCCCTTGTAAAATATTTGTTGTTATAGCTATTCTGCATCTATTGTGGCTTGTGGGATTATAAGGCGTACAAGAATAACTCCGGCATACCAAGCCCTATAATTTTTCATGGTCCCAACGTCTACCACCCGAGGCTATGCAATACAACGCTATGGGGAAACATAAAAATAAGGTATCATGAGCTCACCGTAGTCTAATTTGTGGCTTGAATTCAAATGTCTTTGTGTGTATTACACATGTAGCACATATAATCTCCTAGTATACCCTAGATATGACCTAGTTGTCTCTGCACCTGATCAAAATGGTAGAAATCTATTATATGAGTCCCGATCTCAATGATAAAGTGATAAATCTATACAATACTAATAACTATGTCATCATCATTCCATTAATATAATCCATATGGTCTACAAGTGATCATACAAAGTTATAAGTCATCAAAGGCACATTGATAGTAATATGTATCACCCATATGTGATCTAACATCCTTAACCCTTAGCTTCCATCCCATTTAAAAAGGATCATCGGGAACCCCGACCCATAGTTATCCTAGTGGTTGTCAATGAAAATTTGATCCCATGCTCAAATTTGTAGTAGTGTGTGCTTGATCGGAGAGGTTCTTCTAACCTCGATAAGCAATCAAATGTAAATACGAATATAAGTGGGGCAAGATACACTCGGCCCTAGTTGAAGACATCTCCATCCATCAACCTATGTACTACTCTCATCAAAGAAAGTGAGAAGTATGTGTCGGTCTTATCGAGGTAAAAAGTAGCCACCGAGAAGAGCCATCAAGAAAACTTGTATCTCGTGCAATATTTCTATTTAAAAGCACTCATAAATAGCTATTGCCACACCATTTGGGGTTATGTTCGACACAAAACATGTCATAAATTCTAGCTCAAATACAGTGTTATCCCCCTGTCATACTCCACCGAAATACCCTAAATTGTCACTTCGAGAATACATCAAACATCTTTTCAGGTCAATTTCATCTCTTCAATCAATAGTCTACAAGTCGGCTCTCACTCGGGCATCTCTCTACTAAGGCGGTCAAGAGGGCATGATCTACCGTAATGTGAGGCATTTTTGAAATATGGGTCAAATGGTGGTAGTTAGAATTGTAATCAATCATATATATTCCCATCACATGAATTTCTACTCATAGGGTCTAAAGCACCCATGCTTCTCATGCACATCCATGTTGCACAATATCACCTGTAAGATTACACAACACTTCATTAACATCATTTTATTATAATAATATCTTTCAAAGATATTCCAATTGATTCTAGATTTTTGTATTCATGCTTAAGTTTTTAAAACACTTCAAAATTTTCTACTAATATTTTTCTAGGGCATAAAAATTACGCTAGCGCAAGCATGTTTGCTCGAGCGAACCACTTTTGGTAGTAGCGTAAGCTTGCGCTAGCGCAAGCCTAAACTAACCTAAAAACTATTTTTGCGCTAGTGTGCACCCCCTCTGTGCCAACATGCAACATGTTAACACAAACACATCCCTTCACACTACCATGCCTTAGGGACAGCGCTAGCATGACCCCGCGATTTTTCCCTAGCCGTAAATTCTCATAAATGCACTCAAGCGTAAAATTTTTGATTTACGTACCCATTTCGAGTCCGTAGGAGGCCTCCCAAACTCTCAAACTCAATCGAACTATGTTGTTGCCTATGAATCTGCATCATTACTCTCCAACATCAAAGAAAAAATCTCTCTAAGACTCAAAAGGTCTCACTAACAAATAACTCGCCTTGCAATGGATTTTAACCCTCTCATCTTGCTATTTATTGTCGTTTTTCCCTACTTCATCCTTTCTCTCACCCCGATGCACTATACACCCGACTTGATTCTTCTATATACTTCTAACACTCGTCACAATGATTATTTTTATTTAATAGTCATTTTTCACCCATTTTCACTATGTTAGGGCATGTTTTTACTTCCTAACAACCCTTTCGCTACTTAGGGCATTATGTTTTACTTCCTGACCTTTTCGGGAAATGTCTATGTACATTTTCATTCTTATAGATAATTTTTTTCCAAAAAAAAAAAAATCCAAAAAAATTGGTAAAGTTTTCAAAAATTAAAAAAATAATAAAATCATTACAAAATCCAAGAAATTGTAAATTTAATATTTTTTTAAAAATTGGTAAAAATCATGCATGTCAACTTAATCCCATATTGCATGTATCATCTTGAAACATCAAAATTTGTCCTAAAAACATATTTCTTAGGTTTCCACTTTTTCTCACACTGACGAATCATGAATTGTTTTTATCTACCTCCATTCAAAAAGATGATTTTCTTACTATGTTTGTACTCCCTAACAATAACAAGTAGTTTGGTACTATTTCATAGTGAACTATTTCTTTTTCATAGGAACCCTACATCCTCCATTTATTCACCTCACATGTATCCTTTCTTTGGGTGCCATTTTCAACCCTGTTTGGTTAACTCAATAATTTGGGAATTGAAGCTTGATAATAAAAACATTTGTGCAACTATTTTCAACATTGTTTTTGGAGTATGTGTGTTTGTACTAGTTTTCCCTGTTAGGTTATCTTGTTTACTTTCTCGTATTGCATTACATTATGTAATTTGCATTGAGTTAGTGTTTTAGCAATGAACAAATGTTAGTATTACAACTTTTCATATTATTTTACACTTTTGTTGTATGCACATATTTTAATAAGATCGATGATGTAGATCATATGAGAAATGTGATGAAACACATATGTTTATCAAACAATATGGCCTTGAAAATAAATTTCCATATTATTCACTATCATGTATTATCACTATCAATTTATCTTCCAAAAAATATAGGGAAATTGGAATCATTTTTATCCCTCCTCCCCCACCTTCTTTTTCTATCTTTTCCTTCATATTTTTGATAATCGATCGACCTCTTCTATCACCCCATTGACACTTGAGGGGGAATCCTTCATTATACTATTTTTTCTTAAAAATTTACTTGTCTGTAATTGTTTACTATCTTTGAAGTGGCGTCACTTACACCACTCTAAAGAGAGGAAAATGTCGTCACCTAAAATCCACTTATGTAGTTTTATTGTTAAAATTGTACTATCATGTTTCCTATCATTTCCATTATAATTAGTGATTTCCCGCTAATTAACTATATTTTCAATTTATTTTTTTAAATTAACGACGCTTTGTTAATTAACTAACTTTTATCACATTCCATATGCCAATTAATGACACTTCGTTAGTTATAATCCTCTTCGAATCAATTAATTAACAATTGTGAGTTTATTAATCATTTTTAACAATTTATTCAATCAATAAACCCTTTAATTGGATAAATCCAACTTTCAAATGCTTCAAATCATATAAAATTCTGCCTAAATAACCTCCAAATAGCCTAAAAATCCTATTCTAGCCGAGTAATTAATCCTAGTTGATTATTTAAATCATCTCCAATTCCCATGAGTTGTTAATCACTTGTTAATTCCTCTAATCAAGTTTAGAAATTCTAAATATACTTTGTCCTTTTTCCCACATTAATTGGGATTCAAGCTTCTCCCAAATGGAAAGCTATATAATAGACCCTCCTTCATCCTTTCACTCCTACACCATACTTTTGCTAGTATTTTCATATAATACATATTATTAAGACTCTTTCTCCATTGATGGAATAAATTGCTCATATTTGCATCCATTTATTCATGCTTTATTAGTAAAGGAATATCTAAACATGGCCTTGTAGCCATTTTATTGAGATTATTTCATCATCTTGAAGAAACAACAAAAATTTGAGTGCTTATAATCTTCATAGGTTCATAATTTTAAAGCAAATCATACATTTTAGTAAGAATGGTGTGTAGTTAGATGATTTATTTCATGTTATTACATATTAAGATTTCCATTAATCTCTAATCATGATGGTTCTATAGTAAATATAGCTTTTGTTTGAGACTAATAGGTGTTAGCCTCTATTAATTAGCATAGTAAATTTAATATGAACACGGTTGTACCTAATTCAACTTCTTTTCCTTCATTCACTTCATGATGCATATGGGACTCTTGTACATCCTCCAAATGAGCTTGTTCTTCATATTCTTTCTCAATTTCTCCTTCCTCCATCTCCCTCACTTCTGAATATTCTAGTTTTTCTTCTCCTTTCTCTTATGCTTGTGATGATTCATGGGGTGAAGTAATTTCCAAAGTAGTATTTTGCCCCTCCTCATGTTGTATGAGAGGATGTTCATCTTCTGGGGGAGGATGAGGATTTCTCGAGGAAGAGAAAGGAGGGGGATGTGTTGGTGGAGTGTTCACCCTTATTGGGGGAAGAATGAATGTACCAACCTTCTCTGGTGGTAAGCTCACTTCTACCTTAGTAGTGTGAACTTCCATAATAGAGGATGAAGAAATAATTTGTGTTGATGATATAATAAGTTCACTAGGAGTGACTTCAAGAGTTGATGCTTGCGTAGCTGATAGTTGTTTATCCTCTTTCACTCTTTTGGGCTTCATGGTTGCTCGTGACCTCCTTGACCCTTTTCTATTTTAACCTAACCCACCATTACTTTTTGAGTTCTTCGACTCATTTTTTCATTACCGATTCTTCTAAAAAATAATCTCTTATAAGGAGCCACTTTGAAGTGCAATCCAAGATAGTTGATGTTCCTTCTTCACGTATTTAGAAAAAAAAATTAAAATTTAGTGGCAGGAAGTGCCGCCTCATATCCTCCCATTTGATTGTAAGATTAAAGAACCACATTCCCATCATCACGAATATCTTTGGGGATTTTTGCTAATCCTAAGTCAATGATTTGGTTGTGACATTCTTATGTAATCTCTCTTTCTAATCTAATATATATCTTTGTAATCTACCCGAAGTATTGCAGTCTTTAGGAGGTGAATGTATTCTAAGGGGACTGTCTTTTTTCTATTCTCATGTGCTCGAAATTGGTCTTGGCATCGTAGAAATCATGCTCATAAAGATGGAACATTTATTTCAAAATATTTCTTTATTTATTAATGTTAGCATAATGATAATTTCCAAAGATAATTGGGAAGCCAAAAAAATGCCCTATGAACCTTTGATTTTAAGTCATATAACTCAACTATTTGTCTACACAATTCCATCAATATCCACTTATCATTTGGGTATCTCGGGATCTTGAGTGGTGTGCCAAAGAAACAAGAAACTCCAAGGTAGGTGAAAATGGAAAACTAAATAAATATACAACAATATTGGGATATTATCCCATGTCACATAAGTCACCCTTTTTTCTTTAATTGAGTGTTAACTTGGAAAATGATTTCATAGAAGCCAAAATCATTCACCTTTCTGTGTACTTTTGAAATACTCACATAATACCAGTGTGAATAATATTTTTAGATAAGGTGTGCAACCAAGATCTCTTTCTTGTCAACCTAGTAAAAGTTATATTCATTCGCAACATATGCCAAATAAGAGGTGACCTTAAAATTTAAAGATTGTCTAACCCCTCTTAAGTGACGATCAATATTACCGGTGATGATCTAAGACCAATTGATATAATGAAATAATACATCCAAGTGGAGAAATATTTGTCATTATTTTCTCCATTGATTCAAAACAACAACAAAGTTATGTCATTAGCTTCTTGAACTATATATGATCTTACTATGGTTTTGGGAAACCTTAATGGCTGCTTCTTTCTCTTCATGTATCTGAAATTCATGATTTTGATACAATAACTTTTGTTCTACTCCCACTGCTCAATACCCTTTTCCATATTCACATCTAACACCTTTTCCTTTGTTGATATCTTTAAGAAATATTTTAAAAATAGAGCATCATGTCTCAACACTATATTTCCTGATGCATCATTTACTTCCCTTGAACTAGGATTGTAGAACTTGGTAGATTCTAAAAAAAATCAAGTAGTTAGCCAATGCTAGGAAATGTAACTACTTATATCAATCTAGAATTGGTCAAGGATTGCATCAAAGGTGTCTTCCTTATTTCTTTAGAACTTTCTATTAATTCAATTATGGATAGATACCCTATGTTAGTATCACTTATTTCTAAAAGTTGAGATCCCACACACGACTCAACTAGATAACACTTGTATTCATACTTCATATTTTCTCCCTATGTTTCACTAACCGATCTAGCTTTAAATTTTTAGTTTCTTTTTCTAGCCTTAGAGGTTTCTTAAACTGGAAGGTTGGGATTTTCTTGGATAATTGTTGCCTCTTCTACCTCAGATGACTTTTCTCCTATGTTAGACATTTTTCGTGCTTTCCTTCCAGTAATAATGTATATGCCAACTACTGAGATGTTAGCAATTATCCTTACTTAAGATGTAGATTTCAAGTCATACTATGGATCTCTTACACATTAATTTGAGTCTATGATCATATGGAGATATTATCTAGTCACTAAAGTACACAAAAGTATTTTGTAAGAAAATTTCAAAGCTTTTAGTAAGAAAAAAATAGCTTGTCTTCACAATAGAGTGCAAGTTTGCAGGTGCCCCCGCTTAAATTTTAAAGCAATTCAGTAGAAGGAGATTAGTTTAGCATGAAGCACTAGGAAATGAGAGTCTCTTTAAAACCCATTTAATAAAGAGTTCTTAAGCAATACGTGGGCGTTTCTCCACAATGAATAGGAAATAGTAGTGGTAAATTGAAAACCCATAAAAGACAAGTCTTCAAGCAACAAAGAGTTAATTGCACTCAAAGATTAGTGGAAGTAGTGTTCATTTGAAAGCACACAAGGCATGGGGAATTAGTGAGGGTCAGTTTTCCACACAACATGGGAAGAAATGATACCTCGAAGTTCCAAAAATGCGAGGAGACAGTAGAAATGGTCAAAAACCCAAAAAGTTAAGGTTTTGAGTTGTGCATGTTTTATTTTCTACAACACATGAAGGAAAAATAAAATTCGTAATACCTCAATTCTCTAAATGAGCAACTACCACAAGAAAAGCTGCTAAGTGGAGGAATATTCCATTCGGTTTCAAATCAATGGTTTTCCAACTTGGGAATAACTAGGGTTGTTTTTAAAGATTATACTTTTTGTGTTTTTGGCACAAAACAAACATGAATACAACTAAGAATTTCAACCCTTCAACCTATTTTAATAGATCTAACCAAGTTCTCGAATGACTCCATGAAAAACAAATTTTATAGAATGGAAAAAAATTGACCACATGAGGCATAGGTAGATTTGACCAAACAAAAATTAAAATACAGGAAAAGAAAACAAAAATAAATAAGGGGAACGAAGAACATACCTTATATGGAAATGGGTCAAAGACAATTTGCTCAAAAAAATCTAGTTGGCCTATTCAAGCTTGCTCAGGATTTGCACGGACGACTTCTTTGCTTCAATTCGATTGCATTGGTAAAAATGATTTGGATTTACTTTAATTTTTAACTAATCCACCTCATTATATGCATATGGTACAAATTCCATGTCACCGTACCAAATGGGGTAGGTTTTGTGAAAAAAATTACTTGTTTTGGCTTATGAAGTAATGAGATATTGAAAACTTGATTGGGTCAAGAGTGAGGAGTAATGTGGTGTTTGTGCTCAACTTTTATAAACTATTTTAACATTTCTTTGAGGAGTCAAGAAATTCAAAAAATCTACGAGGTTGAGGTCCTAGTTTTCGAGGTTCTGATTGAGCTTTACTTGACAAAGTGGAGTTGTTTGAAAAAGATGATAAGCTAACTATATGAGTTTGGGGTTTTCCAACAAAGCTTTACTTGGTTGATTTAAGAAGAAAAGAGATATTATTTTAGCACAATGTTATGAATTAGTTTTTGGGACTACTTTTCTTAGTTACTTTCACTAGTAAAGGAACATCGTTTTCACGCAAAGAAGGTAGCTCAAGAGTAAATCGGGTTTTTGGATTAACTTTTCTTAGTTACTTTTAAGAAGTAACGAAGGTATGTAAACCCACCTAACATAAGGCAGTGTAAATCAGGTTTTGGATGGGGACTTACTACAAATCATGAAGTAAAGCAACTTTAAAAAACTAGAATAGGTCAAAAATTAAACCCATAATTATCTCCTTTGGGATTTTGGGTGATTTTGAGCAAGTGGGTATTTTTCAAAGCTGTAACCAAGCAACATCTTGCAGCTTTCTTTATAAATCTAAAGCAATTCTACAATCTAAATGAGTTATAGGAAAAAATCTAAACAACTAAGTCTTATTAACAACATGACCTCAAATTTCAAAAGGAAAAAGGATAATATTTTTTAAAAAGGTATCCCAAAATTTCTAAATGAAATGTTGGGGACACCAACATTATTAATAAATACATGATTTAACCATTTTATTTAGAATTAGTACTTGAATGTATAAGGATAAGTGTCTGTCTATGAATCTATGAGGATATATGTTTTCTCTTTGAAAGTAAATATTCTCATGACTCCATTTTAAATTATTCATGATAAATGAAAACTATTCTTAGTAGCTAGTAAATTTAATGCATTTTGTGGAAAAAATGATGTACACATCTTCTTCTAAGGTAGAAAAAGAGTAACCTAGATGCATATGCATTTGTGGGGTAAAGTGTGTTCTTTAGAGCTTGTCTTCTACAAATGCAAGCTTGTGCTTACTCAAAGGATTACTCAAAGGAAAGAGAGACATCATCCCTAATAACAAAATGGAGCATGGTACCCATAAAACAACAATAATAAAGAATTTTAATTTTGTGGAAATAATATAAATTTTTGTTGTGGATTTTCATTTTCTCTTGATAGTTTTCCCTAGGAGCATAAGTTTATTCTTCATTAAATTGCATTTTGTCCTTGTACTTGAGATGTTTCCTCTTTATGATGGCTTGAAATTGACAAATGAGAGCGATGGGAGTGCATGGTAAGATTTAATGCAAATTTACAACAAATAACTATCCCATAATGAAAATTAGGTGTCTTTAATTTACAAAAAGATATTATTACCTGGATAATCACCAAACATGTTATGTATTCTTAGCAAATTTATTTAGAATATCACACATATCATGTCACAAGACAAATACAACACATGATATGCAAAAGGTCATCATTATTGTACAATGAATTTTAGAAACAAACAATAGGAGTAAGGTTGTAACATGTATAATAACTCCCTTCAATAACATACAAAAGGGGCAAGGGTTTAAAGTTTCTAGAAGTACTTTCAATATGAATAAAATTGTAGAAATAATTTCAATATGTATTAAGAGGCATATTCAATTTCAAATAATATAGGCTAAAGCATACACATATTCTTCTAAGGAGGCCAATATTACCCTATGGATAGGCATTTGTGTGCCATAACATGTATTTTATAATGTATTGTATAAATATTCATGCATCCACTTGATCAAGTAGTGGAGAGACCTTGTCCTTAGAAACACAATGGAGTAGAGTACCCTCAAAGCTACAATGATAAAGAGTGTCATTTATAAGCATGAGCTTCATTTTTTTCTCGCGTATTTTAACTTTCTCTTTATAATTGTCACTATGAGGAGGAGTTTAGTGTGTAAGTATTTTGATGATATAATTTGTACTAAAGATCTTTTCTCTTTATAAGGGCTTCAATGTGAAAATGAGAGTAATGAGATGTAAAAATAAAGGTTGGATACAAATTTATAACAAGTATTTGTAGAAGTAAAAATAAATTACCTTGATAATACCCATACATGTTATAAATTATTAAAATCTTTAGACTAAATATCAAATTTATCATTTTATAAGAAAAAGACAATGCATAATCATTAGGAAGTCATAATTGTGGTATAATGAATTATAGGAAGAAAGAATATGAATAAAATTGTAATATATATCACAACTCCCTTGAAAATATACAAAATTAGTAAAGCATTTAAAAGTTTAAAAGTTTTTTTAAATAATTTCAATATGTATTAAAAATAGTAAATATAAATTCAAAATGTATTAAGAGGGATATTGAATGTCAAATTATATATATATGTAATTAATTTTTAAATTATGAAATCACATTTACGAAAAGAATGATGGAACAAACAAAAATATCTATCCAACTCCAAATCAACTATTATTGCTATATAAAATAATATAATATTCTAATTACTATGTAAAATTTATGCAAAAGTTTTATAGCTTTAAATTGTTTTGGAAAAAGTACTTTATAGTTATCTTTTACAACTATCTCCTATGATGAAACCTTGAAAGCTTGTGTACACAATATTATGTAGAACATGCCATCATATGATTACTAAACCATGAATTTCATAACAAAAATACTTCTTTCAAAATAAACATCATCACAGCTCAGATCTACTCAAATTATTAGGTGAACAGATAATATAAGTCGCAGTGATATATCTACCTTTAGTTTTTCTTTTTTGAAAAATTTATAGGTTACCAACCATATACATAAATACAAGGCTAAGAATAACTAGCCAAAGCAGCAAGAACAAAAGAATGAACAAGTGTTCAAAAACCTGTAAAAACCTACATTAAGAAAAACATTTGAAATTCAGGCACAAAGAATTTCACCTGGAACATAAATAAGGAACGTAAATTCAGTTTTACCTTATAAAAGAGATGGTTGTTTCAGTGACGTTGAATGTAACACCAAAGATTAACAGCAGAAGAGAGAGAGTACAACCCTTCCTGAAAATCTGAAGCATGGGCTGTACTCTCTCTCTTCTGCTACAACTCTTAGTGACCAAGAACAAGCAATCATATGAAGAGACCCAAATTGGAAAATAATGGGAAAATACCACCTTTCTTTAAAATGAAAAAGAAGCACCCAGAAATGGAAGCATCCCATTAAGCAATGAGCCCATCACCATGAACGGACAGCCACTGTATTGGAAGAGGGTAAGGATTGCTGTTATGCTTTCCGCATGAACCTCTGTTACAACTCTTGGTGACCAAGAAAAAGCAATCACATGGAGAGACACAAATTGGAAAATAATGTGAAAACAGAAGCTTTCCTTAAAGTGTAAAAGAAGAAGCCAGAAATGGAAGCATCCCATTAAGCAATGAGCCCATCACCATGAACGGACAGCCACTGTATTGGAAGAGGGTAAGGACTGCTGTTATACTTATCCACATGAACATTCGCTAAGATAAAATAGAATCTTTCATGCCAAGAATAGAACAAATGGGCATTCACAAGTTAGTGAAAGAAATTCGACAAGAATAGACAGCTGCATGGAAACGTTTTACGCACGTGGCATGACAAGGAGTGGCACTGTTTTTCTTAAATGTGTTCTCTCAATTATGTTGATTTGTAGTCACTACTTTTAATGTGTTATTTTCAACAGGGAGATCGAACCTTGTATTATTATCAACGTTCCTTCTTTTCTTTTTTTTTCAGATTTTAGTATAAATATTATTGTTTTTTTTTGGTCAGTTAGTATCAATATTTATATCTGCTTAACATCAATACTTATATATGCCTAACATCTAAATAATTTCCCATTTAGGATCAAGTTTTTTATATTATTTGTTTATTTTTATATATTTTTTATTTTTGTGGTCAGATCGCTAACTCCTATTATTAGACATTACAAACTTCCAACAACATTTTTAAATACCAATAAGATGTATGTCAATGTTTCCTAAAATACCAAAATAACAAAGTAAGATTATAAAATGAAAGGAAATAATAAAAGGTGAGCAACACATGTCACAAACGTGGTTCTTTATAACCATGAATCTAACATTAGTTTTTATAAATAAACTTTTCCTTTCTTTTGGCACTTTATACGGGGGTGAAACTTGTAATTACTTATCATAAGAAAGTTCGGGTTGTGGGGACTCTATGCACACAATATAGTATGATATATGTGGAGAGTAATATTTATATCACTAGATATTAGTATAATGTATAACCAACAATTTTTACAAAACATACATGAAATTCCCACACAATTAAAACTATGTTTGAAATCTTTCATCCCCATAAAAATGTGGTTCTAAAAATGAGTGAATGGTATATGTTATTTTATTTAGAGGGATAGTTATTACTTTTGTAGTTGATGTGGATAAGGGGTTTGATTTATTTTGTAAGTGTAGGAATATAGATGAAGCATTGCATTTAAAGGTTCTATCTCTACATTTCAAATTTGTTACAAATTCATACATATACATTTGTAAATTTTATATCATGAGTGGTATCTCGTTGATGCATAATCACAGTACCCATGAATGTCTCCAACTCGATGGGTTGAAAATCTCAGTGTGATTGTATAACATGGAGCTTTTCCCAAAGTGTGGGACTTTGCAATCGGGAAAGCTTTCCAAATGAAGGCGGGTTCCTATTCCTCTATTCGATGAACACATCCAAGTTGTATAGGATCTACTCTAAACCGTACTCTAACTTGACATGGAGACATGGTTAAGAAGATTGCAAGAAAATAAACCTAAACTAAAAGAGGTGATACACCAAAAGGAATGTTGAACACCTACTTTTCCATTAAACACAAAATAAAAAATGTAACACAACCACCTTGCACAGATAGCCAGGATTGCAGTGAGAGATAAGATGAAAGAAACGAACACAAGACAGGGTTGAAAATCATCCACAAACTTATATTATTTCTACAAAGATTTGACACAAGTAAATTACAATGGCCAAGAGGAAAGATTTCATTTACAGTTTAGATGGGAGGTTTGAATTCCACAAATTCACTTGCAGACGAGAGAAGAAGGGGAGAAAAGAATTTGAAATCCCTCTCCAACTACCCTAAAAAGAATTGAATTCATATGTAACAATGATTGGTGCCACTATAAATGTCATACCCTGATGTACTCTTCCTTGTTAGGCAAGAAAGGAAGCCCACACTTCATTATTTTTGTAGGTGAGAAGTCTGACACCCTAAAAAATGAAGGACTTTATTTATTCATTTGGAATAACTTAGTCTCAATTAAATTAAGATAACCAGTTGTAGTTGTGTAGAGGAGACTCTAAGATTTCCAAAATGTCCTTTCTTGTTAAAATATGAGCTCCAAGTCAAAAGTTATGGCCATTTGAAGGTTGAGCTGTCATTCTGCAAAAACTGCAAGTTCTTGATCTTCCTTTTGAGTTCAAAATGCATGTAACCTCCGAAATCCTGAAATTTTGACTTTCAAACATTAGGTTTCGAAAGTTGAGTTACTATTCATCGAAAAATCGATTTGAGAGTTCCGAAACTCTAAAACCCAAAACTCTGAAACTCTGAAGCCCGAAAGTCCAAAATTTCAGACTTTTAAACATTTTACCTTTTTAGACCTTTTGCACTATTCATCACCCAAATCACCTCGAGAATTCTGAAACCCCAAAACCTGAAAGTCTAAAAGTCTCAAACCCGAAACACTGTTGTGTTGACCTCTAAAACTGCATTGAATTTCGAAATCTGAACCCTTTTGGGATTTGGACTTTCAGGATTTCAGACATTTTTCACTTTTCATCCTTTTGCACTCACCAAATTCTTCAAAAGTCTGAAATTTTGAACTTTCGAAATTTTAGATTTCGGATTTTTGCTGGCTTTTTTTTAACTAGCCATTCTCTTTCTCCGAAACCCTGACTTGAAAGTCTGAAATTTGAGACATCTGAATTTCAGATTTCGGCCTTTTTTTTTCTCTTTCGGACCTTTTTCAAAATTTTTCCCACCTTGTCTTAGAAATGCCAAAAATGGGTATTAATGTATTTTTTCCCTTTCCTTCTGGTACTATGTGCACTCACATTATTGTTCTTGGGTTAGTGAAATGACTTTGAAAATGATAATGTTTGTGGGTGTTTATGTTGAGTGGATTTTAGGTTCAGGATATGCTCTTTTATTACATTTTCGTGCTATGCATCTCTCTGTTGAATGAATATAACCTCTTCGCAGGTTTGGATTTATATAGTTAATGATATAAACACTGGAAGTGGATTCTTTTGTAAAAAAGGTGAAGTTCTGTTTTTAAAGATTCTTCTTCTCAACTATGTGGGTGTTATTATTTATTTTCCTTAGCCGGACTATGAGCCTTTTACTTGAATGTGTGTATCAAGTTGTAGAGACTTGTGATGCATCTATGGTTTGACATTTCGGTGAAGGGTTTTGTTGGTCTTTCTTTGCTCAATCAAATCCTTAAATGGATAATTATGATTAACCCTTTGTAGGGCTCGATTTTTGGTACTGTTGTATATCGATTAATCTCGGTGTTCGAGTTGAATTATGTTGTTTTGGATTGAATAACACTTTGTGATATTCTTTATTGTTTTAATAATCTTTGTAACTTAGAACAGATTTTGGTTGACTACTTTGGTTATCACAGTTTTTGGATTCAAGCACCTTATGTTCAAGTTATATTTCTTCCTCATCAGTTGTGAAAGTTGCAGATTATTTAGGAAATAATTGCAACCCAAGATTTTCCTCCCTTAGTGAAATCCTAAACTCATTTGATTTTGATATACAGTTTCCTATTGGTTAAGAGCTATAGACTCACTAAAGTCTTGTAAATGATTCATTATTTACTTTACATTTTTCAAGATTATATCAATTCCAGTTGATTCAATAGGACGTTTTTATTGAAACGGTTTCTGGGTAAGTTGATGTTTTAGTTTTAACTGAGTTCATTATACTTCATGTATGAAATACCATTCATTTTTTATTGTTCATTTGATTTGATCTTAAACTTGGAATATTTTTGGGTATACGTTATCTTATATATTATTTTCTATGCTTGTCTTGAGCCTAAACTCTCTATGGAGTTTTATCATAAAATATATATCCATTAAGTTGCCTCTTCTAATACTACGAAGTATTTTAATCCTTAAATAGGAAGACCCTAACTGGGTAAGCATATTTGGAAATATTTCTTAGTTTAAGGCTGATCTATTTTCAATGTATGACTATAGAGTTAGATCCTTAGTCTCTTATTACAAGCATTTGATTTGCTTAAAGAACTCATAACTTGGGTTATGAGGTAACTGTTTGAATTATGAATTCTTGTTTGAGGATATAGCTGTGTTAAACTTATATCATTATCCTTAGCTAGTTTGAGCAGAATGCAATGAAATGAGAAGGATGTCTGGACTTGTAATATATAGGTTTGGTTTAGGTTCGGTTGTGACCTAGATTATGCTGAGTGGAAGAGAATGATTACAAGACTATTTATAGAGATAGGAGGTTTTGTTTTAACTTTTATATTTTTGAATATATAAAAATTACATCCTTTAATTTGGATCTTATACCTTGTTAAGGTATAGAGGGATTGTTATACGTTTAATTGTATTTGAAGCTAAGTTCTTGAGATTCTTAGGGGCTGAATGTAATATTACAATGATATTGATATGGGCTATATGACTGTATTATCATTATTCAGTTTGTTATGCTTTGTAACAGTGTGTGATGATTTCAGAAGTTGATCTAAGTATGTTATGTGAGCATTTATAGCACTGCGATGGTATATAAGTATGGGCTTGTGTGATTGTAGTATAACTATCCTATTAATGTACTACTTGGATTGATATGGCTAAATATGTATGATCGGGTTACTTATGATTTATTGAGTAAAAAATTATCTTGATGATTGAATGATGACTATGTTATTTACTCTTCTTATGATGTTTCTTATTGATTTTCTTGTGGTATGTTCAAAATTGATTGTGTTATTCTAAACCTTGGGATTATTTTTTTAAAAGCAGTTTCTATTTTATGAAATTATTAATTAGTGCATGTTGTTATGAATATTTAATACCTATCATGCTTAGTTCGTATCAACTGACACATGCTAACAATTTTGTAGATGGACTTCATGAAAGGTGAAAAAATGAAGACGTATTACAAGTTGCCTTTATTCTATTTATTGAATTTAATCAATTCATTACATGATTATTGTATAATCTCCTTGAAGTATTTATGTATTGAAAACTTGAAATGCCTATGGCCCATTTATTGTAACTACTTGGAACATGTTATTTTCATTGAGAAAATATGTTTGATTTTACTTAATGTTTAATGAGATTAAAAAAGTTACATGATTCATATTGTTTAAGAAGGAATGACTGTATGTCTTTATTAGAAATTGGTTGTGATTCCTTTATTAAAAATGATGCAGATTGTATTCATAACCTTACTTTAATAGGTATAAGGAAGAGTTATTGATTTACTATATGCCTTTAGGACTGCTTACTTCTATGGAATAGAAGAGTTGTGATAAGTTATCTAAGTAACTTGAGTATTTGATAAGTGAAGGATTGATATACTAAGTCTGTTAGTTTGAATGGAATATGGAATGTACTATTATAAGTATATGAATATGATGTTATGTTCATCAACTTGAAATGTGGAAATGTACTTATAAGGATGAATTGGTCTTTAAGTGATGAATCCTAAATACATACTATTTAAGTACTTATTGTAGATGAAAATGAATGACCTAATAAAAGTATGTACAAATGAATACTTTTAATTAAGTTGTAAATAAAGAAAAGTTGTGTGCTTATGCTGAAGTGTTGACTAGCATTGATAGTATATGATACTTGATAAAGGTATGATACATACCTAAACAATTAGCTATGTATAAATGCACCATCTCTATTAATGTGAAATATAGAGACATTGTATTAGTGCTTCCCTATATTGATATAACTAAATTAGTGGCATGGTACTTAACTGTATTAATGAGAAATGTTTTCTTAATTGATTAAGCTTAAGGCATAATTAAATCTATAATTATGTACTTAAATAAAAGATCATTTTGATCCCTACTTAAAGGATATTATTGGCATGAGATTTAATAAGGTAAATAATCAAATTTGGGAAATTAAATATCCTTGGATCAACTTGAGATAGGACCTTAGGTACGAATCATTCGAGGTGAAAGTTTCATGAGACCTAGGCTAATCTATCATGATTTAATTAATACTTTGAAACATTAAGATACAATGTTCCAATTTAGGACCCTTGGTGGGTCAACTCACTATGGCCGCTACACGGTCGTATCCATTTTACAATGTTAGTCACTATTTGATATCTGCGGCTTAGCAGATGTACTGAGTTGCCTCATAAAGACCCTGAATTGTGACATGGTATTGCATTAAGTACAAGCTTTGTTAGATTTACAAAGGCAAATTGAACCTCATGGATACACACCCCGATGTCAACTTATGATGGCTACAGGAAGGGAAGTGGTCTAGTAATGATACAAATCATTACAAAGACACTTAATTTCCCTAGGCATAGCAGAATGACATATATATGTCTTCTTACGAGTTAATCCAGCTTTGTACCTTATGACAAGAGGTGTAGCATTTACAACACCATTGATTGATAATCCATAAAAATTAATGAGTGATTAAGGTGAGATGAAAAGTTCCTAATGGTGAGTGTATCATCACGGAACCGAGCATGGCACACTTGACTCTGAAACTTTTCATAAAGTAGTGTAAGTTGTTAATGACAACTGTCGAGATTTCTACAAGATCTAAACCGGGAGATGCCTAGTGGTATTCCATGGCGGAACCCAAGTAGACACTTAGATATCTTCACTTAATTATCATATCCTGAAAAAGGAAATACCAAAGGATACATTTGATGTATTATCTTGTAATGATCATTGAGGGGGATCGAGTAGGATATGTATACTCTCATGCAACTGCATATGGTTTATGAAAGTTATCACAAATGGATTGTATGAATGTTTATGTTGGATTTAAATACATGCGTATTTAAATCGAAGCATAAAAAATCCATAGAAGAGAAGTGACAAAAATTTGATGTTACAATTTTTGTATTGTAAGACATAATTAGATAAGTGTTTGTTAGACCCTCTCTTGAGTTGTGTAATTTTAGCATAGGAGATCTTAGAGATAATTTTTATAGATAAATGTGTGAGAAAGGCATCAACACGATGTGTGAAATAGACTACCGAATGTATAGGTAGGTCAAAGAATTAATGCATCGCATAGTATTACGAACTACAATGGAAAATCTTAGGTATTATACTTTGTGATCATCTGCATAGTCAAGGAATGCTACATGAAATGCTCGGAGATGCTCTTGTGGGTCCCCATGGCCTTTAAAGATATGTAGCTTAGGAGAAATGAAATTAGGTGGAAATGGATAGGTCGATATGGTAGGTGCAAAAGGAGTATGCAATAATATTGTAGAGTCTAAAGATGGTGTTATGCATGAGGTAGCTAGCTAAAGCTAAAATTTTGGGTTTGTAAGTCCTGATATAAAGATCTCGGATTTGTAGAATTCAAAGAAGAACCGAGGTGCAGATGAGGAGTACCAAGGTGAATGGTGGGAGCAGTGGTTGTAGTAATGGGAGCAGAAACATAGGTAGGCAGAGTAGAGACCATGGGAGTAGAAGAAGTAACTATAGAATTTGAAGCATCATGAGCTCTCTTAGTGGCAATTAGAGCATGCAAGACATGAGGGAGATGAGTAGGGTTTTCACGCAATGCTTGGTGAAAGTCAGTAATAGTGTTAAGTTGATCTTGGTCAACATTGGTATCTTCATCATAGGACTTCTCACTATCAGTTGTTTTTATCTTGTGGAGAGGGACACAATGGGAATGATCTAGAGGGTTATCAACCATAGATGTAGTTGTATCAGCCATTGACCTAAAATTACGATGCTTAGATGAAGGGAGCTCACAATATTAGAGGGATCCAAAATGATCGCTATGGGTAATGGGCATAAAATGAAAAATGAAGAATTAAGCCTAAGAATGATAAGTCGTGATTCAAGATCCTATAAGCATGAATGAGCGATTCGGGTTCACCAAAATGATTAACTTAAATTAGGAATATGGGTAGTTTATATAATCTAGAATGACATGTAAATACAGTAAATAAATGTAGTAAATGACTATGGAAAATGACCCAAGCAACTAATCTAATGAAAGTAGAAACCCTAATATGTAAGAAGAACAAGAAAAAGACTTAGCTGATTCGGAGGGTAGATCGAAGTGTGTCAAAAATTGAACAAAATCTTCTAGAAGTAAGAAATAATGTGTTGAGGTCTGGAAAAGGATAGATCTGTAATGATTCTCTGGACAAGATAATTTATACAAGGATTGGGGCACTCTGCTGGTGCTCTAGTTTACAAAATGGGTGCCATGGTCTGCGTGCAAAATGTTTAGAATTGAGTTTCATAGTTCCGAAAAGTGATCTAAAACTATCACTCTATGTTGCATAATATTCGTTTGCAGACCGTGTCAAATGTCACTAATAAACCAAGATGATGAAAATACCAAAACCCTAAAAACTAATGCAAATGAATGGATCAAATGAACCTCATCTCGCCAAAATAATGAACTTACTAACTTATCATTGAACTATATTTCGAACCCAAATGTACCTCTAGTGTGTATGTGTGTTCATCCTATACCCTAGGTGCTCTTGTGCTAGTCAAACTTTTTGAAGTAGCAAGCAATAACTAGATGTAAATAAGTAGTAGAATAGTGCATGAAATAGAATAGAATCCCTCCCCCCATGCTTGTGTTATGCAGATGAACCAACCTTGTCCTTGTGATGGAACACATTGATGCAAATGATTTCCAAATAAATGTAAATCTAGGTGGATGATAGTATTGACTAGTTATTGGTCTCTCATTATGGTCTCATAACTTTATATTTATAGGGTTTTCTTCATCTAATTTTGTAATTAACCCGAGATGGTAGACCACTAAAAATATAATAAGTTGAAATGGCTAGAAAGTTCCCGAAGTGGTGGCAAATTTCAAAAGGATCAAAGCCACCCTTGATGTGACCGGGGCACCCATGGGTGCCCCAATCAAGGCTAAAATAACATGAAATGATAAAAAGATGATTGAGCATGAGGATGCGAGAGGTCGGGAATGACGAAAGAAAAATAAATTAAAATGGCCAAAAGAAAGGGGTTAATTACTACTTTCTTCACACAAAAACCTTTTAAATATTAATATAATACCATGACTAAATAATGTCTAAATTACATGATTTTGTCAATAGAAAAGTATCCATGTTCTTTTTATTAATTCATGAATATTGTAGTGCATTATTAAGGAATCTATCATTTGAGGAAAAATATTATTTACTAAAAAATTTATACTCTCCATTTGGAAATAAGGTGTAGCTTAGTCGATATGTATTCACCAAAGCATTGGTTGGAAAATATGTACAGAATTATAAATTTATTCTCTCAATAAAATTATTTAATGTTATATTTTAGGTTATAGTTTATGGTGATTTGATGGTTTGTTATATCTATCTGGTTTAATTATTTTCTTAATTATGAGGGACCTGTAGTAATTGTGTACATTGATGAAACTTATGTATTGTATCTCGACTCCTCCATCTCATATTTGCATATTTGGCCCAATTTAAAAAGTATGTATGAATTTGTAATGATCAACCCCATCTCTTAATTAAATATTTTTTCACTGCCCTCCTTGACACATTTTTTATCCTACACATTCTTATAGTAATCTTTGAAATAAATTAAGATTCATATTTAATACAATGATCTATTTGTATGCAAAATTTTCCTAGTTTTTAGTATCTTTATGATCCTCTTGCTAGTTGGAACAAATTGGGTAGGATATCATATTGATTGAGTTGTTTCTCTAGTTTTATTACTCTATATTTGCAATATCTATGTCATTTGATATCACTTGGGTTATTATACGCTTTTTTCTCTAGGTTTCATAGATATGAAAGAGGTGAAAATTAATCTCCTTCATATTTTTTACCTTGAATCTCCTTCTTGGGGAACAAGCATAAAAATAAAATAAAGCATTCCACCCTTCTTAACTCATCTAACAAGAAGAATAGATATATTTCCAACACGTATAAAGCCCTAGTTTTTTCTCATGTTGATAAACCCTCTCACTATTCTTAGTAAAATCTCAAACCTTATCCATGGGAAGGATATTATGAAAAACAAATATTATTTTGGTTGAAGTACAATTCTTTCACCACTGATGTCGAACTACTCTAAAGATGCCTCAAACCAAACGTCGTCACCCATCTAACATGTGATATTTGAATGAATGATACTATGACTTAGAAAGCTGGAACCTCTTTTATAATTCTTTGAAATTATTTTGGATCACTTGAGATGAGGATGTTTTAGTTCTAGAAAATGGGGAGGTTGATTCCTTTCCTAGTACAATTATTTTGACATGTAGTGATTACTAACCTAATGCTTGTGCATAAGATCTAGTGAGATTTAGGGAGACTTGGGTGACTTTAGTGTTAGTGTTTACAGTAGGAATTCATGAGAGTTTCCATTTAGTAAATGTAATGAGTTTTAATTTCTTATATAGGGATTGAAAGGAAAATTATCATGTAAATTCAAAACCTTAAGGTATAATTTTTTTATTAGATTAGGTAAAAAATGATTTTAGAAGGGACCCAGAAACCCTGAACAACCCGAAAGATAGAGTGAAGAGAAAACAAGAAGACAAACAGATGGAGAAACAGGTCCAAAGACCAAAGAGAAAGAGACCGACGAAGCACCAAAATAAGGGAGATAAGGAGAGAAGAAGAGGCAGCACCAGTCAAGGAGGCTTGACCACATAAGGCTCCTCTCCTCCAAAATCTCTCCCCCAATGAGAACATCAGGATAAACGAGAAGGCGGAGGAACATTTTTTTTTTTTTTGATTAGATACAAATGACCAACCATCCTTAAAACCACAATTCCGACACCTTTTTGCAAGGAGGACTGCTACCAGTCCACAAAAATGGCGAAGGACCCGCAAGTGGGGAGGCCCGCTCCGATCCTCTACGAAGCACACATCCAGCCCACCTCCCAACGGATTGACCACATCCAACTTCCCATCCTTGAGACTTCCATCCACCTCGCCACCGAAGGTATAAATGATCTAACAAAGACTATTAAATTAAAATATCATATGGAGGATATGTAGGTCTAAAATTATACAAGTGGTATCGAAATAATTTCATGAGATAATCAAAGTAGAAGCTTCTATACATAGATGAAAAAAATTAATAATAAATGTTGCATCAAATGAAGTGGATTTTTCTATGGATTTTTTAATACAAATACCATTATTTATACTAAAACAATCTAGAAAATACACCTTAGGATGTACTAATTATCGCATGTAAAGAGCATTGTTTTCTTAGTGAGAGTGAATTGTTACAAATATTATGTCAAAGGATAAATTTCATAGTTTGAGTATCTATATTTTATGCTTAAAGGAAAAGATGAGTGTGTAGACACACTTTGTCTTCACTCAAGTTTTTTTCAGTGTACCATTATGTTGGTGTAGGCATGCTTGGCGATGTAGGTGATGTCCACATTAGATAATTTAATTTGAACTCAAATTTAAGATTTAGTGTGTATAATTTACATTTTAATAAATATAAATACAGAGATGCAAAAGATAGAAGGAATATACCCATTTATGTTATAAAGGGAAGATATCCTTTTATTTTCTTTCTCTTGGAAATTCATATTTTTAATCTTGATGAAGGATTCAGTTTATCGATCTCGAACTATGCCGAGGAAACTGAAGTATTGGGTACATGTAACCCAAAATGGAATGGATAAGAGAGAGAGAGAGAGAGAGAGAGAGAGAGAGAGAGAGAGAGAGAGAGAGAGGTACCAAATCATGTCACGAAGGAGGAAGATCATGTATCAAAATTATTCAAAAAATTTGATATCTTCTTGTTTATATGTAAGAGGAAAGGAAGAATTTCCCAAGAATAAGTTAACAACTTTGATATCTTCCAATCCCCTATGAACCACAACAAGATAGATAGATCTAGCCCAAATTTTGTAAAGAAGGTTACATTGTAGAAAATAGAATGATGGCCCCCATAACCTTCCCATGATACACACAACTAAATGGAAATTTAACAACCATAAATTAATGAAATATATATGGAGAAATGAAACAATTTCTCTCAACATCCCTAATACTATATTTGAAACTAATTTTTATGTTGAAGGAATGAATTAATTAATTCACAAGTAAGTGTTCTAAGTTATGTCAAAGGGATCTAAATTTGTGTCAATAAATTGTTATCGTAGATGTTAGTCTAAATCTATTGATGAATTTTGTGAAACTTCCTCTGGTAGAAACCATGTGAAGAGGTTAAAATTTTCCATATGGTTTTTCCAAATTGTACCTATTTAGCCTATGCATTATTTTCTAAATTTATATGTTTGATGTTGTTCAGAGTATATATACCCCATGTATGATACCATAAGTCTATTTTTATATATTATAGGTGTAGAATATACATAGATTATTTCCCCATATTTTGAAGAATATGCAATAAATTATTTCAGTGCACAACTAAAATTCTATATATTTGTAATTATACCTTATGAGTCTTATAATTTTTTTAGAAACACATGGGATGCCATAATGGTGGTCATTAATGATGTGATGTTGACTTTGAAAATGGGATGCACATGGTAGAAACCATGGCATGCAATAATATAAACTTATTTATATATTGGAAATAATAGTAATAACATGTGTATAAGAAATCAAGTTTAGAGAGATTAAAAAATGAAGTTAGAATCAATAGTATGCAAACAATGTCACCAAAAATGCATAGAGCCAAAAACGTGGGACACACATGGTGTCACAAGAAATTCAAGGCCCTCCGACATGCAAACATGAGAGGCAAGTTCACACACTATAGGAATATGGGAAAACATGGGGAAACCACAAGTCCACAAGAAAAACAAGGCACTCAAGCCATAAAAAGTGAGGATAGAAAACATAGTAACACACAAATTTCAAGCATGTATAGAAAATAAGAGTGTTAAAATTTGATGAAGTATTATATCAAATGATATAGATAAATATGTAAAATGAAAGGTGTAAATGTTACACAACACACTTGTGCTAGTATTTTTATTTCAAATATAGCATGTACACAATATATACATAACTAATCAAAATGATGAAGTAAAAAAAGGAAATAATAAAATAATAAAATATGTGTATAGTGTATAATAGATGCCTCGTTATATAAGAATCCTTGGTAAATGATAGGACATGATATGTCATTGCATACCACTTTGTGTATGTTATGCATCAAGATTAATAAAACTAATCAACACATATTAGTAAAGAGTAGAGAGATATGTTATTTATCATACCAAAGTGAAGAAAAACAATTATAATGTAAAGTTCCAACAACACAAGCTACACGTATGGGTCCTAATTTTGAATGTTTTTGTATTTATTGAATATGTTAATTTTTATTGTAATTTTCGAATGTTTTACTATTTAAAAAGAGATGGGTAACACAAAAGGCTACCAAGTGTTTGAAGAAGGATGTAATATTATTATGACCATATGCCAAGGGCGTAATACCATATCATAAAAATAGGATTTAGAGGTAAAACATGGAGCCATAAATAAGTATATTGCCTAGATATAACACATGTGGTTGTAGTATGATAATCAAGGAAATGGTTATTCCTTGTATTGATGGGAGATGAAATTTTAATACTTATAGTATTGTGAGAGGTGTGCAACAATGTATTGGGAGTATGATGTAACATATTAACATTCCCAATGGGTGTAGATATACCATAAAGTAACTGAATAAGGATTTATGTATGAGAAAACGTAGATTAATCATGTTATAATTATAAGATATAGTCATTAAAATCCTTAATAAGGGTTTCAAATAAATTTAAATTACTAGAGATAGCACCACTCATATAAATACTATGCATCGTTACATAGAGTGTCATGAGATCTATAAAAGGATTTATTAGATTATGTGCACCGACGGGAAGAAACTACCAAAGTGGAACATGAAGGATGAGTACCAAGTGTAGTGTCAATGTGGTCATGAAACTTAGGAGGTGTATTATCGATAAATGTGTATATTGAAATTATCTAAGTAACTAATTTGAAATCCATATTCATGGTGAAATTTTGAAGTGGATATGAAATTCCCCCAACACCATGGGTATATTGGATGTATTTACAAGAGGAAAAGTGTAACACCCGCTAGAACGCCCACACGATACCTAAGAACAACCTAGGGTTAGCTAGAAAAATTATGGAATCATTTTTTTTTAGAAACGTGCCTGCATACAGGCTTTAAAAATATAGTTGTCCCATTAATGTTTCTAAGTCAATTAAATTTAATAATATTTTTTTCCCATTATAACAAAATATTGAAAACCCACATTTAAACTTTAATACATTTAATTTGACTAAGCATGGTTAATTTCCCCCTAAGTATTATTTTAATAAAAATTTAATTCACTATAGTTAAAATTTCCACATTTAAATCTCAAGGGTAAAAGGGTCAATATAAATAAATACTAAAAATTAATTAATCCCACAAGGTTTAATAAAAATTGACAAGGTCTCCATTTGACATGGGGTTAGAATTAAGAAACATACTCCTACTCCATAAAGTGACCCCTTAAAAACATCAACCCATGCATTTGAAATTAAAAATATTTAAATTAAAGACAATTTCAACTCTCCCACTCTCTACCTACTTTTTGTAGGGATGAATCTCATCCCTTGGAAGGATTCATTTAGGACCCTTGATGAGGGAAAAGGGAAAATAACCCTAAAGCATGCTTAAGAATGCCTCTCTCTCTTTTCATTTGGCTCATTGTTTCTCTTTTGTTTTGCAGGTTATTGGAGGAGAATGAGAAGCCATTGGAGGCCATTTCAAGTTCTTGGAATAGGCATATGTTTTATTATTTTATTATTTTGTTTATACCCTCATTAGAGTTTTAAATGCATTTATTTGTTTCATTTCAATATTATTTGCACAAGTAGGCAAATGTGTTTTTCCCATTTTGTGATTTTGTTAACTTTGTTCTATAATTCATTTTGATAGGGTATATATACACATATATGTGTATATACATTTATACACATATGTATTTACTTTATGTATACAATTTTTATTGAAAATTGATAATAGCTTAAAACCCGAAATCACCATCTAACAAAGTTGATTAAGTATATAAAAAGAAATATAAAATAAAGTATCTTGTTATATTTATATATATATATATATATATACACATATATGTATACATATAGATATATGAAATTACGTTGAACAAATATTTAATAATTAATATATAAAACACCTCCCCAATAATCCTACCTACTATTGCTAAACTGCAGCCTAGAGCCCCTTTCCTTATATATATATATATATATATATATATATATATATATATATATATATATATATATATATATATATATATATATATACGTTGAAGAAAACGGAGCTGCGGATTTTACCTTTCATACAAAGGGCAAAATATTTTAATGCAAAGTGACCTCTAGGTTGTAGGTTAGCAATAGTAGGTAGGACTATTGGGGAGGTGTTTTATATATTAAAATCCACTACGAGTTTTGGGTTGGGGAAGGGTCCCCCAACCCCTTACCTTATTCTTCCCATGCCACAACCTTTATGGATTTCAAACTTTAATTTCTTTGTTAGCATTTTCATTACGCTTATTAAATATTTGCTCAATGTAATTTCTATATATATATATATGTATATATATATATATATATATATATATATATATATATATATATATATATATATGTATATATATATATATATATATGTATATATATATATGTATATATATATATATATATATATATATATGTATATATATATATGTATATATGTATATATATATGTATATATGTATATGTATATATGTATATATATATGTATATATATGTATAGATATATGTATATATATACATATACATATATGTATATATATACATATACATATATATATATATACATATACATATATACATATACATATATATATAATATATACATATATATATATATATATATATAAAAACTATAATAAGGTAAAAATATTTATATTTAAAATTAATAATACTAAAATTATTAATTACTTTCAATAATAGTAATATTTTAATATAAATATTATTGTTAGGAAGTGATGATCTTGATAAATTAGCTACTTAATCTTGCACTTGATATTTCTTTTAAAATTTGATAGGAATTTGAATAGAAAGTAAACTAGATTTTATTTAATTTTCCTTAATAATTTGAAATAGATTTACAATAAATTTTTAAATGAGAATAACATACTAGAGTTAGAACTTAGATTACTTCATTTACCAAATAAAAAAATCAATTATAATATAAGCTCTTTTCTATCCATAATACAAGAAAATGCACAATAGTTTAAATTTTCCAATACATGCCTTCTAAGCAATACAATCAAATTTACTATTCCTTGACTTCTTACAACATAAGAAATTTCCTTTATTTTTATAACCATTCTCACAACCAAATTTTACAAGATTTCCAATAAGTTTTAAAATGACAACTACTATATTTTTTTTTCAATGAGATCCACACACTTTTGTGGAAAATAAATCAACTACAATGAAATAAGATTTTTCGCTTCATAACTTCAACAAACTAGCTTTACAAGAATTTTTTTTTCCTTTTCCATATACAATACAACTTTAATCTCCAACAATCAAAACAAATTTTCTTCACAAATACTAATACAATGTCTTCCACTTAAAGTTGGAAATTTTTGCAAGAAGGAAAGCTAAAAGAAATACAATAATAAAAATCTTTCAACCTAAGTGGGAATAACAAGGAGGTTTTCAGACAAGGAAAGATTTCTTAAGGAAACCAATAATTTCTCCATGTTTCACATCACCAACAAGAGATATCCACAATACTTCTTTTGATCACAAAAAAGGGGGAGAGGAAACACTCTCCACCCAACCAAGAATTCCAATGAGGAGGAGAAGCCATCCTCCTCATTACCCCGAGACAAAACCATAATGCAATGAAAATGGATTCAACTCATGGCAACAAAACAAGCTTCCACATCACAATACAAGATTTTACAACCATACCAAAACAAAAACAATACAATTACAATCACAAGAAGGAAAGCAACAAAATACACAAGGCTTCAACATGCAAAAGCCAAAGGAGTAAGATCTATGGGGAGGTCACTTATGCCTCCCAATGGGAAATGGGTTCCCACCTTAAAACCCTCCAATAAACATCTCAAAACCCCTACACACTCTTATTCCTCCCTCAAGAACCTCTTATGCCTCCCACATTCTCTTATGCCTCCCTACAATCTCTTATGACTCCCTCATAAAAATAGACCAAGTAAGAAATGCAAGAAATTTCTTGTCCAAGGTGGGGCACCCAACCCAACTCCCTCAAAAACATGAAAATAACTCTTATTCCTCCCCACATGTAAGATCCCCATAGTCCCCTCCTACACCACAGTTAAGAAATCTACCCAAGCAACCAACAAGCATACCAAAACACTGAGAAACATACACATATACACAATATAAAATAAAATATTTTTACAAGAGTATAGAGCCTACATTTCCATGGTAGAGCTTGATAAAAGATTCCCACACAAAGCTTCTTCAATCCCAAAAATCACCAAGAAGCTCCAAAAAATTCACAAGCGCTCCAAAATCCTCGACTCCCAAAAATGCAAGAGCACAAAGAAATGAAGTAACCCCATAGAAAGCAAAAGAACTTGAATAAATAGAAAAGGGAGAGAGGACTCGTAAGGTGGCTCAATGTAGGATGCCACATCACTCATCCTCAAATCCACCTCACAAGTAAAACCTCAACCCCAATGCACCAGAAATTGGTGGGTGAGAGGTGTTGGTACTCAAAAAAAGTCTCGTCCCATTTGTGCCTTTGAAAACTTATTGATTTACGTCCTCTATCATTTTCTCCTTCCCTGTGTTGTGTTGGGTCAGTCTTTGTGGCCATTTCTTAATTGGTTCCTCGGTCATAAATCAATTGGGGGTCCATGGTTTGATCCTTGTCTCTTTGTTCCTCTAGAAATATTTTGAGTCTCCCTTTCTCTGTTAATAAAAAAATTAGGTTTCGCCCATGTTTTCTGTTCTACATGGTCCAGATTTGTCTATCTTATCAGTTCTACCCTAAGTACTTGAATAAAATGAATGGATGTAACCACGAAGAACGTATTTGAGCCTGTAATATTTCTAAACTTTTCTGTCCTTGAAGAAAATTTCATTCCCAGAGTTCAAATGGTTGTTTTTCTAAATTTTACGGTTTTGACAGTGTTTCTCCCAATCAAATTTGCATCCTTGTATCTACAAGGAGATGTGGCACCTTTTGGTTGGACGTGGCTCAGCTGGGTACTTAGAAAAATTCATGGAAATCCTTAACTCAAAGTGTTTCCACGAGGAGGCACAACGGTCATTTGAAGATCTACTTTTAGTTTGGCTTTGGAGTAGTGCCGGAGGACATATGGAGGCTTCCACTACTTGGCCCAGATTTAGACAAAAAAATTTGCATTAGAGCAATTTGGCGTAACAGGACACATGGCGAGTTCACACTTCTTTCGAGTCTCCACTTTAGGCACCATCCTGAAGTTACACTAAGGAGACATGTGGAGGAACTGCGCATGTTTGGGAACCGGCCCTTGAGTTTCATTCTAAATAGGCGCCATGATGACATGTGGAGGCATCCGCTAACTTTTCATTGTACTTATACTTTTCAATGGCCAAAAGGAGATTGCCTCAGAGCATGACACGTGGTACCTTGTGTTGGGCTTCAAGCATTCAAACAAACCTTTTCGAGAACAAGACACATGGCAAGCCAATGCTCGTTCAAGGTATCAAATTTTTGGGACTACCTCAAGGTGCAGTCTTTGACACATGGTAGTTTGAAAAGTCAAAGAGGTGGGGAGGCGGGCCATCGAGGCAACTTGGATTTTTTGCCCCTTAAGGATTTAAAATTTCAAAATGGCCCACATGCTAGATTAGGGAAAAATTCAATGTTTTGCCCACAGTTAACTACGGCAGAGGTGCGGGCTCTCAGGCGAAATTTGGAAAAAAATCCTTTTGAGAAAAAAAAAAAAAAAAAAGACTCAAAAGTAAAAAGGAAGCGCTGCCCACTCCAATCACACTTGGACATGTGTTAGGCTCATTTGCTGAGGGTGGAGGTGCAGAGAAAAATGGAATTTTTTTCCATTTTTTCAAAAGGTTGTAAAAATTCAAAGGAGTCCCCTGGGTCTGTTCTAAAGTGTGAATCTACCACGTGGATGGCCACAATTCAAAGTAAAGATCGATGGTAGCTATTTCTCTAAATCTTATTTTTCCCACATTTATTTGAAACACGTCTGGAAGTTCAAGTCTCCTTGATTTCTTGGTCTTTTCTACACACCAAGAAGACAAGGAAGTTAATGTTGATATATATAGTTTAGTGGGAAGATCCGTGGACATCTTTCATCATTAAAATCATCTGAATTTTGTACCCAATCAGATTTTTCATTTTTCTTCTCCTAAGAACACAAGGGGCTAGATTTGACAGATTAGGGGTTGAAGTGGTTGGAAAATTGAAGAAAGATTGATTTACCAAGAGCAAGGAGTTGAATGCGAGAGGCATTCAATGAAATCTACCCCCTCGAGCACCGAGAGACTTCTTGCAAATCTAATCCTGTGAATCACGAAAAAATCATGGCAAACACTGGTGCATTAAAAAAAAATTTCTTTTAGGAGGAATGTGCTCTATTGTGAAGTTTATAAATGGCACAAATTTCTCGTCCAAAAGTGTGGGGAAGTTGGAGTTCAGAGTGCTAGAGGTTGAAGAAAATTCCCAAGAGGAAATTTTTCTAAGCCTATCTTTTGAGAATCCATCTAAGAAACTATGTTATGTATTTTGTATTAAAATCTGATCATGTCAAGGTGGTTGCAAGTGTACATCCATTGACGAGCTCTGAGACCGTTCTAGAAACTTTACCCTGCTAATAGATTTAATCAAATTCGAGTTATTTATGTGTTGTCTTGAGAAAAATGTGTTGCTTTTATTTCTGAATGTCTGTAAGTATTTTTTCTTATTTATGTTGCTATCTTGTATGAAAATTTGATTCAATCACATAGGCCTCAATCCTTGTGATAATTTATTGGCATCTAAAATTTCATTTCTTATAAGAACTTTCATTTGGGATTGGAATAAATGATTTAAAATCACTTTTCTCTCATTTGTTCATAGATATTGTTTGTAAGCCTTTGGGTGTACCTTAGGCGTGATTTGGTTTAGATCTTGATGCTTTGCTAGGTTTTATAACTTGATCCTTCATGATAGAATCTCAGAGATTGTGTGAAAGCATGCTAATATAGGCCTCCATTGAAGCACATATTCTGGTTAAAGAGACATTCTAGCTATTTTGTGGCATTCTATTGGTATGACTTTCCATTTTGTAAGGCTCCTCAAGGATGTGGTTAATCTAGTTTCACCCTACCCAACCTCCCACAAAAATTCATTTAACAACAACTAATCCTACACATACTACCCTTGTTTTCCATGTGTATACATAAATGCATAATCTCTATTACTAAAACATGCGAAGCAATCGTGGTCTCAAATGTCTTTAGTAACCGTTTCCTTATTGTGAAAGTATCTCTATGATCTAGAACGGCAACTCGTGAGAGTCGATTTGGTGTGTTCATCATATTTTCCCCAAGGCCTCTATAAAATGCATGCAAATTAAGGGTACCTATATCTCCTTTCATATAACAAAGGTTACAAAATAGGTTCTCTTGCCTTGGTTGAAGGTCACAACCTAAAATAGTTAGGATCAGATCATATACTTTTTCATGTGCTACCCACTCTTTTCAAAGCGTAAGTGCCAAAAATTTAGATAGATTTCTTTCATGGCTATAAAATGACATACATGAGTGTCTATCTACCTCCGAGTGTCCTTCCTAGTCCATGGTGCTGCTCGGTCTTTCAAGGAGGTCAAATTTGGGTACCAACATAAAGCGGCGCCATTGCAGGATATTGTTATTTTGCTGTTCATTTTCAAACCATGCTAAAAACTTCTTGTATGCTCAAGTGATGTGTGCAATTCCTTCATTTTTCACATCCAATGCACTAGCTTTCATTTAATAGATTTGGGTAAAGAAAGGTCGAATCTTTCCATTTCCAATTTCTAGCATTTGACAGACATTTGATAGATCATATTTAGTGCATTTGCACAACTAAGGTGGAAATCCTTAGTGGTGACTCCCTGTTGAATCTGATTCTTAATAAGTACCAGTTTCTTAAAACTCTGTCAAAGTCATATTTTTACTAATATTTGCAAAGCTAGAAGGAAGAAGATATTTCTTTGCTAGGGACCCTACTAGGACATTGTTCACGAGTTAGGAAAGAAAAATTAGAAGGAAGAAAATCACTGGAGAGCTATTGGAGATTAGCTTGAGACAAGAAGAGGTATCTTCATTAATGAAAGTGAGTGGCCTATCATTGAATACTTCCATTCAAGTGACTCTAAATCAGGTAGCCTCTTTATGGAATTGAACTCTCCAGCTAGAGAGGGGTCTTCATTTGATTTTAAAAGGTTCGCTTCACGCTCGCACTGTTTGTTTTATGAAGTTAATAGGGTGTTCAAAGAGACAAGGCCTTTGGGAGATTTCCATTTTGAAAATTATACTCCTATGTTCCAAGAACCCTCTTCCCCCATCAGTTTATCACCCCTCCAGGATCACCTCCTCGAATCAATATGGCTCAACCCAGGCCTCCATTTTTTTGTAAACACCTTTGGACCTATAAATTTTGTGGGGTTGGCTGGTTATCCAAATGCAGTGCCTCAAGATGTAAGGAATAAAATGCCAAAGTTCCAAGGAAACAATGTTATAACTGGTGATCAACATCTAAATCTTTTTATCAATATGATGGAAGATTTTGAGATTGAACATGAAGATGTATATATCAAGCTATTTGTCCATACATTGGAAGAGGATTCTAGGGATTGTTATGAAGCATTGCTAGATGACTCTATTGACTCTTAGACCGAAATGAGTAATGCATTCATATTGTAATATGATGATAGAACCGACCCTAGGTTTCTTTTGATAGAATTTGAAAACATCAAGAAGAACCCTAATGAGTCAGTACATGATTTCAACACAAGGTTTAATAAGACCTTGAGAATATTTCTGTTAGAATAAGGCCTTTTGATGAGTCATGTTTGATCAAATATACTGATGCATTTGATAAAAAGGCTACATATTGTTTAAGAGACAAAACCCCATAAATTTTAGGTAGGCCTTCACCATGGATTTGCAAATAGAGAACAATATCAAGTCAATTGGAAAGCCTCCAAAAGGGAAGGTGTAAAGTTGGTTAACCTAGAAAAGCCCCAAGCAAGCAAGGTTGTTGATTTAGAAGAAGTTGTGAAGACTTTGGCAGGGGCTGTCAAAGAGATATCCTACAAGCTAGCCCAAGTGAGAAGGGAATTGGGTAGAGTTCACAAGGTCAACACAAGCAACAAGGCCAAGACAGGTTCACAAATCACCAAAGATCTGATGACAGAGGAAAAGGACCTATTGGATTTGGAAATAGATAGTCCCAAGCCAGGGATAACAGAATGGTGCTTGATCCTTTGGCTATCAAAGTTTTGTGGTGGAGGAGATAGATGTCATTGATTGGTGTGACAAATGTTTCATGCCCCATGCTCCTTGTGAAGAAGATCAAGAAGAAGAAGGAGCTGATAATGATAATGATGATGATGTTTGCATGATGGGTTGTTCCACTAGCTCACAACAAGGGGCAAACTCAACTGAGGTGATAAGTGCTAGAACTATGCCACCTTTTGGGACTACATTCATAGGGTACCTATTCTTCCTCTCTCTCATACTTTAGAAGTAGATAATGTACAAGATTTTGAATTGCCCAATAATGACTTTGAATATTTAAGGGCTTTAATGATCAAAAAGTATGATGGAGGAATCCCATCTGAGGAAGATAGACAGTTGCGTTGATGAATGTTGTTGTTGCTCAAGAGAGGGAATATAACACAAGAAGTAAGGTTGTAAAAGGGAAGGGCCTTAGGCTGAGTCTAAATCTCCCGTACTTTCAAACATTCCTAAAGAGGCTCCTAGGAAAGATGGATTTTCCAAAAGCCCTGCAGTTCCAAACAAAAATCATACCCCACCTCATGCCCAAGTTGTCAAAAATCATGTATCACCTAATGAGTGTGTTGGCTTTCCTTCCAATCTTTCCTTGCCAAAGAATGTCACATATGATATTTCCCAAGTGTTGAGTCAAATCAAAGTCTTTGTCCAAATTTTTGTGTTGCCTAGGATTCATTAGCACTAAAAGAGAGCATTTGAATACTTGGGGTTGAAAGTAAGAGAAGGCTATCCTAAGGTAGAAATTTAAATATTGTGGAGACTCCTCTAATCATTGAAAGAACCGGAAGCACCACCAAAGCATCAGAAGAGCTAGATGAACCACCTGAGGTCTATTTGGGGACATCCTTACAGGACTCTCAAATGAATGTGGATCCATTCTTCACCACTTTGATCATAAAGGATAGACTGTTGCACAACTTCATGTTTGACTCACGGGAATCATGCAATGTCATGCCTTTGGAAGTCATGAATGAGCTAAAACTCAAATTGATAGCATCATATGGGAAGTGAATTGCCATGGACTCCAGAGAAGTGGCGGTAGTGGGATGTGTGAAGGGTTTAGTGGTGCAGCTTGCGGACTTAGTGGTTCATTGTTGTTGCCTAACCAAGTGGGGCATGCCAACGTTAAGAAAATGGGCTACAAGTGTTGGTGGGAGTGTCCAAATGGATATATCTTATGTTACCATTCTATTTGAGGGCAGCCTTGTGGGTTGTTGTTGATGCAAAATCACGGCACCCCGGATGCAGATCGGGCTTCTAGGTTGATCACTAAGCCAATAATGCATCCGAGTGTGATTTCACAACATGGAAACCTCTCTCCAAGCGTGGGACTTGTAAAGGCGAGAGAGGAATCTCCAAAGAAGGCTGGTTCCTACTCCTAAACTACCTGCCACAAGCTATTCCACTGCAGGAAATCTAATCTAATCCTAATCTAACCATGCCAAGGAGACAGAGAGAGAGAGAAGGGAAAAACAGCAAAAGCCTACACTAAAATGGTGATACACCAGAGAAGGAGAATGTTGAACCTCTATCAAAACTGCCATGGGACAAAGAGAGGTGAGCAATGGGAAGGATGGACAGATGCATCACAGCCCAAGGATAGATTTCACTGAGAAAATGTCCCAAAACTCCATGAACATTCAAACATGCACAAATACTTGCGATGAAAAGAGGCAAGAAGAGAACAAGCAAAAATGAGCAAGGATGGACAGATGCATCACAAAACACGTTTTGTTGCTCCAGAAGTTTGCACAGAACATCATTCCATTAGTAAAAGGCAAAAATGCCATTACAGAGCAGGGAGGAGGTTCGAACTCCATTTTCAACCCTAGAGAAGAAAAGAAGGGAGGGCAGAGCAGAAAGAATGAACAACTTGTTATTTTTGAGCCAAATCTGGCTTTTTACATTGCATGGGTCGAGCCCAGGGGACAGAAATGTGGGAAAACATGCCAGCCCATTCCTCATTGATTGCAGATGCATTAAAACGGCATGGGATACCTTACCAACCCATATCCTGCCATCTTTGACTGATTTGGAGGAGAATGCGACCCATTTGCATTAATTGGGCCGCTGAAATGTCACTTCTGGCCATGCTTGAGAAGAATGCGACCCATTAGCATTAAAACAGGTTGTTGAAACGTCGCCTCTGGCCATTATCACGCGTCAGAGCCGTTTCTCAATTTTCTCTCTTCAGACTGCACCAAAACTCGAGATTAGCCCCAGAATCATGTAGAGGATTTCACTAGCTTTCGTTGATATAAAGAACGTGCAAATCCGAGCTCTGGATCAAAAGATATGGCGATCTGAAGATTTAGGGCACGGAACAGACCAAAACGGATTTTGAAATATTTCCCGCGCTTCGCCACCTGGATGACACGTGGCACGCATTGATTGGTCACATGATTCTCTCTCCTCTACCTTTCGGCGGGCTTTCTTTTGAAATTTCCTTGTGGGCCCTAGCTGGGACACGTGGCACTATCTCATTGGTTCGGATCAGTGCTCGAAAACTCACCCTTTGACCTTTTGACCTTTTCCCTTGTGACACGTGTCATGATCTGGTTGGTTCTCGGCTCTTTCGGCTCCTTCGCGTCCACCGCGTCCATTTGTCCCGGATGTCCCAGTGCTCCTTGTGCTCATTTCGGTCGATCGGCCGATTCGGGTCCTTTTGTCCCAGATGTCCCAAATGCTTTTGAATTGTTTGTGCTCATTTTTGCTGATTCGGCCGGTTCGCGTACTCGCGGCCCAAATGTCCCATTTGCTTTCGGACCATTTGTTCCCATTTCGGCCGAACCGGCCGGTTCGGGTCCTTCGCGTACTCTTGTCGAATCCGTCCCTTTCACTAGCTTGATTAGTCGATTTTCTTTTCCCATTTTATGTTGGATCGGCGCGCGCCGCGCGTACTTCTGGCCCGATTGTCCCAAATGCTTAGCGGGCCACCTGGAGGCTTTTCGGCCGATCCGCGTCTTTCTGTCCCACACGTCCCAAAGGTGACCTTGAGCAGGACTTAGCCAATTTTCATGATTTTTTCTGGATCAACCTACTTGCCTTTCTGCAACTTTTTCGCATTTTCTCAGAGCTTGCTCCCTCCTTCTTCGGCCAGGGGAGTTAGAAAAATATCTGAGAGAACCTCAGAAACATGATGTTTGCTCTGAATCAATCAATTTGCCTGGGACTTGAATATTCTGATGCATGTTATCAAAATTACCCTGGGGGGTGAAATTTTGACAACGGTTGTATTGAGAAAATAAAACGCTACACCTTATTGAGGATCCCAACAATGCATCCTATGAGGTATTGTACACAAATGTTGATGTAGATAAATTTGTGGGATTTGCTGATGGAAGGGAGCACAAGATTGAAGAATGCAAATGCCTTGAACAAATGGCCTCTCCCTGGACTTTGCTATTTGATGGAGTTTTCTCCAAATTTGGGAATGGTGCTCCTATTGTTCTACTTTCTCACAGTCAGGGAATTTTTTTCCTTCTAACTCAAATTTGAATGCACCAACAACATTGCTAAGTATGAGGCACTGTTATTTGGTTTAATAATTGCTTGGAAATATGGTGTCAAGGACATCATTGTCAAAGAAGACTCAGAATTAATTGTGAAACAAGTGAGAAAATTGTATGCCATAAAGAACCAACGAATGAAGCAATACAAGCATGCAGTTTGGGACTTTATTGAGATGTTTGATTCATTTAACATACTACATCATGATATGAAGTTCAATGATTTGGTAGGTAAGCTTTAGGTGTTGGGGTCTGAGTTTGACAATTGTACAATGTCCCCATATTGTGAATATGAGGTTGAGGTATTGACTAGACCTTCTGTCCCTGACAACATTAAGCACTAGCAAGTTTTTGATGATGATGCTTAGATCAGAAGATTCCTACAAAACAAGGGATAATTTTATAATCAAATTATTGATTTGGAGCCAATGGTTTGTACAATAGAAGGACAAGAAAGCTTGTTTGGTAAGAGTATCATTCAGCTAAAGACTAACACCATTCCTAGAGGGATGCTTGCTCTTGAATCCAATTTTGATAATGTTGATCGCATTGTTAATAGATGCATGGCAGCCTCAAGGGATATTGAGGAGCATGATCTTGGTACAAAGGAGAAGCCAAAGAAAAATTTGGTTAGGCAAGTAATCTCAGCAAGGAGGAGAAGCATTCATACATCCAATTGTTGAAAAAATACCAAGATTGTATGACTTGGACCTATTCTGAACTAAAAGCATACAGAGAGGATTTATTTCAGCATGAAATCCCTTGGTGTCTAATGCAAAGCCATTTAGGAAAAAACAGAGGCCCATCAATCCACTCTTATCCCTCAAAATGTAAGAAGAACTAAAGAAGCTAAGAGATGGAGGGATTATCCAGCCCACAAGATATTCTTCTTGGGTTGCAAACCTAGTACCAGTCAGAAAGAAGAATGGTGACATCAGGCTGTGTGTGGATTTCAGGAATCTAAATAGAGCATCAATGAAGGATAATTATCCTTTTCCAAATATGGAGAACATGCTATAGTTAGTGACTGGTTATGAGTTTCTCTCCACCTTCGATGGTTTCTCTGGTTACAACCAAGTTGTGGTGAAGGAATTAGAAAGGATCAAGACAACCTTCACTACTCCTTGGGGGACCTATGATTATGTCAGGATGCCCTTTGGTGTGATGAATGTTGGATCTACCTTTAAAAGAGAAATGGATGTTGCTTTTTCTGGTTACGTCAATGAATTTATCACAATCTATCAAGATGATGTAACTGTATTTTCTAGAAAGAGAAGTGACCACTTGCTACACTTGGAGAAGATGCTAATAAGATGTAGAGAATATGGCATCTCACTCAATCCAAAGAAATGCCATTTTGGAGTGTAGAAGGTGAAGTTGCTTGGTCACATTGTGTCACATGAAGGAGTGATGATTGATCCAGAAATACTAGAGGCCATCAAGCAAGGTCCCAATCCCAAGAACCAAGAAAGGAATTCAGTCCTTTTTGGGCAAATAAACTTCATTAGAAGATTCATATCAAACTTTTTTGAGCTAACCATTCCAATCACTTCCATGCTGAAGAAAGACCAGGTCATCAAGTGGGAGGAGGCTGTCATCCAAGCATTCAATGGAATCAAAGAGGCATTGAAGCATGCCCCTGTTTTGGTAGCCCAAGATTAAGAAGAAACCTTTCCAGCTATTTTCCTTTTCTTTAGAAAACACTATTGCTTATTTCTTGCTACAAAAGGATGATGAAGGGGCTAAGAGGCCAATTGCCTTTTTCATTAAGGCCTTGTAGAGGGGTTTAAACTAAAGTACACTATCATGGAAAATCATGAATTTTCCTTAGTAAGAGCAATAAAGGTTTTAGACCTTACATTCTAAGTTACAAAGTAGTTGTTTATGTTCCCCACTCAATGGAGAAGGACATCTTATCAGAGAGATAGAAGTCTCAAAAAAAGATGTAGATGGGCGAACAAGTTGCAAGAATTTGACTTGGACATCCAAACCACCAAGTTGGTGAGAGGTTTGGGCCTTGCTAAGCTTATGGCTAAGAGAAACTTACAAAATATTGAGGTAAATGAGGTAGAAGAAGAAAGGGTAGGTGTAATTGAAAGGTTGATGAATTTTGAGTGGTATAAAGATGGAATCTTTTATGTGCGGCACATGAGCTGCCCCGAGCACTTAAGTAGAACTAGAAGAAATCCCTTAAGTTGGCTTCCCAAAAATATGTCCTCAATAATTGTGGGTTAGTTTGGTAGAACCCATAGGGAGTCATCTTTAGGTGCATTACTGAAGAAGAAGCCCCCAAGATAATTGCTTGATCTCCATGGAGGAGTTTGTGGGGGCACTTTGTTGTAAGAGTCACAACACATAAGATCCTAAGGGCTAGTTATTGGTGGCCAACTCTTTTCAAGGATACAACCTTGTTGGTTAAAATATGTGAAATCTTACAATGCTTCTCTGGAAGACTAAAAGCTTCAGGCTCCCTCCCTTTGCAGCCTATTTCAATTGAAGCCCTATTTAGGAAATGGGGGATGGATTTCATTGGTGAGATTTCAGACCTTTCAAGTGCTAGCCATAGATGGATTCTTATAGCAACTGATTATTTTACTAAATGGGTGGAGGAAATCCCCACCAAGAAGGCAACACACCAAGTTGTCATGGATTTTATGCTAAACAACATCATTTGCAGGTTTGGGGTACCAGTAAAGATTATTGCTAACAATGCCATGAGCTTTAGAGCTAAACCTTTGGTGGCAATGTGCAAAGAGTATGGGATCAACTTGACATATGCCTCTAATTACAATCCTCAAGGAAATGGACAAGATGAGTCCAGTAATAAAAATTTGTTGAAGATCATCAGAAGAACATTGGAGTAGAACAAGAGAAAGTGGGGTGAAAAGTTGAAGTTTTTTATGTGGGCAGATAGGATCACTGTCAAGAGGGTCATTGGAAAGATTCCATTTGAGTTAGTATATGGGACTCAGGCCCTACTACCTCTTCATATCCAACTATCTTCATATCAGTTTGTGTAACAGCTAGAAGATCAAGAGGTAAGTCCTTATGATGCTCATATTAATTAGATTGTCAAGCTTGAAGAAGAGAGGAGGGCATCCCACCAGAGGCATATAATGTTTAGAGACAAACTTGAGAATTTATTTGACAAGAAGGTCACTCCCAGAGCCTTCAATGTTGGAGATCATGTGCTACTATGGGATAATAGACATGAGGATAAGGGAAAGTGTGTCAAGTTGAACTCATTATGGATGGGCCCTTACTCTATTGACATCATAATTTGGGAGTATACCTTCTTCCTCAAGGAATTAGATCGTGAACTCGCTCGAGTTTCCTATCAATAACATGAATTTGAAGCATTTCTTGGATTGATTCCCCTAAATCAAGGCATAAATCTTGTGTAAAGTGTATAGTTTGTCATTTGTTTCCTGTCTTGTTGTGTTTTTGCTCATTCGGTCCTCGGTGACCTATTTTTCCTAGTTTCTCTGCTTTCTGCAAGATGACTCTCGCAAGACTCGTCATTGTGCCCAATGGATATTTTGGCACTTGGTCTACCATTATTCTTGTGGCACTCACAGGAGTGCCTATCCTCGAGTCAGATCCGGTGTTGGTACTCAAAATAGTATCACCCCATTTGTATCTTTAAAAACTTATTGATTTACGGCCTCTTTCATTTTCTCCTTCCCCATGTTGTCTTTGGGTAAGTCTTTGTGCCCATTTTTTGGTTCTGGATCATAAATCACTTAGGGTCCATGGTTTGATCCTGTCTCTTTATTCCTCTAGAAGGGGCCTGTATTTTGAGTCTCCCATTCTCTGTTCATCAAAAACTCAGGTTTCCCCCATGTTTTCATTCTCAGTATCCGTGGGATTTGTCTCCCTTATCATTTATACGCTAAGTACTTGAAGAAAATGAATGGATGTATCCCTGAAGAACATATTTGAGCCCTGTACCAATTCCAAACTTTCTCCTTGAAGAAAATTTCATTCCCAAGCTCAAATGGTCATTTTTCCTAGTCAAATTTACATCCTTGTATCTACAGGGAGACGTGGCACCTTTTGGTTGGACGCGGTTGAGTTGGGTAGTTAGAAAAATTCATGGAAAGCCTTAACTCAAAGTGTGTCCACATGGAGGCACGACACTCATTTGAAGATCTACTTTCTGGTTTGACCTTGGAGCAGTGCTGTAGGACACGTGGATGCTTCCTTTGCTTAACCGGACTTAGAAAAAAACTTATGCAATTAGAGCAGTTTGGTGGAATAGGACATGTGGCGAGCTCACACTCATTTAGAGTCTCCACTTTGGGCACCATCTTGAAGTTACACCATGAAGACACGTGGAGGAACCGCACATGTTCGGGAACCAACCCTTGAGTTTCATTCTAAACAAGCACTAGGATGACATGTGGAGGCCTCTACTCACTTTGCATTTTACTTAGACTTTTCAACGGTTAAAAGGAGATTGCCTCAAAGCATGAAATGTGGCGCCTTCCACTGGGATTCAAGCATTCAGAAAAACCTTATCAGAATAGGACACATGGTGAGCCTGCACTTGTTCAAGGTATCAAATTTCTAGGACCACCTCAAGGTGCACTGTGGTGACACGTGGCAGTTTGAAAAGTCAAAGAGGCGGGGAGGCAGGCCATCAAAGGCAACTTAGATTTTTTTCCCCTTAAGGATTTAGAATTTCAAAATGGCCTGCAAGCCCGATGAGGGAAAATGTCAGTGTTTTTCCCCAGTCAATGGCGGGCGTGCGGGCTCTTGGGGGAAATTTGGAGAAAATTCCTCTTAAGAAAAAAGACTCAAAAGCAAAAAGGAAGCATGGCCCATCTCTAATCACACTTGGACATGTGGTGGCTCATTTCTGAGGGTGGGGGTGCGAGAGAAAAATGGAATTTTTTTCCATTTTTTAAAAGGTTGTAAAAAGTCAAAGGAGGCCCAAGATCAGTCATTCTAGGTGGGAAAAGTGTGAATCTACCACATGGACAAACCAAATTCAAAGTAAATATTGACGGAAGATGTGACTCTAAATCTTATTTTCCCCCATTTCTTTGAAACATGTTAGGAAGTGTGAGTCACCATGATTTCTTGGTTTTTCTACACGTTAAGCAAAGAAGGAAGTTAATGTCGATATCTAAAGTTTGGTGGGAAGATCTAGTGGAGATCTTTTCCCATTAAGATTAATCTCGCTTTTGTGCCCTATCATATTTTGCATTTTTCTTCTCCTAAGTACACAAGGGGCAAGATTTGATAGATTAGGGGTAGAAGTGGTTGGAAAATTGAAGAAAGAGTGATCTACCAGAGCAAGGAGTTGAATGCAGGAGGCATTCGATGAAATCTACCCCCTCGAGCACCGAGAGACTTCTTGTAGATCTGATCCTGTGAATCACAAAAAAATCATGGTGAACACTGGTGCATTAAACGTTTTTGTCTTTTAGGAGGAAGGGGCTCTGTTGTAAAGGTTATAAATGGCATAAATTTCTCGTGTAAAAGGTTGGGGAAGTTGGAGGTCAGTCTGCTAGAGGTCGAAGAAAATTTGACTAATCTGTCTTTTGAGAATCCATCTGAGAAACTAGGTTATCTCTTTTTTATTAAAATCTGATCATGTCAAGGTGGTTGTAAGTGTACATCCATTGACGAGCTCTGAGACTATTCTAGAAACTTTCCCCTAGCTGATAGATTTAATCAAATTCGAGTTATTTCTTTGTTGTCTTGAGAAAAATGTGTTGGTTTTATTTTTGAATGTATGCAAGTAGTTTTTCTTGTTTCTGTTGCAATCTTGCATTAAAATTTGATTCAATCACATAGGCCTCAATCCTTGTGATATTTTAGTGGCATCTACAATTCCATTTCTTAGAAGAGCTTTCATTTGGGATTGGAATAAATGATTTAAAATCACTTTTCTCTCATCTATTGACAAAGATTGTCTGTAAGCCTTTGGGTGTACCTTAGACATGATTTAGTTTAGATCTTGATGCTTTGTTTGGTTTTATAACTTGATCCTTCATGATAGAATCACAGAGATTTTGTGAAAGCTTACTAATTTGGGCCTCCATTGAAGCACATACTCTGGTTGAAGAGACATTTTAGCTATTTTGTGGCATTCTCTTGGTCGACTTTCCATTTTGTAAGGCTCCTCAAGGATCTGGTGAATCTAGTTTCACCCTACCCAACCTCCCAATAAAAATTCATTTAATAACAACCAATCCTATCGATACTACCCATGTTTTCCATGTGTGTACACAAATGCATAATCTCTATTACCAAAACATGCGAAAGCAATCATGGTCTCAAATGTATTTAGTAACCTTTGCCTTGTTGTGAAAGCATCTCCATGATCTGGAATGGACTTGTGAGAGTCGGATCTGGTGTGTTCATCAATTTTTTCCCAACGTCTCCTCTATAGAATTCATGCAAAATAAAGGTACTGTATCTCCTTTAATATAACAGAGGTTACAAAATAGGTTCTCTTACCTTAGTTAAAGGGCACAACCTAAAATAGTTATGATCATATCATATCCTTTTTAATGTCTACCCACTCTTTTCAAATCCACGAGTGCCAACATGTTAGATAGATTGCTTCCCGGTTGTAAAATGACATACATGATTGTCTATCTACCTCGAGTGTCCTTCCTAGTCCATGATGCTACTCATTCTTTTAAGGAGTTAAAATTTGGGTACCCATAAGAGGAATGGCAAGTTACCTACACACACAATCCTAGCCCACACCCCTAAGGAAAAACTTAATTACATGAAGGGAAGTGCAATAATATTTTACCTTTCTATCCTCCCAAACCATGTAATGGGGTCTATTTTGACCCATGAATCCATAGGTAGGATTGGTATATCAATTTAAGAGGTGTGGGACAAGTTTAACTTGTCCTACAAGCCTAAAAATGGCCCTTAAGGCCAAATCTGAATTTTTGTGAAGGGGTAGTGTTAGTGCAAAATCACAGCACCCCCAAATGGCCTAGTATCTACGTGGGGAATTCAGTGTGATTGCACAACATTGGACCATCTCTCAAGCGTGGGAATTGCAAAGCCGAGATGGACCTCAAGAGAAGGCTAGATCCTTCTTCCTAAACTACCCGTCCCCAAGCTACTCTAGTGCAAGAAAAACCTAACTAATCCTTATCTAACCATTCCAAGGGGACATGGAGAGAGGAGAGAGAGAGAGAGAGAGAGAGAGAGATATACAAAGCCTACACTAAATGGTGATACACCAGGAAAGGAAGTGATTGATAAAAATTCAACTGCCTAAAGTGGAGAGCGGTGAGCAGAGGGAGAGGGTGGACAAGATGCACCATGGACCGAGAGATGAATGTCATATCGAACACCACTTCAAGACCCATTAATCAAAGCTCCTAAAACCTACAAAAAACATCAGATTATGCACAGTATACCCTACAATGACGAGAGGTGATAAGAGACAACAAAATGATCAAAGGACAGATAGATGCATCACAAAACATATTCTTTTGCTCCAAAAGTCACACGGTACATCATTAGCGGGAAAGGAGAAATAAAATTCAATTACAGAGCCATGAGAAGAGGCTTGGACTCCACATTCTACCCTAAAGAAGAAAGAGAGGGGGGAGGAGGAGAAATGATCACCAACTCGTTGAATATGCCCCCTTTACAATATATAGGAAGAATAAGAGCGAGAGGAGAGAAAAATTCAAATCCTATTTCAACCACCCTTAGATATGTATTGAATTCCACCTACCACAATGAAGGTGCTCACTGGAACACCCATGCCTTCGTTGTTGTCCATTACTGGGCAAGGAAGTGGCCCATTATTCATCATGGTGGTAGGTGAGATACTTCACTGACCTTGAAAATGGTGGGCTTAAAACATTAATGGAGGAAGGTGAGAAGCAAAGCACGGAGATATTTCCAACAAATCTTGTCCCACCCAAATCCTAGTTTCCAAGTAGAAAGATATGGTGTCTAAATTTCAGTGGTCATGGGCACACAATGTTTAAAAGATTCTATCCGTATTGGGTCCACGTGGCAGCCTCGTGCATCTTGAAGATTTGGTTTCTTCCATTCACTCTTGAAATCATGTTGGTATGACACGTGGTGGCTTCCATAGGCTCCTCTATTTCATTTATATTCCATCTAAGTCTCTCCTATTGGCGGAGACACTGTGCCTGTCTCGAGACACATGTAAGCTTGGCGCTCATTTGGAAATTGCCCCATATTTTACTTTCGGTGTTGCGCGGTCAAGGCACATGGAGGCTTCCTCAAGATTTTGTACTTTTCAATGCCTGCTCTTACCTTTTCAGACTCTAAACATGTGGTGAGTTGGCACTCATTTGGGGATTTCTTTTTTCGATGCGCCTTTGAAATTGCACTGATGACACATGTGGAAGCTTCCTCTTACCTTTTTACCTAACGGATTTGAGCCTGAGACACGTGCAAGGCCCGTGCTCGTTTGAGTCTCCATTTTGGGTCAAGCCTTTGAATTTATGCTAATGAGACACGTGGTATTGTCTGCTGAATTTCTGTAATTATTCATTTTGGGCCATCTCTGTCTCCCATTTTGGACCTGGGACACACAGCGCTCCTTTGCTTGTTTGGGGTTCTTGCTTTAGAGTTGGTCTTTGAAGTTGTGTCAAGTTGACAGATGGCACCTTCCACTACCTCTGCCCCATTTTGACTTTCAATTATCGACTCTATCTTTTTTTGGGACCCTAGGACAAATGGAGGCTTGGCGCTTGTTTTGGTTCTCCGTTTTGGATCCTATCTTTTGAGTTGCGTCGATGAGGCACATGGCACCCTCCACTGACACTCTTATACTTAACTGATTTGGGCCCATTGCCATTTGACTTGTGTCGACCCTAACCATGTGGAGAGTGGCGGTAGTTTAGGGAACCACCCTTGGCTTCGACCCTTGAAGGTGCATCATTGAGACACATGGTAGATTTTTCTATCTCTTCCATACTTAGCCATTTTGGGCCTGCTCTAAATCGTTTGTGAAGTCTGAAGAATTTGAACCTGTCCTGATTCCTCTCCAGAGAGCCTTTGGCTTCTTTGATGTTATTGGCCCTTCTTTGACCCTACTCCTCCATTGTAGAGCCCGTCTCAGTAACCCAACTATTGGATTTAAAATGTGAGCTCGTAGGACATAGCTGACCCTTCTGATTTTCTTCTATGTGGTCTCATGTTTGATCAATTTTGATGGGGGGAAAGATTGAGATAACAATTATATGACTCACAGGGAAATTTTCCTACTAGATGAAGAGACCAAAGTGGCCTTAGAGCATCCATTTGGCATCGATTCAAAATTGATAGCCTGATATTGATCCTTTTTCTTTGAAACTTTTTCGTGATTGCTAGTATCTTGCTGACCACTGAACTTATCAGCTGGATTTAACTCATTCTCGAGAATGCTTTGTCTCGAATATAAGTTTAGTTGCTATGTATTTATTTTTTATTTGAAATTAGTAAGCATTACGGGAAAATATGGTTCTCTCTATCATGAATCTTTGAAGGTTCCTTGCACATTGATTTGTCCTGGGAGATGAATTGTGCATAAGCAACAAAACACCACAACACACTATGTACAAAACTAGAAAATCATACATGCTCCAAGTGGAACATGTAGAGTGTGCACAATCACTTGTTCTACTAAAAACAAACCTACTCCTACTCCTACACTAACCCTAACGAATAAAATCTAAATAAATCTTGCCACAGGCAGGGAGAAATAGCATCCCTTTCTCAAATTTGGCAGCCATGCAAATGGTTTAATGTTGAATATGGCTGCTTATATGAGTGAAAAAAATGACAAGAGGTCAATCCCCCACCCATATAATCAAGGTATCAACATTAATGGAAAATACCTTCTTAGGATGATTTGCATTGGACTCCTAGAGGTGTTGATGGTGACCGTTGGTGCTTTGATACTCATCCTCATGCTCTAAAATGAGGATGACCGGTGGCAACTCTCTTGGACCCAATCAAGCCAAGTACATGATTGGGCATGATTTTTTCCTTTGAATGTACCCCTTTCTCTGAATTTCAACTCCAAGAATGGAGTCTTCTTTTGGACCTTCATGGATGGATAGTGTGAGAGAGATGATGACATCCTTCTTCTTTTACCCTTCCTTCTCCTGTGAATAACATGGAAGATTTATATCTTCCAAACTTGGTTCAAGAGCGTTGTTATGAAGTGAATGTTTTGTCCTTGAATGTCCTCCTTCATGGAAGTAGGATTATGTGCTTCAAAGGTGGATGATGGAGAAGAAAATGATGTGATCTCCATGGGATCCTCTCCCTCAAACAAATCTTCCAAGTTAGACAAATAATCCACCTCCTTGTTTTCCTGCTACATGTGCTTGACCTCCTCCATGGTGTCTTCCTGATCTGCAACTAACTCACCATGGTTCCCTTCTTCTTCAAACATGAATTTTGAAATATCAAACTCTTCTTTGACATTAGAGCATGAAGGGGATGAAGTGGGAGGAAGAATTGAAGGATATTTTCTAGCCTGCTCCACACTTGGAGCCTTTGAAACCACATGATCTTCCTCAATAGCTGAAATGCACTCCTCTTCTTTGGGATTTAGAGTAGCTCCTTCTTCCCTGTTTTGATGTAGCTAGAGCTTCGTTCACTTGTGTCTTGACCTCTGCCTCCTCCATAGGTTTAACCAACATGTTAATATTTGTAAACTCAAATCTGGTAGCCCAACTCTTCATATTTTCTATCATCTCTTCTCTGTTGCGTTCATCTTCTTATTACTCTCCTTGACTGGTTTTTAGAGTCTCTCCCTAACATGTACTTGGGAGAGTAGGAGGAGTGGTGATTGGGGTCTCCATTATTTGTTTCCTTGTTTGTGGTGTAGGGGAAGGCATTACTTTTGGTTCTTGTGGAGGGGACTTAGATTTGGAAGGGAAAAGGGAAGAAGAATTGAGATGAGATGGAAGAATATAAGATGGGGAAGTGAAATCGACACTTGGATTAGCAAGTGAGGGGTTTAACTCTTGATCATGCTGAAATGATGGAGTTTAAGAAAGAGAAAATGAAGGACAAGGAGCTAATGAATGACTTACCCATTGTGAGGTTATGTCACAGTTTGCTTGTATGCCTCAATATCCTCAATCCACTGTGCAAGTTGAGGCAACACTTCAACCATGAATTCAAGCTTCTCCTGAGGACTGTAAAGTATTTGAATAGGGTCAGCCCATGGATAAGGTGCCCTATAACTAATTCTAAATGCTTTCATCTAAGTTGTGGCCCTTGATTGTACCATGTGTGCCTCCATGCCTTGAATCTTCTCCAGAAGGTTAGAATTTTCCATGTAGTTGTCACCATTGTATGCATCCCCTTGTTCTTGATAATCTCCATGGACAAATTGGCTCCAACACTACTCATATGGGTAAGCGTAATAGTTCTAGATCTGATCATAATTTTGATCGGAGGGGTCGTAAAATACATTGGAGGCGGATTTGCATTGCTACTACTATAAGTGTGAATTCCAAGATGGAAATGAAGTCATGATTGATGAGGGTCGTCAATCCTCGCCATTAATAATGTCAATCTAGGTTGGTGTCCGAAGGTTGTATGCATTAAGAGAAGAAGATCTTGGAAATCAACTCCTTTAAACACAAACCAAACTTGCATAAAATAAATCACACTTGCAAAAATTTAAAGGCACACTTGCAGAAATAAAGTTTGCATGAAATAAATCACACTTGCATGAATTTAAACACACTTGTAGGAATTTAAACACACTTGCATAAATTGAAATTTTTGAATTAAAAATAAACATAATTGAATGAAACACCTGTAAGTTCACAACAGACTAAATTTTCACAATACAAAGATAAAAACAATACAACAGAATGAATTACAGACAAATGAATAAACATAAACATAAATATATAGATCCATATTCCTTGAAATGAGTGGCAAGCTCATTGCTTGGAAGAGGATTTAAATCATACTTCTGAGATCTTAAAACTACAGAATATTTGAGAGGAAAGAACATATCTTTATTTCTTGGGAGAAAAGAATTCCCTATCTAAGTGTGGAAGGTTGCAATTATAATTTATGCATCTAACCAAATCCTTATTTTGGGAGATACAATTTGATCTTATCTTTATTATATTCCTAACAACTAAGATCTCCATCTCCACAAAATATGGAGAGAGATATATTATTAGAGTCAAAGTCTTATCTCACTTATTTTAGGAAGATTTGCTCCCAAATCTTCTCCTTGCTTTTCAGTAACAAGAATCATAATGATTTTATTCTTCTACATTATTGGAAGGAGAATTTTTCTCAAAATATGATTTTGACCAAATACCTTTCTCGGATTCTCCATTTGACTTTGTTTTTTTCTTTGTAGAACTTTTGGCACTTGTCTAATGCACTTTTTCCTCGGACTACGGTTCATTAAAAGTTATATTTATCTTCATTGGTAAAACATGTTGCAAATCTGAATGAGATTTTTGTTAAAAACATTTCCATGAACAAAAACCTATCTCGAGTTTATGATTTACGTTTCTATTTCTGTTTATGAAACTTTTAGTGCTCATCGATACACTTTGCCTTGGGTGTAGCTCTTTAAAAGTTAGATCTCTCTTCATTGGTAAAAACCTGTAGACAATCTGAATGAGGTTTTTCTTAAAAACACTGCTATGAAAAAAATTTCTCTCATATTTTCCATTTGAATTTTCTATTTCTTTTTATGGAACTTTTATTGCTTGTTTGACACAATTTTCCTCGGACTACAACTCACTAAAAGTTAGATATCTCTTTATTGGTAATACTGTAGGAAATCTGAATGAGGTTTTTTTAATCACATTTCTACAAACAAAAACCTCTCTTATATTTTCCATTGGATTCTCTGATCTTTCACAATTCCCCAAAACTATCAAAATTTGTTAGTTCTGAAACTAAGCCTACGAGTTTTAGAACTAATCTTGCATGAGTTCGAAACTAAGCATGCAAGTTCCAGAACTAACTCTATGAGTTCCAGAACTAAGCTTGCAAGTTCGGAGCTAACTTAAAACAACTATAACTTTTGCATACGATCTCGGATTGAGATGATTCTTGTTTTGAACTTGCATAATTTTTCGAGAGGAATCTGAATATGAAATTAGATTTGAGTTTAGATATACCATAAATGATCAATTTAAATTTTCCCAATACTAGCATTATTTTTCCTTTATGGATTGCATAGACAAGACTTTGCATCTTTTCCCAAATAATCAATAGGATTAGTTACCAAAATAGATAACAAAATATTTCTAAAGAATGAAGAAGATATATATCCTATATTATATCTTAAGCAAACTATAAGTTCCTAGATTAGATTTAAATTCACTTTCGAAGGTAATTTGAAGGACAAAATAATGGTAATTTATGGCCTCATCAATGATTACACAACTTCATGAAAATGGAAGAAAATGGGAGATGTGAAAAGAAAGATGAATGAAGATGGGTGAAAGAGATGGAAAAGGTTTGCAACTCGGAGATGGGTTGTTGACCGAGATGGAGTAGCCATATGTGCTTGAATTTGCCTCAAAAGACTAAATCTTAACGAAACACACCAATCTACTAAGATGAAGTGGTAAGGTGCTTGAGACCTCATTGTCCCATCGGGCGTGCCAAAAGTATTAGTGCGGTCACACGGTGGCTTAATATTTGGTATTGATAATGAGACACCTTGGAAAGATGAGAGAATCTAACCTTAGTCTCCCACCGGGTGTGCTAAAATTGTTATTATAAAATCACAACATCCCCAAATGGCCTAGGATATGAGTGGGGCATTCAGTGTGATTGCACAACATTGGACCATCTCTCAAGTTGTGGGACTTGCAAACTTGAGATGAACCTCCAGAGAAGGCTGGTTCTTGCTTCCTAAACTACACCGCCACAAGCTAATCTAGTGCAAGAAGAACTTAACTAATCCTAATCTAACCATTCCAAAGGGATAGGGAGAGAGAGAGAGAGAGAAATCCTACACTAAGTGATGATACACCAGAAAAGGAAGTGGGTGATCACGAGATACGACTACCCTGAAGTGGAGAGAGGTGAGAAGAGGAGAGGGTGGACAAGACGCACCACGGACCAAAGATGAATGTCACATGGAACACCAATTCAAGACCCATTAAGCACAACTCGAAAACTGCAACAAACATCGAGTATGTATTGTATACCCTGCAATGATGAGAGGCGAGAAGAGACAACAAAATGAGTAAAGGATGGATAGATGCATCATGAAACATATGCTATTTCTTCAAAAGTCACCACGGTAAGGCACGTGGAGGCTTCTACAGGATTTTGTACTTTTCAACGACCACTCTTACCTTTTCATACTCTTAACACGTGGCAAGCTAGCTTTGATTTAGGGATTTCCTTTTCGAGTTGCACCTTTAAAATTACACTGATGAGACATGTGGAAACTTCCGCTTACCTTTTGTACTTAGCTGATTCGAGCCTGCTTCCTTTTCGGGCCTGAGACACATGTAAAGCCCATGTTCGTTTAAGTCTCTATTTTGGGTCATGCCTTTGAATTTGTGCTAATGAGACACATGGTGTTGTCTACTAACTCTCCATACTTAGTCGTTTTGGGCCCGCTCTATCTCCCTTTTAGACACTGGGACATGCGCGTTGTTCGGGTTAGCACACGTGTTGTACAAAAATAATATTAGATCTAAGCATACATGTAAATAAAAGAAAATATTCTACGGAAGAAATATACAAAACAAGAGACATAAATCAACATTAGATTTAACGTAGTTCACCTAGTGTGGGCTATGTCCACCAAGAAACAAGCCAATCTATTATCCAAAGCTTTGACAAGATTTACAATGAAGATTTAAAATCTTCCACACCTCTCGATGTTCAGTACTTTCTTTCCATCAAGCCTTTTGGTTCTTCACTGGAATTCTCTCTCACATAGTTATCTTATAAGATCATTATCTTTCTTCTAAACCCTAGCTTTTGTGATTATATAGTCATTTATAGACTTAGGGCACTTAGCCATGCATTTACAATTAATAAATCTATTTTAATGATAAAAATAGATATAATTCCCGAGAGTTAATAAAAAATTCATTGCACAAGTAACCGATGTCGATTCTACCTAACCATTGTCGGTTCCTTACTTGCTTGACCAATGTTAGTTTCTTTGTATTTTCCCTTAAATGATGTTGGTTCTTGTATTTTCCAGCAAGTTTAAATGACATGATAAAATGAAATAATTAAGCTTCACAATTCAATAATCTCCCACTTGGAGTTTAATTACTATACCATACTTGTACAACATCATTCTTGGATCCTTCCTTGGCTTTGTTTCTTCCTCTTCAAGTATCAAACTCGAAGACTAAGAAGTGGTGTAGCTCCAACTTCTCCTTCGTTAATGGCTTCGTTAGCATATCCATACGGTTCTTGCTCGTATGAATCTTTTCTAGATTCAAATGTCTATCCTCCAATACCTGCCATATGAAGTGATACCTCGACTGAATGTGTTTTGTTATTGAATGAAATGCCGAGTTCTTTGCCAAATCAATTATACTCTGACTATCACTAAATAGTTTACAATCACTTTTCTCCTTTCCCAACTCTTCCATGAACCTACTCATTCATATCATCTCCTTGCTAGCCTTTGTAGCTGCAACATACTCTGCCTTTATAGTAGACAAAGCCACAACCTTCTGCAATCTCAAAATCTAGCTAACTATCATTCCACCTACTATGAAAATATATCCAGTAGTGCTCCTCCTACCATCCAGATCTCCATCCATATCCGAATCAACATAGCCACGTAATGAAATATCCAAACCTCTATAGCATAACTACATGCTAGATGTCCCTTTCAAATACCTAAGTATCCATTGGACTGATTTCCAATGATCTCTACCTAGATTACCCATATATCTACTCACAACTCCCACTACTTGTGCAATGTCTAGTTTGGTACAAACCATATCATACATGAGACTTCCATCGCTTGAAGAATATGACACTCGTTTCATGTATTTGACCTCCTCATGTGAAGAAGGACACTCGATCTCTCGCTTAATTTGAAGTGTCCATCCATAGGTGTGCTAACATGCTTTACATTCTGCATGTTTAACCTTTCTAACACCTCGTAGATATAATCCTCCCGAGACAAATACAATTTCTTGTTTTTCCTGTCTCTATGTATTTGCATACCAAGCATTATTTTTACAACTCCTAAATCCTTCACTTTGAAAATGTGTGAGCTAACTTTATCTTAAGCTCACCAATGTCCTACATTCTAGATCCTGTAATAACCATATCATCCACATAAAGTAACAAAATAATATAGCTCCCATTTTCAAGCTTCTTGAAATAAACACAATGGTCAGATTCACATCTCAAGTAACCATGCTCATGCATAAATATATCAAACCTCATGTACCATTTCCTTAGAGCTTTCTTGAGCCCATATAGGCTCTTTTTCAAACTACACACTAGTTTCTCCTTACCCTTGACTTCATACCCAAGTGGATGTTGTATATAAATCTCTTCATCCAAATCACCATGAAGGAAAGCCATCTTCACATCTAGTTTCTCTAAATGCAAATCTTCTACTGCAACTAAACTCAATACAGTATGAATAAAAGTCATCTTAACAATAGGAGAAAATATTTCACCAAAGTCAATACCTACTTTCTGTGTAAATCCCTTTACTACAAGCCTTACCTTGTACCTTTTCTATCCACCCTCTTCTTCCTTAATCCTGTAAACCCACTTGTTCTGCAATGTTCTCTTACCTACTTTGGTAACTTAACAAAATCCCAAGTTTGGTTCTGTTTGAAGGATTCCATATCCTCATCCATGCCATGCTCCCACCTTTGAATGTGAGTCTTATCCTACATTGTTTCTTCAACGATTCTTTGGTTCACCACTATCATCAACAATAAGTAAAATAGAGTAGGTGTAAATATTTTTGGAAGTTTACTTACCCTTTGTTACCTTCTCACAGGATTTTGGGGTACCAGAGACTCAATTTGGGCCTCCTAGACATTAGTATCAACTTTTGACATGAGTGAACGACGCCACTCACCTCTAATCGTCATTGGTTCTACTAAGCGATGTTGGTTACGATCTCTGTAACCATCGGTGTTTCATCTGATCGATGTCGATCGAGGTCTAACCAACCACTTTATTCATGTGTATTTTTGTAGGTATTTATTTAAAACCCGAGAGTTCATTTTCAGCAATAAAATTCTCAATTTTCTCATCCTTTGGTACCAAAATTTGATCCTTGTACATTCTCTTTTCGTTCCATTCAACATCACGACTCCTAACAATTTTAGAATTCTCTAAATCATAAAAACGGAAACCAAAATGACCAGATCCATAACCAATGAAAGTGCACCTCTTGGATCTTGCATCCAACTTTTTCTATTTTCCTTATCAACATGCACAAACACTTCTAAACCAAAAATTTTAAGAAAAGAAAGATCTACCTCTTTTCCAGTCCAAGCTTCTCTGTTATTCCTCCATCTAGTTAACTTGAAGGGACACGATTAATCAAATAAACCATTGTCTCAAATACTTCTACCCAAAGCTGCAAGGGCTATCCATAATGTATCCTCATACTTCTAGCGCGTTCAATGATTATCCTGTTCATTCTTTCTGCAACATCATTCTCTTGTGGTGTTATTGCAACCGTTATTTCTCTATGTATCCTATTCACTAAACAATAATCATTGAAATCCTTGCTACAAGTATTCACTACCATTGTTAGATCTAAGGCACTTTATCTTAGAATTTGATTCATTCTCAACAAGGGCTTTCCATATTCTAAAAGTCTCAAAAACATCAGATTTACGTTTAATACAATAAACCCATACCTTTCTTGTAGAATCATCAATGAAAGTAACATAATAATAGGATCCTCCATGAGAAGCTATCGAGTTGGTCCCCACACATCTAAGTGTACAAGTTCAATTTCTGCTCCTTCTTAGTTGCCCCAACTTTGAGAAATCTTACTCTCTTTTCCTTTCCAAAAATAGAATTCTCAAAGAAATCAAGATCTAAATCTTTCAAATCTTATAACTTACCTTTAGCCTTTAAGATCTGCATTCCTTTTTGACTCATATGACCCAACCAATTATGTCGTATGCATGCATTTGAATATAAAGTAGATAATGCAGAAAAGGAATCGATAATAGAGGTAGATAAATATAAAATTCCTACCTTCTTACCTCTTTCCACTACAAAAGAACCCTTTTTCCAAGAGTCTCCTCTAAAAGTAACCATGCAACTTGATTCACCTAGTTGCCTGCAGAAATAAGATTCCTCCCGAGGCTTGGCACATGCCTCACATATTTCAATACCCATCTATTTCCATTATGCAATTTTAGATGAACTTCCCTTTACCGATAATCTGCAAGGTTCATCATCACCCAAATAAACATGCCCAAAAATTCCCTAGACATATTTTATGAAATAACCCTTATTAGGGTCTGCATGGAAAGAAGCTGCTAAATCTAAAACCCATGATTCAATTCTATGATCTAAAGAAAGAATAAGAGCATCTTGCATTACCTCTGATGCAACAAGATTTGATTCTTTACCTTTGTCTAGTTGTTGGTTCTCTTTTTCCTTTGACGAACAATCTTTATTTACATGTCCTTTCTTTCCACATTTCCAACAAGTAATTCCCTTACTTCTTGATTTGGATCTACTATCCCTTGAATTTGATTTCCCATTATTCTTACTCTTGGATCTCTCCTTCTGCCTGCCCTTTCTTTCTACATTCAAAGCATTTCTAGATGATGTTTCCTCTGTACTCTTCCTATGAATTTCTTCATTCAAGATTATACTAACCACATCATCAAACTTCAAAATATTATTAGTAGATGTTGTATTACTAACAACCATTACCAAGTTGTCCCAACTATCAGGTAAAGAACATAAGAATAAAATTGCTTTTACTTCATCATCAAATGGTATTGCAACCAATTTTAACTTATTTACTGTGAGACCAGAAATCATTCAAATGACTAGAGGAAGATTCACGTTCATGCATATTACAACTAAATAGTTTCTTCATCAAATAAATTTTATTTGAAGCATGAGGTTTTTCATATAAATTAGCAAGAGATTTCATTAAGTCTACCATAGAATTCGCTTCTATAATATTAGAACCCACGAGATCTTTTGATTCAATCTTATAGATCCCAAAGCCTTTCTATCAAGAATCTTCTATTCTTCATTAGTCATCTTTGTAGGTCTAGACTTCTCATCCAATGGTAAGTTCAAATCTCTTTGATACAGATAATCCTCAATCTGCCTCTTCCGTAATTGATAATTTCAGCTGTCAAATTTCTTTACCTTGTATTTATTATCTTCTATCATTGTTGTAGCTCCCACTTAATCAGAAAACCCTTTGTGAGTAAATATGTCAACACACAAAACCCTCAAACAAATCTCTGATACCAGTTGTTGGGGTTAACACACCAGTTGTACAGACAATATATCAGATCTAAGCATACATGCAAATAAAAGTAGATATTCTACTAGAAGAAATATACAAAAAAAGAGACATAAATCAACACCATATTTAACATGGTTCACCCAGTGTGGGCTACGTCCACCAAGAAACAAGCCAATCTATTATCCAAAGCTTTGACAAGATATACAATGAAGATTTACAATCTTCCACACCTCTCAGATGTTCAGTACTTTATTTCCATCAAGCCTTTTACTTCTTCACCAAGAATTCTCTCTCACATAATTATCTTGTAATTATGATCATTCTCTTACTTCTAAACCCTAGCTTTTATGCTTATATAGTCATTTATAGACTTAGGGCACTTAGCCATGCAATTACAATTAATAAATCTATTTTAATGCTAAAAATAGATATAATTCTCGAGAGTTAATTAAAACTTCATCACACAGGTAACCGACACTAGTTCTACCTAAGCTTGTATTTGGTTCCTTACTTGCTTGACTGATACTAGTCATACCTGACTGATGTCAATCTACCCTTAACCAATGTCAGTTATTGTGTTTTCCGGCAAGTTTGAATTGCATGTTAAAATAAAGTAATTTAGATTCACAACTCAACATGATTAGGGATTGCGTTTTGGGCTGCACCTTTAAAATTACACTGATGAGACATGTGGAAGTTTCCACTTACCTTTATATTTAGCCGATTCGAGCCTTCTTCCTTTTTGGGCCCGAGACATGTGTAATGCCCATGCTAGTACGAGTCTCCGTTTTGGGTCATGCCTTTGAATTTACGCTAATGAGACATATGGCATTGTCCAATGACTCTCTATACTTAGTCATTTTGGGCCCGCTTTGTCTCCCTTTTTGGACCTAGGACATGCAGTGAGCCTGCACTTGTTTGGGGTTCCGCCTTTGCAGTTGGTCTCTAAAGTTGCACCAAGTTAACACATGACTCCTTCCACTGGCTCTGCCCCATTTTGACTTTTCAACTATAGACTCTATCCCTTTTGGGGACCCCGGGACACATGGAGGCTTGGCACTTGTTTGGGGTCTCCATTTTGGATCCTATCTTTGGAGTTACACTAATGAGGCATGTGGCACCCTCCGCTAACACTCTTATACTTAACCAATTTGGGCCCCCTTTGCCATTTGACTGTTGGACCCACGACCACATAGAGAGATGGCGTTAGTATTAGGAACCACCCTTGTCTTTGACCCTTGAAGATGCGTCCTTGAGACACGTAGTAACTTCCACCATCTTTTACATACTTAGCCATTTTGGGCCCACTCTAAATCATTTGTGAAGCACGAAGACTTTGAGCCTTTCCCCGTTCCTCTCCGAGAATCTCTGTCTTCTTTGATGTTGTTCGACCCTTCTTTGACCATGTTCCTCCATTATAAAACCCACTTGTAAGTCAAATTTTGGAGCTAAAATACGAGCTCGCAGGATAGAGCCAACCCTTCTGATTTTATTCTATGCGGGGTCGTGTTTGATCAATTTTGACGGAGGGAAAAATTGAGATAAAAGGTAGAGTTTACAACATCAAGATCACAAGCACTAAACTTACAACACATAACCCAAGAGCCATCTAATCTAATAAATTAAATCCTTTTGAGCCATTCTTAATTAATGTAGTAAACTAATTATTTTACTAATCTAGACATAAATCAAGTAATCAACAAAAGGAGAATACATCACTAAAAGTTTACATACTAAAATTAAATAAAGGAAACTAAATGAAAGAATAACACATAACCCCTTGGTCACAATTGGAGGTGATTCCCCCCCATGGGAACCCCTAACAACAATTCAAACACACACACACACATAAAAAAAAAAACATGTTGCCATGGTGACCCTTGTTGAATTCATCTAGCATTCCAATGTGGTTAGTCTCGAATCCCCCATATGTTTCTTGTGACATGTTTACTTGCAAAACACATAAAACCTACTTTGGCCTCATTGCCACATCAAAACATCCAAAATAAATATACAATATAACTCCACAATCATCTATATATAAATCAAAACATCATCTAGGAAAGTAACGATATCATTTACAATTTCTAACAACATCTCAATTCTAAATTTCATCAATATCCATATGATCATAAGATTAGTTCAATTGTCTAGGTCTACTCAATATGACAAAATATTGCATGTCTAAAATATATATATAACCATGTCAACAACATATCAACATCAATATAAAATGTCTCTAATAATCCACATGCATCATATATGAATCAAAATCAACAATAGTCTAGTATCTCTAACATCTAACATCATACTAAATCAAAAGCTACAACAAATATTCACAAGTATAGTCAATAGTATCAAAATCAATAACAAAAGGTGTTGAAGGGAAGTGGGCACTACATCCCCCTCCCCTTAGACTTGACTTCCTCTTGGAAGTCACTAGAACAGGTGTGGAAACTGAACTCATAGCAATGTAGCATCCTCCCATGTACCCACGGTCCACAGCCTCATCATATATATCCCAATGGACTCAAACCTGGTCAATATCTCTACCTCGAAGGCCTAGGGTCCTGTGCTCTAAAATGCGGATAGGCTCCACCATCACCTGCCCCTGATCCTGCACCTACAAGGAGGTCCAATCTAGCACATGAGAAGGGTCTACAATATATATCCTAAGTACAAAAACATGAAACACATCATGGACGCGAGACAAGCTAGGTGGCAATGCTAGACAATAAGCCAAAGGGCTGATACGCTCCAAGATCTCAAAGGGACCCACAAATCTAGGAGAAAGCTTATAACCTTTTCCATAATGGATAGGGCTCTTATGTGGTCTAACACGAAGAAACACCTTCATGCCCACCTCATAACTACGATCTGTCCTATGTTGATCCACATACTTCTTTTGCCGTCCTGCACCTCCTATAATCTCTTCCTGATCATAATAACCTATTGCTCCATGTCCTGTAGTAAAGCTAGCCAAAGAGAAACCCTATCCTCTAACCTATCCCAACTAAGAGGTGTCTGCACTCTCTACCATACAAAGTGCTTGAAAAGGAGCCATGCGTATTGAACTCGAAAACTATTATTGTTGAAAAATTCCACAATTATAAATACTCCTCCCATCTCAACTGATGATCCATAACATACATCCTAAACATGTCCACTAAGATTTGATTCAGCCACTCAATCTATCCATCCATATTAGGGTGATATGTTGTACTGAAATTTATCTTCATCCTGAGGGCATATTACATCGTATTCTAAAAGTGGGAAGTATATAAAGGATCGCGGTCGCATATGATCTTCTCAGGAATCCCGTGCAATCTAAAAATCATTGAGAAAAACCTGTGCCACTATACTAGTTGTGTAGGTGGTCTTCACTGAGAGAAAAATGAGCCACTTTCATCAATTTATCCATAGTAACCATGATGGCATTGTGGTGGTATCTCGATATCGATTACCCAATAATGAAGTTTAGGGAAATGGTGTCCCACTTCTACTCCGGTATGGCATGAGGAAAGAGAAGGCCAACTGGATGCTGATGTTTGGCCTACACCTTCTGAAACTCTAAGTAGCGTGACACAAACTGAGCTACGTCTCTCTGAATTCCCATCCAATGTTACGACTGTCTCAAGATAGCATGCATCTTCTTCACCCGGGATGGGCTGAATAAGGTGCACGATGAGCCTCTATCATAATGTCATGTCTCAAGCCTCCATCTCTAGGGAAATATATCTGACCTCTATGCCTAATAAGGTCATCTTTCTTTAGTTAGAATCCATCAAACTTCCCCTCAAGGGGTATTTGATACTCTATCTTTTTCGACTACTGAGGTAGAAGTTTTCGTAAAGAAGTTGTTTTAAGATCTTGCTCACGCAAATCTATACCCACTAATGTGGCCATAACAACATGTCTCTTTCTACTCAAGGAATCTGCAACCACATTCTCCTTCCCCTTCACATGGTATATCTCCATGTCGTATTCACAAAGCAACTCCATCTAATGTCACTTTGACGAACTTTGAGATTAGGCTGTGTGAAGAGGTGGTGAAGACTCAAGTGATCGAGTACTAAGTGTAAATCTACAGCCAAGAGTGAAGTTTATCCATCAAACTAAGGTGTGCACAATGGTTGCAAGCTCAAGGTCATGAGTTGGATAATTGAGCTCATAATCCTTAAGCTTGAGAGATTCAAAATCAACTACTCGCCCTCCGCATCAACACACCTCCAAGTCCTGCCAAAGAAATATTTGTATAAAGGAATAACTTTCCCTAAGAATCTGGCAATGCAAGAATAGGCATTGTCATGAGGCATTCCCTCGGTGTCCTAAAGGCATGCTCACGTGCATTCGACCATAAAAATTCTTCCCTTTTCATTAAAGGGCGGTGATGGGATGCACAACCCGAGAGAAGTCCTGCACAAATCTACTATAATATCTTACCAATCACATGAAGTTGTGCACCTCGGTAAAACTAGTGGGTGTTTGCCAATTCATAATAACTTGCATCTTAGATAGATCAACTATGATACCTTCCCCAAAAATGATGTCACCCAAATACTACACATGTCTAAAAGAACACACACTTCTCCGAGGTTTGCATAAAGATGTCACTCATGAAGACATTGAAGTACCTTGAAAAGATACTTCTCATGCTCCTCACGCTTACGTGAGTAAATCAGAATGTCGTCAAGGAAAATGAGCATGAAGCGATCCAAAAAATTCCTAAACACCCCATTCATCAAGCTCATGAACACTGCAGGGGAATTCGTCAGACCAAAAGGCACTATTGTGAACTCATAGTGGCCATATCTCATACGGAAGGCGGTCTTATGAATATCTATCTTGGAGAAAAATGTGTCCCCCTTCATCTGATCAAATAAATCATCAATGCGTGGAAGGGGGTAATGATTCTTAATCATTACTTTGTTTGGCTGGTGGTAATGAATACACAACCACAGAGACACATCCTTCTTCTTTACAAAAATCATCGATGCACCCCAAGGGGACACACTACAATGGATCAATCCTTTCTCCGAAAGGCCCTCAAGCTACAACTTGAGCTTGCAGATCTCAAGAGTAGTCATCTAATATGGTGCTCGTGATATAGCCTCTGCACAAGGAACCAAACCTATGTAGATATCTATCTCACATGGGGGAGGTAACCCCGGTAGCTCCCCTAGAAAAACATTAGAAAACTCTCTCAAGATGGGATGGTCATCAAAGGATGCTCCACTAAACTCATCCTCTCGATCTGTCACTAACCATAATAGTATACATATGGAAACCTCATTGCACACACCGCTTAAGCGGTATAGTGGAGATGGTGCAAATTAAAATGGGTCTCGACTTCTTCTATCACGAGACTCGACTCTAGATCATCTAAACATGAAATATTATTAGGGTAACAGTCCACTCTAGCTCTATGTGCGAGACAACGAGTCCATTCCCAAGATTTCTCCAAAAGAACCTAGAGGAAGGATCGAAGATCCGAGGTAGTGGTGAAGGGTCCCAAATCCACTAAACACTCCTTAACTAAGGTGTCTATAGAGATTTTGGCTCCATAAGCCATCTCAACATCTCAACTAAGACCCTGCCTAACTACTAGCCTACAATGCTCTACTAAAGATGGTGCAATAAAAGAATTAGATGAACCAAAATCAAACAAAATGGAGGTAGGAATACCACCAATGCTACTTTTCGTTTCTATCATAGTACTCGGTGCTTAGCCTTGTGATTTTTGACCACTACATAGATCTCGATGGTTGTGCCTCATGTCACCAACAGTAGGCTCTAAAATCTACGTCTTACCCTTGTTACTAGGGTTATGAGGGAACTCTCTCCAATGATGTCCAACAATGCCACAACCATAAAAATTAGCGGTCCTCTCCAATGAGATGTAGCACTAGCCGGTAATCTAAAGGTACGTGTTGTGGATCCCGATGATCCAATTATGGATTGTTGAGGTCTATGTTGATGAGAACCTATTGACTAAGCTCTCGGTGTACCCCGTGGCCTAATGGGACCCCTAGGAGATGACCCCATACTCCGTCCTCTTTGTGTGTTAACCTTTGATTAGGTTTGAATGGTGGATGAGTCTACTATGGTTGTGTCTTTCCCCATGTCTCCTCTGCAATATAGGCTTTTTCCACGGCCTCTACTAAGGTCTGTGGGTAGTGAATGTGCACCGTACTACCCAAATAAAAATTTAGGCCCCTAATGAACCAGTGAATCTATACTTTCTCATCTTGCATATAGTCGACATACTGGAGTAGGTCCAGAAATTGACTCTCATACTTAGCTACATAATCATAGATGCCTGACAGAGGTCATGGAACTCATCTATCCGTTGTTGAATAAACCTCTAGGATAAGTACTTGCTCCTGAACCACTCCTCAAAGAGCTCCTAGGTAACCATCTCTAAATCAACATGGAGATTCTACTCCTCGATCCTCCACCAGACACCTACTCCATCCCTCAAAATATGGATCACAACATGATATTTCATGTTGCTAGTACAAGGGCAGAGCTTGAAGCACCCGTTCAAGCTCACTAACTAGGCCTTTGCCTGAAATCCACTTGTATCTCTAGAATAGTGAGATGGTCGTAACTTCAGAATCTCCCTAATATGGTTTGCAGCTATCGACTGGCCACCCCTAAGCCTCTATACATGATCCTCTCTAGGTCAAGGGATCTGAAACCTATCCTTGTGTCCTAGAATCCTATCTCCCCAGTCCCCCCCATAGTGACTCTGCCCTAGCCGACTCCACGTGGGAGTTCTCTTCCCTATGCTCCTCACTATGTCGAGGAGATGCACGAGCCTCAACGGATGGCTCCCTATCATGTCTGGTTGGTTGTCCTCCCTAAGCACCTCGCGAGTATAGAGTAATTGATGTCCTGAAGTGTCTACGTAATATCTCGAGGTAGAATGGAAGCTACGGCCTGCTCTGGAGGTGGTAAGTCTTGATCTATGTGCAAGAATCGCTCATCTAGTCTGCGCCTCTTGCATAGACCAAGGTGAGATTTAGTTCATCATTCTAGGTTTTATTCCAGTTTTCTATGTTTACTAAAATATACAATTTTTTAGACAAGTTGTTTTCTAGGTTTAGTATTGTGCTAAGTTTAATATTGTACTAGGTTTAATGTTCATGTCTCACATTTTCCTATGTGCCCAAGGGTCCAAGATTTGAACCCACGGCTCTGATACCAAGTGTAATCCCACTAAAACACCCACACAAGACCCAAGAACAACCTAGGGTTAGCTAGAAAAATTATGAAATGATTTTTTTTGAGAAACATGCCCGCATACAAGCTTCGAAAATACAGTTGTCCCATTAATGTTTCTAAGTCAATTAAATTTAATAATAAAATTTTTCCCATTATAAAAAAATATTGAAAACCCACATTTAAACTTTAATACATTTAATTTGACTAAGCATGGTTAATTTCCCCTAAGTATTATTTTAATAACAATTTAATTCACTATAGTTAAAATTTCCACATTTAAATCTCAAGGGTAAAAGGGTCAATATAAATAAATACTAAAAATTAATTAATCCCACAAGGTTTAATAACAATTGACAAGGTCCCCATTTGACATGGGGTTAGAATTAATAAACATACTCCTACCCCATAAAGTGACCCCTTAAAAAGTCAACCCATGTATTTGAAATTAAAAACATTTAAATTAAAAGACAATTTCCACTCACCCACTCTCTACCTACTTTTTGTAGGGATGAATCTCATCCCTTGGATGGATTCATTTAGGACCCTTGATGAAGGAAAATGACAACTAACCCTAAAACATGCTTAAGAATTCTTCTCTCTCTTTTCATTTGGCTCATTGTTTCTCTTTTTTTTTGTAGGTTATTGGAGGAGGATGAGAAGCCATTGGAGGCCATTTCAAGCTCTTGGAAGAGGCATACATGCTTTATTATTTTCTTATTTTGTTTATACCCTCATTAGGGTTTTAAATGTATTTATTTATTTCATTTCAATATTATTTTCCCAAGTAGGCAAATGGGTTTGTCCCATTTTGTGATTTAGTTAAGTCATGTTTCTATATTTTCATTTTGATAGGGTATATGTTATGAAATACAAGTTTAGGAGCATAGATTTATCTTTAATTCTTTTCTATCTTCCTAATTATTGCATATCACACATACTGTTGATAACACATAGGCATATATTGAACACTCGACTATATTGATCTATTGTAATTCATACATTCATACTACATATGTATTCATTACAACACACTTATATTACAATCCAATCTTCCACATCACATTCTATTAACTTTTTTTTCCCATAGCTATGCACTCCATTATATAGGAGCTGCATAGTAACAAATCTCATAACAATGTCTTTTACTTTACCTAGAACCTTCTCAATAATCTTCGGTCTCATTTGAAACCAATCTACCCGAATGGTTTCAACAACATTAATAATAAAATTGATAATAAAACAATATCTCATTATTTTATTATCTAACATACTAACTTACTAATTACCATATAGTAAATACTATTTACTATATGTAATATTACATTTACATTACATTAATATTATCCATGATAATATCATATTCATCATATCTAATGTTAAAACTATACAATATCTCTAACAGTATATATACACATATGTGTGTATATACATTTATACACATAGGTATTTACTTTATATATTCAAATTGTTTTTGAAAATCTATAATAGGTTAAAACCAAAAATCACCATTAAATAGTGATTAAATATATAAAATGAAAAATAAAAATAAATATCTTGTTTATATATATATATGTATATATATTGAAGAAAAAGAAGCCTCGGCTTATACCTTTCATACAGCCGCAAAATATAGGAATGCACTGGGGACCTCTAGGTTGCAGGTTAGCAATGGTAGGTAGGATCATTGGGGGGGTTTTATATATTAAAATCCATAGGTTTGGGTTGGGGGAGGGTCCCCAACCCCTTACCTCATTCTTCCCATGACGCAAACTTTATGGCTTTCAAACTTTAATTTCTTTATTACGACTTTCATTATAGTTATTAAATATTTACTCAATGTAATTTCTTATATATATATATATAATTATAATATAATAAGGTTTAAAATATATGTATTTAAAATTAATAATACTAATGTTATTAATTACTTTCAATAATAATAATATTTTAATATAAATACTATTATTAGGAAGTGATGATCTTGATAATTTAACTACATAATCTTGCACTTGATATTTCTTTTAAAATTTGATAGGAATTTGTATAGGAAGTAAATTAGATTTCTTTTCATTTCCCTTAATAATTTGAAATGGATTTACAATAAATTTTTAAATGAGAATAACATACTAGAGTTAGAACTTAGATTACTTCATTTACCAAATAAAAAAGAAATTTAGATATAAGCTCTTTTCTATCCATAATAAATGAAAATGCACAATAGTTTAAATTTTGCAATACATGCCTTCCAAGCAACACAATCAAATTTACTATTCCTTGACTTCTTACAACATAAGAAATTTCCTTTATTTTTATAACCATTCTCACAACCAAATTTTACAAGATTTCTAATAAGTTTTAAAATGAGAACTACTATTTTTCCAATGAGATCCACACACTTTTGTGGAAAATAAATCAACTACAATGAAATAAGATATTTCGCTTCATAACTTCAACAAACTAGCTTTACAAGGAGAAATATTTCTTTCCCCTTTTCTAAAAACAATAAAACTTTAATCTCCAACAATCAAAACAACTTTTCCTCACAAATACTAATATAATGTCTTCCACTTAAATTGGGATTTTTTTTGCAAGAAGGAAAGCTAAAAGGAATACAATAATACAAATCTTCCAACCTAAGTGGGAATAACAAAGAGGTTTTCTAACAAGGAAAGATTTCTTGAGGAAACCAACAATTTCTTCATGTTTCACATCACTAACGAGAGAGCTGCACCATGCTTCATTTTATCACAACAAAAAGGGGGAGGCAACACTCTCCACCCAACCAAGAATTCCAATGAGGAGGAGAAGCCATCCTCCTCATTGGCCCTCAAGCCCCAACCACATTGCAATGAAAAATGGATTCAACTCATGGCAACAAAACAATCTTCCACATCATAATACAAGATTTTACAACCATACCAAAACACAAAAAATACAACTACAATCACAAGAAGGAAAGAAACAAAATACACAAGGTTTCAACATGCAAAAGCCAAAGTAGTAAGATCTATGAGGAGGTCACTTATACCTCCCAATGAGAAATGGGTGCCCACCTTAAAACCCTCCAATAAACATCTCAAAACCCCTACACACTCTTATGCCTCCCTCAAGAACATCTTATGCCTCCCACATTCTCTTATGCCTCCCTACAATCTCTTATGGCTCCCTAAAAAAAAAGACCAAGTAAGAAATGTAAGCAATTTCTTGTCCAAGGTGGGGCACCCAACCCAACTCCCTCCAAAACATGAAAAAAACTCTTATGCCTCCCCACATGTAAGATCCCCATATTCCCCTCCTACACCACACTTAATCAATCTACCCAAGCACCCAACAAGCATACTAAAACACTAAAAACATGCACATATACACAACCTAAAAGAAATTATTTTTACAAGAGTATAAATCCTACCTTTCTATTATATGATTGATCCAAAAGTCCCACTTCAAGCTTCTTCAAGTCCAAATAATCACCAATAAGCTCCAAAAATCCATAAGCACTCAAAAATCCTCTAACTCCCAGAAATGCAAGAGCACAAAGAAATGAAGTAACCCCTAAACAAGCAAAATAACTTGAATAAATAGAAAAGGGAGAGAGGATGGTGAGGTGGCTCCATGTAGGATGTCACATCACTCATCCTCAACTCCTCTTCACAAGTCAAACCTCAACCCGAATGCACCATAAATTGGTGCGTGAGAGGAATGAAAAGTTACCTACACACACAATCCAAGCCCGCATCCCCTAATGACAAAATTAATTACATGTAAGGAAGTGCAATAAAATTTTACCTTTTTGTCTTCCCAAAACACATAATGGGGTCTATTTTTGACCCCCTAATCCATAGGTAGGGTTGGTATAACAATTTAAGAGGTGTGGGACAAGTTTAACTTGTCCCACAAGCCTCCAAAATTGGTCCTTAATGCCAAATCTGAATTTTTATGAAGGGGTAGAGTGTACAACACTCAAGATCACAAGCACTCAACTTATAACACATAACCCAAGAGCCATCTAATATAATAAATGAAATTATTTTTACCCATTCTTAATTAATCTAGTAAACTAATTAATTTACTAATTTAGACATAAATCAAGTAATTAACAAATGGAGAATACTTCAAGTAAAATTTCACGTACTACACATAACCCATTGGTCACAATTGGAGGTGATTCCCCCCAATGGGAACCCTCTAACAACAATTCAAACACACACACATAACAAAATACATGTTTCCATGGCGAACCTTGTTGAATTCATCTAGCATTCCAATGTGGTTGGTCTCTAATCTCCTCGATTTTGTTGTGACATGTTTACATGCAAAACAAAGAACACCTCCTTTAGCCTCGTGGCCACATCAAAACATCCAAAATAAATATACAATATAACTCCACAATCATCTATATATGAATCAAAACATCATCTAGGAAAGTAACGATATCATTTACAATTTCTAACAACATCTCGATTCTACATTTCATCAATATCCATATGATCATAAGATTAGTTCAATTGTCTAGGTCTACTCAATATGATGAAATATCGCATGTCCGAAATATATATAACCATGTCAAAAACATATCAAAATCAATATAAAATGTCTCTAATAATCCACACGCATCATATATGAATTGAAAGAAACAACAATCCAAAGATTCTAACATCTAACATCATGCTAAATCAAAATCTACAATAATATCCACAAGTATAGTCGACAATATCGATATCAATAACAAAAGGTGTCAAAGGGAAGTGGGCACTACACAAAGTTTGAGAAATAAATGGAGGGATAATATAGTGATTGATCCGAATGTCAAGTAATAAAATATGTGGGAAGAGTAGGTCTCATAGTGGACTTAGAAGGGATATCCCATTCAAACGCATGTGTATCTAGAATATATTATATAAGGTGATAAAATTTGGCACATTAATCAAGTATGGTGTCCAATGCATCTATGATAGCTATAATAAACATTAGCTTTGAATTTATTGTTAAGAGGATTGCTCGTATCAACCTCAAACGGTGGAGGGAGAGACAGGAGGTTGCACTTAAATTCGTGACTTAACATAATATGTCGAGCACAAGGTAAATGTGTAAATTGTTGTCTAGGTGGAGCAAAAGAATAGATGGAATGTGATTGTTAACGGATGCCATCTTCCATACAAAATAATACTTAAAAGGGAAGGGTACCATTTGTAACTATGAGTAGTGACTTGATGAAAAACATTATATCGAGTGTGTGATAAGGTGATGTGTGTATCATGTAACCAAGTTTTCCGAAGGAGGACATTCTAAATAGGATTATCATGGACAACATAACAAATAGTGTCAAATGTCTTAGGTCTAGTAGTGATTGAAATAGTTAGAACCATAGAATTTATCAAGGAAATTTTCAATTGCTTGATACTAATATTTTAAGGAGATAAAACCTTAACAAAGAAACCAAAACCATGGGTAAAATAGATATAGGAAACATTGAGTCCCAATGCTTTGTCATTAATAATATGTTCAACTAGTGTCTTGTGTACAATGACTTCAACATATATACGAATTCTTTTGTTAAAAATAGTTCAAGGAGGAGTTCCAATATAATAATCATCAACGTTGAAAGATATAGCCTATTGAAGAACAAATTGAACCTTAAGTGAATTTATTGGGATGAATCCAAATACTATGAATTTTTTTAAGGAGGACATACTTGCATGTGAGGTTTCTCTTTGGATATTCAAGGATTTATATGGTTTGATAATGAGACGGAACCATTATTTCACCCAAAATTAGAATAAGTAGGCCTAGAAGAATAATCATACAAAAAGATAGAAAAGGGAACCCTAGGGTAACTATGGTTGATGCAACAACTAACTCACAAGTTTTCTTCACCAACTATTTTAACCCTTGTTAAAATATAATAGATTACAAAGTTATATACACTAAAAAAGGTAAGGTGAGTTACTTGCGGTTATTCTAATAAATTAACTTCCAACATCAATTATTAAATATTAGAAAAATGGATTAATTTTTGCAATTAACGTATACAATATGTTATTGTCTCAAAATCATAAGAGACCAAACACACTTAGCTAGTTACATATGGATGTAGGAAGTTTTGAGTGTGAAAATTGCTAGATCTTGGAGATCTAAACTTGTAAGTTCTTCATCTCTAGAACTGTAGCTATAATTTGACTTGGTCAATGACCATATGGCTTTGGTGGAACTATAAAAAAAAAAATTGCACCTATTGTATGGTTTTTACCCTACTCTCTACAATTCTAAGATTGTTTGCTTCCTAGAAATATTTTTTGATATCAAACCGTATCTTTCTCTAATGTTTCAAAGTCCTCAAAATATTATGAGTAAGATCTCAACCCCGATAATGATTAGGGTATCCTACAAAACAAGAATTAGCTAGGTTAAAGTCCAATTATTGCTCCATTGCTTTTTGTACTACTCATAAGAGTCCTCAAACACATGTCATTATCCACCTAACATGTGATATCTAAATGACTACAAGTATGATTTGGAAATTAGAACCTCTTTGAAAATGTTTAGATATAAGTTTGGCTTTCTTCAGATGAGCATGTTTGAGTTCTTGCGAATAGTAGAGGATGATTCCTTAACCTAGTAGAATGCTTCATACATGTGGTGATTATTTCCCTAATGAAATTTTGATTAAGCTTTGGAAATATTTACATAGTGTCGGACACCTTTAGTGTTATTGTTTACAATAGGAGTTCATGAGAATGCTAGTTTAGTAAATGAGGTGAGTTTAACTTACTTATATAGGACTTCGAAGGAAAATTATATTGGAAAGGATGACCTAGAATGATTAAATGATCCAACATATAATATTAAATTGAGCGATTAAACGGAGGATATGTGCACAGTCAAAACTGTGCAAGTCGATTAGGAACATATTTCACAAGTTGACCAAAGGGGACGTTTATAGAGAGGGATGAAAATATCAAAGCGAAGGTTACATCATGTCAAGTGGATTTTGTCTATGCATTTTATGCATTTAAATCTCAAAATATTTTGACATATCAATGTCTATGAATAAACTAAACAAGAGACTTGGGATGTCCGAGCGGAAATATAACGAGTGTGTTTCTCTTTATAAGAGTATATTTTAAAAACTAGAAGTGCCAAAGGGTAAATAGCCAAATTTGAGTCTTTACAAGAAAGAGTTAATGCATAGCTTAAATTTGACGTCTATTTGATCATCATGTGATAATTTCAACCTTAAATTTGAAGTCCATTCGACAGGAAAAATATTATATTTGTTTGTTATTTGAGAATTGAAACAAAAGAGGGTAATTTGTTTATAATAGATGGATTTGGATCCTTTTTTTGCAAATATTTTTGGAGCCTGACATATTGATGAAGGAAGATGAATGTCACTTTATATTTAGTAGAAGGGAAATAAAATGTTAATCAATGTAAAATAAAAAATATAAGATAATAATATTGTAATTAACATCTATTGACATTCCGTATATATATGTAAGATAGTCTTAATATGGTGATTTATTGTTATAGTAATTTTACTAATATGTAAGCATTTGTTAGTAAGGTGGATAAATGGTTTTTGATAATTCACAAATTTGTGCTTCTCACTCTCTAGGCTCTTTCCCCATTGAAAAACTTTTGGTGAGTGTAGTACCTAATAAATCATGTTAGTTTTATAATAATTATTAATGTGGAATCATCCCAATTACAAATTACTTATTTTATCCATAATATCTACCATATGATCTATAATTATTTTTTGAAATTCGGTTTGTGTAGTTTCAAATGAATATATATTAACTTATATTTGATGACTAGCGGATCACAAGAACCCATCTCTCATGAACTTGAATGGTCTAAGTGGCACTCATTGTAATTGAATAACACTCATGAAATACTAAAACATTATGAGTGGTAACATGGGGCAATATAACTCTAGCTCAAACAAATTTAACTATAAATCTTCTCTACATTAAAAAAACTCTTGACTTACCACCCCATTTACACAACCTTTTACAAATATTATGTCTATGCTTATTTTTTCTACAAAACACTTACTACCGCAGTTACACGACCTTTTACAAATATTATATTTATGCTTATTTTTTCAACCTAATCATATTCATTAGTAATAAACATTAGATAAAGAGTACACTTTGGGTTGTACTTGTAGTCATAAACTAGTACATATGTGTACTAATGTATGACTACAAGTACAGCTTCAAGTCGAAAAACTACTACATACAACTACGAATACAAATCAAACCCTGTGGTCGATTTAATACAAAAGAACAAGGGTAGAAAATTGAAATGTATACTATAAAAAGTAACAATTAAATGTTCGTATGCCTAAAAACAAAATCTAATCTTTTTCTTCTTTTTCCGGGGTTCTTTGGGATTTGTGGGGAATAGTTAGAAAAAGATATTCAAGTGGTAGACCTTTTCTTCTTCTGTCAGAGAATGTTCCTTATATCCAGCCGTTCCTGTAGAGTTGCGTGTCAAGCCCGCGACCAAGAATAGTTTAAAGCGAGACAGTTTTATCGTTTCCTGCATGTGGGTTTGTCCTGTCAATCAACTTTCTCAACAGTAAAAACAAGAAAGTGAAAGAGACATTTGCGGTGGCGTTACAGACAACAGATACGATGGTGTGGGAAAATTCGTCGCTATCGTTGGAGATGATCACTGGACTTGTGCGTTCTTGTCTCTACGGGCATCTGGTCAATGCTCTCATTATGTATGCTTTTTCCACTAATGAAAATGATACCCGGTTTATTTTTTTGAGTACGCTCTCTCAACGTCATTGCAAAACGAATGTTGAACTATAGAGAAGGATAATGAGTTCACATCCATTAAACCAAATGGGCGTTTTAGAATTTTCTTAGTGCAGAAATTGCAAGGTATTCTAACGAGGCATGTCGGAATTGGATGGTAAGGCATGTATTTAAAAGTAATTTTATTTTTTTGGGGATTTTTGAAGATAGTAGAAAATGAGAAGTTTGAGAAAAAAATATGTTCTTACTGCATCAAATAATTTATTTATTTTAAACAGGGCCACTTCCATTGTAGTGTCAACTCTCTTGGCATGGGTATCATGATATATTGGGGTTTATATCTTAAGGTGAACAACGTCAACCACCCATTGTGGGATTGATTCTTTTATAGTGAGTGTTTTTAGTTGTAGAAGCAATTCCAAGATGCTATGAAAATGCATATCCAACTTGAATAGTAAGGCATGCATTTAGAGGTAATTTAAGGGATTTTGAGATTTTGAAGCCAAAGATGAAGAGATGGAAAACCTCAATGAAAGAAACGATACTTGTTACCTAACCAATCAACCATTATGCTAGTAATATGGCCTCTTATTTCATGGTGTCGGTTTGTTGACATAAAAATTATAAGATATTGGAGTGTATAATTTACCAAAACGAATGTGACGAACCTCCTATGATAGATTATGTTGAACAACACAATGCGGTACAAATTAGTTTATGAAACGGAAATATTAAAATCGCATTACCAAATCGTAGGACACTTTGAGGGGCCATCCTCCTTAGAGCAAACTCAATATAATAATATTCATAGATGCCTTTCTTGGCCTAAGCACTCCATGATATACTAGTTCTATTCTAGAAACTACTACTACTCATCCATATGAGATTATTCTTTATAGCTCAATGGACGACTTAAAAATACTACGTGCTTGTAACATCTAATACAACAATAATTCAAAAGGAAAGGTAAGACAAAAATCTTGACATCCCCCTTTAAAAGCTTTTTCTTCAATGATGGAATTGCTTTGAAAGTGTTGTTGAATTTGGAGAAGGGGTTCCCAAGTTGCATCTTCTAGTTGCATGTCATGCCACTAGAGAAAGAATGCGTGATAGAGAAGTTAAGAAGTTTGTGAGAGTGCCTATAAAGAATTAGGGAAGGTAAAAACGGAAGGAACCTTTGATGTCAAGCTCAAGTAGTATTGTGTGTGCGAGTGATGTGTTAGCCTAGGACTATCTTCAAACAAGAGACATGAAATACAAAATAAATGCACAATCTAGGTGGAAGTTTGAGCTTGTAGGTAGCTACACCAATCTTCTAGAGAACTTTGTAGTGTCCATAAAACTTATGGGTTAGATTTTTATGCACATTAAGCTTCAAGGAATATTGTATATATGGCTATAATTAGAGAAAAATATATCCCCAACTAGAATTTGCAATCCGAGTGATGTTGATCTTCTGTTGTTTCATATGGTTTTGCACCATATGGAGATTCTCTTGGAGAGTGTAGAGAGTTTGGTCTCATTGCTCGACGGAGATTTCGATGACCTAAACTCGAAAACCGCTTTCGGAGTGTATGGGAGGAGAGATGGTAAAGGTTGGCCATACACTACTTCATTTGGAATCATTTTGGTAGAAGTATGCCACAATATTTTATACCACCATTCAGCAAGAGGTAGCCACTTAATCCATTATGGTTGGTGCTCATAGGTAAAAAATTGAAGGAATGTTTTAAAACATTTGTTAATATTTTCAATTTGGCCATCTTTTATCGGTGATATCCAAAGCTCCTCTCTGTAATTATGAACGTGTCATGTGGAATAACTTTTTTCCAAAAATGGCTTGTGAATGCGCCATCACTATCTCGAGAAAATTAAAGATGGGATGTTGTGGAGGTGGAAGATTTGGTCAATGAAAATTTGGGCAATGGTTGAGTTCGTATATGGGTGGGGTAAGGTACGAAACTAGCATATTTGGAGAGGCGGTCAACCACTACTAGGATTACTCACTTTCTATAAGATGTATGGAGATGCTTAATGAATTCCATGGAAATATTATTCTAGATCCTAGTTGGTATTGGAAATAGTTAATAAACCAAAAGTTGACACTATTTCACTCTTGTTTCTTTGACATGTTTCACATTTAGCCACAAGATTTCAGATTTCTTCCTTCATTCCCTACTAAAATAAATTCCTATGAACCCTCTCATAGGTTTTTAAGGACCCTTAATGACCGTAGATGGTAAAGCATGTAGTTTGAGAATAATTATATGATGAAGCTCGATTACAAGTGATAGCACCAAGATTGCATTATAACAAAAGTAGGGTTTGTTCCAAGAGTAGTGTGAGAATGAGTTAGGATCAAAACCAATTTTTTTGATGAGGTGTTGCGTGATGAGATCCTTCTCCCATTCTTGTTGGATTTTTTGAATTCATTGTGGTATGGGCACAAATAGTGTTAGAGGGATACTTGATCGTCAAATGTGCGAGAGAGGGCATCTACAACCACATTTTCGTTTCCTTTCTTATATGTGATCTCATAGTCATAACCTCGTGATTTTTGAGACCTAATTTCGTTGAGCAAGAGATGAAACCTATTGTTGTAGGTAACATTTCGGACTACGATGGTTGACTTTGATGCAAAAAAACATCCCTAAGAATCATGGTTGTCATTTTTTTACGACATGTAAGATTACCATCATTTCTTTCTCATAAGTAAACAACACGAAATTCTATACGAAGAGATATTTTTGGTGAAGGAAAGGGGGTGACCTTCCTAGAAGAGAACTACACCATGTCCATTTTCAGAGGAATCAATTTCGATAATGAATATCTTTGTGAAATCTTGCATGGATAATATAGATGTACTAGACATAACTTGTTTTAAGGCCTCAAACTCCTATTTATATGCCTCATTCCATGTAAAGGAATCCCTCTTTAACATGGTTGTCAATGGTACCATGATTTTACCATAATCCTTAACAAATTTATTGTAAAATTTCGTGAGACAAAATAACCCATGAAGGCTTTAGAATGTGTTATGGAGTGGCATATTATTCATGGCACTAATTTTTTCTTGGTCCACACGAGAAGCTTCAACCAAAACAATACGTCCAATATATTCCAATTATATTTGGCCTAAGGAGAACTTGGAGTGTTTGACGTACGATTGACTATCTCGCAAAAAGTTTCAATTCGTTGTCAATGTGTTGTAGATACTCTACCTAGATTTTACTGTAGATCAAGATTTCCTTAAAGAACAACAAGATGAGTTGATGCAAGAAGTGCTAAAGGATTTTATTAATCAAGCCTTGAAATGTAGATGGGAAATTTGTAAGCCCCAAAGGCATAAAAAAATTTCATAGTGACCATCATGAGTTAAGAAGGACATTTTAGGAATATCCTCCTCATGAAGATGAATATGTTGATACTCAGCGAAGTTTCAATTTGGAAAAACAATGAGCACCATGAAGTTCATCTAGAAACTCAAAAATCACTAGAATATGGAATTTATCCTTGATAATGATCATTTTAAATACCTTGAAATCAATGCAGAGACGCCACGAGTGATCCATTTTATGGACAAGTAAAAATGGTGTTGCACCGCAATCTAGAAAATCAGCACAACATAGTTGGGTGTGCTAATAGCTCACCTAGACATAGAAATAAGTTCTTAAACGAAGCACATTCAAACCCTCTCGAGTTCTTTCTATGGAGGCAATAAGGACATGGTCTCTGCAAACATTATTAACATAACATACAATATATTGCATATGGAGATTATGAGATTTTTGAGATAGGTAAACAGTTTTGACTGGAGATATAAACCAGAGGGATGTTGAGACCCCACCCTACAATATGCCAAAGATGAATTTTTTTGAAGAAACCAAAAACTAGTACCCAAGAACACACGACTGAAACAAGAAGAAGGCTAGACAAAAGAAAGAGAAACAAGGCCATCCAAAAGTATTAAGTAACAAGAGATGTAAAGGAAGGATGTCAATAAGAGATTTCATGAATCTCCATCTCTAGTGAAAATTTAGTAGAATCCAAAGACTTGCGACCATGAAATTGTTCTTCCAAGCCAAGCGTCACCACCTTTTAGAGAAAGAAAAAGGCTGAACCAAAAAAATCCTTCAGAGCCACAATGCGCTCGGGAGGAGGCGGGGTAGTGACAGTGAGAGAAAACAAATTCATGGAGGGAAACCTAGAGACAAAAACCCCACGGGAGTAGAAGATGTGGTCGATGGCTTTCGCGAATTGAAGAAAAACATGACTTCTGGCTCCAGTTCTTCATAAAGTTTTCTGTCCACCCACAGGGGGATGAAGAAGGGTTGGCCGCTAAAAAGAGAAAAGGAAGACAAACATTTAGAATTTCTTCGACGAGTCCCACATGGTTAAGAGGGCAGATGAAATGAGTCGCGACTGCCTCTGCAGTATCCTTGTTGGAACACAATAGGAGGGAATTACACACAAAAACACCAACAAGCTTAGAATTGACCTGAGCCGTCCCAAAGCTCTGCAAATAATCGAAGCCCAAAATTTTATCCATCGTGTCCTAAGCTAGAGCTGAGCGAATGCGAAAAAAAAATCCATAGGCGAGTGGCATACACCATGTAGAAGAAGGCCATTTCGGGATTCTCACCCCACACGGGAATGAGAGGGAAAGAGGGAAATTCCATAAAGAAAGGGATGGAATAAATAAGAAAGGGAGGTAGAAGGAACAAATGAGAGCTTCCAAAACCCTCCCTCAATTAAAAATCGGCATGTGTGAAGGGGAACCTTCACGATTATGACGGAGGGCGCGTTTGAGTGACTGTAAAACCCTAACATGATTTTGAATGATGGCCTCCTTATTTTGAATAACCCCATAATTAGCAAGGGCATCCAGAACTTGGTTTGTTTCGGGATGTACATGGTGAATGGACCAATCATAAAAGAAATAAATCCAATGAATAATATGACTGATAAACATATTAAGATACCTAGCCAAATCTTTTACCTTGCAAATGGTAAGAACGATGATTTATGAATCCTCTTCGATGTAGAGCTTATAATAACCACTATTTATGGCAATTTTAATACTATGCTTTCGAGACTCATCTTCGATGCATTACTAGAACTAGGGGTAGTCGTAAATAACATGTTTTGATAAGAAAAACCCTAGGGGTAGTCGTAAATAACATGTTTTGATAAGAAAACCTTCTCATCATGTAGGATACACCCCTCCTCGAAATACTAAGATTTCCTTTGGAGGAACTATTTATGTAGATTATGAGTTATTAAACTATGTACAAAGATAATTTCTCATTAAAGGTGTTTATATTCATTCATTAACATATACAATCAATATGAGTATTTGGATACCAAGAACACCATGTTCATCCTTTCATACTTTGACAATTAATATCGATTATCCATTATTAGACAAATGCATACCCTTGTATATGACTCTGGACTTAAGCAACACACACATATACTCACATAAACATACAAATACCACCACATACTTACATTCACTCTCCACACACTCATACGAACCCTAACACACATTTCTTTACATCGACATCTAAACACACACAAAACCACTCTCTCTCTCTCTCTCTCAAAAACACACACACACATACAATAGGGTGGGAAATTTTCCTTCACCACTTACATGTTTTAATCTCTATTTAGATCACTCCTACACATAGTGTGCATATTTGCACTTTCCTATGATTAGGCGTCATCATGTGGTTCTCCATAAGTGGTCATTGTGTGTGTTATAAATAGCCTCAACTTCACTCAAGTTTCATGGGCCATAAATAAAGGTTTCCCCACAATATAAATACCTTACTTTATTTTCAATGCCATGTTATAATTACTTTATCCATTCATGTATAACCTATATATTTAGATTTCCTTGGTGAATACACCATCCTTTGCATGTTTATTTTTTTACTATGTCTCACAATTCGGCTAACTCCGGGTGTTGTTGTCTCTTCCTACAACCTTTGTTTGTCCTTTCCTCATACCTCCATGCATGCCTTTACACACTTCTTTTAATTGGGTAAATTATACTTTCATTATTTCATGCACATATTTTCACGTCCTTCTAACTTTGCACATGTTTTCATAATTATCCATTTCTTAATTCCAACATTACGCCACACTATGGATATTTCCATCATCAAAAATAGAAGAATAAATAAATGGAACCAAAAATCTCATTGGATTAAGAATTTAGGCAATTTCAAAATATTACATAGAATAAGGAATGTTTAGTAACGTGCGCCACAAAATTAAACTCATGATATTTGAAGTATTTTGGGGAATTTTATGCTAATAGATGCCTCTAGTTACTTCTATTCTTCAAGTGCAATCTCTAACCTTCTTGGTGTTGTTTGAAAAATGTTTGACATCTTCTGTAGGGTTAGCTCTATAGCCTTCCATTGCATCTTCTTCAAAATAATATCCCATTTAGTAGCCATGTCTTCCAGGATATCCACCCTTCTCATCACCATGGCTTGTATCTCCCCTAGCCTTGCCTCAATCGTGTCGTCGTGCTAGGATTTATTATACTATTTCTTATTTTTGACCTCTTTCAAAACTTTTTTGTTTATCACCTTATCTACCATATATAATGAATCTCTCGATGAGGTCCAAATTCACTTCATCTTCTATGAGGCGCGCACCTATTATTGAGGAATCCTTACATATGACAAATATTTTCTCGGCTCTACGCATGGCTTCCTTCATCTTAGAGGTCTTCACACACCTTTATTCTTTGGTCAATATTTTCCTTATTCATTGGTGCCAAGTCCTTTTTGTTTACCCCTACCCTGTATTTTCATTCTCTATCAATAAATCAATCAATTCTTCACGGGTGTAAATTTCTCTTCTTTTATTTATATTTTCCTCAAAGGATACATAACGAAAAGAATCTGTAATGCACACAATTTATTATGTTGCTTTAGCATTTACAACAATCAGCTAGGCTTTGAAATTATTCAATTGCACAACCATCTTCTTACAATTTTTAATTACATCTTAAAATTTTTCTGTGTGATACACAATGTAGATCCTTGTCAATGTTTATGTGGGAAACTTCATTCACCACCTTGATTAGTGCATTTCTCACCTACCATCCGACAGATGCATCAAAACAAAAATTGGGAGTATATTAGAGGGATCACCTTTCCCTTTTATCTCGATGATTGCATCATTTTTTAGCTCAAACTCTGGATCCTCCATATGTGTTTTCATTGAAAATGATTAAATTTTACGCATCCTTTCATGAGCTTATGATCTATCCATCATATCCCAACCATTTAGTTTATTTGTATCCAATGATCTTTGGAATCTCTCCTTATAACTTTTATGGGGTTGTTGATGTAGGAAATTTGGTATAGGGGTGATTTATGCCTCTTCCTTTTGGATCTAGCTACGATTCTAGGCATTGTCCCATCTGCATTACTCTTGTGAAAATTATTTGTGTTCTTATTTCCCCATGTCTTCTTACTCCTACTCTCACACATTCTCCTCATAATTCCCTTTTAATGTTCTGGTTCCTCTTCCTTCTCCTGATCATCTTCTTGTATAGTTAGTTATTGCTTTTTCTAATCTTATTCTTCCAAAATACGAGATAACATGACTTCTTTCTCCCTTTATGTACTCTCAAGTCACTAGGGTTTCTTTATCCTTCCCTTCCTTTTCGGGCTAGGTTGGCTCAAAATTCTAACTAGACTTAACAAAGGTATTCTTAGGGGTGTACACATAGAAGATTCTCCTTGCTCCATCTGCCTCCTCTTCATGAAGTTGCATTCTAGCCTACTCTCTTCTTCTTCTTCTTGTTACAAGAGGGTATAATGACTTAAATGTGCACTTACTTATCGACATCCTTATAAATATTCTCCATGATGGTGGCGGAGAGCGAAAGATATGTCATATACCTCAACTACCATGGCATCCTTCATATTTGATATGAGATATACATATCACGTATAATTTCCTACTACTACGAGGTCAAGATGGGATTGAGATCCATCCCATTTGACTACATAATCTCCACATAAGGTTGTTTGGTTTCATACCAAAAGGTATTGCATAGAGTATGGTAATATGCATCTACCAAGTCCACATTAAATTTGAGTGGTTGCAAGCCCTTTATCCGATTGAATGTGCTTTTGAAGTACTTGGGAGTGAATGTAAATAAAAGTTTGCACACCAAGGGCCTATCTCTCCATTAAACATTATAAACCTTGTGAGGAAAAATGTTGCATGACCACAAACTCGGCCTGGTTGTTCAATTCTACAATAAACTCTCTAGGTATGCACCATTCATTTTCAAAGGCCTCGTGTAACCTTTTTTACCACTTATCTAGGTGTGATTCGTAAATGTTGGTGATCGTGCCATCGCAAGTGTATTTAGAAAATCTATTTTCCGGTGATCATTGCTCAATGCGGTACTCCCATTGCCTTCCTTCTAGATGATCGACACTCCAATATCCCATAATACAATAAGAATCAACATCAAGCTCTATGTTATCTTCTCCCCTTTTTTCATGTTGGGCCTTCACTTCCTCCACAATGTTATGCTCTGTGATGTGCATAGAAATGTTTTAATTGGACCCTTGTGTCATTTTGTGCGTTGCGTTATGAAATATTGAGTTCACCGCTTCCCCTTTGATAATGCAGCATGATGGCTGTCATCTCTACTGCAACCTCATCATGCATATCCTATACAATTTTTCCCCTATCACGCATACTGTCACCTTACCAATAAACTATGCGGTGATTCCAATTCTCCTACTTGCATAATAGAAATAGTCCTCATTGACTCGGGACATCAACTACATGCATAAGCATGAAGGATTACCAAAGAATGGAAATTGAAACAATTTCAAATATCGAACACCTATCAAATTATTTCACACCTGGTCATCTAACATGATTTGCCCTACTTTTGCGGATGGCTCCGCCATATTGTGTTCACTAATCTTGCTTATCCAAATACACGAAGTATGTTATTTTCCAACAATCACTTCTTACAGGTATTAAATTTCTGAAAAAAAATTCATCGGGCGCGATTCCCATGTTCTTCCTTACCCTAGGTACTTTTATTCGACGTCATTTCCTCCTCTAGTGAAACTCCTGCAACTGGAAATCTGGAAATTGCATACCTTAGCTTAAGAGTGTATTCTGCAACTATTCTCCTTTCACCTTTTTTATCTCAATTTCTCAATCCACTTGAAATTCAACCTCTTGAACCCATTGCATGCCCTAATTCTTCAATATAATTGTGTGCCCTAAGTCTATAAAATTTGCTTCATCTTGCCATATAACCCTAATACGCACTTCACTTTTCCAAACCCTTCTACAACTTCCGCTTTGTTATTTGGATTTCGGTTACACTAAATACAATGAACTATCATTCTAGTTATTGGTTTCCTTGAATGGATTTACTTCAGATAAATCGCAAAGTTCTCTATTCGAAGTTGAATTATAGCAATTCATCGCACTTATTTATAGATTTCAAAAAAATTGATCATTCAATGTGGTATGTTTGGTACGTGGTGCTTTCTACAAAAATTTATTGTTTTGCACATTTCTCTAGCCAACACTTTGGGTGTTCCAAGTTCCTCTTCATTTTGTAACATGTATAACCATCGATGTGTCACTCCTTTCTTAGGGTCTGCAAAACCTCCTGCGCACACCCTTCCATGTGCATGTACTTACTTTCCTAGAACACAATTCTTTTACGCATTCCTTTCCATGACACATCTATTCTCTTGTGTGCCACAAGTGAAGTAGTTTTATCTCTCCTATGCTACCTACCTTGTGTTATCAAGGCACTTTTCTACCTATTATCATCTTAATCAAGATTGAATTTCAACAAAATCCAACACTAATATTGCACGCTCTTGCACATTCCCCCATATTGAGGAAGGACAACCATTTATCATTTTGTAACTCATGCCTACATACACATTAATCCAATTTACACTCTTTACCTACTACCATATACTAAAAGTATGCATGGTCCTCATGCATCATGTCTCAACAAATACATTAGATCCTACACGCAAACGTGCTTATTAAAACAAAATATGACAATAAAAAATGAAAAACAAATCTTATGGAAATACATCTTAATGACAAACATAATAGAAGAAGCTCATTTATATTAGGGCTTCAGCCTACTCCCATTAAACTAAGCACACAACATCGTGCCATATAACGCTTAGAATCGACATGCTCCTAAATATAGTATCTTGGTTAATGTAAAGGGTCCCACCAAATAAAGTTTTAACTATCTGGGTGATGCGCAAAATTTGAATCATAAATAAGCACCAACCCACCTACTGAAAAATAAAATTTTCTTAATGTTCTGTCATGCTAGAAATTTTGTTTTAATTTTCCCTTTTCGGACTTGATTGTGCAATTGCACATAGTTGATCTAATTGAATCAATTTATCAATGCATTCAACTACTTTTTTCATTTGTGAATACTCCTGAAGGCACAATACACAAGGATGGTAACATGAACTCCATAGGTAAGATGGAATTTGTGCTAAACACCAACATGAGAGGTGTTGTTTTGTTGAACATCTTCTTGGGTAGTTCTATATGCCCATAATTCAACCTGAAACTTTCCCATCTCAATATTTTCTACCTACGTCATAGATTTTAGTTAAGTTTTGTCCCAATATATTATTGAAATCCTTTCCAATACCATTTTCCTATTGGTGATAGGCGGTAGTCTTATGATGAGCCTCCATGAACCTAGCTAACAATATTATGGCATCCTCTTCCCACATTTTCTAATAATCATTGCAATTAATGATGTACCACACACATGTACATCACACAATTGGCACAATTGGGCCAATTAAATAAATAGCCCAATTTTCAAAAGGTTCAAGTGTTTGGTATGGGATGCAACAAAATTCATCACATTGGATGGGCTTTCCCATCCTTTGAAAAACTCATTAGTATCCTTCAGAGTATCTCCCACCATAGTCTTATCGAGATTATTTTCACATAGTGGCATCCCTAAAATAATGGCCTCACAACTCCACCATATGCCTCTTCAATTTTTTCTTCTCTTTCATGTTCAAGGACACATTTGCACAATACCTCATCATGGAAGATACTATAGAGGTCTCCTCCTACCACCGATAGGGTGGAACGTGTATGGAAAATTTTTTTCTTCTCGATTGTCTTCATACCTTGGTATGCAACACATGTGTGAATAAATACTATTATATCTTCTACATCCGTAGGTAGAAATTGCAACCTAAATAATTGTGCATATGTTATAGTGTCCTTAATAATCTATGAATCATTTCTAGAATTAATGTGTGAAATATGGTCAAGTCTCAAATTATTCTTTCCAAGATTTCTTATCACTATAAATTCAAATTCGTGAAACAACATGTAATTAGTGTAAAATAAAAATGTTGTTGCTAAAAGTTCTTGCCTAAATTTGTGTAGTGCATACACCATTGAAAACGCCTCCCACTCTATTTTGGTATAGTTTTTCTTTATAGGTGTTAGCTTCCCGCCAAAAAAATTAATTTGATGATCTATCTTTCTTTCACAAGGATGTGCCAATACAACTCCATTTTATGTGCCTGAAGCATCCATATGTAGGTGAAAAGCTAAAATCCATGAAGGAAATCAAAAGATGGGTGCAACAGTTAATATTTCCTCCAATTTGTGAAATTCCTTCTTCTCTGCATTCCTCTAATATAAATTTCCCTTAGCCTTAAATAATTCCTCAAATGGCACTACAATCTTGGCATACCCTTGAAAATATTTCTTTTAATATATTATATGGCCAAAGAAACCACACACTTCACTCGACTAGTTTGTTCTGGTAATCCCGATATCATTGCTACTTTGGCGGGATCTACCAAAATACCCTCTTTCAAGATGATATGGTCCAACATTGTGCTAAAAGGTGTGGAAAATATACACTTCCCAATATTCACCGATATGTGAAATTTCCTATATGTTTCAAAAATCAGTCTCAAAGAATCACAATGGTCTTTGATTAGATGACACACAATCCAATCATCAAGATACACATGTAAGAAATTTTGGATAATTTTTTCAAATGCCTAGGAGAAAATGCGTGAGAATATTGTTGGCATATTTTTAAGCCTAAAAGTCATAACTATATATGCATAATAACCCCTCTCTACAAAAAATTATCTTAGGATGATCCTTACGCGCTATATGTACTTGAGGGTATCCAAAGAAACCATCTGCAAAAGAGTAAATATCGGGCCCTACCACACCTTCAAGAATCACTTTAGGAAAGGGTGCAGGAAACTATCAATGAAACAAGAGGAATTTAATACATTGTAGTCACAAAAATGTGAATTATGCCATCTTTTCGATGTTGATGACCATTGGACCTGATTGACTATGATTTTTCTATTTCATCAATGGTACCTGCTTTGAGCATCTTTTATATCTCATCTATCACCTTGATGTGCATGTTTGGTTTCATCTTATAAGGCCTCTTTCGTACTAGTCGTATACCCTCCTACAACTTTATCTTCATTTCTTTGAGTGAAGAATGAACTCCCTTTAACTTGTGGTAGACTTGAGGAAATATATATTGGAATTTGTGCAATAGTTCTATAATATTCACAACTTTAGACTCTTACTAGTAATCACCAATTATAACATCTTCAAATGCATCTTCAATGCCAATTTTAATTTTTTTTATTTTCAAGGGTTAGTGATATGCGCACACGTGCTCATCTATTGTGGAAATTAATTTAGAATCTACATCATTGTGCTAAACATTTATATCCTCAACCTCTTCCCCATTAATTATGTACAACATCTTACCTTTATCTTTTTCCTTCTAACCATACTCGAGAAATTATCATTGAGAATCCATTTAGTCGCAAGTGGTTTTGCACTCGAGACATTGAAGAGTCTCACCATGGCACTCGATTCTACAAGCTCCTTTTCCTTTAAGTTGTCTCCCATAGTGATGCACTTCATTAACTGCAAGGGCGTACGCACATTTGGTTTAGTAGAAGAGTAATAAAAGACATGTATCATACATGAATTCACTAACTTCTAATTTGTAGTCTCCTTCTTTAACTTAACACGTATATGCCATGCATGTTTACACCTACACAATGTGGAATAAAATTTATGCACCCATAGAGATTGTGGTAATGCATCAGGTCCCATGAGAAAATTATTTTCACAACTTTGAATGTAGGTCATGGGAGAAGACACATCATCATAATTTTCTATCCTTGAGGGAAGTTTACTCAAAAAAATTGAGTATATAAATAAATCCTAATCTCATACCATCCTATCAAGTTATCCATGTGCTTAGCCCAAAATCAAAATTTCATTCCCCTGGGTGAATATCCAAGAAGAATTTTCCTTTTTCCCTCATCGTATAATTGATCTTCCATATCACACAAAAACAATTATGGATTCTCTTCATCAATGAACTTTGGTAAGATGGTATTATATAATATCTTAATTGCTTGAGGTCTCATCACTCATGAGACTCTTCCATGACACTCGGGAAAATCTTTTCATATGTACCATGAGCCCAATTGTCACATGAAATGATAGTATTTACGATAATTGACAATGCATATCCCCACTTGAGTATACCTTCCTTGATTTCCTCAACATACTGGGTCGCACATCATTTGCGCATACATCTTGTTATTATCTTCTTCATTTCTTGGCTTGATGTAGGGTGAAATATTTGTACCATTCAAAGGGATCACTACCCATTCATCTCGTATTATCAAAATTGACGTAACACTTGTAAAAGTATAGGTATGAATTGTTTTCATAGCACAAGGACAACCAAGTAATGCAAGGAAGTTTTCCACCTCTTCCCACTCTAGAACCTCCAAATTTCATCTGAATTATTCTCCTAAATCTTTATACTTGAATCCTTCAAAATACTAATGCGCATGGCCCTTGTCTTATTTTCCATATATAATAAACTTTAGCATGGATATAATTGTGGCCTACTGATTTTGTTCCAAGCATCAAGGAAAATACATTAACTTCTACACCTGTATCAATCAAAATTTTACTTATGAACTAGCCATCTAGAACCACATCCAAGGTAATCTCTATATCGCATTCATGTTTCGAGGTGGTAACTTAGCATGTAATATCGGTTTCTCCCTCTAATTTCTTACTGTGAAAACTTTATTCTTCATGCATTCTCCTAATAGGGGATGATATTTTCTTTTCTAAATATCTTGCATACTTCTATGATGTCATCAACATTCTTATCAAGTACATCAATCTGTTTGGCATGCTCTATATCCCTCACTTGTTCCTTTAGTAAAATTATCTGTCCCTACAATTCTTTGATTAATCCCATGTTCTCTTAGAATATTTTCTTTTCCGCCACTTGTCTAAATTTTTAGTTTGATGCATATTCTTGTCCCATATAATGGGTGACTTCTATACTTCATGTTCACATGCATGTGAAGATTTAACATGTGTAGGAACCATTAATGGTTTCTATGTAGCCACAACTACAAAATCGGGATGGCACTATCGTTGATTAGAATTGTAAAAACATATCATCTAAGTACATGTATCCTTTTATTCTTGCATATAAATCCGGAAAATCTTTTACTTTGTGCCCCTTTCCACATTACGTGCAAAACTAGTTATTTGGACTCTCACATTGATAATGGTATGACGAACCACACGTATATCATCTTCCTCTTCTCAACCTATCTCTGTGACCTACAAAACCACTTCCATAATATCCTCATTGGTATCCTCCATTTCATGTTATTATATGGGATATTTTTTTTTTTTTAGTTTCATTTTTTCATGTTCTTGTCCCGGTGAACTACTATCTATGCTAGGCTAGTGCAACCCTATCTCAACCCTTATGAATGTGTTCTATCACTTGCAATTAAATGTGTCATGGGTGTTCATGTTACAAATATTGCAATAGAGTGACACATTCTTCTAGGTTACACGTTGAAGGAGTGGTAAATCCTATACATCATGAGTTTTCGGAAAATATCGCAAGGTGAGAGAAATGAAAACAAATTCCGACATGGACATGGATATCAATAGTATGCCCCTTTACGTTGTAGTCTATAAACCATAGTACACTACAAGTGTCATGTATGATTTTAAAAAAATATCCAATTATTTTTTTGTAGTTTTGATCTCCGTTTAGAGGGAAAGAGTCACCCCTGTATCTTTGCTTTGAAATGGCTCTGCTAGTTTTTCCTCAAGAGACTCGCATGGGTCTAGAAACATTTTATATGATAACTCCCTTTTCAATGTGTCATAATTCCACCCATGAACGATTGTGCATGTTGAATTTTCTTGATTTCATAAGATAGTTTAGACAAAATATTCTTAAATCACCCATCATATTCATAGAAACTCTTAGATAGCCTATGTTTAATCTCCTTAAGTGAGTTGATGATCTGCTTTGCTCAAACTTAAGTATATGAAAATTGCGAGAAAGGTGGTGCGTAGTGCACCCTATTTCACTTCCGTCTCATGTGGGTTGTACTTCATGTACCAACTATGTACTCACCCTTACAACATGGTCACAAATTCACTCACCTTCTTATCTAAGGATTTTATTTCCTTGTCCCTTCATAAGAGCTTACACTTATGCATGTGTTACGCTACAGCCTTCCACTCCCCAATACTCCACTAAGTGGAGTAAAATTTCAATGAAAATTTGAGGAGGTTGTTGTGGTAGTGGGCTACTTTTGTGTCCTTGATTGTTTCCACTTTTGGGAGGACCAAATCCCGACCCCAAACCTTCACTAGGATTACCTCTACTTGGGGAGGACCATATCTTTGAGTCTCTTACTTGTAATAACTAATAAAGGTCCCGAGGAAGAATTGGTTTGTGTGGCCATAATAGAACTATACTACGCACCAACTGTATGTCATAGTATCCTATTGATGGGACTACTTCCATTGAGTAGCATGCCAACACTCTTCCTTGACATTGTCCCTACCGATTAATTCTAAATAAATTTTGTGTGGTTTACAAAGTTTGCTAAGAAGCCATATGAGATGCATTTATCTGTTATGCATGTTCAGTTCATACTAATATATATACTTGTATCTCTAACCCAACACATTGATCCTATATTACTCTCATGTTCTCCATCACTATGATTATCCTCTATATGAACTCACGATTCTCCATTTCCAAGTACAAGGGCTAAGGTCTGCGATGGGTCAAATGCATTCCAAACTTTCTTCTCACTTCATAAGACTCAATTTCATTAGATGTCGAGTGGGTCTTTCTGTTTTGCTTACCCAATATCAAATGGATAAGGTCTTATGGTCCCTTATCTCTCAAAGGGTTCTCATCACGTCTTCCTGCCCAAATTCCTCTCTATCTTAGCACTTCCTCAACTTCCCTCTCTAACACATGACTATATATACACAATATTTCATCTCTCTACTTCTATCTAAGTCGGTACCCTTTCCAACCCCTACCCCTATCATTACACAAGAAAGGTATTTTGGTAGCCATCAATATTTTCTCAAATCCCATTGTAACCATAAAGTTCTTTATAGCCAATGGTAGCATGTGTAAATATAATCCTCTAGGTTTGTGAAGGAAATGGAAATCTCCTTCCTCCAGGATTCAAAATATTAAAATGGCATAGTCCAAAGTGTAATTCCATAATATGCCTACCCAACAATGATCTATGTGTGTGTCCATGGTTCATCCAAGTAAGCCAATGCTCGATACCTACTCTAGCTCCAAATGTTCTTCCACTCGATCTTACTTTCTCTATTCAATGCATACGTTTTTATCCACTCATACAACTCCTAAAGAAATAAACTAAAAATGTCTTATAAAGAGAATCATACAGATTTCTTCGACCTATTTATGCATATTAAAATATTCAAGCATAGAAGTACCTCTATGGAAATTTTTATTTTCCATTGTGTATCCACCTTTCAATGTTCTCCAAGAATAAATGAAACACTATAAGATTGCCACATCTTGAGAGCCTAAATGAAAGGATGTCCCAACAATAGAACAAAAATGTTGCACTCTAGTCCAGTAAATCATCACAACATAGTCAGGTGCAATAGTACCTCACCTAGACTTAGGTCTAAGCGCTCACTTAAAGCACATGAAACTCCTCCAAGTTCCTTCTAGGGTGGCAATAAAGACATGGTCCATGTAAACATTATTAACATAACATGTAACATATTTCATATGTATATTATGAGTTATTATAGTATGCAAAAAGATAATCGTTCATCAAAGGAGATTGTACTCATTCATAAACATATATAATTAATTTGAATATCTAGTTCCCAACAACACCATGATCATATTTTTGTACTTTTGCAATCCACTTTAGATTATCCATTCTAAAAAAATGCATACCCTTAAATATGACTCGGACACTTAACAACGGGAGCATATACTCACACATACTTACATATATGAACACACACTTACATTCACTATCCACACACTGATACAAACCCTAACACACAAAAACATTGTTTTACATGGACATCTATATATATATATAGGGTGTGAAATTATCCTTCACAACATACATGCTTTCATTTATCTTTAGATCACTCATATACATAACATACATGGTTATACTTTCCAATAGTTATGCTCCATCCATTTTCCATAAGCTCCCTACATTGTGCTATAAATAGCCTCTGCTTTACTCAAGTTTCATGCACTATAAGTAGATATCTCCCCACACTATAAATAAATTTATTTATTTTTCAAGTCATGTTAGACATAGCTTTCTTCATCCATAAATAACCTATGTTTAGCTTTACTTGGTGAATAAACCATCTTCCGCATGTGTCCTATGTTAATCCTGTCTCAAAAATCAAGCTAACTCTTGAGTCTACTATCTTTGCATGCAACCTTTCATGCATCATTTCCTCATACCTCCACATGCACCTTTGCACAATTATTTTGCTTGTGAAAATCTTGTTTCTTTCTTCGAGGCGCATCTTCACAGATCTTTCTTCCTATGTTCATTTTTTCATGCTTATCCATTTCTTTCCAAAACTTGGTAGGAATATGGATTGGTGCTAGGACAAATGATTCTTTCCTTCAGAACTTCCTAGACAAGATTTGCAATTTGTGAATTTTGTAAGTATAGGTAGTTGTAGGAATGCATGTTGGGAGGAACACTTCATAGAGGGATATGGATATGATGGTCATCGAACTTGAAGGAGGTAATCCCAAAATATCTTCAAAGATACTATCATGTTTTTCCAAAATGGTTTTTAAATTTATAGGGGTGCTAGAAGATGTAGATTGATCGAACTGTATAAAAAATAACTAAGGAATGACCCCATGTGATCCTTTCTTTAGAATATTTTCTAAACAATGGGAACTAATAATACTAGTTGGGTGCAGAGCAATTCCTTTTAAGTTTTGTTTTCTTCTATTCTTAGAGAACTCCATCCATACTTCAGAGAAATCCCAGAAGATGGATTAAAGTGTCCACAACCATTGATTTGTAAAAATTACATGAAATCCACCTAGGAGTACGAAAAACATGTTAGAGTGAAGATTATAATATCTGTTTGTAATAACAATATTATGAAACTTTATCTTACAAGGAAATGGACCAACATTAACAATCATAACTTGAAATCTAAAATAAGGATAAATAAAGATGTCTACTGGTTTAACCAATTGTGGATCAATAAAGTTATGTGTGCCAATTGAATCAATTAAGATGGTGAGAGGAATTTTTTGAAATAACCTTTTACCCTCATGGTTTGAGGGTGGTGACTCCTGCTTAGCCATAAAGAAATATCTCTAGTTTAGAATCTTAGTGAGGGTGTACATAACAATAAATATTGCTTAGAAAAAATGTGAAATAAACCAAATGTAAACCTTCTCCATAGTGTCTCCTTTGTTAACCTTGGATTTGATGAAGACTTGGGTGGCCCAAACAAAACAAAATGTAGGTTTTCCCTGCATAAGATAGCTTTGTTGCATGGAAAATCAATGACATTACTTTGAATAAACCAAGATAGGATAATATATTTGGGGAAAGATGATTTAGGTCTTATGTGGGCATTATAATGAGATGAAATATGATGATATGTATAGAAAGAATGTAAGAGATTTGGTGATATCACACTTTTATTTTTGAAAGAGAGGTGGAAGGATCTTTTATAGAGCCTTTGGTGTAGGATTAGCTAGGGAAACCTTATTAATCCTATTTTGGGAAATTAACCACAATTAGGTTAGTGAGGAACATGGAGAGTGGATGGGATTAAATCATGAATATTATATTTGGGGTGGGGAACATGAGGGGATAATGGAATATTTGACCCATATTTTTAAATTTAAAAGTGGGTCATGGTGGCATGTGAGGTGGATGGTGACATGGATGGTTAAAATAGGTAGTAAGAAGGGTTTATTAAACAACTAATGTGGATTAATTTGATATGGATTTTTTTGGGAATATTTTGGGGGATTTAAATGATGTAGGAGGGTGGTAAAATCGAGGTATCTACATTCTACCCCTTTTGGAAGGGAAATATAAAATTAGTTTCCTTTCATAGAAAGTATATTAAATGAATTAGGATGCCCCAAGTGGTAGAATTTAGGGATTTGAAGATATTATTCTTAATGAAGGCCTTCCTTCGAGAAGAAACGATCAAAGGAAGAAAAGAGAAATCATTCTCTAAGAAAAAAGTATAACAAACTCTTTCTTGTGAGAATAGAAGAAATTATTGGAAGAGGAAAAGAGTATTGGTAATCAAAAGGAAAGAATTCAATCTTCCTTCTCTAAGAAAAAAGTAGAACAAACTATTGCTTGTGAGAATAGAAGAAATTATTGGAAGAGGAAAAGAGTATGGTTGATGAGTATTATGGTATCCTCTAAGACAAAAATACCATGGGAAAATGTGATTGGGAATGGATATGATGATGCCCCCTTGAGAGGGCTGATGAGAATGGGAGAGGAAACATATAAATACAAAAGAGGAGAGGTCAATGCCTCATCAATGATGATGAAAAATGGTGTTTTTCATAAATTAATTCCTCATAGACGAGGAGGAGAAGTGGGAGGTATGAATTGGGGTAGTATGGGTGCAAAAAAGGGGAAGATTTAAATGAGACATGAATGCTATGTGTGATAATGTGTTGAGGGAATTAAATAGACATGAATATGATTGAAATAGATCAACTATTTTTATGGGATGGTTTGGAGGTGATGGGGAAGATAATATAAAGGTGAAGGATGTGTGGTGTAAAAGCCATAATAGGAGAGAAATTATAGATAAATTTTGTTGACAGAATTGAAGTTTTGAAATGGAATCAAAACGAGGAAGCTTGAGAAAAGGATACAAAAGGACAATGATGGGGAAATGAGTTTAACTTGTAGGTGGTAGAAACACTTGATTAGACCACATGGATATGTGTGTAGATGATGAAGGGAGAGAATAAGGATATGAGAAAGGTGAAGAATGATGTATAAGAAGAATGAGGGAAAAAGAGGAAAATTATATATAGCGACAAAGAGAGATGGTGAAAAGTAGGAGGGATGACATAAAAGGGTGATGAGGAATAAGTTGAGTAGAGGAGTATGAGATTAAAATTGGTTGGATTGAGGAAGATGATGAGTGTAGATAGAAAATAACTATGGGAGAGGAGGGAATGGAATGGATATTAGGATGAAGAGTGAGAGATAAGAATGTAACGGGAAGAATGGAATTTAGGAAGGACAAAAGAGGAGGGATAATTATATAGGAGACATCACGAATAAACGAACTAGATAAGAGGAGAAAATAAGAAGAGAAATTATGAAAGGATGGTGAAATGGACATGAAATTGGTGAAGAGATTAAAATAGAAAGAAAAGGCAATGGATGATGAAATTAGAAGTATTTGCTAACAATGATAGAGAGATGAGGGTGGGAGCATAAAATGAAAATGAATTGGAGATTATGAAAGAGGGAAAGTGGAGCAGTCTACATGGAGATGTGGTTGAAGAATGAGGATGATGGTGAACATGGGGAAAATGTGGACCAAGTAGGGTAACAAAATATGACATAGCAGAGAATATGAAGAAAATGTACTTGAGTGGAGAAATTTTGGAGGAAATGTTGTAGAGAAGAGTGGTGACAATGTGAGTGAGAAAGAGGGAAAATGAGAAGAATGGGAGGAAATAGGGTAGGATAGGAGAAATGATTTAGGAAAAGAAGGTCGAGAGTGATGATAAGCAATTGAGAGTGAGAAACATCAGGAAGTTAAAGCGAAGAAAAAAATCAGGAACGGTGTGGAATGCAAGGAAGATGGAGATGTTGAAGATGCGAGATAAGGATGAAGATAAAGATGAAAATGGTGAGATTATGGTGGAAGCATAAAAAGAAAAGGAATTGGAGATTATGAAAGAGGGAAAGTGGAATAGTCTGCATGGAGATGTGGTTAGAGAATGCGGAGGATGAGGAACATGGGGAAAATGTGGACCGGTAGGGTAAGAAAATATGAAAGAGTAGAGAATACGAAGAAAAGGTTCTGAATGGAGAAATTTGGGAGGAGGTGTTGTAGAGAAGAGTGGTGAAAATGTGAGCGAGAAAGAGGGAAAATGAGAAGAATCGGAGGCCAATAAAATAGGGTAGGATAGGATAAATGATTTAGGAAAAGGATGTCGAGAGTGATGATATGCATTTTGATAAAGGTGAAACATCCGGAAGTTAAAGAGAAGAAAAACATAAGGAACATTTTGGAATGCAAGGATGATGGAGATCTTTGAAGATGCGGATAAGGATGAATATAAAGATGAAAATGGTGTTATGATGAAAATGGTGTGATTTGGGTGGAAACGTAAAAAACAAAAGGAATTGGATATTGTGAAAGAGGGAAAGTAGAACGGTTTGCATGGAGATGTGGTTAGAGAATGAGGAGGATGAGGAACATGGGGAAAATGTGGACCGATAGGGTAATAAAATATGAAAGAGTAGAGAATATGAAGAAAAGGTACTTGAATGGAGAAATTTTTGAGGAGGTGTTGTAGAGAAGAGTGGTGACAATGTGAGTGAGAAAGAGGGAAAATGAGAAGAATCGGAGACCGAGAAAATAGGGTAGGATGGGAGAAATGATTTAGGAAAAGGAAGCCGAGAGTGATGATATGCAATTGAGAGTGAGAAACATTAGAAAGTTAAAGCGCGAGAAAAACATAAGGAATGGTGTGAAATGAAAGGATGATGGAGATGCTAAAGTTGTGGATAAGGATGGAGATAAAGATGAAAATGGTGTTATGATTAAACATACAAGGGATGTATGATGAAGAATGTAAATATATTGAAATTGAAGATTCGAGGACGAAGAGAGGAGGAGGTAAAAACAAAAATTGTTAGATGTGGAGGGAAGGCTGAGCAACACAAAGAGAGTGAAAAGGGAAATTGAAGGTGGTGACAAAATAATGTTAGGGGGAGTCTAAAAATAATGAGGGGATAGGAAAATGGATAGAAATTCGAGAGAATAGGAGAAGAAGTAAATTAAGGATCATTGATAAAGTGAGTGATGATTGATGAAAAGATTAAAAAGAGTGCATGATATAGATGAACAATATAGCTGGAAAAATAATAAGAAGCAAGATATGAGAGGAAATTTTGTGGAAAAATAAATGAAGAATAGGGAAAAATAGGAGAGAGGAAAGTGTTCACGATAAGGGTGATCGAGTAGGATTCATAAACTGAAGGTGGTGGTTATGGAATGTGATAGGTTGGTGAATGGTGGGAGGAAACTTTTGTTGGTACAGGGGGACCAAGAGAAAGGAATGACAAATGAAATGAATAATGGTCTCACATCTCGCAATTTTGTTTGTTTCATCATAAGGATAAGTCAAAAGATGTGGATTGGTTGATGAGAGTAGGGAATAATCCTTGTTGCATATTTGGGTATATAGCTAAATGTGCATATGTATATCCACGAAAAGGATATGCACAATTACACATAGATGTATGTGAAACCGCACACCAACGCATGTTGCCCAACGTTTGTAAATAACTTAGCATTTATAAATTATTCTTGTTTTGTGTTTATGTTTGAAATTACTTACCATGTTGAGTATTATGATTTGATTATGGAATACATAGCTTGGAATACTATACCTGTAATGAATATGGCGGTGCACCTAACTATCTTGTGCTACTTAGCTGAAATTGATGATTTTTTACATTAATGTTCTTTCTATTATTACTCGGGTGGTCACATTTGTTGTATTTAAAGGTTGTAAACTAGGTTACATTCATATAGTAATAAGGTATTACTTGCCTATATTTTTATTATTTCGTTAATTAATGATAACTATTTGATGACTAATCATCTCCATGTTTGGATTGACGGTCAAAGACAATATCGTAGTATTAAATATCTCTTTCAAGGTTAGAAATCATTCTAGCAAACTTCAAGTAATGCTTATTTGATGATTGTAGGGCCATTGATATGGCATAGCAAGTAAAGGTAAAATTATGAAATTGAAATGGTCTAAGACCATGTCCAAGGCATAATGATGTTTGAAACTTGTATAGGGGATACTCCTTTATCGGTGACCCTTTTTTATTTCAGATTATATGGTTTTAATCTTATGTGATTGACAAATTTATTGTATAAAGGTATGTTCAGTTGAAGACCCGTTCAATTTTATATGGCTTGAGTTTTATTTTGTCAAATCGACCCCCACCATGTATTGTATGGGTTTTGAATTGTTGAATAACTAGGTCTTCGACCACCATCGATCTCTATGGTCGATATTGTTTCTACATTATTTGATTGGCTTTTTATTATCATTGGGGTCGCCATTTCATGTCTAAATTTATAAGATCATTTGCATTCGATTATACCATTGATATTATGCCATATTGAGAATGAATATTATTAATGGTCGAAGCGACCCAAGCCAAAAAGGTAAAAGCTTGATTTTGACTAATCTGGTTTTATCAATTACAAATGGAAAGGTAAAGGTTTTAATATTTAGTAGGGTTTATGAACCCACCATTCATGTAACTCAATATAGTTTAAATTACAGTGGCTGGGACAGCTCGAGTACACCTCCAAAAATGAAGGGAAAACAATGCAACGTTAAATCAGCCTCTACGTGGCACTGTTTTGTGTAATACATTAATGTGCAGTTAATGCACTCCCGAGAACCAGAAATCTTCACAAGGAAGCTAACCGCATGCAAACTCAGGGCTCATTCTTGATCTTTTGTTTTCAACTTGAGGTCTTTGAGCTCTACATGGGGTTTGGATGGATTTTGCAGCCAAGACTGTTAATGGCCTCTCTGATATATTTTGTTTTGCTATTTTAGGATCCTGGCCGTTTTAAAATTCATATCTACTCGAATGTAAGGAGGGTTATAAGAGGTTCGAACTTATGAATTACTAATCTGATTCGAGTGTCTTATTGTACGAAACTTACAAGGAATTTTGTGAAGATTTACAAATTTTCTTAGGCATGGATTACTCAACTTTATTTTCGTTATTACGTTTTAAATTGAAAGGAAATAATAAGCTGATCTTGATGTGTTCTATTATGTAAATCATTAATGGTTATATATATATATTCTTTTTGAGATCGATTTTTATAGGGTTATGGGATTTTGTCCATCCTTGTGATATTCAGTCTAGGATTAAATACTATAAATCTTAGTTGTTTCCCTTTGAGGCACATTGTTAGTTCATCCTTAGCTCTTTTTATGGTGTTTTGTTTTTGTGTAAATCTATGTTAGTAAATCTTATCTCAAATTTGGGAAGGTTTATTTGGGAATCTAAGTATTAATTTATAGATATAGCCGCCTCTTGAATGTGGCTTCGACCCTATGTAGTACGTGGCTTAAAATAAGTGATAAGGGGGTATTGGTAGTTCAGTTTTCTTAATTAATTGAAAGAGTTTATTGATATGTTGTCTGTGAATTATTAGTGGATTGTATAATATACTAAACCTTAATTTTTCAAACTGAAAGAGATATATCCTATTTATGACTATAAGCATAACATGAAAATTACATAAATGGGGTCGATGTCTTGTTTTGCCTTCGTATTGTTCTCTAGATTATGACTTACATATTTGGAAAGACATCTTTTATGCTTACTTTCATTCCCTACCCATTATGGGATAACTCGGTGCCCCGCTTGAAATTGGCTTGCTTTATTAAAGACGTAGCCTCAATTAATGACAATGGTTGTGGGTTTACCGATTAACTTTTGGGCATAATTTTTGGTATCACTCCTTATAGTGACCATTCGTAAGTTTGTGTGTTTTCGGACTTAATACGAGACAATAATTAAGAGTGCAAAATAACAACTACCTTTGACTATTACATATTATTCAATTTGTGGGTGATTTGATAAGTAAACAAACCTTAGGATAATCCTTAAAGGGTTATGAGAAATCGAGTTAGAAGTATAAGGCCTTAATATTATACTTCTTCTTTTCTATAAATCACTCATAAATAATGATTTTAATGAATTCCTCATTTGAGAAAAAGGTTTTTAAAATAAAAGGGAAAGTATGGGCCAGTGGTGTATTATACTCATATACTTATCTTTTTATTGTTTTGGTTAATATTAACCGAATGTCAATTGGAAGTATTATTTATTGTAATATCCTATATTGTTGTAAGTAGTTAATTTGTTAATAATTAGGCTAGAGAATTGAAATAAGAATACAAGTTGATATTCTATGTCGATTCTTGCAAACCGATCATGTAAATGTTGTATTTTATCAATTTTTGATTTACGTGGATTTGTAAAGTATGTCGAAGTGGATAAAGGACCAGTTATGACACTATGTGATAAAGTTTTACTATTTCATATGAATGCAATAGATGAAATTTTATTTGCTTAAAAATAAAAAGTATTCCTCTACTAATATACAAAGCAAATGATCTTCTTGTATTAAAATATCAATATTGATATTATTTTTTGAGACTATGTAATTTTTTTAAAATACCAATATAAAATTGGTTTCTTATATCATTATGATGATGTCCATGTCTTATTTCTTGTAATACTGATATAAAATAAGTATTCTAAATATAATTGAGAAATAATATTATTGTATGAGATGTCTTTATGAGTATATAATTATTGAATGAAGTAGTAAAGATTTAACTTAATACGGCTCTAAAAAGAGATAAATAAAAAGATACACTGTTAATCTTGGGTGCACATGAAGGTATAATACAATTTACAAGAAATAACTAATGTGATATTTATTTCCATCCTTTATATCAATTAACTCACATGTGGATGATTGATAAAAATTATGGTAATGTCGGTTTGTATGTTTGAAACAATAAGGATCCTATCGCTGCATTTTCACAACATCAACATAAAATTTTATGATTAAGTATCATCATTGTATGATCAAAGCATGACCATATGGAATGAAGAAAAAATTACTTTGTAATCACTTGAAATAGTATTGATGTATTTATCTATCTTAGGTAAACAAAAAGACTTATAATATCAATGGAAGGACAATAATGACATTAGTTAATGTTGTGAAAAGGTTTCAAGTCTTATACTTGATTTGAACTAGTCTCTTAATTAGAAGCGAAATAGTTGACAATCACGCGAAATTACGTAAGTACTTATGCATTGACTCATTTAGATAATTGCGTACCTCTAATGTGGTTTGGATATCGTCTTAAACTTAGTTAACCTATCTAGAAGATGAAGGCATACATTTTCATCAATGAGTGAAATACAATAATTAAGTATGAATTTAATACTAAGAAAACAATGAAAATGAATCCCGATGTCTATGACTGGAATAATTACAAGGTGAAGGAAAACAAGTTTCAAATGGCTTATGTGTAGCCAAAAACTAGGCTTCATTAGACAATGACAAAATTATGCGCGTAGTAGTGCATGTAATCTGGATTGATTGTCGATCACCAAGTCTTCTTGTTATGGTTTCGAGATTCAAATGTGTGTTACACTAAGAAAATGTCACAATTTATCTTAGCATGTAATAAGGATTAACGAAATGATATACTAGGTATAATGGCTCGTAATGAGTGTATGGGGGAATTAGGTAGGATCGTCAGAAACGTTTTAGGTGCACATGGTTATCATAGATTGTTTGGTTGGATTCTTAGCATTAACTAATGCTAGATTAATCTACTATTTGTTCTTAATAATTGAAGGCATCAAAATAATTAAATTTCTAAAAGAAATAAAAAATTTCCATAGTTTTTTAAAGCATAATATAAGATGAGGTGTTACATATTGGTATTAGAGCTAAAGGTTGAATCTCTAGGACTTATTTTATCCTTATGCTAAGCGAATATATATATATATAGATAAAAAATACAATGGATATATGAAGAATGAACCATGGAGAATGAACCAGAACAAATTATGCTTCAGGTTTAGTAGTAAAGAAGTTAGAAAAAAAATCTAACAAAGGTGCTTCATGAAACATGAAACTACAAAATTACTTGGAGCAGCTAGTAAAGCATGAAATGATCATCCATGATAAACAAATTGAACTATTTGATAACAATGAGTAAGGGGGTTGCTTGATTGTTATACTGTCTTGATGGCATATTTTGAAATTTAAATCCAACATGAAATTAAACACAAATAGGGTAGATGAAGTAGACAGGTGGGGGTGCATCTATTGTGAAAGTAGTGTGCAGAAAATGCAAAAGGCTAGAAAAAAATTTGCAGTCAAATTTCAACTCGAAAAAGAACATAAGTATACAAGAGCATTAGATATTCTTCACCTACCACTTTAGAAAAAAGGTGGAAATGGTATGGCAGAAAATGTGGATTTCAAGGATGAGTACAACAATAAGAAGTTGTAGTAATTTGCAACAAAAATAAGTAGAATAATGTCACAGTGGCTAAAGAAAAGGAAAACGTTTTCCTAAGGAAACATCGAGTAAGTTGATTAGGAATTCCTATTGTCGTTTTCAAGTTGATACTAGTATAACTGATTTCTTTGTAATTATTTATTAGTTGAAAACAAAATGAGAAATATGATTTATCTTTTAATATCAAAATCAATTTGTTTAAAATTGCAAACCTATGTATGTCAATGCAATATTGACGATTTATTAACCTTCACCATGGAAATTAGAGTCATAATTGAGTTCATTAAAGGACTTAAGACATAGTGAATAATATTGATTGTTCCCAACATAAAATAATGTGTTATTAGTATGAGAGTTGAAACTGATACTTGGAAGTATCTCGAAAACAACAAGCCTAAATGGAAAGGAAAGGAATAGTTTAAATGATTTGATTAATCATTGGAATTGAATCAAGGATCAAGTTATCTATATGATGTAAACCATGGATATATTTTGGTTAAACTAGTTAGAAAAAGAAAAAATCACTTGGAGCATTTCAAAATAAATTGGGAATTTTCCAAGCCAAAGGCTAGAAGGAAAAGTAGAATAATGAAACAAAAAATCTTAGGAAGGAAGGGTGGAGTTAGAAACATTGTTTTCCTTGTTTTTTCAGCTATGTACAACTTGTTTTTGACTATTTGTTATATATATTAAATAATATTGCATGTTATAACTAGTTGTAATGACAAAAAAATTGTCGATTTTACGATTGTGTGACAATATTTGTTGGTTCCAAGGCTTTGATATCCAATAAAGTTGAAAACATATAGGATGAAAACTAAAAACATTGCAAGGTTTTGGATGAAAATGTTAAATGTTATCCTTAACGATTTGATATATTTCTATGATTAATTGGTTGTATTTTGATTAATGAGTAGAATTCATCAAGATGATGATTTAATAAGGGAGAAGAATGTCACATCCCTCAATTTCAGTCTTTGTCATCGTAAGGATAAGTCAAAATATGTTGAGTGGTTTACAAGAGCGAGGAATTATCCTTTTTCCATAGCTAGGTCAGCAGATTACACGTACGTATGCATATCAGTAAAAGGATATACACACTTACATGTAGTCATAAGCATAACCGCCAAAGAACGTTTTACCCAACATTCGTAAAACATTTATCATTTATATCTTATTCTTGTTTTGTTTTTATGTTTAAAATTAATTATCATGCTAAGTATGATGATTTGATTGTGGAAGACATAACTTAGAATATTTTACATGTAATAAATATGGTAGTGCACCTAGATATGTTGCGCTACTTAGCTTAAAGTTATGATTTATTGCATTAGTTTTCTTTCTATTATTACTATGGGTTGTTTCATTTGGTGTATTTAATGGTTGTAAAATATGTTACATTCATATAAAAATAAGGTATTACTTGCCTATATTTGTAATATTTTTTAAATTAATGATAACTTCTTGATGACTAATCACCTCCATGCTTGGCTTGATGGTCAAGCACACTATGCGATAAAAAATTTCACTTTCGTGGTTACACTTGATTTTTGTCAACATAGAGTAATGTTTTTGATGGTTTTACAGCCATTGTTATGGCACAACAAGAAAAGGTAAAATTATGAAAGTGAAATGGTCTAAGACTATGGCCAAGGCATAATGATGTCTCGAACTTGTATAGGGGATACTCCTTTCTTAGTGACTCGTTGATTTCGGATGATATCGTTTAACCTTATGTGATTGAAAATTTTACTATCAAAAGGTATGGTGGCGGATGATCCATTCAAGCTTATAAGGCTGCTATTTTGATTAATCAAATTTACCCCCATCATGCATTGTAAGGTTTTGAATTTTTGAATAATTAGGTGTTGGACCACCATCAATTGCTATGGTCGATATGGTTTTTACGATACCTCATCTACTCTTACTTATCATTGGGGTAGGCATTTCATGTTAAAATTTAAATGGTCATTTGTATTCAATTATAACATTGATCTTATGCCATATTAAGAATGACTATTATTAATGTTCAAGCGACCCATAAAGAAAATGGTAAAAGGTTGGTTTTAGTTGATTTGGTTTTATCAATTACAAATGAAAAGGTAAAGGATTTAATATTTAGTAGGGTTTATTAACCCACCATGCATTAAGTTGAATAGAGTTTGAATTATCTTGTTTGGGACCACTCGAGTAAGCGACAAAAATTGAGGGAAAACAATGCCAAGTTAAATCAACCACTACGTGGAACTCTCATTTGTACAATGTATTAATGTGTAGTTAATGCACTTTTGAGAACCATGAAGCTTCTCGAGGAAGCTAACCTCATGAAAAATCGAGGTTTATTCTTGATATGTTGGTTTCAACTTAAGCTCTTTGAGCTCGCATGGGGGTTTGGATGGATTTTTAGCCAAGATTGTTAATGGCCTCTCTGTTATATTTAGTTTTCCTATTTGAGGAGCATGATCATTTTTTAGTTTACATTTAACCAAATAGAAGGAGGGTTATTAGAGGTTCAAACTCATGAATTACTCATTTGATTTCTTTGTCTTACTGGAATGAATTTACAAGATATTTTGTTGAGATTTATAAATATTATGAGGCAATTATTAATCAAATTTATTTGATTATTACGTTTTAAATTGAATGGAAATAATAAGGTTATCTTCCCGTGTTCAATTATGTAAGTCAATAATTGTTTTTATATTCGTATATTCCTCATGAAATCAATTTTTCATGGGGTTATGGGATTTTGACCATCCTTGTGTTATTTAGTTTGAGATTATATAATATAAATATTATTTGTTTCCCATAGAGGCACACTATTAGATCATCATGTAGCTCTTTTATGGTGTTATTTTTTTGTGTAAATATGGGTTAATAAACCTTATCCCGAATCCGGAAGGTTGGCTTGGGAATATATGTATTAATTTTTAGATACATATTCCTCTTGAATGTTGCTTCGATTATATGTGTACACGACTAAAAATATGACTTGAGGGGGTATTGGTAGTTTGGGTTTTTTGAATTACTTAAGAGAGTTTGTTTATATGTTTTCTAGGCTGTTAGTGGATTGTAAAATGCACTATAAACCTTCATTATTTCTAACCAAAATAGATAATATCCTATATATGAGTGTAGCCATATCGTGAAAGCTAGTTTAGTGTGGTCGATGTTTTGTTCTCAAAATCTATAAAGTCATTGTCTTTACTTTCCTTTTCGGTCCTTCTTCGTCTTCTTGAGTCTTGTAAATAGCATTGATAGGTGGGGCCTCTAAGGAAATCCTTCAAGATGCCCCTGTAAGCTTATTTCTATTGTGATCATGATGGAATTATTGTTGAGAAACTTTCCTCTTCAACAATGTGATTTCTTTTACTAGTTTACTGCAACAACGGATCAGTTCTCTCTTCTTTGGGATGTTAAGCCTTACCTTTTGATGGTTTCTTGATATTTCAAGATATAATGAGATTATCTTAAAATTCAATTTCCATTCTTTGCGCTTGTGCTAGATTCATTTGATGAAACCTTCAAAGAAATAATGCTACTTCAGGAGGTTGTGTGTTGATGAAGAATATATTGACATTATTTTTGATGGTGAAGCAACTTCTGGTATCTTAGGGAGTAACTTATTTAAATGGGCCACAATGTCTCTCATAGTTTTTTTTTTTCTTATTTATTCATTTGTACAAAATGGACTACGAGGTCTTGAGAGTCTTCAGCTAATTTGAATCTTTCCTTAAAATGGATTTTGATGCCCTCCCAACTTGTTATGATCCTCACATGTGAATTTCACTAACATCTAGAGGTTTTGGTGTAACGGTTCATTACATTTGGTATTAGAGCGACCACCCATGTTTGAGTCCCAACACGGGTAGCTACGTAGGCATTGAAGTGTTCGCTCAGGGCTCGTATATGTTAGGGTGTGGTCTCACTACACGGGTGCAAATCTAGCCTGGGGTCCAGGCTACGGAAGCATGGTGGGATGTTATGATCCTCAAGTGTGAATTTCACTAATGCCTCGAGGTTTTAGTGTAACGGTTCGTTACACAACTAGCGATGGATCTAGCAAGTAGGATATAGAACAACTCAGTTTCCTTTTCTTGAAGTGACTCCTCAAACAATATCACGGCTACATCTTCGTGTTTGATTCCATGAATTCTTCATGATGTGATAAAGGAAGAGATGTGTTATTCAAGAAGTTGTGTGCCATCACCTTTGAAATTTGGAAAGTTCTTAGGGAACCTATTGATAGATTATGAAGAGGAAGTGAAAGAGCAAGAGGGCATGTATTCTTTCCCCATTGAAAAATGGATTTTGGTCATATTGCTTTGTCCAACATATTTCTTTTATTTCAGATTCTTATTATTCTTCAGTAACTTCTTAAAATTATTCTTGCAATTCTTCTTGGATTTCTAATTCTTCTTCACTCAGGAATTCAATGTTCAATGGAGGTTGGAAAATGGGATAATTTTTAGGAGGAATATCAATAGAAGTTTTGATAGGATTCCCATTGGTACAACTTGAAGATTCAAATGAATATGAGGCCTAGGATAAGAACTACATATTATGTCTTATTTTTAGTTTTTGGTTTTTCAAAGCCTCAATTTTTTTATCAATAACTCATGTTAATCTATTTAACCCGGTGTATCTTCTTTCAACTAGTTTTTGGAAGACCTTGCAGTGGGAGAATGAAAGGAAAGCTGTGGGAATACAAATGTTATTTCAACAATGGACTTCAATTGTCATCATATATTTTCTTTTATTTTAGGATTTTTACTTATCTTTGGATTTTGTGATCATATTTTTGGTGCAGCTTGTTGCTAAGTATGCCTCACGGTGGTTGCCAAAACTTATTCTGAGAAAAAAGAATTTGGGTAGAAAAATTGTAGGGTATCTTTCCAATTATCTCAGACTATAGGCCCCTCTTCTTGGGTGGTGTATCTCTACTATATTTTGAATGAACAAAAAGAAACATCTATTAATGGCCAAGAGATCAATTATTGAATAGACACACTCTAGTGTACTGCAGAAAATGCTTGAATTGAATTAAAAGGGAAGAATTTGATGAGTGATGGTGAAGAGGAGTGACATATTAGGAAAGGGGATTAGATTTGCAAGTAAAAATTAGATTCTTTCCAAATATAATAAGAAGTATCACATTCATAGTTTATAAGAATCAAACAACTATGCTAAGAATATCAACAATTAGAGAAAACCATGCACAAAAAGTTGCACACATTCACGCATCATGAAGAAAATCCTTTCTTTATTGACATCTTCCCAAGTTGTACAATGCTAGAGGATGCAGGAAAATAAATAGGGAAAATAGAAGAATGTTATCTCCTTTTCTTTACTCAAATAGATCTCTCTCTTGAGTACAAAAATTTGACAACCCATAAGAAATAGTGTGTCATTACATTATATAGACTAAGAAATGAATCTTTTCCTACCCCCGCCGTGAGATTTCATTTGTCCTCACAACCTCGTGACTTTTACATTCCTAGGAAAGGACATTAAGTCCCCTTTTATCAATTAAGGTAAACTTAATACATTGTTTAACTATAGTCACATTAATTAATAGGATGAATGCCATGATTTATCACAAGAAGAATTAGAAAGGGGTAGAGAAGAGGGGGAAATAAATAGGAAAAAGGTGAAATAAGAGATTCTCCCAAGGATTAAAATACCTTCATCATTGATGAAAACCTTGTTGATGATGATCATGCATGAACACCCTAGCTCATGAAATGAGTGTTGAGAAACACTTTTCCAAGACCTCCCAATGTGAGTTCGGGATGGTAACATGCAAAGATCACGATATTATTCCTTTATATTTGGCTTATCAAAAATTTTTATGTCATTGAGATCACTCTGATCGACTAACTTTGAATCAACCAACTCCCTGAGTGATGAGGATGAATTCACTTGATGCGCGCTACGAGGTCCTGCTATGTTTTTAAACACAATTGAACTCAGGATGATACTTCCAAGACCGTTGTGTAGTTATAATTCCTCTATTTGAGCCATGAGGAGGTCATTTTATAATCCGTTGAAGACTCCAAAAAGGAGAAAGATGAGTGAAAATGAAGCCATCTACAACTAATTTTGCGTAAAAAAAAAACTTTCTATTTTTAAAATGTGAGAGTATGGCCTACTAATTTAGGACACATCACCCATTTTTCTTCAATTTCACCTTCTAAACCTTTTCGAATATTCCATCCTCTTCCATTTTTAAGGACTTTATCTTTGTAGTACATTTATATTTTAAGCAAGTTGCTTTCAGGGACTTGCTATTTTGGAAAGTTATCATTTTTGCCCGCCTTCCATTTTACATCTTTCCTAATTGTCTTGCATGATCAAACCCGAAATTAGGGAGACATACTATTTTGGAATGAAAAGGAACATCGAATATGACATTTTCCATAATTGGAAAAAATGACATCAATTTCAATAGACATGATATTTTTAGATTCGTCTCTTTTTCACGGCCTTGTGCTCCGAATTTTAGTGTGTTTTTCTCATTGGAAAACTCATAAATAGAAAATGATACTTTTCTGGCTAGAGTTTAAGGCATGGAGGTACCATCGTAGACATTAATGGAGTCACCAACATTTTTATAGTGTCTTTTTCCACCTTTGATTAAAATGAAATCAACTCCATTGGGATAGTTTTTTACTTTGGAGTTTGTGTTAATAATTTTAGCTTCACCTACTCTCTGGATTGATTGGAAATCTGAGGAATGACAAAAAGGGAAAAATGGGTTTTCTTTGTAGTTAATAGTCCAAGGTACCTATGAATCTCCTGTTTTTGGAATCTTGAATATTTTTAGGAGGAAGGTATTTTGCCAAAATTTCAAGAGCATTCGATCAACAAATCATGAGTTATGATTTGTTTTTCATTTCTTTGTCATGGAAGCTTTTGGTGAAAAATGGCCATGGGAGTAGCTAGAAAAGAAAGGTTTTAGAGGATATTTAATTGGAGGAGAAATGGGAATGGATGGTAATGTATAAATGAAGTGGTGGAATATATGGCAATGGAGTTAAAAAATTTCCTTCCAAGACTAAAGTTCTCGTGCGCACAAGGAAGAAGCGAGAATAAGAAATATAAAAACTTTAAATTTCTTCAAATTAGGCATGGGAGAATAGTTTTGTATGAACCATCCAAAAATTTTGGGATGGTTGGTGCAAAATTTTTTGATTCATTCCTCTGGTCCACTTGTTGTTTCATGATTTTCCGAGGTGAAAGAGGGCGGTTAAAAAAAGGCTTCATCGCAACTTCTTGGGTCATGTGGGTGACCAAGAGATAAAATCAGAGTGGGGATAAATTTTTTGTCCCAAACAACAAATTTTATTTGGATGGTTCATGCACAAAAGTGTGCCCATATCTGATTGGTCCATTTGGCGCTCTATGATTAGATGAGGACGGGGCATGGAAATCAGTGCCCGAGGGCTTAACTGGACAAATTGGACTCAAAGATGGTTGTATCATAGTCCAAGGGACTACATGGGGGTTGAGTGAAATATTTTGTCCCAAACATCAAAAAATTTTGCAACAGTTAGTGCAAAAAAGTGTGCCACCGTCTAATTGCTCCATGTTTCCAGGTTGAAAATTGACTTACTCTCTGATTTTACCTTGGGGAGCAACTTAAGAGAGGCATAACATGGGAATATAGAGGCATTTTCCCTCACATATTTATATTAAAGTTACTCGAAAATTAATTTTTAGCAAAATGTTAAGGATTTCATACCTTGATTTTTCTTAAAACCCCCTAACAATAGGCGTATTCTTTAGATTGAAAGGTTACGTAAGTGAAATCGGGTTGTGGGAAGAAATTATTTAGACTTGTGAAAAAAGTGAGACCAAAATTATTTATAGATCTAAAATAAATTTTCAAATATATTTTTTGACTTCCAGCTCTTCATGGAGCTCCCGAAATCACTTTCCGAAGCTCGGGGTGTGTTTTTGCACTACAAACTGCTTCACCCTTTAGGAGTCACTTTTGGTGAAATTGTCTTAATACCTCCGAAACTTACCAAAATAATCTGAAACTAGTTTTAAAACATTATTATCTGTATCATAAAACTCCTTGATTAATTTTAGTCTTTCATTCCACTTCAAGGGGTGTTCCATCCTTGAGAAGACCATAAAATATCCTTTGTTAAGGTTCTCCACGAGTCTATCTTGAAAAATATTGTCTTGGAAGTTCTGAATGGACTTGATATCCCTAAATAACCTATGGACATGATGACACATCACATTCGAATACATAGAAGTATGTGATACGACCGATACAAGGGTTAGTATAACCTAGAGGAGGGCTCGGGATGACTTACTAGTGAAAATTTTCATAGTAGGTTATGGTTCTCTTTATTTCAAGAATGAATTTTTCCCTTACAAAAATTCATGAAAATATATATGAAGCTTGTGATAGACCATTTTGGAAGTGTAGAAATCATTACAAATCCTGACCTATTAAGCTCTTAGGGAGAAAAACAAAAAGGTATATATCATGATAGGCTACTATTAGGCACTTCATGAAAAATTCCTTGACATTATCATGTGGATCGCCCTTGCCTTTGTATTTATAAATTTTTTGAGTTTTAAAGGATGAAGGGAATGGTAAACGTAACATATCCTTATCAAATTGATAAGGAAAAAATTCTTCAAACTTGAATTATTTCATCTATCTTTGTAATCCCTCAATTATTTATTTCATATTCTTCGATTCTTGTCTGAATGGAGAGTTTTGTGATAGGGTATCGAAGTCCACATTAGCATTTTGATTAGGTATTTTTGTTTAGTAATCATGCAATTTCACAAAAACATTGGAAGCCATTTTTGTATGTTTTTTTGTTAGTTCTTTCATTTTTACGTGTAATTCTTAATTTGAGGGGTTATTCATGTTATCATAGTCGTATTTAATTGAATCACGTTTTTCTATAAGTTTAGTCAAAAAAATTTCATCGAAATTAAGAGGTAGCTTCACTCCCATTGTTAAGATGCAAACTAGGTATTGTTTTTAACTTTGTTCTAATTATTTTTCTAGTAATTATTATTCTTCTTTGTCATGCTCAGGTTGTCTAACCTGTTATTTTTCATCCTCACTATCAAAGTGACAAAACATAGTTTTTTTTGTGACTGCACGTGATTACTATAGTGTAGATAAGTATATAATTGGATAATCACAAATGAATTAGGAGATTTCAATAACTGACTGAACAAGGATTTCGTGTAACTTAATCAAGTTAACAGTAAAGTGTAGTAGAGAGTGAGCTCAAACAAGCTACTCTGTATGCGGGTGACATATCTTTAAAAAGGTATTGCATGTGAAGCTTGTTTTGGCTTAAATAAGCTTAACAAGACAAGCTGTAAGGAGTAAACTCAAACAATCTTCTCCGTGAAAATGTGATATAGATCAAAACAACTATTATGAAATTTTAATGGATTTACCTTAAATATACTCGATAAGTGATAATGTAAGGAGTGAACTCAAATAATTTACTCGATACACGTATGATATAGCTAAAAAAGATATTATGAATTAATTTTGATGTAGCTTAAACAAGCTTGAAAAGTGATGATTTAAGAAGTGAATTCAAACAAGTTACTCGATACTAGTATTATATATATTAAAGCAAGATATAATGAATTTGTTGATAACTTATCTTTGTTGTTTGAATGATTTAATTTGTTGATGTTGAGGTAGTCTTATGAGTATGATTTATTTGTTTATATTGGATTGATGTTTTATGGAACATGACCTCGAATTTAAATCTATAACATAAAAATTCATATAATCCAAGTTTGATGAAAAGTAATATGAAAAAACTTAAATTTTTTTACAAAAATAAAGTTTTTTTATTCATGGAACAATTTGGCTAAAGCAAAATATTCATCTAGAAAAACTGATATTTTTTTAATCATGCAACAAGTAAAATTCTATGGAATGGGTGGATGTAGGACCTTATCTCTCCATATAAATTCTCTTTTGATATATCCTAGTCCTAGTATACCCAAATGTTTATGGGGACATAAGTGGTGTGGGGAACTATTATAATATTGGAAAAGACTCAGCGATTCATTACTAACCCGCTTAAGAGTAAATAACGAGTGTCCAATGCGGGCTAAGTGAAAAGGTGGAAGGGCATTGGAGGGAATAAAATGTGAATGGTTTCCTTATTTCTCCCCGAATATCTATAGGGACGACTTACAAAACTTCATTGTTACAATTATTTTCGCAATTACTTTTAGTATTCCCAATGATGAAAACATTACCTTTAAGTGGGGAGAAAAGTCGAGGTAGAAACCAAACGTTGTTTAAGACTAGGTCTCAAGTGCAATAGAAATGAAAATGTTGTGGTGCATTGTAATGAATTCCACATCACCGTTGTAGTGTAGGTGGTGATGAAATCCACTTCCACTACATGTAAATATAGATGATGAGGTGGTTAACAACAATTGTTTTTCCAATTAAAAATAAAATATGAGTGGAAAATGACAATGTACGTTAGCATATTGTCTTATTTTTTTATTATAAATTTTTAGATTATTATCTCGAGTAAGGTAATCCTATTATAAGTTTTCGAGTATTGTTTTTGTTTGGTAATAATTTCATATGATTTGGTCCAACTCGAAATAAATTATCAGTTTTCTTGCACATAGAATATGAGAGGAAAATAAATGATTGTGGCCATTTTTTTATTTTCAAGATCGCTCAAAAGAACAAAAAAGAACATACACGATCCCAATAAGAAAATTTTGAAGAATTCAAAAATTGAGAAATGATCAAGGCAAATGTTAAATGTGAAAATTATACTATTGGTAAACCATATTGATTAATTAATCTATTTGCAATGGAATAACTAGTTAGCACAAAATGTCGATTCGTGTTTTAAATGTTTCTTTTGACTGAGGAGTCTTGCGAGAAAGTGTTAGGTGTTTTAGTTTGTGTACTAATTTTTTTTTTTAATAGTGCGGTATTTCATAAAATATATAAGTAGTTATTCCAGTAGAAAAAATTTCAAAAGAAAAATTAGATGATCATGTCCATTTTTATTTTCAAGATCACTCCAAAGCATGAGAAAAGAACATACATACATGGTTGGCGATTAGAAGAATGTTGATAGTGGAAATGATCACGATGATAGTTAGATAAGAAAGTTAATCTAACAAAATTAAAATATGCTTTTGAAATCAATTAGATTATTTCAAATGAAATTATTAGTCATCACAAGTAAATCTAAATAATATGTTACTAATGTCTAGTCACAATCCGATGCGGAAAAAGCCTGGAGGACAGAATTTGTTTTTTTCAGTTATAAAAATGGTCTAGAAGTAGAGAAATGAAAAATATATCATTGAAAGGTCCTCTTTGGTTGTCACATGATTTAGAGTGCGTAGAAGTTAGGTCATAGAAGACCATGGTTAAAATATTTCCTATATTTAACAAAGAAAGCAATGTCATCGAAAAAAATCTAGTTGTGAGAGGCACTATTTTTGGACAATATCCCCTAAAAGTGATTTGAAAGCTAAATGTTAAATTATCCTAAAATTAATTATTCCCATTCGTTGAAACGAATCGAATCATAAAATTTGAGTAAATATATAATGGCTGAAAAGATTTAATTAAATAAGAATTTAATTATTCATTTGATCAAAATAAACATAATCACTAAAATAAAATTAAAAAGCCCGAATCTATAATTTTTTTATTAATTAATTAAATATATATAATAATTAAACAGAATATATACCAAACCAAATAATATAGAAAATGACATATATAGTGAATTGACAATGTTTATGACCTAAGTTTATAACGTATATTGAAAAAAATTGACCTGAAAATCCTAGAAGTTGGTATGTAGTTGAGTGTGGAAAGATCGAGGCTCAAGTTTTGGGCAAAGGACTCTGCGAGATCAAGCTGTGGAGGATGTATGGAACTCAACACGGGATTGATGGTGGATGGGTTCCTACACCAAGAGGATGATATCAAAGATGGATGGGATTTAGGAGAGCTCTAGATCAAGCTTCTCGACAAAGACGGGAGGTGGAAGAATCGAGATATGAGATGATGAGGATAGGTGGATGTGGTCGACGGTGAGATTGGTCGATCCCACCTCCGACTACGAGGTGGGAGGTGGGATGTAGTTGACGATAGATTGATGGATTTAACTATGAGGATGGAGTGAAAAGTTAGGAAGTGATCGAGCGAGGGATGTGGTCGAGGTTGTAGACATCATTATGGGTCAAGGGTAGATTGGGATGCAAGTCATATGCTTTGAGATAAAATTGGGGTTGGGGTAGAGATCCATGAGTTAATTTGGTGAGCTATGGTGGTTGTGGATAAACTCGGTTGAGATGTTAGGTCGGGTTTAGTGTGGGAGTGGATATGTGGTGACAATAGGTGTGTGTAGCTTGGCAAGTCACTTCGATGAGCAACGAGGTAGTTGTGAGGTGAGATATGGGAGTTAGGTTAAGGGGTAGATGAGTTTGAGGGTAGAGTGGTAGGTGAGTTGTAGAATTATGGTTGGTATTTAGTAGACATTTTATCAATAGATTGACAAAAAAATTTTGTTTAACCAAGTGTTACAACAAAATGGAAGTTATAACTAAAAACACCACTAAAAACAAAGGGAAAACACCTAACTAGTTACTATTTACAATGCTTTTGATTGTTTAAATCTGATTTGTGGCTTTTACCATAGCTGCAAAAAAAATTAAAAGTAGCAACAAAATGTTTTTGTTTTGATTTTTAAACTCTCACCGCTGATTTCCCATGATCCCATAAATATAACAACACACCAAAAATACAAAGTTAACCAAATAATGAAACACATGAGTGTTAGTAAAAAAATAAAAATTCTAGCAAACAATTTAAATATTTTAGTTTATTTTTGTGTTTTTTAATAATTTCATTTCTACTACTCGATTCTTTTGTAGACACATCTACAAAAAAACCAAAACAGACTAAAACACAAACAAAAATCAAACATAAATACATAGATATTATCAATGATAAGAAATATGCATTTAAAAAGTCATAAAATTATGAAATAAGCATGAACACAATCAATTGGAATATGTACAATTAGGAAATAGGGTATGGGAGTATCAAGGAGATCGAGAGAAAGAAGAATGGGATTTCCATATTCACTAAAGAAAAGCACTCCCTAATGTACGTATGATTAACCCGATCTGGGATAAGTTTTTCAAAACACTGTTCAATCATTGCTGAAACAATATAAGTAGTAAAACACCAAGCTTTGAGGGAGTTAAGGATATGATGAACACCATAAATCAAGATAAATGTGATGCTCTTGCAACCTGCAAAACACAAAACAAAACACATCAAAGCAAAATACCTTCCCACAACGTAAACATTAGCAAAATGATTACATATTGTACAAAAATTATATAATAATGATAGATAATAGTAAACACAAAATTGATAAAATCAACAAATGTTAAACTAAGGCTTACAAAGTGTATGTTAGTCCCACTGTGTGTGCTAGAATGTATGGAACGAAAACTAATTCTTATCGGAAAGGTGAAATAACTCAAATGTATACCTTCTCCAACATTTATTCTTTGCGAACCTCAGATTGGGTGAAGAATTAAACATGACCGAAAAGATCAGACCATGGGTTCCTCTCCAACGTAAGTTAGATTTGTTACATGGACAATCGATGACACTACATTCCATCGAACAAGAGAGGATAATGGATTTGGGGATAGATGATGTAGGGCTTATGCATGCATTAGGAATAGGTAAAACAAGATGTTATGTGTAGAAATAATGTAAGAGCTCTAACTTATATATCAATTGTTTTGAAAGGGAGGGGGAGGGATCTTATTTATACCCTCTACAAGTAGGGATTAATTAGGGAAACTGAATTAATCCTATTTTGGAAAAGTAACCATAATTAGGTGAGTGGGGTGAATGGAGAGTGGATGTGGTTAAATCATTAATATTATATTCGAGAGTGGGGAACATGAATGGCTAATTTAATATTTGACACAAAATTTGAATTAAAAGCGGGTCATGGTGGCATGTGAGGTGGATGGTGATACGAAGGGTTCAATTAGGTAGTAAGAATGGTTTATAAATCAACTAATGTTCAATAATTCTATATGTATTTTTGTGGGATTTAATTTATTTAGGATAATTGAAAAATTGGGGTGTTTACATGTGGGATTCATCCAACGATGATTCCTCTTCTTTGGATTTTTGAGAATATTACTAAAAATTTTTTGGGTGTGATTCTACATCTAAGAGGTGCAATTTTTGTTCCATGCACCAATTGCCCATAGGGAACTTGTAATCATAATTGTAAGAAAGACATTTCTCAATGTGATCCATCATTTCTGCTTCAATAAGATATGTTATTAGGATGGTATTTAGAGTTGGCATCATGAGAGAACACTCGAATTAATGCATTCCTTAATGAAGTGAAACAATAAGGGTGGCATTGTGATTTGTTTTTTTGCTCGAATAATTTGTAAAACTCCTATGCTTCCATAATGGTATTGGGTTTAAAATTTTTGAATTCTTTATGGATTACCCCTCGAGGCAACTTATCAAATATTCTTTAAAAATTCATTTGAAAATCTTTCCATGTGATTGGAAAATTTCTCAAATTCCATGTGGTAATCACATGATGATCCTATTTTTCGAGTTTTGTGAGCTCACTTATGAAGTCATCATAAGCACTGTGGCCAAACTAATATAAAATAAGAGATGTAAATCATGGCTACTCTTGTTCACCATGACCTTTTAAATACCAGTGGTACTATAGTATGGTTTCTTGTTCCAAGTGGAAAGAAGCATAGGGAAAAAATTTCATGCTATAGGTATTATGGAGATTGAATATTTTAGCTTCCCAATATATGAATCTGGTTAGATTTATACTATTGAATTGAGGAAATTCATGCTTTAGACATCATGGCATATTTGGAAAAGAGAAATTATGTTCCAAAGTGGACTCGGTATGGATATTATTGTGAGGATAACATTTTTTTATTGGTTCCTTAAATCATCTATGTGAGCTTAATAACTTGTGCCTTTAGGGCAATGATTTCTTCCTCAATGATTTTTGTGCCGAATGGGTGACAACCATGACCAAGATGGATTCCAACTATCGAGAAAATATTTTTAGAGTTATATGCAAAAATTACTAGCTCAAGAGATCATTTGAATGATATAATTTCTTTGAGGACCCAACTATTATTTTTCGCAGATATGGGGCCATAAAAATAGCAGGTTGTAAGGAAATTTTTTTGGAAAAAATATTTTGGTGTTGAAAATATCTCCACAACCTAAAAATTAAAGTGGTGAGGGTTCCTAACAAGTGGAAAATATTAGTTTTGTAATAATTGTTTGTACAGTTGGGATTTCAAGTTGGGAAATTATGTTGGATAAATAATTTAGTGAAACAAGTTAGTGAAACAAATTGGGGAAGTAATTTAGATAAAAAATTTGGGGAGATAGGTCAAGTAATCAAGCTAAGTAAATAGGATACGAAACAATTTCGGAAAACAAGTCGGGAAACAAGTTGGGGGAAAAATTGAGGAAACAATTTGGGAAAGTAGGTCGGGAAAATAAGTCGAGAAACAAGTTGGCAATATAAGTCATGGAAATAGGTCAGGGAAACAAGTTGGGAAACATGTTTGGAAATAGTTTATGGTTTAATTATTTTGAAACAAAGCACAAACATTTCCATGCCTTTTAATGTTATTCCTTGAGATTTGGAAAATCAATTAATTTAAGTTAAAGATGTCCTTGAAAGAACTTTGACAACAAATGTAATGAACCTCTTATGATAGATTAAGTCGAACAAAAAAATGTCATACAAATTATTTTATGAAAAAAACATATTGAAATGAAATTATCATATCGCAAGGTAATGAGTTGTCAAATGCGCATTGTAACATTATTTTTTAAATAAATAAATAAAATATTGTTTTTGTGGGGGGTGAAATGGCCCTCCAAAACTCTCGAAGATGGTCATGGAAATCTTCAAGGGGTGAATTTGTGTTGTTATTTTTTTTTTTATAATATTTTTATTTTTTTAATAGTGAGAGTAATAAATGGTATAGTTATTTTTTCCTTAAAAAAATTATAATCTATTTAAGGTAAACTTTTAATAATATAATAATAAATACTATTTTGTATTGGTATTTTTGTACCTTTACCAACATACAAAAATTAACTATTATTCATGAATTCAAATAGTCACATTTATTTTTAATAAAGTTTAAATACAAATGTTCTAATGGTTTTATTTTACATAAATATTATTTAGTTTATGCAAATCTCAAGGAAGAGGGAAATAGTGGTGTAAGGGAAAATGAGATTCAGAGAGGGGTTGAGAGTTGGAGAGAAATGGAGTGTCAAAGGAGAGATGAGGGTTGGAGGGAGGGAAGAGGAAGTCTAGAAGGATGGTGGTATTTTGTGTACCCTTACCAACACAAAAATTCAATTATTATTCATGAATTCAAATACTTACATTTTTTTAATAAACTTTATGTAAAGATGTTTTACTTGCTATATTTAATGGTATTATTAATTAATTTATGTAAATAATAAGGAGGAGGGAAATAAGGGTTCAAGGGAAAATGAGATTCAGAGAGGGGTTGAGATTTGGAAAGAAATGGGGGTCAAAGGGAAGAGGAGTGTTTGAGGTAGGGAAGAGAAAGAGTAAAAGGATGGTGGGGAGAGGATTGTTGGAGAAAATGTGGTGGAGGAAGGAAAAGGAAGAGTTGGAGGAGTAATGGAAGAAGAATAAGGTTAGAGGTATAAGGAGTTATCCAATTTGAATATGCTTAGTCGATAAGTGATACAACTAGCATAACATGTGACAATTGGGTGCATGGGAATTATGAGTTAATTGGGTGACAATTGAGAGGATCTATAACAAGGGTGACAAAGGCACGCTCATTCAAGCACCTAGGAAGGAAGAAGATACCAAGTTACTCTAGAGGAGAAAGCCCTGATGATTTCTTATGAGAAATGGAGGCTTAGTGGAAAAATGAGGATGAAAGGAGAAGTATGCTTAGTTATAACTTGCTCGGGACTACAACATGTTGGTGGGAAACACATCGCAAGAGTATCCTAGAGTGGCATGAGGTAAGAGTCACATTTTCTGTAAGATTCTATAGAAGCAACGTGCCCACTGTTATCTAAGACTACCCTTGCAAGGAACCCGTCTCTTCCCATATCCAAGCATGTGAGAAGGCATGGATGGATGAAAAAAAAATATTTACCACCTTACAAGGTTATGCACAGACATGGTATATTGACTCAATGACACGTCATAAGATAGAGAATTGGCAAGAGTTAACGAATGATCTCATTCAAGCTTTTGAGTATCGAAGTACCAAGCCATCAGTGGATAAGGCATTGCAAGTTGTCAAGTGCCTTACAATGGGAGATAGTTCCATGGAAGAAGATAGGTTTCTAAAATTGCTAGGTGAACCTAGTTTGGAGATGCGTTTAAATGAATAAGAATCAAAAGAGATACAACTTGAGCATGCATGTATTGAAAAGGAAAAAGGAAAGATGGTCTAAGTAGTAGTTGGTGAAGAAATGGAAAGTTTAGAGGTTAAGCATTCTGAAAGTACGCACAAAATCATAGATAGCGCTGATGAGTGAGTGCGTGCCTACCATGAGCCCTTAAAAAAAAATAAGGTTAACATTGGGATAGAGATAGAACCTAAGGAAACTATCATTGGGGATTATTGGTCAGAGAAAGTGGTTTCAAAAATCATTGATGTATTGCATGAATTTTAGAATCTATCCCAACGTGGGTACCATGAGCTCAAAGTAATTCACCATTCCTTAGGGGATATGAGGATCAAGTTGAAGGAAGCTACGTGCATGATTCCAAATATGTCATATCAGATAAATATGAACTCATGCATACAAATCAAGGAGGAGATAGACAAGATGATAATATCAGGTATCATTGAGGCTATGGAGGAATCAAAATGGGTCATTCCAATGGTCATAAGCATTAAGGGTGGAAGGATTAGGATCTATGTTGATTACAAGGAATTGAATTGTATTGTGTTTCATTGACCATTTTCTAACCCCATTCATCGAAGAAATTATGGAAGGAGTATCCAAAGTGCGAGGTGTATTCTTTCATGGATGAGTTCTTGGGGTACCACCAAGTTAGAATTGTAAAGGAAGACTAGGAAAAGAAAAATTTCACCACTGAATGGGGAGTTTTTGCCTACACAAACCATGCCTCTTTGGCTAAATAATGCACATGTTTTTTTCTTGCACATCATGGTACAAGCCTTCCAAGATTTCATCCATAAATTTCTTCAAGTCTACCTAGATGACTGGACTATGTATGGGCTAGTAAAAGACCATTGTGACAATTTAAGGCTGGTGTTTGAGAGATGTCTTCAGTTGAGGATATCCCTCAACATTAATAAATGTGTCTTTGTTACTCCATTTTGAACCCTTTTGGGGCATATTATATACAAAGAAGGCTTGTTGTTGGATCCCACCAAGGTTGTAGTTATTATGGGATTGGGGAAGCCTACCAGTTAAAGTGCAATGCATGATTCCTTTGGCATACAGGGTACTCCAAGAAATTTATTAAGGGATATGCGAAGATCACCATGCACTTGGAAGAATTTCTTAAACACAAGAGTGCATTTCATTGGGGAGAGGAATAGCGAAGGACATTTGATACTTTGAAGGATAGGATTATTCTTTGCTCCCATATTATGCTTCCCTTCTTGGGATAAGCCCTTCCAAGTGCATGTTGATGCCTCAGAACAACCATTGGAGAAGTACTAGCAGAACTTGGTGAGGGATTGTTGATCACCCTCTTGTGTTCTTCTAGTAGGAACTTGACACCAATAGAACATAATTGCACAACTACAAAGCATGAGGCACCGTCAATGATGTACGTGTTGCATAAGTTTAGGTAGTATTTGTTTGTAACACTATTCATATTCTACACAGACTACATGACATCAAGGAATTGGTAAATAATCCCATTCTGAAAGGGAACATATGTAGTTGGGTCTTTTTATTTCAAGAATTTGAGTTTTCAGATGTGGTAAAACTAGGAAAGAGTAATTCAGGACTTGATCATCTATCAAGAATTTACTCGGGGAGGACACACCGAGCATTAACGATACGATGCAAATTTTAATCCGTAACACAAATATGATAATTCACAATAAAATTATAAGCATTGAAAAGACCGGAAGATACAATAAAAAGAGGAGGGCTATAAACATCCACAAGTATAATCTTCATCTAAATTTATTTCATTTAAAACTGATTTTCCGTTATGTTGGGCAAGACGTGGACCACTCATGCGAAAGCATGCTCCACACAAATGATTAAATTTGTGTTCAAGTCACCATCTATTTGAGGACCATGAGGGATATCACTCGCATGACCTCAACCATGCCACCTCAATGAACCTTAAAAGGTTCACAATAAATGAATAGAACCCCATTCTACTTTCCTTTTTCAAAATGCAAAAGATACAAAATGTTACAATGAATTTCATGTTTAAGGAATATCCCATACCATGTATGTAGCAAGGACATATGGGTATTTGGCATGAGAGTGTGTAATAACTAGAAAGGTGAGTACACAATGACGTCTATAGCTATTGAGCCATGGGTTTGGAAATTGCTTGCGGACGACAACTAGTAGCTAAGCTTGGATAAAAGACTAGTGGAATGGGTTTGGGATTTTAACGGACAAGGGAAAATTTAGATAGCAGTAGATGAAAAAATAGGTAGTGATTTTAAAGATGAGGGAATGAAGTAGATAATATTGGTGGGATTATTGTGTTCTCATCTAGAGAAAAAATTTAGACAAACAATGAGAATTTTAAAATTCAAAACCAAATTTCCATATGTTCCTCCGAGTTATCCTATACCTAAATACAAAGTGACACTCTCCATTGAGTAGTTACCTCATATTCAACATCTATCGGGTATGGAATGTCGAACTCCTTTGTATCATCAAGTCCTCCAGCTTTGCGTGCATCTAATTCTTAATTCAAGAACAAAATTCATGCAAAATTCCTTTCTTGTATTACTATGAAGCTCACTCTTCAAATCCCCATATCTACTAACATGTTGTAATATATGGAACATCCATTATTACAACACCACACCTTGTAATATATGCAACCAGCAACACCCATTATTAATCTTGTCAATAGAGAGTATCTTTGAGTCAGTTCTACACATTTGTGATGCAACTAATTAGAGAGTACCTTTAGATGATGTAGATTCTAGAATGTTATAGACTAGGTATATTTGCAATGTGGAGATAGATAACACCCTATATAAAATCAGAAAATATCTCTTGTTTCTTCTAGTTTTGAATAGGTGAGTATATATTTTCTAATTCTACCATATGTGGTTGACATTTGCTTTTGTAGGCCAACTAGTTGTAATGTTCGACACATTTACAAACATGTTGTATAAACTAGAAAATATTACCTTGATCAAAGTGAAGTTGGTGTTAATTTATCTACATAGATTGATCCACTTCAACGGATTTTAGTCTTCATGTATACAACACCTTAGAAATGAAAGAAAACTAGCTAAAATGCCTCTCATATGCTTGGAATAAAAAAATTGTGCACATTTAAATTTTAGTATTTGTTAGATGTGAAGTTGCAACAATGTAAATTATTAGATTAAATATTAATTTTTGATGAGATTTTTACGTGTGTGTTTTATGTTATCTAAAAATAATTTGTACAAATATTTATTATTAACACCTACTCTATGTTAGTATATTTACTTAACAATATACACTACCACAAGAGGGGGTGTTTTGAGACAATAAAAGACAAGATTTAACCAAATTGCCTCAAATAGAGACAAGTAAAAAAATTGTATATTGTCTCTAATTATTGTCTCTCCAAAGACAATCTATATTGATACATATTTTTTCTCTTAAGAGACTATCATTTTTGTCTCTCTGAGACAATATCATTTTTTTATCCCTAGAGAAAATACAAAATATTAATTTTGTATCTCTCTAGAGACACTACTAATTTCAATTTTTATTGTCTCTCTAGAGATGGTGTGAATTTAAAGAATAAAAATCTAAATTTCAATAATAAATAATAACCAAATATCATATAGTGCAATCAACGGCTACATACCAAATATGATGTCGAGTGTCTGTTATCCAATTTTGCACACCTGGCAAGATTGGACAACGGGGTCCTATCACGTTCAAAATAAAATAATAGTCCCAGGAACCCACCTTCGGTTATTATCGACATGCAATAATTAAAAATAATTCCTAAATTGCATATGAAGAGATCACCTAGCATCGAAAGGCACCCAGTTGATCTCAACTCAGTGGAGAGTTCAGGGTCGAGTTGATAAAGAACCCGGTGTCAAATTGATAATCATCTCAGAAATCATCTCAGTGGAGACTCTCAGTTGTAAGAGCTCGACGATGGTCTTGTTAATGCAAAATATAGCTCGTTGAAGATTGACGAATGAAAGGAACTGTACAAGGATCCCGGTGGAGATCGATGCAAAAAGATCTGAAGGCCAAGTCAGGGAGAGTCAAAGTCAACATGATGCCAGGTTTAATCCACTAAGACAACGCTCGACCAACCACTTGGGAGAATTATCTTGTTTGACCGAGATGTTATGAAAATATGCAGATATGGGAGGTTCAACATCATTGAATCTCGGGTTTGTAATTACATAATGGAAGGACTTCTATCGACCCAGGAAGATAGTATAAGCACTATCGAATACCAATGTGAAATTGAGTCAAACCGACATCTTACAAAGAACTGTGAATTGTAATGGTGTTCAGACCTTCCTCGGTCGAGTATTCGGTGCACAGGGATGTTGCAGTATAGTAGAAGCCCGTTTGAGCAAGTAAGTTGTCCAATGTTGTTATCTGATCAGCATCGTATGCATCCTCAAATTCAGGATTTTCCTTCAAGATATTTTTATGAAAATCAATTAAGTGACAGTAAGAATGTTACCGGGAGACTTGATTAAATTTATTTTACAATGCAACTCATGGAAACGGATCTCATAGAGGTGTAACTGTTTCATATCAGAATATTCATGGAGCATAATTTGCTTTGCAATTATATGAGCATCTTCAACGAGTCACTAGGTTGGCAAGCATAAAGGTTTCTGTTGAAATGATCACACCTTACAAGCTACAGCTGAAATGTTTACACCGAGAGTTTGATGTTGTCCTCAAATTTGATGAAGGAAAAGGTTTATATATCAATACGGTAGATGCCTTTCAAGGCCAGGAGCGTGATATAATCATTATGTCTTGTGTCCGAGCTGCAAATCATGGGGTTGGTTTTATAGCTGATGTTCGCCACATGAATGTGACATTGACACGAGCTCGCAGAGCGCTTTGGGTTATGGGCAACACAGCTGCATTGAAGCAATCTAGTGACTGAGTTCAGTCGAAGGCAGATCTGCTCGATGCGTAGAGCTTGGTGAAACTCATGAGAAGCTCGCGATTCAGAGGAAATGGAGCCCGGTAAGGATAAACAAGGCTCGGTGGGAGTTATTCAGCAATGAAAACACTCGGGGCTCGTAGAGACGAGTCGCAAGCTTCATGCGAGGGGCCGTTACGTGGGAAATAAGGCGACCAGTGCCAATGGGAAAATTAAGATGGCAAACCATGTTGTTCACTCCGCGTAGGGGAGATTCCGGCAAGCAATGCCAAGCGGAAATTTGATGATGGCGGGCCAAGCTGTTAAATCCCGCGCCGAGGCTGTTCACTTCGCGTTGGAGAAATCGGGTCAAACTGCCAACCGTGGAAATATTGGTTTGGCAAACCATGACTAAACTTCCGCGAAGGGGAGATTCAGGAAAACACTGCCAAATGGGAAAAATTAAGATGGCAATCCGTCATGAAAACCCCGCGCAGTTGGAGTGGTCCGAGTCTTTGTGCGAGTCACCGGGAGGATTAATAGGACAGTTGTGAATTAGAGCGGGTCATGGAAAAAACGCGACGTGATATCAATTTCTGCGGAGGCTACAGGCCGCTCGTCTCATTATGCAGATATTTGTCAAATGATATCGAGTAGAAAAAGCATTTCAAAACTCGTCTTCGGTGCAGGGCGCGAGAAAATCATCAACCAGCGGCGAGCAGTATGTTGAATGAGAAGCCGTTTTCAGCGCTTCCAAGTGAGCGAGAGCGATTAGAAACAAACATTCACTGCCGTGTATGATAGATTGGAGTCACGCCATTCAAAGCTTCATAACATTTGCCTGAGTCAGGAGATGAAGGTTTATTACGTGCAGAATGAAACGATTCATATTGCTCAGCATTCCTTCTCCTAGAAACGAAACGAATGCGAAGGTCAACTCTGAAATACCTGGTCGGCCGTTTTGTATGTCACGACTCACATCCTTGTCACTTGTAAATGGTCTGTTTGAGAAATGATGAGGATTAGGAGAAGTTGGCAGTCATAGCAAGTCGAATGGAGGTAGGCTTAGATTTCTTTAAGATTTTAGTAGGCAGATAGCCTAGTCTGAATCAAGAAGAATCGTGACCAAGCCACACTGAATGAAGACCTCATTCAGGAATTGACAATAAAACCAATCTTGTGGTGAAGTATTCGCAGATTAAATGCCAAGTCCGAATCAAGAAGAATCATTGCAGAGCCAATCGAAAAATAAAGCGTGCGGAGTGAAACGATTCATATTGCTCAGCATTGTTTTCTCCTAGAAACGAATTGAATGTGAAGGTCAACTCTGAAAATACCCGGTCGGCTGTTTTGCATGCTATATCCTTGTTACTCGTAAATGGTCTCTTCGAGAAAATCCGAGAGCAGAGGCAATATTTATACCCTTCCATTATGTACGTCCAATCAGACAATAACAATATTCTTTTACCAGGTTCAGAGAAGCTCGTTTTGATGGACGATTATACTGTAGTTTCAAGCTATTTTTATCTAGCTCATTTCTATCAGCTTTGATCCACGACTAAGGAGAATTCATATGGTTATTACTGTACATTTTCCAAGGTCCTCTTGGCTGCCCCGAGTTGATTGTTCAATGTATTTTTTGAAGGGCTTCTGTTATGTGTTGCAAGTTGTAACATAAAGGATCTTTTAGTTTCTGAAAAAATGAGTATATTGTGTAGCTCACGGCTACCTATGCCATAATCCCAATAGTGGCATAATTATTGATTGGAGCCGAGATTGCCGAGTGCACTGCCAAAATACCGAAGGGCTCTTTGGCCAAAATTCAGTCTCAAGGATGTCTATCGACATGTTATGGGCATGAGCCTGTGTCATCATCATGGCAGCATTAGGTCTTTATTGGTAATGGCATTTTCTCATTGTTTGGAGGGTACAATTGTGCTTATTATGGCAAAGCTAAACATTCTTACTACAAGTGTTATATGATAAGGAAGAACCGTGAGCATTGTGGTAAAACCATTCTTTTCAGAAATGTTGGGTTAAGCTCGGTATTCAAGTGAGTTTGAGCCCAGGAAAGGTAAGATCGTTTGCTGGATGAAGAGCTCGGTGACTTCGCAGGGAGCTCGTGGTGATGTTTCATGAAGTTTGAACGAGGAATACGTAAATGGCCTCGAGTTAACAAAGGAAAATGATAAGAATCGAGTTTGATAGCTCACCATTCGAAGGACTCAATGCAAAAGAGCCCGATTGCCAAGATAAGGAAAGAGTTGGTGTGGGGTTCAAAATCGAGTGCAACACCGAGTTAGAGGATTCGAAGCTCATCGAATTTGGCTATGTGCAGATTCTATCCACATGGACCCCCCTCCTCTTCAAGTCAAACGGTCAACGGGGGGGTCCCAACATTATGTTAATTAAATTAATATTTTTATTTAAATATTTTAATAATAATATTTATTATTATTATTTAAATATTTTATTTATTTATATTCTTTTAATTAATTGAGAAGACTTGGTCATCGAGCAATTAATGACCCATGATGGAACCTTCTCAGGTAGTTCGACTAACTGTAATAAATACATCATGGGCCTTCATTTTAGGAATGTAATTATGACCATTTCCTCTTCTTTCTCACATATTCTTCTATAAATGTAAGTTGGAAGCTCATTTCAAAGGGTTCCAACAGTTCGGACAAGTTGGACAGTTAGATATCTCAGGCAAGAGTGTATACTTTTCAAGGGTCCTCTCTCTTCTGCAAGTTGTTCTTGTGTGTTGAGAGAACTTTCAAGCCTCCTCTTCAAGACTGTAATGGCAACTATTGCCTCTTCTGAATGTATGATGCATTGTGCATGTTATTGAAGCAATAAAAGTGTGTGTTTTGTGACTAATCTCGGTCCTTTCATCCTTCTATGCTTCTTTGTGCCTTTCTCATACTTGCAGGTACACTGTGCAAGTTTAAGTTTCTATTGCAGGTTCTTGGAGTTCTGTGCTTATCGAGTGGTGAAGTATTGCATGCAGTTGAGTTGTGGTGTCTGTTCACCCTTCTTGAGTTCATCCTTCTTCACTGGGAAACTGGTATATTTCTCGGTCTGATAAAGTTTAACAAAGGGAACGCGTGTCTCTTAGTTTGTGGTATCCTGTACCCTCTCTAAGTTGCAGTAGGTGAAGTTGACCTGTGGTGCACACACCCTCTTCAAATTAACCCTTCCTAAATCTGAAGACACCCTTTATTCGGTGCATCACCATCCCTAGTATAGTTTCATTTCTGTAAAACTCTTTCCCTAAAACCCCATGAAAATGTTAGCATAGGACTAGATAATCGTTTTTGTTACACTAGGAGTAGTACAACACTTAGTTTAGGAAGAGGAAGCCGGCCTTCTCCGGAGGTTCACCTCGAGCCCAAGTCCCACAGCTTGAGAGGTGATCCCATGTGTCCCAATCACACCGAACGTCCTATTCACATCCTGGCCATTCGGAGGGTGCAGTGATTTGGCGACAATGATTTTGCACGCCGGTGGGACATCACGAAGTGAGTTTCATCTTTGAGAGGTGTCTGGCATGCTAGGTGGGACACTAAGGTTAGATCTTCCACCTTTTCAAGGTGTCTCATTACAACAACAAATCATAAGCCACCGTGCGACCACACACAACAGTTTTTGGCACGCCCGGTGGGACAGAGTTGGTACTTCTCTTCTCACTTACACAAGTCAAAGTACCTGGCGACTCTATATCTCTGGATTCCGAATCTCAGTGCAGTAACTTATGCGAAGAATTCAGACAAGAGCTTCTTCAAAGAAAGGAAATTATCAGCATACCGAACTTTCCTTGTCTCCTCCAAAGAGAAGAAGAAGAGGCATTTCCACATCCCCAGTTGCAGATTTACCTAGTAGGGGTCATTCAACTCCTCCTTACGGAAGATTTCCTCCACCCAGGAACAATCAACCTTTCGTTGCTATGGCGAGGAACCAAGTTTTTCCCCCTTTCAATGCAAGCAGTCCTCTTATGTTGGCTCAACGTGATCCGATACCTGTTGCGGCACTCAAAAGTTTACCCTTCTACACGGGGGAAACTCACGTTACTCCAGTGGAGCATATCTTTGATGTAGCCAACATCTGCGCAGTACATAATATCACCGAAGACAATGTTGCAGTTAGACTTCTTGCTACCTCTTTCAAGGGAAAAGCACTTCAATGGTTTCGTGGGTTAGGTGTTGGCACTATAACCACTTGGGACGAGTTGGGAGAAAAGCTATGTAAACAATTTGAAGACAAAAGTGATCACCTATCACTTTTGGAACAACTTACTACCATAAAGAGAGCTTCCCAAGAATACATGAGTGATTTCAACTTCCGATTCCACAGGACTTGGAATAGGATTCCGGCGCTCGTAAAGCCTTCTGCACATAATGCATTCTTGTACTATTTGCGAGCCTTGAATAGCGATGTAGCAATTATGATCCAGTCCATGGGAGGGACTACACTGCCTGATGCTTACGAAGTTGCCATAAGTGCAGAGAATTCTTTGATTCAGGCTGGAAAGATAGCTCCACGACCACCAATGCCCTTTTCTCCAGATCTTACGAATCATCAGCCTATCATTGCTCCTATTCCAGTGGACTCTAAGCAACCATCTCAATCTTCCCCTGCCTCTTCAAATGACCTATTTGAAGTCAAATCACTACTGCAAAATTTTGGAAATGAGCTCGTTGCACTCAAAAGGCAACAATTTCAATACAATCGTCCGTATCAACCACAAAATCAGCAGTATCAGGCTAACCGTCCTCCTTTTCAAGGAAACAATCAGCCTCAAAATCAAACTACGAGTCAAGTTGCAAATGTCAGGCCCTTGAACTTCCGGAACCCTCTTGCAGCTAGCTCATCTAGAGCTATAGTACCTGTTCAAAATAATCTAGTTCAAGACTACGAATGGTGTTATCCTTGCTCTCAACCTCACAATCAAAATCTTTGTCCCAATGGGGTTCTTAGCCAGGCCCTTATGGTTCAAAGTGTATCTACCCCTTCAGAGTTAACAAACAATTCATCTACGCAAGAAGCAGCAGATCAACCGCAGGCACCTGAAGAATCCACGTTACTAAACTGGCAAGAAGAAGATTTTTGCGGATTGAATATAGATTCTTCATCAGTGGCAGCAAACACTCGTTCCAAAAAGAGAGCAATGGAGCCTCAACCTCTCGAAGCTGATCTAGCGTCCACTTCTCAACCTGGGTTTCAAATGGCAGTTGATAAAAATGCGGGAAAGAAATCACCAGAAACACCGGCTAGCCACACCGCAGGGAAAGATGGTTCTCCAGGCATCACGGTACCCAACAAACATTTTCCAAAGGAGGACCCCAATGCCCAAAAAAGCATCATCAAAGTTGGAGCAATTCCCTTCAGCATAGTAGAACAAATGAAGAAAACCAATCTAAGCGTTACCATGTGGGACGCACTCTCGATCCCTTCCCAAAGAAACCTGTTGCGAGAAGCTCTGAACAATTTTAGTACAACCAGTGGATCACCAAGCCATGGAGTGACAAATGCTACAAATTTGTGTCAACCGGAAGGGAAAATCATTCCTACGGCAAACAAACCACCGCCATTCTACATTTCCCTGATCATTGGCGACCACCTGGTACATAATTGCATGATCGATTCTGGTGCCAGTAGCTCTGTCATGCCGAAACAAATTGCAGATGTACTAGGCATACAATATGCGCCAGTTGCAAGAGGGGTTGTTCAGCTGGATGGCACAGCTGTTAAGACTGTTGGGGTTATCAAAGGACTTCAACTTACCATTCATGCATGCCCAAGTTTGTCATTCACTCAAGACATATCGGTTATTGATCTCCCTCCCCTCTTTGCCATCTGCCTATCACGGGATTTCACTGCCAAGATGGGCGGTTACCTATCAGCCGATTGGTCGCATATGATTCTCAGGACTCGATATGGAACCAAAGTAACTATAAGGGCAGAACCAATCTGCCATAATCATGTAGAACCCTACACTTCTAGTCCCATAAATGGAAATTACACCATTGGCGATCCAGAAGAGGAAGATGCCGATCATGAACCAACCACCCTTGTTGAAGAAGTCCACGATACTTTCTTTAGATGAAGTAAGTAGAGATCATCAGTACGATCCCTACGCTGATGTATTGGCAGAAGAAGAAGCTGGTTTGTTGGTCTTGGAAGAAACAGGATTAGGTACCTACTGTATCCATGAAGAAGATACGATCATACCACAACTTGTCAAAACACCAAGTGATTCTAAAGGACTATGGAAATTGTTCTTCGATGGCTCAAGAAGTAAGAATGGATCCGGTGCTGGTGTTATGTTAATTTCTCCAAGAGGAGATAAGTACTTCTCATCTTTCGGTTGCGGTTCGGATTGCACTACAATGTTGCTGAATACGAGGCTCTTGTGCAAGGAATTCAGCTAGCCCAAAGGAAGGGAATCAAGGCCCTAACTATTTTTGGAGACAGTGAGTTAGTTGTTCATCAAGTTTCAGCACGTAGTGCATCCAAAAATGATCTTTTAAGATCATACAAGAATCGAGTCTGGGACCTGATTGAAGATTTCGAAGCTTTTGGGATCCATGCAATCCCTAGAGATCAAAATCAAGATGCAGACAGGCTTGCTACAATTGGTTCACAATACAACATACCAGTTGATATCATGAAAGAAGGGCAGCAATTTGTTAAAATGGTGGTTCGACCAGCAGTCCCTGATAATGTGAGTAGTTGGCAAGTGTTCGATAGTGACAACCAAATTGTCCTCTTCCTACAAGAAGAGGCGGAGTTTGCTGCAAGAAATCAAGATAAGTTACAAGAGTCATATGGTGAACAAATTATCCAATTGAAAAGCAACAAGTTACCAAAAGGTTTAGTCACTTTGGAATCCATTTTCAATTCAGATGACCAAGCCAAAAGACAAAGCCCTAACATGGTGGTCAAAGAAGAATATTTTGAGGAAGTCGAAGTATCAAATGAAAAATTTCTTAAGATCGGAAAAGTGTGTACTTCTGAGGAGAAAGAAGCTTTCATCAAACTTTGTCAAGAGTATCATGACATCTTTGCATGGAGCTATAAAGATCTGCGTGGTTTTGATCAGGTCTAAGCACTGACATACCATCGAAGGCCCGGATCCTAATGCTAAGCGGTTCGTCGAAAACAGAGACCAATTAATCCCAAAATTGAGCCACTAATGAGAAAGGAGCTAACCAAGCTCATCGAGGCTTGTATAATTTTTCCCATCAAGCATTCCTCATGGGTAGCCAATTTGGTGCCCGTGAGGAAGAAGAACGGAGAGATCCGGTTATGCGTAGATTTCAGGGATTTGAATCGTGCGTCATTGAAAGACCATTATCCTCTTCCATCGATGGAGCAGATCCTTCAAACGGTGGCAGGAGCTCAAAGATTTTCTTTGCTCGATGGATATTCAGGTTACAATCAAATCCTAGTCCAAGAATCTGACCAATTCAAAACGGCTTTCACTACCAAGTGGGGCACATATGCCTACAATAAAATGCCATTCGGATTGTCCAATGCCGGGGCTACTTTCCAAAGAGCCATGGACATGGCATTTAAGGGACTAATCAACGATATTATTTTGGTTTACCTTGATGATATAACTGTATACTCTAAGCATGCAGAAGATCACATCACACATCTAAGGAAAGTTTTCCAAAGGTGTAGGGAATTTGGGGTTTCACTTAACCCCAAGAAATGTATTTTCGCAGTGCACGAGGGAAAATTGTTGGGGCATGTTGTTTCAGCGGAAGGATTATCAATCGATCCAGCTAGGATTCATTCGATTATGTCCTTATCTCTCCCGAGTCACAAGAAGGGCCTCCAGAGCTTCCTGGGAACCATAAATTTCGTGCGGAGATTCATCCCCCAATTCGCGACATTGGCTAAACCACTGACAGCCATGCTAAGGAAAAACATGCCATTCTCATGGACAAAGGAAGGGCGAGAAAGCTTCGAAGCCATCAAAACAGCCATTTCCCAAGCTCCCACGCTTGTGAACCCCAGGTTTGACAAAGATTTTATCCTTTATGCTTTTGCAGGTCAAGAGAGCATTTCGAGGATCCTCACCCAACAAAGCGACAACTTTGATGGAGCAACCAATCACTTTCTTCAGTCAATCCCTCAAAGACTACGAGTTCAAATACTCATTCATTGAAAAGCAAGTCTTTGCGGTTATTCGAGCTTTGAAGAAATTCAAGCACATGTTGTCAACAACAAGATTCATCGATGGTGTCTCATCCAGGGTGTCGAGGAGTTTTTTTGAACAAAGAAATGAACGAAAAGCGTGCTGGATGGATCACGAAGGTAATGGAGTATGACGTGCATATCAAAGTCACTAAACTTGTCAGAGGTAAGGGTTTATGTGAGCAACTTGCTGCAGACATGGAATCAAAAGGTAATGAGGATGTGACACTCCTAAATACTGATGAGGATGTTGATCAAGCTGACTGGTTATCCAAAATGAAGAATTTCATCTTCTCAGGAGCATACCCGGCAAACATGGATAAAAACCAAAGACGAACTTTCCGTCTTCAATCTATCCCATATGTTTTGGTAGATAGCATTCTCTTTCGAAAAGATTTGAACGGCGTTCTCCTTCGGTGCATAGGACCGGAGCAGGTAAGTAAGATACTAGAAGAATTTCATAATGGCCTATCGGAGGACATTATTCCACACTGAACAATGACTACCAAGATCATGCGAGAGCGGCTACTATTGGCGGATTTATTCAAGGATGCCCATCTCGGGTAAGGAAATGTAAGGAATGTGCCTTTTTCACGAGGTAAGCGAGAAGCTGGCAGCTCTTCCACTGCATCCAGTTCAAGTGGATCAACCCTTTGTTCAATGGGGGTTGGACTTCATGGAATGATTAATCCTCCATCCAGTGATGGACATAAGTGGGTCCTTACCGCAACAGACTATTTTACTCGATGGACGAGGCGGTAGCATTAAAAGAGAGCAATGAAAAGGCAGTTCTAGATTTTTTGGAGGGTATAATGACGAGGTTTGGTGTTCCGTTTACAATCATTTCAGACAATGCGCTGGCTTTTCTTGGTATGAAACTGAGTGAATGGGCTGTTAAAAATGGGGTATACCTCAAAACTTCATCCAATTACTATCTCATGAGGAAAGCGGATTGGCTGAGTCTAGCAACAAAAACCTCATAAGGATTATTAAGCGCACAATGGAGACTAACAAGAGGACTTGGCATACACAGCTTAAGACAGCCTTATGGGCAGATCGAATCACACCTAAAAGGGCCATTGGAAATTCTCCTTTCGTTCTTGTATATGGAAGAGAGGCAAAACTCCCGCTCTCATTGGAGTTACCTTCTTTGGAGTTAGCTCATCAACTTGAAGTTATAGAGAGTGATCCTCTGACAGTAAGGTTTGCTGAACTCATGGAGTTAGAGGAAGTACGAGATAAGGCTATGAAAACTTTGGAGCAGCATCAGGCTCAAGTTAAGAAATCTTTTGACAAGAAGGCGTCCGACAGACATTTTCAAGAGGGAGATTTAGTTCTCAAATGGGATGAAGACAGGGCCAAACCAGGCAAGCATGCCAAGTTTGACGCTCTGGAGTGGACCATACATCATCACAAGTTGCAAAGAGGCAAATTCATTTCGTCTATCTAGGCTCAATGGAGAAGAACTGCCCATTCATGTGAATGGGATACATCTCAAAGCTTGTTTTTGAGAAGCGTTCCACCCCCTGTATAGTTAAATTAGGTGTTTTCCTCCAAGTGCTTATGCACATTGTTGTGTGTTGTTGTTTTGCTTTCCTTGTTGTTGTGTTTTGTGTTGTTCTGCACATTGTTTCATCATTGGAAGGTGTCAAGGAGAAGAAAGGTTCAAGGTTTCCATAAGAGTTCAAAATCTGCTTCATTCAAATTTTTGCAGTGTTCCATGGATGTCAAGCATTCAACAGATTCAGTATACTTCATGCTTAGCATTCCAGGGAGACCCAGGATATCAGCAATGTTCAAGGAGATTCCGGGATGTGTCAAAGAAAATCATACTACTTTCAGGATTCCAACATAGACTCCATGCCCAATGGATGACTTAAGGCTACTGGAATCATGCTTAGCAGGCAATCATCCCCGAGAGGTCGCCAAAAATGTTATCCAATTTTGCACACCTGGCAAGATTGGACAACGGGGTCCTATCACGTTCAAAATAAAATAATAGTCCCAGGAACCCACCTTCGGTTATTATCGAAATGCAATAATTAAAAATAATTCCTAAATTGCATATGAAGAGATCACCTAGCATCGAAAGGCACCCAGTTGATCTCAACTCAGTGGAGAGTTCAGGGTCGAGTTGATAAAGAACCCGGTGTCAAATTGATAATCATCTCGGAAATCATCTCAGTGGAGACTCTCAGTTGTAAGAGCTCGACGATGGTCTTGTTAATGCAAAATATAGCTCGTTGAAAATTGACGAATGAAAGGAACTGTACAAGGATCCCGGTGGAGATCGATGCAAAAAGATCCGAAGGCCAAGTCAGGGAGAGTCAAAGTCAACATGATGTCAGGTTTAATCCACTAAGACAACGCTCGACCAACCACTTGGGAGAATTATCTTGTTTGACCGAGATGTTATGAAAATATGCGAGATATGGGAGGTTGACATCATTGAATCTCGGGTTTGTAATTACATAATGGAAGGACTTCTATCGACCCAGGAAGATAGTATAAGCACTATCGAATACCAATGTGAAATTGAGTCAAACCGACATCTTACAAAGAACTGTGAATTGTAATGGTGTTCAGACCTTCCTCGGTCGAGTATTCGGTGCAATGACATGTTGGATGTATGCAAGTATAGTAGACACCCGTTTGAGCAAGTAAGTTGTCCAATGTTGTTATCTGATCAGCATCGTATGCATCCTCAAATTCAGGATTTTCCTTCAAGATATTTTTATGAAAATCAATTAAGTGACAGTAAGAATGTTACCGGGAGACTTGATTAAATTTATTTTACAATGCAACTCATGGAAATGGATCTCATAGAGGTGTAAGCTGTTTCATATCAGAATATTCATGGAGCATAATTTGCTTTGCAATTATATGAGCATCTTGACGAGTCACTAGGTTGGCAAGCATAAAGGTTTTTGTTGAAATGATCACACCTTACTGCTACTGGCTGAAATGTTTACACCGAGAGTTTGATGTTGTCCTCAAATTTGATGAAGGAAAAGGTTTATATATCAATACGGTAGATGCCTTTCAGGGCCAGGAGCGTGATATAATCATTATGTCTTGTGTCCGAGCTACAAATCATGGGGTTGGTTTTGTAGCTGATGTTCACCACATGAATGTGACATTAACACGAGCTCGCAGAGCGCTTTGGGTTATGGGCAACACAGTCAATTGCATTCAAGCAATCTAGTGGCGAGTTCAATCAAGGCGATCCGCTCGATGCGTAGAGCTTGGTGAAACTCATGAGAAGCTTGCGATTCGGAGGAAATGGAGCCGGTAAGGATAAACAAGGCTCGGTGGGAGTTATTCAGCGATGAAAACACTCGGGGCTCGTAGAGACGAGTCGCAAGCTTCATGCGAGGGGAGGTTACATGGGAAATAAGGCGACCAAAGGTGCAATGGGAAAATTAAGATGGCAAACCATGTTGTTCACTCCGCGTAGGGGAGAAGGCAAGCAATGCCAAGTGGAAATTTGATGATGGCTCAAGTCGTTAAATCCCGCGTGCGAAGGTTGTTTCACTTCGCGTTGGAGAAATCGGGTCAAAGCGCAACCGTGGAAATATTGGTTTGGCAAACCATGACTAAACTTCCGCGAAGGGGAGATTCAGAAAACAACCTTGCCAAATGGGAAAAATTAAGATGGCAATCCGTCATGAAAACCCCCAGCATGGAGTGGTCCGAGTGGTCAAGCGAGTCTTTGTGCGAGTCGGGAGGATTAATAGGCGCATTTGTGAATTAGAGGCGGGTCATGGGAAAAACGCGACGTGATACCAATTTCTGCGGAGGCTACAGGCCGCTCGTCTCATTATGCAGATATTTGTCAAATGATATCGAGTAACTTGGAGAAGTGAAAGCAATGCTCAAACTCGGAGATTCGGTGCGCGAGAGAAAATCATCAACCAGTGAAAGCAGTATGTGCAATAAGAGAAGCCTGTTTTCAGCGCTTAAATACATGCAAGCTCATGATGAAACAAACATTCACTGCCGTGTATGATAGATTGGAGTCACGCCATTCAAAGCTTCATAACATTTGCCTGAGTCAGGAGATGAAGGTTTATTACGTGCAGAATGAAACGATTCATATTGCTCTAAGATTCCTTCTAGAAACGAAACGAATGCGAAGGTCAACTCTGAAATACCTGGTCGGCCGTTTTGTATGTCACGACTCACATCCTTGTCACTTGTAAATGGTCTGTTTGAGAAATGATGAGGATTAGGAGAAGTTGGCAGTCATAGCAAGTCGAATGGAGGTAGGCTTAGCTTTCTTTAAGATTTTAGTAGGCGAGATAGCCTAGTCTGAATCAAGAAGAATCGTGATAAGCCACACTGAATGAAGATCTCATTCAGGAATTGACAAGAAAACCAATCTTGTGGTGAAGTATTCACAGATTAAATGCCAAGTCTGAATCAAGAAGAATCATTGCAGAGCCAATCGAAAAATAAAGCGTGCGGAGTGAAACGATTCATATTGCTCAGCATTGTTTTCTCCTAGAAACGAATTGAATGTGAAGGTCAACTCTGAAAATACCCGGTCGGCTGTTTTGCATGCTATATCCTTGTTACTCGTAAATGGTCTCTTCGAGAAAATCCGAGAGCAGAGGCAATATTTATACCCTTCCATTATGTACGTCCAATCAGACAATAACAATATTCTTTTACCAGGTTCAGAGAAGCTCGTTTTGATGGACGATTATACTGTAGTTTCAAGCTATTTTTATCTAGCTCATTTCTATCAGCTTTGATCCACGACTAAGGGAGAATTCATATGGTTGTTACCTGTACATTTTTCCAAGGTCCTCTTGGCTGCCCCAGTTGTTCAATGTATTTTTTGAAGGGCTTCTGTTATGTGTTGCAAGTTGTAACATAAAGGATCTTTTAGTTTCTGAAAAAATGAGTATATTGTGTAGCTCACGGCTACCTATGCCATAATCCCAATAGTGGCATAATTATTGATTGGAGCCGAGATTGCCGAGTGCACTGCCAAAATACCGAAGGGCTCTTTGGCCAAAATTCAGTCTCAAGGATGTCTATCGACATGTTATGGGCATGAGCCTGTGTCATCATCATGGCAGCATTAGGTCTTTATTGGTAATGGCATTTTCTCATTGTTTGGAGGGTACAATTGTGCTTATTATGGCAAAGCTAAAACATTCTTACTACAAGTGTTATATGATAGGAAGAAGAACCGTGAGCATTGTGGTAAAACCATTCTTTTCAGAAATGTTGGGTTAAGCTCGGTATTCAAGTGAGTTTGAGCCCGGGAAAGGTAAGAGATCGTTCTTTGAATGAAGAGCTCGGTGACTTTGTAGGGATCTCGTGGTGATGTTTCATGAAGTTTGAACGAGGAATACGTAAATGGCCTCGAGTTAACAAAGGAAAATGATAAGAATCGAGTTTGATAGCTCACCATTCGAAGGACTCAATGCAAAAGAGCCCGATTGCCAAGACAAGGAAAGAGTTGGTGTGGGGTTCAAAATCGAGTGCAACACCGAGTTAGAGGATTCGAAGCTCATCGAATTTGGCTATGTGCAGATTCTATCCACATGGACCCCCCTCCTCTTCAAGTCAAACGGGTCAACGGGGGGGTCCCAACATTATGTTAATTAAATTAATATTTTTATTTAAATATTTTAATAATAATATTTATTATTATTATTTAAATATTTTATTTAAATATTCTTTTAATTAATTGAGAAGACTTGGTCATCAGGCAATTAATGACCCATGATGGAACCTTCTCAGGTAGTTCAACTAACTGTAATAAATACATCATGGGCCTTCATTTTAGGAATGTAATTATGACCATTTCCTCTTCTTTCTCACATATTCTTCTATAAATGTAAGTTGGAAGCTCATTTCAAAGGGTTCCAACAGTTCAGACAAGTTGGACAGTTAGATATCTCAGGCAAGAGTGTATACTTTTCAAGGGTCCTCTCTCTTCTGCAAGTTGTTCTTGTGTGTTGAGAGAACTTTCAAGCCTCCTCTTCAAGACTGTAATGGCAACTATTGCCTCTTCTGAATGTATGATGCATTGTGCATGTTATTGAAGCAATAAAAGTGTGTGTTTTGTGACTAATCTCGGTCCTTTCATCCTTCTATGCTTCTTTGTGCCTTTCTCATACTTGCAGGTACACTGTGCAAGTTTAAGTTTCTATTGCAGGTTCTTGGAGTTCTGTGCTTATCGAGTGGTGAAGTATTGCATGCAGTTGAGTTGTGGTGTCTGTTCACCCTTCTTGAGTTCATCCTTCACCGGGAAGCGGTATATTTCTCGGTCGATAAAGTTTAACAAAAGGAACGCGTGTCTCTTAGCTTGTGGTATCCGTGACTCTCTAAGTTGCAGTAGTGAAGTTGACCATGTGCACACACCCTCTTCAAATTAACCCTTCCTAAATCTGAAGACACCCTTTACTCGGTGCATCACCATCCCTAGTATAGTTTCATTTCTATAAAACTCTTTCCCTAAAACCCCATGAAAATGTTAACATAGGACTAGATAATCGTTTTTGTTACACTAGAGTAGTACAACACTTATTTAGGAAGAGGAAGCCGGCCTTCTCCTGAGGTTCACCTCGAGCCCAAGTCCCACACTTGAGAGGTGATCCCATGTGTCCCAATCACACCGAACGTCCTATTCACATCCCGCCATTCGGAGGGTGCAAGTGATTTGGCAACAACAAGTGCATTGGTAATTAATATTATAAATTAAGAACCATTTGATTTGAATCTAGTGCCTCACAAATGGGTCCACAAACATTTTATTAATATCAAATAAGATAAAATTAAAAAGGTTGTCTAAATTCATTTAACCCTTGAAATACAATGATAAAATACAATAGGGTGCCTAAATGGCGTTAACCCTTGATATACATTATTAACTCCTTCTCTCCAGCACCAGCTTTAACCAATCCATCTGCTTCCTTGGTGCTACTTTGAGGTTCTTTTTCTTAACTTTTATTTTGAGAAACTGCCTCTCCACCAATGATAACGTCATCTTCATGTTCTTCACTTTGATTGTCTCAACTTTGATACAATTCTCTACTATCATTAGAAGAAAAGGTGCATTGGATTATGAGATATTAAGAACACATATTTTACTCCAGTTCTGCCAAAAGTATTCACAAATTACATTTAAACTAGGAAAATAATTAAAACCTCAACAAAATTAATAAGCTAAGTTGCACACTCATATACCTGTATGATAAAATCCATGTTTTTCTACCATTCCCAACACATAAATATCTAGGTGACAATCAGACTTTTCATCCAAGAAAAACTTTTAATTCTTTTCTCCTAGTCCTTTCTTAAAAACATTGAGTCTATAAATTAAAATGGCATTGAGAAATAAGAGAAGTGTACTACTAAAAACATATCCCTAGTGATTAAAGATTATGTAGATCTGACAAGTGCATTTAGGTTGTTTGTAATGGCCCCCTTGATTTGCAAATGTGGCCCATTATAACTCATCCAACATAATGCATATTTGAAAACATTCTCTCTAAAGCATATTTGACCTTGACTTTAACCTTTTTCTTCCTCTTCGTACTGTTGTAGGTGCTTTCTTTAGTTCCATGGTATAAATATCACCTTTTCTTCTTGGTTGAGTAAGCCCTCATGCCCTAGCTTGAAAACACTTCCCTAGCTCAAAACCCCGTGCCCTAACTTGGAAATGCGAGCTCTAACTCCTTATCGATGCTTCTCCTTCACTCAAACCTCAATATGTTTTTCTTGGCTCGGTTAATACGACCTCCCTCGAATAATTTGGATCGCAAAGGTAAACATGAACCCACAACACATCCTTATATACATATTAAAAATTTAGTGCATTTATTGCTCCTTCACCTACCATAAATCCTCTAATTAATTGACCATTTTCCCAACTTCTACGTGGTACACCTTCATGCCACAACTATAATCTTTTAGTGTACCTTCCTACATTCTAGTTGTAGACCTCCTTCGTGCGCATCCATGCACCAAAGTACCTCACCACTACACCTTCCCTCGGTCGTTTCCACACCCGCAACTTACCTCGTGTCATACTTGTTCATTCATTTATTTCCAACAATATTCTCTATAATCAATCTTATTTCTAGCAACTCCTTTCCATATTTAAAATACCACCTTAATAGTATATTCTTATGTGTACCCATTTTTTAGTAACAAATAACAACCACCCCACACCAATGGTATGTGTAGTCCTTTGTGAATATAATTACTTCATATTTTAATTAGCTTCTAGTGTGCAAACGTACTTATTAAAAAACCAAACTTGATTGACAAAGCATGGTGATGAAAAAGGAAATACAAAAAAAAAGTAGAAAGTGAAATATATAATAAATAGAAATCTTGAATTATTACAAACACCAAGAAGACTTATTTATAGTAGTACTTCAACCTAATCCCGTTGAAGTAACCAAGTAACCATGCTCCATCAAGCACCTCTAATTGAAAAGTACCTGATTTAAGGATGTGATTGATAACATACGATCCCAACCAATGCACCTTAATTTTTCTGGATGATGTAGAAACTTATATTCATAAAGAAGTACAATTTTTCCAACCACAAGCTTCTAGTCCATGATGTGTCTGTCATGTCATGCCTTTTACTTTTCCTTTTCCTACTTCGTACTCCAACATGTTATGGTGCACCTCTCATCCATCTGTATTAACTTGTCAATTCTCTCTTGTAATTCTTGTTCATCGCCTAGACCTCCAACTCACCCAATACACAAAGAAGGTAACATGAATTCTATAGGAAGAACTACTTATGTGCCAAACACCAACTGAAAGGGTGTGGCCTTATTCAACCTCTTGTAGGTTGTTATATATGCCCAAAGTATAGTAAAAACTTTATCATCCCAATCTTTCCTTCCAACATCAAATTTTTTTCAAGTTCTAGCTCGATATCTTGTTGAAAGCCCTAATAGTCCCATTTTTAGGGTGATAAGGTGTAGTCTTGTGGTGTGTGACCATAAATTCATCAAATAATATCTTTGTTGTATCATTCAATAAGTGTGTGCCCCTATCACTTTTCAAACTCATCGGAAACCCATACCTAGTAAAAATATTTTCCCATTAAAACCATGCTATTGTAAGCTATTGTACAATCCTTTGTAGGTCTTGCTTATTCCCTCTTTGTAAGATAATCTGTGCAAGTGATTATGTAGCGTGATCCAGTTCTACGTGTGGATGGGGAAATAGGACCCACAAAGTCTATGGCCCATTTTTCAAAGGTCTCTGCACTAAAAATAGGCCTCAAAGCAATTTAATCTCTTCTCACATGTTTTCCAAGGCATTGGCAGTGATCACATGCCTTACAATACTCTTTATAATCCTTGTACAAGGTCTCCCACCATAATTCAACAAGTAGAATCTTGCACACGGTTGCGTCACCTGCATAGTGCCTACCTGCAATACCACCATGAGCCTCTTCCATGATATCAATGTGCTCATGTTCCAATACACACCGGTGTTATACTTCATCTCATCCTAGTTTATATAAGTCACCACTAATCAACATGAAAGGCATAATGTGAATTGTAAGTTGCTTTTTCTTTAAATATTTCATTCCTTTTGGCATCATACTTGTGCATAAAAAGACGACAATACCCTACAATTATGATGGCATGCAATGTAACCTTTACAATTGTGCATCTGACATTGTATCTTCAATTGTTTGTGTGTCCTCCACTGATTGAATTCTTGACAAGTGGTCTAGATGAGAATTACTTTTACCTACTTTTACCATGACTGTAAAGTCAAATTATTGGAATAAGAGCACCCATAGACATATGAAACCCTATAAAATGAGATTATTTATCAAGTATATTAACACCATTTGATCTATATAAAATACTAAAGGTGTTCCTATCAAGTATTGTTTGAATTTATGCAATGCGTAGATCATTGACAAGGCCTCACACTTTGTAGTTGTATAATTTTGTTTTGTAGGAGTAAACTTTCTACTAGAAAAATAGATAGGATAATCTATAATACATTTTCCAGATGAGATAGCACTGAACCAATGACCATGCCCGAGGTGTCCACATCTATGTGAAACAGTTGGTTCCATGAGGGAAAATGCAAAATAGGTGTTATAGTAAGTCTCTCCTTCAATTCCTCAAATGCATGTTGTTATGATTCTCTCCAATAGAATGTTTGTTTTCCTTTGAGTAATTCTTACAAGTGTGCAAAAATATTTGCATATCCTTTGATGCATATTCTGTAATAACCTATGTGGACTAAAAATTTGTGCACCTCACTATGATTGGTGAGCTCTGCTCGGTGCCAACAATAACTACAACCTTAGTGGCTCTACTAAAATACCTTCATTACAGATGATATGCCCTAACAATGTTGTAAAAGCTATAGAAAATGCACACTTCTTGATATATAAATAGATTCTTAACTATCTACATCTTTCAAACATTAAGCATAAGTGGTCATGATGATCCTTAGCAAGCCAATATACCATCCAATCATCCAAGTAAACCTGCGCAAGAATTTGTGAATAAAATATTGGAATTCTGAACAACTATACGCGAAAATACAATTGGCACGTTCTTTAACGCAAAGGGAATCACAATATATGCAAAAATTCCCCATTCAATGGTGAAAATAATTTTCTCTTGATTTTCTTGTGTAATTCTAACCTGGTGATACCCGATAATCCATCCGCGAAAGAGTAAACTTCACTCCCTATAACGCCTTCTAATATTTCCTTGGTGAGAGGTGTATGAAAAGGATCAATAAAACATACAATATTAAACTCCCTATAATCAACGAAAATCATAATCAAACCATCTTTCTTCATACTAATTACCATGGGGCTAACCCACTCCAATTCCTCTAGGGGCTTAATGATACAAGATTTCAACATTTTTTCAATTTCTTCTTTAACTTTTACATACAAAGCTAGGGTTCATCCTATAAGGTCTCTTCCCGACCGAGTGTGATCCTTCCTTTAGCTTAATCCTCATCACTCCTAATGACTCATGTACCCCCTTTAACTCATGGTATCTTGTAGGGAATAAGTCCTTAAAATCACATAGTAACTAAATTATCTTTTCTACTTAAGAATCATACCAATAAACTAAGATTATTGCCTCCTTGGTTTTAGCATCCGTGCCAATGTTCACTTTCTTTATCTTCATAGGTTTATGATAGGCACAAGTATTTTTATCCACACTCTAAGACCTCACACCTTCCTACTTGAATTATCTATATCCAAATCTTCTACTTATTCTTCATCCACTATGTAAACCATATTTCCTTTCTCCTTTTCAAAGCAAGATGACATAAATTTTTGGCATCTCGTATCATATACTTCATCACAACGCGCTCTTTTTTCTTCCTCACCAAATAACTCCTGAATGAGTTCTTCAGCCTTTGCATTGTCTTAGATAGTAAAGTGCTCCATAACCCGTAATACCTCTCTTACCAGAGGTTTATTGAAGAAGTACTCAAAATTTCGGGTCATTCCCGTAATTAAATATTGTCAATTTTTGGTCTCCCTATGTAGTTTTGTATAAACATACCAAGCCCATGCACAACATCGCAATGTGGAATAAAGTTTCTACACCCATAGTGAAGGTAGTAAAACTTCCTATCCCTCTATCGAGAGTCTCTCACACCGCTAAACATGGTTTCGGATAGGTTTATTGCCATGATATATCTAGATTTCATTAGGTGTATTTTCATGAGAAATCGGGTTGTTAGAGAAATTCTTACTTCATTCCATTATATGAGCTTATTCCTCTAAACCACCCACCAACACATTACCATCCCTCGCAGGTATATGCCAACATATTTCTTCTCTCGCACTACATCCGTCCACTAATCCTCCATGGTGTGTAAGAATATCCTAGTGTTTCCTTCTCCAAGTATACTAGGGTATAGAGGTTTTACCTATCCTCCTAATACAATGAGGTTTGTTCCTCCATGTAAATGTGCTTCTTACTTTGTGCCCAACCATCTCATAGGTGTCATGTGCCTAATTATCACAAGTAATACTTGTAGTATCACTAATATACTACATCTTCCCACTAGAGAATTCCTTCCATAGATGGCTCAAGTAATTCTATTCAGGTCTTCCTCACTCAAAGGCTCAACATAAGGTTCAGAATTCCCATATGTCAAAGGGATGATAACTTGTTCTTCCTTGTTCTCAAAATTGCATTCCCCTTATTGAACTATAGGTCGAATTATTTGCATAACACGAAGGGAGCTCATGTAGAGCTAGGAAGTTGTCTACTTCTACAAGTGATAAGAGCTCAAAGTCCCCAATAAACTTTCTCCTTGTATAGTAATTGATGCATCCTTTAAAAATATGATTGGAGTGGCCTTAATATGATTATCCATAAACAATACATTAGAGGATGCCCGTAATGGATATCTGCCCATCTTGACCCATGCATCTAAAGTAAGCACATTCACTTCGGTGCCTATGTCAATAAATATATTTCTCAAAAGCCACCCATCCACAACAACATTTAGATTAATTTACATGTCATAATACAAGATCTGGGGGAATATTAGCATGCAGGATCTGTTGTCCATTCTCAAAACCCACATGTGGACTGTTTCACCTTTAGCCAATTACCTAGTAATGAAATAATATTCTCCTATGAAACATCTTTTATACCTCTTTCAAATCATCAATATCCGATTTGGATTGTCTCTTCGCCTTCTTTTGTTCCAACTTTTGTGACTATTCCTTTTAACACCGTATTTCACCCTAAGGATTCCCGAGTACCTCTATGGTTTCCTAATAAACTTCCTTATGATGTGTACAATCTAGGTACGGAATGTAAAACATCCTCCTTAGTGATGGTAGGCTTCTATTGTAATGTCTCTCTGGTGAGCGCAACTTCAAAGCACATGTAGTAATCTTTGCAGTACTACCTCAGGTTCTTGTGCCACCTTTAGCATCCATTGATTTTCCATTGCGTGATGAATTTTAACCATCCCCATGCCCTTTTTCTCCTATTTATGTTTCTTTCTAAGATTCTCATATAATATCGGGCATTCCTCATAGTTATGATTCTTCCTGCAGAAAGAAAATGTAATATTCTAAGGACATTCGTGCAATAGTGATTAGCTTAGAAATATGCATTTAAACCACTTTCAAAGAGGAAACTCACCTCATCCACCACCACGGCCTCAGCCTCTAAATCCACCATGGTATCCTCGACCTCTACCATGACTTCCTTAAAAGTTTCCCTCACTCTGATCATAACGCCATTGATTGTTATCATGATCATGGTACTCATATTTACTTTTAGAGTTATCCAATACTCTTGTTTATCACACACCAATATCGATGACATCATGGATCTGACCAATCAACCTATAATCTTTTGTATTGTGAGTTGTGGACCAAAAAATATTATAATAACAAGATACATTCTTTCTTATCGCACATTATAATAATGGGCAGCAACTTGCATCATGGTCCAAATTATATATCTAGTGGTCTAGCAACAATGAATGTATCTTGACCTATGGGGACAACTATCCTTAGTGCACCCTTCCACTTCATAAGCCTATACTCCAAATCCGGTTCAGTGTCACATGTGTTCAATTGGTGATAGTTTCTTGAATCGCTTTGCTTTTAGATAGATACAATCTGTGATTCTAGGAATGGACTCACTCTAGTGTCTATATGTCTCGAATTCCATAGCACACAACACTACTTCAAGTGCTTTTCACGGGTCCATATATGTCTTATGTGACAGACACCCTCCTAAAAGTTGTGATCAAGACCCTAACAAACCACTTTGTGTATGTTGTCTTGGATGGATATCATACGAAAGTTTAGACAAAAATGTCTTAAAATGGGCATCATATTTCTAAACACTCTCAATAGTTCCCTGCTTAATATCCTTGAGTGTGCTTATACTCTTCTACTCGAATTCGGGTATATGAAACTCCTTAAGGAAAGCTTCTCGTAATGCTGCATAATCTATGCAAGTATGATCAGGTCAAAATTCATGTACCAACTATGAGCGCGCCCCTACAATGAAGTTGCAAACTGACTTACCTTACACTCAAAAGCCATGAGTCATTTTTTTCAGCAAAGTATCGCACACATGTGCACATTCTCGTAGCATCTTCTATTCCCTATACTGGAAGATGAAATGACATCTCCAGTTAAATGTTCTGGGGTTGGTGATGACCATGCCCACCTGATCGAAAACCTCCTATGTTACCTCTTCCTCAAAACCCACCATATCCACTAGAGCTAGAGCTACCTATGGCCCTTGATCCTCCACCTATAGCCGAAGTGGACCAGTGTATGTATTGCCATGTGTACCAATAGTGGTACTAAACTGAAATCCTATAGTCTATGAGGTGGTAGTACTCCCATACGTGAGTCCAAAATTCTACGTGCTTGAGTTTTGTGTTGATGATGCGCCTAAAAAGGTACATCTAAATAAAAACGAAAACATTTTTCCATCCATCCATAGATGCATTTTCTACTTGATTTACTCCTATTCTTCTACTCTGAGACTAGCTTGTTTATTACTAGTTGTAGTAGATATTGAAAAACCAAGTGCAAAGGCTAAGTTGCTAGGTAGATACAGATGCGGGCTCATGACCCATGTCGTCTCTGTTGGCGTACTCACATATGAGGCCGAAGAGGGTTCCATGTCATGCTTTCCCAAATGAGGGAGTTCTAGATGGTTTGGTTCTGCGCCTTTTGCGTGAGATCCAAATCCCGCACGTGCCATTTCTCTCCTCAACTCCATTTATCATGTAATATCACATTTTTTCTATATCTCCCTCTCATGTGCTTCATTATACTTTAAGTACATCTTTCTCCTCTTTTCCTCTCTGCTGCTAGGTCCACCATGCTTCACCAAACCTTCTCCTACCCCCACGCATGGTAGGGTTTATCTAGCCATTGGATTTTATTCCAAGTTCAGGGTTACCATCAATATTTTGATTTGCAATGGAATGCCTTGCAAATAATTTCCCTCGGGATAACGTAAAAATTTAAACTCAGCTACCACTAGGCATGATTAAGTGGAAATTGATTACCCTATAATATAACTATTCGAACACAATGGAACCAAGTGTTCATAGTGCACGTCCAAATTAGATCAACATCATAAAGGGCCTAAAATTCTTCCTACGTTTAGACGAGCATAAGATACCTCCGATTCCTTTCGGACACATAAGCATTTAGCCACTCATACAGCTCTACCAGAAAGATAGCAAAGAAGATCTCATAAAAAAATTCATACAAATTTTTTCTTTACCCACGTGCATACGTCAAACTTAGATCCAATGCTGAACCTCCAAGCATATTATTCTTCCAAATATTTTATCCACTCCTCAACACTTGCTAGGGTCAATTGGTATTTCTTCATTACGAAACATCATGAAAATAGCTGAAAAAGAAGTCCCGGTAACGGAACCAATGATGCAACCTAAAATCTACTATGAATAACCCAGAACGCGGCACATCACTCAACCTTAGCTAAGCACTCACCCAAAGTGCGCAAAGGTACCAAGCCCCTATTTATAATTTTTTGTGTAGGATGTTAATGCGATGGTGGTGAAACATATTCAAATCCATAATTAATTATAAACATTCCATAGTGCATATTCCATTTCTAGGTCTTGGAGGGTCATGACTTAAAAAATGACTATAATAAGATTATCCATACAAGAACTAGATCCAGTTACATTTAACATCATTATCCATAGAATATTATCCATTGCATTAAACATTGTAAAACACAGATGCATCTTACATTATAAATTATATCCATAATTCATACGCGCAAAACATCTAGTAACATAACTCTAGAATAACTCAATCTCTCTAAACTACACACATCAATACATATTTATAGAGGTGGGAATTTCCCTTCACCGCCTATGCACTTATCAAAATAGGTCAGATGCTGATAATAACCATACACCTTTACAATAGCATGCACACATGCAAGTGTGCTAATAATAGATGTCCTATAGTTAACTATAAGAATAAATCCTATTATTAACTTAAACCATGCATGGCTCTTATCTGCTACTCATTCGTAAAATACCATTGTTTTTGTGAAATTCTCCATCCCAATGTGTTCTCTACACGCTAACTACAAAAATAGCCCTTATGCATAAAATGGCTAAGTCATGAGCCAACTTGTTCTGGCACGTGTTTCCTTTCCTATATTTCTGCACCTTAAAATATGTCTTGTTCCCACGCGGGTATCTTTTTGTGTCTTCTCCTTAGAACAATATTCTATCTCCTCAATGAGTCCAATTCATGATGGCGGTTAAGCTACAAAATTTATATGTTATGCATAATTAGCTTTCACACATCAACACTTTTTAGGAGTTATATAATATTTACGATGTAATGTAAGATTCCTCACCGTTGAAAATCAAGACCATGCCAAATAAATTAAGAAATATCATACTTTTTTCCAATTAGATATTCCCTAGAAAATTTTAATGCATAAAATAAATAATCATCTTACTGCTAAGGTTGACCATATTAGTTCATTATTGAGGTGTTATAAAGAATGAGAAGGGATGCACAATTTTTATGGTGCATGATGGAGCATAAACACCAAGGTATTATTAAAGAGATATATACAAGAATTGTGTTGGTCACTATAGAAGTGACTCAACCATGTGAACAATATTAAAACTATGTATATGTTGGAAAAACCTCTTTAAGAATTTCAAGGAGTGTTTGAAAAGATGTGACCCCTTTCAACACATTGAGATATTGAAAAAATGGATTAAATGTCTTTATGGCTAGTCATCACAAAATAACTATACGAAAAGTAATAAATGAATTCATAGATCCATCAACCTAGCTGCATGGAAAATCAAATCAATCTATATAAACATATTTATAGATTATATCACCCATTGGGAAGTGACCATGTAAAAAAGGATCGCACCGATGTGACATCTACCATATTTATATGGGAAAATATACTAATCACATATAGGTTCTCGCCAAGTGTAATCATTGATCAGTCTAATTACTTCTTGAATGATAGAATATGCATTTTTTTATCAAAATTTATGATCACATGACAAAATATTACACCTTGTATACACCTAATATTTAACTTTTCATATTTCATACGTGTTACTAATTATTTATTATGTCCATATAAGGGTCGATGAATGCATCTATATCTAGAGTAGGTTCCATAAGGGGCCTGAAAGCAATGGGGAATGGTTATTCACTTAACCATTATGGGTTATACATAGTACATGGATATATATTCATTAATTGGTCTTGGCCTTAGTTTTCCTTGCACTAGTTATTCGAGTCCCCATAGGTCTCATGCACATCACATTCACAAATTCTTCCTTACACCTCATCCCTCTACATTATTCATATCCATGTCTATGATTTATCACGCATTACCTTTACTTTTCACGACACAATACCTCTTTTCATTATCCTTGGTTAATTTCATCGCCCATGGATGATTGTGTCGGTGTTACATTTTCTCGTGGACAAAGCCATCACCTGCAAATGATGATTTCCTATATATACCATCACCTTGTTTGATACTCATAAGAAAAGGAAGCCAAATCATTTGGACTGCCGTATTCTATGTTATGTTGTGGCCTCTTTACATTTTATCATTTATCTATTTATTCATCTTACAGATTTCTTCGAGTAGATTAGATAATATTCTTCTTGGATGGATTTTTTAACTATTAAGCCACCTATAGCGAGTCTAGGATATGAACAATGTTCCAATTCTCCACCTAATAGGGATTATCTATATCTCTAGGTATGCTAATTTTATTGAACTATAGATGTATTGGTGACCACTTTGTACAAGTACAAGTCGAGTTCTCTAACCATATCATGCCATTTTACATGGGTAAGCTCATTTGCTTTTCTCATTGTAATATGTTTTTGTATTATTATACATGTTTGTATGCTAGCTAGCAAAGTAACTCTTACCCTTATCATATCCTTAGCTATCCTCACTTTCATTTTAGTTTAATTTATTATTTAGCTATACCTCAACACCCGGTGACAATATAATAGTAGTTTTCTTTCATCTATCTAGATTGCGAGCACTAGAAACCCAATGATGACATAATCTAGGGATTACAACCCTATAGATATGTTACCATAGCGCTTAGTGTTACCCCTTTAAGTTGACCCTGTATATGTCAATACATGTGTGTTTCCTATTTATTAACTCGATACCCTTGTGGAATTAATGATTTAAGAGTGAAATATATTAAAAGCAGATTCTTGACTCGCATACACACCTTAGCATCCAAAATCCATATGAGCAAGTTGATGACTTAAATAAGATCTATTGAGAAAAACCATTTGAAAAATTTCTGATATTTGGGGAAATGACTACGATAAAATGGTATCCATAGTTCTATGGATAGATGGAACAATATCTACTAAAGTTTTAATTAAAAACATTGTATTAACTAGTGTTCTCGCATCGAAGTAATCCTTCCCATGAAGTTCATGGTCCCCTCCGTAAGGATAATATGAGCTGCAAATCTAGATGATGAAGTATGGAAAATAAATTTCCTTAAAAACATTATAGAACAATGATTTCACATGTGTTTTAGTCAAATTTGGAGAAATCATGCCAACAAGCGTGTTATGATCCTAATATAAACAACAAAACTTTCATTGAAGATACATTGGTTCGAATTTACAACTCAAAGTTCATGTGCCTCCTAGGAAAGTTGTAAACTAATTTTGTAGATCCTTATGATGAAAATGAGATCCTTATCATAAGATCATGTAAACTAAAATATATGCATGGATATTTTTTGTCGATGAATTCAATTGAAGTACATTGAAAACTTACCACCAACGAATGTCCTTCTTATATTTGAATAAGTTGTGTTTCACTAGGTCGAGATAAGATTGCCATTTATAACTAGATTGAGTTTATCAAATTTTTGTTATTTAAAATAAGTTTGAATATTGCACATGCATTCATAAAATGCTTATTTCTCTAAATTGGAACATATTCTAATAAATTGAGACTCATGTATTTCAATTATTGGAATAAATCCATCTCCGGTTTTTTGTATATCGGATTCCATTTTTGTCTAGATTGGATTCCATTATTACTATTATTGGAATTATTTGATTCCTATTTCACTATTATTGGATACCAATATTTATATTATTGGATTCAAATATTGCTATTATTGGATTCCAAGTTCACCACTATTGTAATCTAATTTATAAATCCAATTTTTTTTATTTTTGTTTCAGTATTTTAGGATTTCCTTTTTTATTATTTGAATCCCCAACATAAGCCAAGTAGCCTCTATCATACATAAAAATCATGTCAACTATCTTATATAAGCACCGTGACCACTATCTTACATAAATCTCGCGCCATTGTCTTCAATAAGCCTAGCGGTTGATAACTGTTGTCCAAAATTCACCCCTCAAGGTAATTTTGATAACATGCATCAAATTCTTCAGTCCCAAGCAATTAGATTGATTCAAGGCCCGAAATTGTGTTTTTGGGGCCCCTTCGGCTTCTCTCTAACTCTCCCATCCAAGAAAAAATCCCAACGAGTAGGAAAATGGAAAAAATGCAAAAAATAAGGTCACAGGATTGTTTTAAAGCATTGCGGGTCTGAAGGGTGCGGATCATACCGAGGTTCATCGTACCAAGTTCGCGGCTGAAATACAAAGAAAATTGGCTAAGTTAGACATTTTTGTCCTGTGCAGCGATCCAGCGGGGACAGTTGGGACGCGTCGATGACGCGTAGGACGCGAATCGGCCGATTTTCCGCAAGTCAGTCAATTGTGGGTAGTGTGGAGATTTTCATCTGGGACAAAAGTACACGTGGGACACGAAAAGGTGAAAATTTTGCAAAGGGGGACAAGGAGGCCCAAATCAGCCGATGCGGAAGAATGTGTCCGGGACACGCAGACCCGATTTTGCCGCAATATCCGCAACTCAAAAGAAAAGTCAACGTTTGACTCCCAAAACTTCAAACAGCCATAACTTTTGACTCCGAGCTCGATTTTCAGAAAATTGGACTTTATGGAATGAGCACAATGTCCTCTACAACACATATTCAGCTCCCATCAAATGACAAAAATGCTCGCTGGACTCCAAAATAGCTGCCCGCACTCAGAAGGCCATAACTTTTGCATTTCTCAACGAAATCGCACAAAATTGGTACCGTTGGAATCATGGCTCCGAGATCGATGCAAAAATTCAAGAAATTATGGATTTGATGAGAAATCGGTGAGGATTTTTCATAAAACATGGCCGGGTTCATAACAGTGTTTTATTTGGTAGTTGGAAGTGCAATTAAGAGGCATGGTCATCATTCTTTCTCTGTTGCAGCACCTGGGACAGTATGGGGAGCCTTTTTTAAGTAACACACAATCATTTCACTCCATTTAATTCCTCTTACAAGTGGTTGAAGGACAGATTTCAGGATTTCCATTTTCCCTTTCTCTCTCTCTTCTCATTTTCTTATAAATTGGAGTGTTGGGATCATTGTGCGGGGGTAGTTTATGTAGCAAAGCTCTAGAAAAATTGATTTGTGAAGCCAATGTGCTACAGACACTTGTTGTGGACTCTTATCATGGTGATCCGGCCCTTATCTTATAACCGATTGAACTGCATATCACGAAACAATAAAATATAAGTTTGTGGATACATCTTCCCTTCTTTGTGTTTTCTTGCATTCTTTCTTCATTACAAGAATATTGTGTCTATTTTTATGTTCTTGCAGGGATCCATTATCATTGTGTATGTTTGAAATGTTTTTGTGAATGCATTTTGCTAGATTATGGAGAACTGTCATCACCCCTTCTAGTGTGCACTTTACTTTTGTATCTCACGCATTGGAAGACTACTCTCACACCCTCCTTTTTTGGTGTATCACCGATTTAGTGTAGGCTTTCATTTTATGCATTCTCTCTCCTGGTCCCTTGGAAAGTTAGATTAAAATAGTTAGTTTACCCTGCATTAGAGTAGATTGTGGCAGGTAGTTTAGGAGCAAGAACCAGCTTTCTCTAGAGGTCTATCTCAAGTAGTAAGTCCCACAACTTGGAGATAGTACCCATGTTATCCAATCACACCGTGAGTTCAAGTATATGCACTTGTATGAACATAGGGGTTTTCCGATTGACCAATAACAATAAATTACATGATGAAATTGCATGATAGGTGAAATCATCCTAACATGGTCAATGTTAAATATTTTTATTGGCTGCTTTGTACATGTGAATTGAGTTTACTTATGTTATTGTCTACCTTCTTTCTTAAATTTTAGTATTAAATTTATAAACGATGACTTCAAATTCTACAACCAGTAGTCCTATCCTATACATTACCTCTCGAGTCATTAGCTTCTTTTTTATAAGGATTTCAAAAAAATATATAGCCTAGCGATTCTTTGTGAAATAGTTTCTTTTCTTACATGCTAAAATTAAAATGTTGACTCAATGGGATGAAAAAGTGTTTTTCACACTTCAATGTACGAGTGATCATAATTTAAAGTTCAAAAACTTGCACTTGGACGCGATAGTGATAACTCATTGTAGTGTGAGAGATTCGTGGCCTCGTACATCTACCAGATTCGATTCATCACATGATGAAGTGTGATCCCTCTCATGTTGGAGTTTGATCCCTTGAACACCAAAGTACGATGGATCACACATTAAAATGGGATCCGTTGCATGAGGACATACGATACCTCTGACAAAAAAGTATGATAATTTTCAAAATGAAGTATGAGCTTTCATAATTGGAATAGCGGGAATTGGGAATAGATTTCAGGAATAGGTTTGCATGGACTAAATCCTATCCAATTTATTATAACCACTATTGTAATCCAATTTATAAATCCCTATTTTAGAATTTCTAGTTTTTTATTATTTGAATCCCCCACATAATCCTGTGGTCGCTATCATACATAATCCTCATGGACGCTATCTTCAATAAGCCTAATAGTTGTTGACTTACATGATGAAAGTGCATGTTAGGTTAAATCGGCCTAGCAGGTCAAAGTTACATCTACCTTGTGGCCACTAAGTTACATTTTCCTTGCGGCCACTAAGTTACTTTTTCCTTATGACCACTAAGTTACATTATCCTTACGGTATATGAGTTACATGATTCCACAATAAGCCTAGTGGTCGCTATGTTACATAATCCTATAGGTTGTTAACTTACATAAGCCTAGTGGTCACTAATTTACACATAAGTAGATTCATCAATGTGAAATAATCCTAGTAGTTAGAAAGTTACACCAGCCAACCGGTAGCAAGTTTCATAACCCTACCAACCACTAAGCTACCTAAAACTAACAACCGCTAAGTTACATTCGCCTACATGCCAAAATGTTACATCAATGGCCCTACGGGGTTTAATTTGATGGCTATTAATGCCTATCAAGCAATTTTTAGATGACGGTAATTTTATAGTATTACCATTTAAAAAATAGAAAACATTAATTATTGAAATTCTTCAAATTTATATTTATTTAATATTTTATGGTTATTATAAATTGATAGAATTTTTATATACATCTATATTAAAAAAGACCGTCATATTGTGAATGTGTGATAAAGTCAACTAATTTTATAATTTTACATTCTATAAATTGTAAAGAACAACAAAGATTTAAGAATTAAATTTGAAAATGTTGTTTTTGAGGAAATAGGTTTGAAAATGTATTTCCATAGGTAGTCAATCCTTCGAGAAATTTACATAAGAATTGATCCCTCGCAAGGGTATTAATTACTATTCTTGAATTTTTGCAAGGTATTTTTGGATAGCTTCATGAACCCATTTTGGTATTTAATTTGATCTCCTTTCCATGGTTTTCTTGGACTTTGTGCCTAGGTGATGTTGTCTATATAAATATCTGATGTGTCCCTTGATTTTTTCCACTATTTCTTTTTCAACAAGCATTCCTCATACCTTTATTTTTGCACATTTCCTTTTCCTATGGGTTCCCACCAAGTGTACCCTTATCTTTTGAGTTTTTTTTAGAACGTCATGTATTAGTTTCAGTTTTCCTTACCAATCCATATAGGTACATTATCATCATTTGTTCTTACTAGTATCATCTTCCCAACATTCACATCCACTACTGGGTCTAATTCCTCTCGAGGTCTATCACAAATATGTCTAACAAATATAACCTTATTTGAAAGGACATTTTGACAATACTAGCTATCCATGTCAAGACGTGGTACACACACAATCTTATCATACATTGCACTATCATGAATTGTTTTTGGCCAAAACAAATCTCTTCTCATCATGTTACAATTGACAAAGGGATTCTCTAGGGCACGTAGAACATTTTTCCAATATGTAATCTTTGGAACCTAGTATGCTTCTCCACCATTTGTTGAAATCTTTTCCCAATGTGTGATGTATGCCTAAATTCCTCTCTACATGTCTGCCATCTCTTTGGGTTCTTTGAAGGGTTCCAATGGAGGATCCCCTTCAAGAAAGAAATGTTTCCCATCTCGCTATTTTCCAGATCTCAATTTAGTGTGACCGATGGACTCCAAGATTAATGTTTTGAACTCCATGACAAGATTTTTGTCTTTGACATAGAATTTAAACATATTTGTTTTGTTGATACCCATGATATTGTGGTTACAATCTAGCAAGTCTTGTTCCAAAAAATCCTTAAATTCATAGAATTCCTCGATAAGGTATGGAGTGAATGTGGTGGATTCTTCTTGTCATGTTCTCGTAAGTGTGTATTATTTTTACAATGAGAATGTATCCAATTTGCACAATGTTGTTCGTAATTGGCCCAATGTAACATCTATGTCCTCATGCGTCTAAATCACTAGAAGGAAATTCGGATACACCGTGTTGAAAAATATTCATTTTGTCAAGATGGACGCAAATGAAAACAATGTGTGATTTTCATTGTCACTTTCAAAGCATTATCTAGTTCCAAATAGAGACTTGGTGGTTATTTTGTGAATGAACTTAAACAACTTCTTATTGTATTAGTTGTATCAGCAACCTCATTTTTTTTTTTTATTCCTTGCACTTTTATATGCATAAAATTGTAATAGTTCATCATGTAATGAGTGTTTTGACATCCTACTACTATATAACAAATCATCATACGATCTATAAGTGGTTCTTCTAGATACATAGTGCCAGTGATGTTTGTGTGAAGTTTTCTCCTTTCTCAACAAAAGGGAGACCAAAGTGCCCAAAACCCCCCATTTTGTGCGCACATGTCAACATACCAGTCAAGGTGACGGGGAGATTAATGGCATTGCTTATTGATTTTCCTTTTTTTCCCATCCTTGGTATTGAAATTTTCATATTGTCCATTTTGTCATGCACAATTCTATAATACTATTAGGATTTTTTGTGATTGTACTCTACATGCATACTAAATTGAATGAAAACTTTGAATGCAATCATTATGCCAATTCTAGAGTTGATCTATTGTTTCCAAAGTGTTTCTAGACATGAGGTCGATGCACGTTTGTTCTTAAGCTCCATACACTCCTCACAATTGTAGAAGAAGTCGTATTGGTGATTAAAGAATGGGAGAAATTTTTTTCCATATTTTTTTGAGATTTGAGTGTGACATTTGAGGAAGGCCCAACAATGAAAGGCCCTTGTTACACTTTTGTAGTATGTAAGAAAAACTATAACATGTAGGAAACAGTCTCATTGTTACTTTAGTACCATCTTGTCCCATTGAATGAGAAATGTGTGGGGATATATCATAATTATTCTCCACCATTTTTAATATCAATGCAATATTTGCAACAATGTTTGGTATTTGTTTTTTATTTTCCTGTATTTCCATTTATTGCCCTCCTCTCATCATTAATCCAAGATTGTTTGTATCTTTAATAGGTGCGTTTCACGATTTCATGATATTTTTACAATGCATTCTGACATACATCCCTTCCACATAACTTTAATGTTTTTAAGTATGACTTTAATCAAAATTGATAGCATTTAGAATGAATGTTTTAAGTACAAAGTTTTTATGCTAGGTTCATTCATAACTAGAGTGAAATTGCAACTTTAATTGAAAGCGCTTAGAGATAGATTGGAGAGACATCCTTCCTTGCTGGAAGGTTTGTTCTCAACTTCAGACAAAAAATATTCTCTTGATTTTTCATCATTTTCACTTGGCTTTGATGTACTAGATGGAGTAGAATTTACCTTTTGACATTTGCGGGTGTTATAAGGTATTTTATATAGTTTTTATTACTACTACATATGGAGGATTCATATCAATTTGGATATACCGGTTGAGGAAGTGGATCTTCAAATGCACTCCACATTTCTACAGGAAAATCTTTTGGAATTTATTTTATCCTTACTTTCATAACGATATTGATGGGCCTTTTGCGGCTCACCATTGGAAGAGAGTTCCTTCTAATATGGAGAAAAACTTGCAAAAAGGTGTAATTAATTTATCAACATGCACCCCATATGTATTTCCATATAAATTTTTAATGTGAACCATGTCTCCTTCACAAACATTTGTAATTATTGCTTGTGCAACAAATTTGTGTTCTTTTGAACAAAAATGTATCAACTTGGTATTAACCCCCTTCAACATAAAATTCAAGTCATTATTTTATGTGGTGGTTGTTTCTTGGAGTTCATAATTTCCATTCACATGAAGTGTAGTTCTTTTTTCTAGATAAAATAAGTTTTTTTTTGCTAGGAAACTTTGTTGTTGTGTTGTAGAATTGGATATAAATTATTGCATGTAGTTATAATATTATCCAAAAAAACACACAAGTGTGTGGGTCCCAACACCACTCTTGAAATAACATTGTGGTCTTGTACTAGGGATATAAACCCTTCAGCTATGTCACCTTCTTTCTGAGGACACTTATGTTTTAGCACCACATAGGTTGTAGCAAATTCATCCTTGTCTTTAGGAGTTGTTCAACAATGGCTATCACTTTAAGAATTAAAACCATCATCCTCATCAAATGTATCCTCTAAGTTGAAGCTCATGATTTTTGAATGCCATCACCCCCACATGTGAACCATTTGAAATCACATGCTTAATCATTTTCTTATTTTTCCATCAGATAAAGTGTCCCTTGTTTTTATTTCTACTAGGGTTTCATAATAATCAATTGTGTATGGAAGTCTCACTTCGCCATTGAATACAATACTTATTGTGAAAACGAATAATCTAGACCCCACGTATCTACAATGGAGTATATATTTGGATAGATACATGAGTCCCTCTGTAACTTTGACACATTTCGATAATAAATCCACATGTGCTCCTTCTTCAAAAATAGAGATCATTTTCAATTGTATCAACAAATAAAAAGAGAAAATTACTATAAAGAACACTTAAATATTTAACATTAGTGTGAAGAATTGCAATCGTAATGAGAAAATAATAATATACATCTTATATGAACATCTTTAAAACCTAATTTAATGCAAATATTTAAAAATACAAGAAATTTTTTTACACCCTCCAAATCCCACTATTGTGTCTATGATTTGATCCATAAACCACATAGTTTAGGGAAAGATTAAGATATTTATAATGCACACATTCATTGAATTCATTCTCATATCGATTTCAATACTTCTTTTAGCCTAGCGGTTGTGACGTAATTATTTTTTTACACGCTGAAATTCAAATATTGATTAGAATGGGAGGATAGAAGTTGCCAATCACACTTCAATGTGCGAGTGTGCTCAATTCAAAATTTTAAAACTCACGTTTGGACGTGATAGTGATACTTGTTTGTAGAGTGAGAGAGTCATCCCTCACACATCCACCAAGTCCTATTTCTTACAATAACAAAGTGAGATCACTCATTCATTAATGAGTGATTCCTCACATGTCGAAGTGTGATCCCTTACATGTCGAAGTGAGATCCTTCGTGACGTTGAAGTATGATCCCTCGTCCAAAAAAGTATGTTCTTGTTTAACAAGAAGTGTGGATTTTCACTTGGCCTTATATTTGGGTCCATTAATATTGTGTTGATATAAATAGTTCATGTATTTAATTCTCTAATTGATTATCTATATAGTTCAAGTTTTAGTCTTTATTTGATTAACGATGTTGGTATATGCTTTCATTCAATTATGTGTATTGATTATTTCTAATCTTTTTATATCATACGTAATCTGTTAACAATATAAGATTATTTTTAATAATTTAGACTTTATTTTCTTAATGATGGTGGTATATGATTTGTTTCAATTATGTGTATTTAATTTTTCGATCTTTTTATATCTTTGTTTTTAAAAATTTATATAATATTGAGTAGAAGTAACACATGGTACACAATTTTTATTAACAATTCTCAATATTAAAGACTTAATTTCAATTAAAAATTTAAATTATCTCTCAAACAATGTCGAATTGCAATTTTCCTACGTTAAAAATTATATTATAAATCTTACCTTAATTTTAGATCACAAGTGCCATGTGTATAATTTTATCCATAAACCTCAATGTGTAGGGAAAAGATTAAATTTTTTAAAATACAATAAAAATTACTCTTATTTGTAAGGTCAAATGTTACATAATTAATATTGCGCTTCCCTAAACATTAAATGAGAATTAAAATGTGAAATGTAAGATCCGCCACTTGAGAGTATGTTTTTATTTTTTCGTACTACATTTAATATTAAGTGGTACAATATTAAATTTTAATCCACACAAACTCGCAAACGTCTACATTTAATGCAATAAAATGGAAAAGCGTATACTCATTTAGAAGGCAACCACACCAAAACAAGGAGCACATACACAACTAGGAGAAGAACAAAGTTACAGAAAATTAAAAGAGGTAAAGAAATGTTATTTTATTTTGAAGAATTTCAATTTATACACCCATTTTTGTAGTAGGTAATTAACCAATTTTCAATGGTTCTCCACATGTTTTGATTATGTGATTTTACAAAGCGTAGGACCCCTTGTATATTTATTTTTAGAAAATGGAAAATAAAATTAAGTTTAGATAGAAGATGGAGTATGTAAATTGTTTCATTTGTGATTGTATATGTAACTAATAAATTTGCAAGACATGGAAATATCACCATTTTCCTTGTTTTCACATTTCAAATCACAATTTTTCAAATCAACTCCAAGAAACTATGTAGACAATATGGTTTTTTCAACACAACTAAGCAACTGTCGTGTAAAGGACTTCTGCGTGTAAAAATTAGATGGAAATAGTGTCTCAAATTTTAAAGAGAATACAAGTGGTGCATTCCACATTCACAAATCAATCTAAATTTTCCATTTATTGTTGATGATGTCGATGATTCAAAATTAGAAGAAACATTTTCAATAACCCATGAATATGAAAGAGATAGAAATAAAGAGGAGCTAATAAAAGAATACAAAGAAGAGTTGTGGTCAAAGTCTAATGTGAAAACATTTATTTCAAAATACAAAGAGGTGTATGAACATTTAAACCATGGATATATCAGCAAGAAACATTGGGATAATATATAAATATCTTTGAATGAAGTCTATGGAAAAACATTCACTAGGAAGAAATGCAAATACAAGATGGACGAGTTGAAGAAAAACCTCAAGAAGGAAAAAACAATTGAAAAAAAAACATTGCCAACACTCATCAACATGGACTTTATATGAATATATAGATCACATTACATAAAAACACACAAGATTATTTTTTTAATGGAAAAGAGAGGGTTAATACAACTAATTATACTTATGAAAAATACACAACAGAAAGCAATAATAAATCCCTTCTATCAACATTGAAAATTTGGAAGGAGAAAAGATAGGAACCGCTTTGAATAAAAATAGAATTTAGAGAAAAATGTGAAGAGAAAAAGAAACTCTTCGGAGATTTGAAAGAGGTAATAAAAATATCACAAATCTATTGTATCATAAATTGAAAGAAATTAATTAGGAAGGCTTCAACAGAGCCCGAAAGAATTGAATAAGAGAGAAATCTAATGGAGAAAATATTAGATGTATAACTTCAAGTAGCAAGTACTTTTACCGGAGTAAGTTAAAGATTTTTAACCTAACTAATATAGTATTGCATCATTCATTCCATCTTAAATAAAAAAATTCATGCATTGGAGTTAGCTAATACTTATCTATTTTGCATCCTTCCTTTTTGTTTCAGAACAATGCCAATGATCAGCATCATGGGAAGCACTAAGATCATTGACATGCCCATCCGATGATATTGTTTGTGTAACAAAACAATTTAAAAATGATGTTGTTAAACATGTACTTTTTGTTGAGCACAATATGAGAATTCAATATGTGGGACATAAATTGAACCACATATCACTTGTATTATATTCTAAGTATGGAATACTTATATACTCACTATGTAATTTAAATATGATAAAATTTAAATTGAGCATGTTGTTCTTTTGATGATATTTCTCTTAATATTGATCATTTTTGTGTGAGGAATATATGGTTACTATAGTGGTTCCACTAAAATTAATTGGTCATTAAGAAAACAAAGTAAATATCACATTAAATTTGATATATGTGTGCCATTTAATATCCATTAATTATAAATTAATAAATAAAATTAATGGCAGGTTGTGTCATTTATAATTTGTGTACCGAAGAAAGTTATTGTTGTAAGTGTTCGTTCCATAAACATTATAGTTTGAAATTCATTAATATCTTTCAAGGACATTTAAATTTGCAAATATTAATGCGAGAACATTGGCGTAAGGGAAAAACTCCGTAACCATGATAATTCATTGGAAAATCATATCGCAGTTTAATTGGCAAAATTCTAAGCATGGTTTGTTTTTGTGAAGTCATAAAAATCGGCATGAATTATAACCTTTGCTCCTTCCAAGTTTTTTAAATTTTATGTATGTAGAATATTATGTAGCCTTTTGAACAAAACCCTAATTTATCTCGCTTCAACAAATCGAATCTATCTATTCTTTAACGCTCTTTAAAAAAATCTTATCAACTGATAGGGTTTGACACCTTTTGTCATTCTTTTTTCTAATACCTAAAAGATTTGCTAAATATGTTTGTTGTTGGAAATTAATATTTACATGGGTATAATATATTATTTTTTTCTTTGGTTATTTTATATTTTTGTAACAAACAGTATATTCTCTCATTTGTTTATAACTATAAATTGTATAAATGGGTAACTTGTCAATTGACTTCCTATTTTATAGTAAGTAGTTTATCTAATATTTTGCCTATATAATAGCCTATGAATGTAATTTAAAGATAAGATGGATAGAATATATTTATGTTTTTATTTGTTTCTCATGTTGTGATAATTTTACTGTGATGAAATTTAATATTTGGCATCAAAGTGATGTTATAAATTTGTGGATGTTCATTTGAATTTTTAGATTCAATTATTCTCATGTAAAGAACAATCTGGTTTTGCGAAGAATTTAGATCCTAACATGTGGATAAATTTATTCTCGAAACTATTCACTACGTCCTTGGCCTAGGAGGTATTCTCTCATATTTTCCTGTGTCAAACAAATTCTAAAACAAAATTTGGTACCAGCATGTAACTCTTATCGCCTCATGCCAACTAATGCATATATTAAAGGAGAATTGGTGTTTTGATAAGTTAGCGTGTATCAAACTCTTAAAATTCGAATGTCACTTTAGATATTTGTAGTGCCCACTTCCCTTCGACACCTTTTGATATGGATTATGATACTGTTGATTTAACTTATGGACATTATTGTATCTTTTAGTTTGATATGATGTTAGATGTTAGAGATCATGGACTGTTGTTGATTTTGATTCGCATATGGTGCATGGGGTATTGGATACATTTCATACTCATGGTATTATGCTGATTGACATGGTTATATGTATATATGTATTTTGGACATGTGTTATTTCATCATATTGAGTAGACCTAGAAAATTGAACTAATCTTGTGATCATATGGTTATGGATGAAATTGTGAATGATATTGTTGCTTGCTTGGATGATGTTGTGATTTATATATTATAGAGATGATTTTGGAAGTTATATTTTATATTTACATAAACATTTTGATGTATCTGCAAGGCTAAAGGAGGTATTTGTGTTTTGTAGGTAAACATGTCACAACAAACATCAGGGGATTGGAGACCAACCACATTACAATTCTAGATGAATTCAACAAGGGTCACCATGACAACGTGTATTTTTTATTTGTGTATGTTTTTATTGTTGTTAGGGATTCCCATGGGGAAATCACCTTTAAATGTGACCAAGGGGTTATGTGTATTCTTTTATTGAGTTCCCTTTATTTAATCTTTGTATGTGATTATTTGGTGATGTAATTCCCTTTATTATTTATTTAAATGGTGTCAAGATTAGTGAGTAATCATGTGGTTAATTAATTAAAAAGGGTCATAAGAATGCATTTATTAGAGTTGATGGCCCTTGGATTATGTGTTGTAAGAGAAGTGCAAGTAAATTTGAGTGTGAACCACTCCACCTTCCTTTGAAAATTCAGATCTATCTTAGGGGCTAATGTTTAAGGCTTGTAGGACAAGTTAAACTTGCCCCACACCTCTTAAATTGTTACACCAACCCTACCTATGGGTTAGGGAGTAAATATCAGGCATTATTATGTATTTTGGGAAGGAAAATTGTAAGATTTTATTGCACCTTCTTACATGAAATTAAATTTTTCCTTGGGGTGTGGACTTGGTTTGTGTGTATAAGTAAAATGTCATTTATTCACCCAACCTTTTGAATTATGCTTTGGAGTTTGAATTTAACTTGTGAGGTTGAATTGAGGATGTGTGCTATGGCATCCTATATGGATCCAACTCATCCCCCTATCTCCCTTTTCTATTTATTTGAATTCCATGGCTTGTTTTGGGGTTACCTCATTTTTCAGTGATTTTTCTTTGGTTAATTCTTTTGGTTTTGAGATCTTGTAATTTGGAAAGGGAGTTAGATATTTTTGTTGAATGCTTATGGATCGCTAGAGATTTTGGAGTGTTTGGATCGGAAAAATATTTATGTTGAGCATTTGGAGTAAACTCTACCATGGAGAGGAAGGAGCTTGGCTCTTTAGAATTGTTCTTCCTTTATTTATGCATATGTGAATGCTTTGAATATCTTGGTATGTTTTTGGTTGGTTGGGTAGATTGCTTAGGTATTTTGTAGTAGAAGAATATGGGGATCTCTTTTGGGTAGGTATAAGTGTTATTGTGGAGGGAGTTTAGGATTGGGTTCCACCTTGTAAAAGAAATAGCTTGTATTTCTTTACTTGTTATGGGGTTCCATAAGAGTATGGGGAGGCATAAGGTAATGTGAGGTATAAGGGGTACTTAGGGGAGGCATAAGGGCATGTAGAGGTTTTAAAATGATATATATATACTTATTTATGGGTTTATCTTAAGGTGGACACCCATTTTCCCATTAGGAGGAATAAAGCAGCTTCCCCACAGATCTTTCTCCTTTGGCTTGTGTATGATGAAGCCTAAGTATTATTTTTTGTTTTTTTCTATGGTTGTAAACTATATTATGTATTTGGACTATGTTATGTTCGTGAAATTTTTATTTGTGTTGTTGAAGCATGTTTGCTGCCATGAGTTGAAATACATTTCTTATTGCTTTGTGGGTGGGGCTTGGGGGCCAATGAGGAGGAAGGCTTCTCCTCTTCATTGGAAATCTTTGTTGGGTCAAGAACTTCACCTCTCCTCCTTTTTTATTGTGATGAAGAGTTATATGGTGGATATTCTTGTTGCTATTTTGGAGCTGAGGATAAAGACAAACTTTACAATCCCCTTGGGGTTTCCTTGTTGTAAAAATCTCCCACTTCAAGTGGATGGCATTGTAATATTATTTGTAGTGTAAGCTTTCTCTATTTTGGAAGTGTATTGTACAATCGAATGTGAAAGATGTATATTCTATAATTTGTATTTGATGAATGAAAAAGGAAGTTGTAAAATAATTATTGGAGTTCAATAGAAGTTGTTTTAATTACCACAAATGGCATGATTTTCATTTGAAATTTGTGTTTGAAATATATTGTGAAATCTCTGCTTGAAAATTGAAAAAGAAGAAATACGTATGAGGAAATATTACATTTCTTTGTTTCACTCGAAATGCATGATTTGAAAGTAGAACTACATTTTGGGTCTTCATGCATTGATTGAAGTAAAGTCAAATTTTGTAAATCAGATATGAATGAATTTAAAGATTTAGAGGATGATAATGAAAAGTATATCCATTCGAGTTGAGCTATGATTCTATTTTGATTTACTATAAACCTATAAAATGAATATCAGAAAATATATGAAACCATCTATATTGATGGAAGGCAAGGTAAAACATTAAAAAAAAGATAAGGAGGAAGAAAAAAATTTAAAAAAGTTTGTAGTGTTTAAAAAAATTATACGAGAACTTTATTAATTGTGTAAGGGACAAAACAATGCGATTCTGAAAAAAAGAGAAAATAAATTTGTATTGAAAACTCAAAATTTAACAATTAATCCTTATAATCCATTCTAAATATTTCAAAGTGCGATTCTCCATGTTTGTTTGATATGTTGAGCAAGAAGGAATGGCAGATTAGACAAATTCCTGAAGTCAAAATGTTTAATTCATGTTTTAAATGGTAGGAAAGATGTTTTTGTCAAATTCACCCACTTAAGTCATCAAAAATGAATTTTGATGGTTCTGTACAAAGAAGAGTTCGAGACCTTTCCAAAAAGTCCTCATTTTCAAAAATCTGAGCTTATAGTCGAAAGTTATGGCCTTCTAAAGTTTTTACTTCGCTTGATAAAAAAAAGAGGGAAATTTTATGAATCGTACCCATGGGCCCGAAAATTGCTTAGGGAAATTTTTGTAAGAAAAAGGTCACAAATTCCTCGCACCACTCCAGCCCCACCTTTTTGCTTTTGGGAAAAATCGGCTTCGAGCCCACATCTTCAAACTTTCCCTTTTCAATAGGGAAAAAAATCTTAAGTCTCCCCACCTGTCACCGTGGGTCGACACATGGCATCTTTAGGTGTCCGTAGAGGCGTAGATGGTTTTAAACCCTTTCGCCCTTGTAAAAATATTGGCAAAAATTCCTAAGTTTCGTCACCGGCCCACCTTCTCGCAGTCACTATTGGATCGACACATCGCTTCGCTTAGCATCGGCGGAGGCATAGGTCATATTTAGCCTTTTCACTTTTTAGTAGAAAATCTAATATTTCTAAATTTTCCCTAATGGTCTGCTTCACTGCTGGGCAGGACACGTGGCGTCTGTGGGCATCGGTGGAGGTGCGGGTGTTTTTGAACCTTTTTTCCCTTTCAAACAAAAAGAGTTAAAACCAAAATTACCTCCAACGACCTGCCTTCCCATTTGGGCTTATCAATGTGCCACATGTCCCTCGCGCTTTAGGGAAAATTTTTGTCTCCTATCCCACACGCTCGCCTTTGAGGAAAATTTTCTTCCCTAGGCCCACAGGCCTGCCTTTAGGGAAAATTTTCCTCCCCAGGTCCGCCGACCTGTAACTTAAGAAATATGAGGAGTTAGGAGGAATTATTTATATCATTGGAAAGGGGAAGAAATTTCCTATCTAATGGAAATGTTTTCAGAAATCTTTAAGTGCGTTAAATATGTGAAAAATCAGGTTGAAGTGCATAGATGAGCTTGAGAGTGGGCAAGTGGAAAATTACCCCTTTTTAACTTAAATGTTTCTTTCTAAAGCATGGGTTAACCTTTTTAAGGGTCACATTAGGGGATAAGTGAATGTTATCCTATCCCATCCAAATAGGAACCTTTTTATTGCTTAGACCTGGTGGAATTAAATAGCAAAGGTATTTAATTCCTTTGGCCCCTTTGACCCTCCAAAATTGATTAAGGAATATTTAACTATAATGTTAATTTAATTACTTATTAAGTTAAATCCTAAGAGAAATTTAACTATAATTGGATTAATTATACTTATTAAATTTTTAATGTGTTATGATGATTATTCAATGAGAAAATTTCATTTAGTAAATTATTATTGACTTTGAATCCTTGTTGTGACAACTGTTGCTTGAAGCCTAGTAGTAGACACACTTTTCAAAAAAAAATAATTCCATAATTTTTCTATCTAAACCTAGGTTGTTCTTGGGTCTCGAGTGGTCATTTTAGCTAGTGTTACAATATTGTCAAGCCTAATTAAATAGATTCGATCTAAGAGGAGGATTGAACAAATCAGTCGAACAACAAAAACATATTGGAACTGGGTCACATTTGTTATATCATTTGAATCGACGTGATCTTTTCATATAGTTAACTTGGTTCGGGCTTCTCCACATGTTGTATTGGCCATATGCCCTCACACCAATTGTAATCACGTTCGTTCTTGCAGCCCCCACAAGTTCTACGTCGTGTTTACGAGATGTTCCTTTGATTTTTACCCTCCATCAATCCAGTTGATCATGAATGTGATACCACCAGGGACATATATAGACAGGTGTCAAACTCTTTATAGGCACTACGAGGATTTGTTGTCTATCTTGGAGTAGGAGATACATCTAGGATTTCCTACAATCCATACCAAGCACAAGTAGATTGGAAGGAATGGGTTGCATCCAAGATTTTAGGAGTTGGATCTAGTCTTGGTGAAGCTTCACATAAACTTGGCCTGATCCACTAAGAACACATTCCTCATCATTCTTCACGATTTCATGTAAAGTCAGTGATAGTTTAAGTTTTTAATTAGTTTTTTTATTTGATAGTAATTTGTTTAGTATTATTAATTGTTATTCAAGTCATTGTCAATTAGTTTTTGTAAAAGTAGTCTTTATCATTTTTGTGAATAATTCTAAGTAGGGAGTATTTGTTTTTGGTTTTGGTTCAATGTTTATTAAATTTCATTATCTTGTTTTTGGTTTTGGTTTTGGCTCGGTGTCTACTAAATTTCATTATCTTTGAGTCAATTGGATTTATAGTATTTGGATTTATAGTATTGTAATTTGTTCCCTAGTCTTTGTGTTAATAGTCTTCTAGGTAAATAGTGTTTGGTCTCTCAAATAACTACTCATGTGTCAATGTCCAAAAGTGTTAAAATATACTATATGTCGAGAAGTTTGTTTTTAAGATTTAATAGTGGGTCTTTATCAAATCATTAAATTACATTATAGAAACTTTTTTCGACTCAAAGTGTTAATGTAAAATTTATTGAGTTATATTCAAGTCATTTTTTTCTTATCATGCGGATTTTAAAGTTTATAAAAGTCTATATTATTTGTTAGTCATGTGTCATCAAATAATTAAGTTATAGTCAAATTCGTAATGTCATTGAAAGTATTGTTTTAGTATTTAAGTGTTATTACTTTGTGATAGTAATTTTATCGTCAAATATTCCAAAATTAAAAATTAAAATTTTGAGTTATTTTAGAAGTCCAAAAATAAAATAAAATTACCTCATGGACGCATTTCGGTGTTACCCAATGTCCGCAAAATAAATTGTTTCACATTGCGAGAGGGAGACAAAATAAACCCAATGTGGAAACTATTGACCCTTAAAGTCAATATCAACTTAGCTAGCACCATGTTATTGGAGGACGGAGGAAAGCAGAGCTTGAGGGTCAAACAATGACCTCTCATTAGTCACCAAAGATGGGGCCGCATAGAGTTGTGGTGGCATTTTTTCATGTGAGTTTGCTTTGAGTTCTTTGCTTTAGTTTTATAGTACATGTTTTGTAGTATATTTTGGATTTCAACATTTTAGAGTGGTGTGAAAAATAAGAACAGATGTGGTATGTTCCTATTCATTAGTATGTGGCTATTCCTACATAATTCTCCAATGCTAGAACATAGTGAAGAACAAATAGCACAATGAAATGCAACATCATGAGCCTTGAATAGGTTGAACAGTCAGATGTGTTCATGTTCATACCTAGGTTTTTGGTTAGCCTCTAGAAAACCATTGAAGGTTGTTCAAATGTGTTCCTACTTGAGTTCCCACACTACTAGGTAAGATGTGTTCCCTAGAGTGATTGGTTGATAAGCAGATGATTCCTGAGTGTGTTCCCATCCTCGTCTATCAGATGTGTTCCCGACAATGCATGGTTGATAAGAAGTTGATGTGTTTGTTCTTATAGCTTTAGTTTGAGTGTTGTACCAAGATTATAAGCAAGCATGGGTGGCAAGATTCAAAGGAAGTGTGAAAGTTTTTTTAATATTGGTAAATAGTTTTTTGAAAGGGACTATACCCTTGTGTACAAAAGAAGGCCTAAAAGCCGGAATAAGAGAGAGGAGCAGAGAAGCTGTAGCAAAGCACAAAAGTTACAGCAAAGAACAACGAAGCCCGAAAAACTACCTACACAAAGACTTAACAAAGAAACAACGGCAAAAAAAGCAAGCCTACAGCCAAGAAGCAGTAATAAAAACAATAAGGACCAGCAAAAGTAGTCGGGACTACTTCTTGGCCGCTTGATCAATACTCATCTTTACTCTTTTCCAAGCATGATACATGCCCAACGTGGTCATATGAGCAGCATCCGTCTTATCGAGCTCCTCTCTGGTTCTTTTGCTCTCTTTCTCATTGCCCCAAAGTGTAAAGCCGGGACACCGCTAAGATGTGAAACACTTCTTGCATGACCTTCGATGAACTCCTCGATGGCCCTGAAGGCTGCAATATTATACTCATGCCTAGTCTTCATCTTCCCTAGGCGGGAGTCTAAGGAGGTCAGTTTTTTGTATATGTCATCAATCAGCTGTGCCAATGCTCCCTTCCCCTCAATGCTTTTTTGCCTTTTTTTCTTAGCAAGGTTTTGACCTCATCCTTCAGCAATTTAAGCTCAGCCTCTAAGGCCTCCAATCTCCTAGAAGGGTTATCCGTTGGTGCCGCCTGGGGACTGGCACTACTAATGTTCAGCAGATCACGAGCAATGTCTTCCAAAGGTTCATCCCCTCGTGAGAGACTCAAGGTTGAGTCTCCAGAAGCCCCGATGACACGTTTAGAGGTAGAGACGGGTGGGTGGGGGGGGCAGCAACAGGAGGAAAAGAAGGAGAAGCATGAGCAGCCGGCATGGGGGTAGCAGCACCGAAGGCGGGGGGCAGAAGAGGGCAGCGGGGAGATAGGGATGGCAGAGCGTGAGCCCAACAAAGCTGGGCCGGGAGAGGAAGGGAGACCGGGGAATTTAATAAGGCAGTGCTTGTGAATAAGCAAAATAAGCCCTTGGTGTAAGGGAACCACCGGGTATGCTTCTGGAACTCCAAAATGGAGCGCTCAAGAGAGTTTAACAGATAGTGAGGGAAGCAAACCAACCTACTCCTACGAAAGTGATTCAAAAAGACAAGGTGCTTGGCAGGGACAGTAACAAACCTGCCTTCCAAGGATATGAAGCGAATCATCATGCGGGTGACTTCATCATACGGAGATGGAATTGAGTTAACAAGCAGACCCGCGGTGTTGAATATAAGCTTCTCCTCCTCCTCCACAAATCTTCTCTCTTCAACCTCTTTGATAACCCTCTTGTTGAAGAAGCGGTATCCTTCCAAGCTGAGGCCAGTCGCTTCGGCTATGAGTTCCTCATTAATAAGAATTTTCTGCCCTCCATAGTCGACCGTCCTCTCATTCCACTCCTTGGCAAAGCGAACAGAGATGCTTTGATCATGTCCTTGCACTCTTTCCACAAAGTTGGTGAATCCGCCGATGCTAAGAATGTTCCAGAGCTCAGTGTTTTCTTTCCAGTCAGGGTCCGCGCACGGCTCAATCTGGCAGGGAGGCCCTCCCATCTTCACAATGATGTGCTGGTTACAACAATTTTCAGAATACCTTTGGGCGTTGAGAGTGGTTCGTTTCTCACTGTTGCGGGTCACATAAAAATGGGAACTGTAGCCGTTGGTCCTCCCACGAACGGCTGTATGATTGCCGATCTGAGCCTGCGTGGAGTCGCGCGTGAAAACCCTTTCCCTGTCAGCTTTCACCTTGTAGTTATCTTCGGTTTTCGCGGAGCTTGGCATCCGAATATCAACAGCTATTGTACCTCCCGCGTGCGCTGTTTTTAAATTTAGACAACTCCACTTGAAGTTCCTAAACAAAATCTTGCTATCATTTGAAGTAGATATCATTTGCCACGCCAAATAAATTAAAACAGCACATGTGGAAGAATTTATGGATTTCCTCCAAAGATTAAGGCATATCTCTAGAGATTGTTTGCGTGTGAAGGTCCGCATGTATGCTGTTGTGAAGCTGATTAGGGATACTATCATTATCCCAAATAGTGAAATTTATATTAATGCCATAATTGGCCAATGCATCGCCAGCTTGTTTCCCTCCCTGTAAGTATGTATGATTCTGATGCTGTTGAAGGTATGACTGATGCTTATGGATTCAGAGATAAAATCTTTGATATTCCAGCTGGGAGATGAGGACTGATTAAGAAGTTTAATAATATTAAGGGAGTCCCCTTCAACAATGAGATTCTGAATATTTTGGGCCCGTGCAACTCTCAATCCCCAGAGAGCAGATAAAGCTTCAGCAAAATGATTGGTTTGGATTCCCATTTTTCCAGCATATGCAGCAATCAAATTACCTTTGTGGTCCCGTATTGCTCCTCCTCCAGCTGTTGTTCCAGGGTTTCCCTTAGAGGCTCCATCAAAGTTCAGCTTGAACCAATTGGATTCAGGAGGATGCCATTTAATCAAAGATCTATCCACACTATTCCCGGGGTTGCTCCAATATCCGATCTGCCAATTGGATAAGATGTGCTTTTCATTTTCAGGGTAACAATTGTTCTTGGGAGGTTTAAATCTGGCCATGTCCTCTTTGATGCCTTAGGAGATCTTGCAGTAGTGAATTTAAAATTCTGCTTCTTATTTCTAAAAACGATATTATTTCTATCCTTCCAGATCCTCCAAATTAAATGCGGGATGGCTAATTTCCAGATTCTTTTGATAGCACAATGTCTGAATGGTGGGTTCCATTGATTCCATAGCTGAATAAGATCCTCCGGCATCACCCAGAGAGCTTCAAATTTGGAAAGGACAAAGTTCCAAGCTCTAAAGGCATAATCACAATGTATGAACAGATGGCTAATGTCTTCATAGTTATTCCTACAAAGGTGGCACCAATTGGGAATGATAAATCCTCTTTTCATCAAATTGTCAGTGGTGAGAATTTTGCCTCTGATGGCCAGCCAAAGAAAAAAATTTATTTTGGGGGTTAACTCAGGCATCCAGATCAAGTTCCAGTTAAAATCTGATTGGTTACTGTGGAAAAGACTGGTATAACCAGATTTGACTGAGTATTTACCATCGTGTGAATTGCTCCAGATCAGCTCATCCTTGGAATCCAACTGACACAAAGGGAAGAGATCTAAAAGGTCTTGGAGGGAGGAGATAATTTGTTTCAGTTCAATACGCTCCATAGTAAGTCTTTTCCAATTCTTGTTGGTGCCATTTCCATCAATGTAGTCCTTGACTTTAGTTCCATACTTTCTTATAAGGCTGTCCTTAGCAATCCCAAATCTCTCCAAGAGATTATCATTGGACCAGTTATCCTCCCAGAAGTTTATGTCGCTGCCATCCCCAACTTTCCATTTGCTTCCCTTCTTAATGAAGTTTCTACTCTTAACCAGATTATTCCAAAAAATGGAACCATTGGGGAGTTGCTCATCATGCAGATAGGAGTAAACAGCTTGCTGATTCAAGTATTTTGTTTTAATAACATCAATCCAGGGTTGTTTCTCAGAAAGCAATCTCCAGCCCATCTTAGCAATGAGTGCCTCATTCATTTTCTCAATATTTTTTATTCCCAGCCCTCCCCTAGATTTTGGGGTGCAGACTTTATCCCAGGCCACAAGGTGAAATCTGAACTTTTCTTCCATGCCTTGCCATAGAAATTTTTCGAATCCTTTCAAATTTCTCTCGAAGGAGGAAGGAATTTTGAATAGTGAAAGTTATTTTGCTACCATGTAAACATTAATGGGGGAATGTTAGGAAATTACTATTTACATGGGTATAATATATTATTTTTTCTTCAATTAATTTATATTTTTGTAAGAAATAATATATTCTATTATTTTTAGCACCCACAAATTGTATAAACGGGTAAGTTGTTAATTGAATTCCTATTTTATAGGAAGTAGTTTACCTAATATTGTGGCTATATAATAGCCTATGAATAAAATTAAAAGATAAGTTGAATAGAATATCTTTCTCTGTTTATTTGATTCTCCTGTTGTAATAATTTGAATTTGACCAAATTTAATATTTGTACCCACTTCCGAGTAATTTAAAACATGTTATGTGTATTTATTCAAAATATGACCAAGAAATGATTCTTAAATACCTTAGATGGACATCAATTATTAGTGGAAGTGAACAAAATGGGTGTTCTTAAAAGGTTGTGGAAAGTAGATTTTTCTCGATTAGGGTTGTTAATTGCTTAGGGATTTTGAAGCTTTAGCGGATGGTTTCTATATACATTTAGTTTAAAATTAATTTCTTTTAATGAAATAATGATAATAAATTCCAGTAAATGAAATAGTAATACAAAACAAATAATTATTTGATTACATAAGGAAATTGTTGGAAATAATTAAAAAAAAACATATATGTGATTTCCAAATAAAAATGCAAAGAGTTTTGTCTATGTACGTTCCCCTTTGAAAATGAGTGAATTGGGGAATTATTAAACCTACTATTTGAAAAGTTAGGTAAAACAAGATTCTGAATAATGTTTCACTTAATTGATAGTTCTGGAAAGACATATATACTATTTATAGATTAAAATTATAGGCTTTAGTTGTTTTAGTTAAATTAGCTAATGATATATCAACATTAAAAATTATAAGATGTCATGAATTTTCTTTCTTAATGTGACAATAAGCATATGGAAATAGGGAGATGTGATATCATCAAAAATATGAGGTTTAATAACAAGGAAATTATACATAGGGTTCATAGTCTCTATTTTCATACTCACGTGCTACAAAGAGTATGTTTATTATATTTATTAGAATTAAACATGGCATTTGAGACTTCATTTAATAACTAGCTATAGATCACCATCTCTTTTGAGATTTCATTTATAATTAAAATGTGGAATATTTATCTTCCTTTCAATAAGTTACGGTAAATAGTATGAGAACTAGTTAAGGCTTGATCCCTCACGAGGGTACTAGTGCAACCCTTGTCTAAATTTTTTTGTTGAACATAGTAATGAAAGCTAAGAAATTTTTATTTGCTGAAGAAAATATGTAATGCGACTCTTTACTCAGCTCTATAATAGATGTCCAGTGAATGATGCCTGCGAACACTAATTTAAAAATATTTTGTCGATGTTGATCATAATGACTGCTAAGATTTTAAATATTTTATTGTGGCTGACTTTAGAGACCACTAGGAACAAAATTTCATATGTGTTGACTACTCATTGTGATATTTAATGACTTCGGATATTATAAAATTATAATTAATTAAAGATATGTCCATTGAATGGTGTTTTGCTAACACTAAGCTCAAAATATTTTATCCAAGTGGATGTTATTGACCACAAAGATTTATATAGTGTCTTGCTAATGCATTAGTAGTTCTCCTACTAATAATAGAAAGTGATTTGTTAAGCTATAGGTATATCCTTGGGGCTGATCGTAGTAACAAGAAGGATAAGAAGCACATATTTATTTGTTAATGATTCCTATACACTGTTAAACTCCAAAAAATATTTTGCGGCTGACCCTAGTGACCACTACAATAATAAATACTTATTTTTGTACCCCTCAGTAGTGATTAGATTTACATTTTTCTTCATTGCAATAATCGTTGTTCTTTGAAATAAGCCTTGATACGCAAAAGTTTTTATTTTTCATTTTGGTTGAACATAGAGACTGCTAAGATCAACACTACGTATATCTTGACCCCAATCTAGTTCAAAAGAATGTAGAAAATTTTCTCATTCGATAAAAATTTTGTGTGAATAAAATCCTAGACATAGCTTGAGTCTCTAAATATTTCATTTTTGATCAACTTAGACAACGATAGGATTTGAACTATGTAAGACCTAAAGCCTCAAGAGTGATTCTTTTGCAAGAACCTTCTCATTGCATTAATATTATTTCTTGGAGTAATGCCTAGTGAATTTCATTCTTAAAAAAATGTATATCTTGACCCCTCATTTGTGTTTGTACAACAGTGTTTGGGTCATTCCATTAATAGTATGTCTATCAATGATGTCTAACAACGAGACATATTCATGATCCTACAATGAACTAATCAAACATAATTAAATGTTGATCCCTTACACATACATGTAATATAACAATTTTCTTAAGTCAATGATATGTATCAATTTAATGTTGTTTTGCTAACCCTAATCTTTAAATATTTTGTGGAGGTGGATGTTATTTACAGTTAAGATTTGTATATTTTATTGTTAATGCATTAGTAGTTTTTCCTTTTAATGATGCTCTAGCGAACGCTTCTACGCTATAGGTATATCGCTATGTCTAATTGTAGTTACATATACTATAATAAGTATGTATTTATTTGTTAATGATTCTTATAAACGGTTGTTGTCTATAAAATATGTTGCGAGTAAACCTAGAGATCACTTGGATCAAAAATACTCATGCTTCTACCCTCAAGTAGTGAAAGGATTGGTGTTCTATTTCTCATTATAATAATAGTTGGACTTTGAAAGAATCCTAGATACGGTGAATCTCTAAATAATTCATTGAGGCTGAACATAGCGACCACTAAGATCAACACAACGTATATATTTACACCCCACCAGTTCAAATCTTGGAGAATTTTTTCTCATTCTTATAAAAGCTTTCCGGTGGATAATACATAGATACAGCCAATCTGTAAATATTTCGTTGTGGTTGAACATAGGCATCACTAGGATATGAACTATGTAAGTCCTCAAGCCTCAAGATTTATTTTATTTACATACTTAGATCTACGTAATGTGGATGGTTGTCATACAACAAAAATCCTTCCAAAATATGTTGCGTGTGAATTGTCAACAATAATTTCTCATATTTCTTGAACTTAGCAATCCACGGTTGAATAGAAAGGGATTACAATAGAAACTATTATTGATAGGATCCCAATGATAGCTAAGTTAGACTAGTAATGGATTTCAAAGTGGTCACTAAGCATTTTATTTGATACAAAGAGAAAGTATTGATCCCTCTTGATGGAAAGTAGTGAAACAACTAGCTCCACTAGGAAATGTGTAACTAACTTGATACAATTATAGTCATTGCAAATTATAATCGTTCTAAAGTTACATAACAAGTGATTGTTACGACAATAGGTAATAAAAGTACCTCTCTTTTTAAATTAAGAACTGGAAAATACTAGTGGTCTTTAATTCATTCCTTTCAATTAGTAATGGAGTTTTGTGGTTGTGAAGAATTTTAGTTTATATGAACGGATGTGAATTACTACTTACTCCAACACACGATTTCAAATAAAACTAGTTAGGTATTTGGGGTCCTACGTTATTCTTTGAAAAATGTGTTATTGGAGAACTAAATAGTTTTTGTTAAAAAATTCTAATTAGCAACTGTTGGACACATTATTGTGTTCTTTTTCTCGCACTCTTTTCAAAATTCAAAAAATTAATCTTAATGTCCTTTACTCTAGTCCATTCATATGGTGTTGATTACTAAAAACTACCGTTAAAATTGTCCACCATATATCAACTTAAATCCTCACTCTCCCTAACATATATGTTTCCAAACTTTCCTTTCATGTTATCTACTCAATGTGGATGGATGTCAGATATCAGATAATCCTTTCAAAATATCACCAAGACCTAGACTATGTAAGTCTTGAAGTATCAATAGTGCTTATATTGATAGACTAAGATTCTTGCATTAATATTTTTACTACCCTAATGCCCGACGAACACAATGGCTAAATATACATATATCTTGAACCCTCAATGGTGCAAGTAGAACCAAAATTTTCTCATTAGATTATTAGTGAGTTTTGAATATTGCCTAGCCACCGCTAAGATATGAATATTTAGTAATTGCTGACTCTGGAAACCACTACGATTAACACTTCTTTCATTTATTTGGAAATTATTTTCTCATCTTTCCTAATATTTGTTATATGGGACATATTAATTTTTCCATAAAATCAATTATGTCATTTGTCTCATAATTAGTTTCTATTAATGATGCATGCAATATTCATGGCCCTTAAATTTTTCAACATGGCAAGAGAGTGGGCAATAGTGATAGTAGATTATTTTTCATATTCTAATGACAACCAAAAATTAATAAGGGATACCGTGTTCAATCCAAAGTAGCATTAGATGATGAATTTCAGCATTACTAAGCTCTATATTCAATAGTTCAAAATGAAAGTTTTGATGTTGATGTCATTTACATAACTCTTATATCATAAGTACAAGTGCTATGGTTACGAGATGTAAAGGTGATAAAAATATCTTTCCTCAAATTAATTATTGTTAAACTAGAGGTGCTTCCATTTCCGGATTTTTCACTTTCTATATATTTCATGCCAAGTCCAAGGATTTGTCATTATTTTTTAAATCAAGGAAAAAATGAATATCTTTGTTTTTTGGGAATACATAAAAAATTTATTATAAACTTATAGATCCGGATTACTTATACAAATCAGACATAGTCAAGTCCTAGATGGCCAAAAGGAGAGTAAGAGATGTTTTATAGAGCTATTTATTTGAACTAGTGGATAATATGGATGATTCTATGGTGTGCAAAATATTTATTAAAAGGTTTAGAATAGGAGTGCATTGGCATGAAATTCATGAATAGGCTATATGGAAATACATCAATCTCTAAGGTGGATATTTGTTGGATCCCATTACTTTCTTTTACTATTAATGAAGAAAAGATTCCCTCCTTAGGGAAGGTACTCTATTACAATTTAATCACACATAGAAATTTTTCGTCGACCATGGGAAACCATTTTACATGTCTTCCTATCTTTTGGATGTTCTAAGTGGTCCTGGATTTTTGTCAATTTTGGTCTCCTTCAAGCCCTTTGAGGGTAAATGAGAAATATGGAAACTTGTATGCACATCATTATAGATAGCATATTCAAGATATACACACTTATTTGTATACTTCTCTTTGCCAACAATTACATGAAATGATGCCACCGAGAATATCTAATTCAATCCTCACATCGATAAGGAATATGGTAGTTGTATTATTTTATCCAAAATATATAGTTATCATGATCAAGGGGCTCCTTACACCTCCTTTTCAGTTGCCATATTATTTTCCAAAAAATTAGCAGTACAAGAGGTTGCATATCAGATTTGCAATGGTATTTCTTTAAAGTGTAAGGAGAAGAAGCTTAAAAGTCATCCCTCATTTTTCATATTTTTCGGATGAAGAATGTTTAATTGGTGGCCCAATTTGAAATTTTCCTCATCCCATAGAAATTAATTTCATCTCCTTGAACACCCTTTAAGGAAATATGAAAAATGGAATAGGGTTTCCTGACACCTTTATTCTCTTAAAGGAAAGTTAAATATACAGTATGCTCACGTGCATGATGATAATGATTGGGTATGGATTACCCAAACACAAGATATCCTTGTTCAACAGAATATGATGGGTACATGGGCATTTCTACCTCCTAGAGTAATTAGTAAAAATCATCCCATGAAGAGAAAGAAATCTTTGTATTCGAACATTCACAACAACCTTGTGCTCCCTTATCTCCACCAAATGAATCTAGATCTAAGTTTCAAGAAGTCTTGGCTGAACCAAATAAAGCTCTAGCTAGCAAAGCCCATGTACAACCTTCTCAATATTTTTCCTCAACTTCCCAACAAGTGAAAAATGATTGCTTAGAGATATTTTTACTTGCCTACAAATGACATCTAGATTGGGTAGCATAAGAAGATCCCTTAATGAACATTGAATTCAATCCAAGGATGAGAACCTTGAAAAGGGTAACAAAAAGAAGGTGTTAACAGAACAAGCCATCATTTGGCATGAAACTTCAGAAGGCCTCTTCACTCTTACAAAGAAAAGGAAAGCAAAACGATATCAAGTGGTGCAATATGAAGAATCCTTTATAAGGGATATAGCAGAAGAATCCGTAGGAGTAGTGAGGCTAGTATATGCAAGAAATATAGCGATTGAAACTAAGTTCAAGGAAAAATTTCTCAAAGCACGATTTCTTATGTACGAGAGGCATTGCATGGCTTATAGAATAATATAAATAGTTTCATCCAATCAAAGAACAAGGAAAAGAGGGCTTGAAAAAATGAAAATCTCATTACAGGAGTGGCATTATTGTAGAAAACATTAACACAAATGGGGCAGGTCATTGAAAACATCATTTTTAAAGATCCTACGGTTATGACCATCGAGGATATTTGTATATGCTAGAAATATCATAATTATAAAAATCAAAGTCTAAGGGAATGGAATGAACAGGTAAGAGAAATGTCCTTGCAGTTTGATGGCATTATTTCTAGAGGAAATCATGTTTTCCTAGAAGTTTCGGTCATGGAAATATTTAAAGGAAACCATGCATTGGTTTTGATGAAGATTTCTTTTCATCCCTTCAGCAATTCATGATTAATTTTAAAAGTAAAATAGCCAAGGCAAATGAGGGAGAAACTTCGCATTTAATTGAGATTGTTTCAAAACAAGGAAAATATACAAAAATAGAGACTCTTAAGGAAAATTCCAAAAAGCATGTGGTAGTGTAAAGGATTTGGTTAATAGGTCTGATGTGATATATAGAAGCATGATTATGGATATGTAAAAGATAAAAGAGATTCTCATATTTGCAAAAATGTTTTGAGTAGGCATGATAGCAAGATGATAAAACATTTCCCAAATGAGAGCAACAAACCTAGGAAACAACTATAATTATGGGCTTAGTTCAACAAAAACCCATAGTTAAGGAAGCAACCGTGCCCATCTTATTGGATCAACAAAACCTCGTAGTTAAGGAAGAACAACATTGAATTATAAATTTTTGAATATGAAATAGGCAAGAAATTAAAGTGATATGTATGGCATGTTAATAGATGAATATTTATAATTGATACAATGATCATGTATATATTACAAATTTTATACGTATCTAAACATGCATTTGTTTGACAAATGCTCCAAATTTTTGATGTGGAATAAACTATAATTAATATGGTATTGAAAAACCTAGCTCACAAAGAGAATCAAAATATCTTTCTCTATTTTGTTAAATCTTAGCATCCGCTATGTTACAACTATTATGATGTGGTAGTATCTAAACAACCTCGGAGTTCATAATATCCTAGTGATAACATATACTATAATAATATGTTGCCAAATAAGCTTACACATATCAAGCTTAAAATGTCACTCTTTGTCTTCTAAATTTTTTGAGACACCTAAGAATGAAATATTCTATTCTGGAAGCACCTAGATGTCATGCATCTAAAAACTCTAGCGAAAAAGAATATTAATGTAATGTGTTTAATCCTTTCGAACTCTATGCTCCAAATTATGTGTTAAACACTAAATAACATTAAGCATAATTTTTACATTGAGACAAGTATGTAAGGGACACTAATTTCATGTTGCCTTAAATAAATGAGTTAAATCCAAGTGACCACTAAGATCCAAATAATATTTTATCACAACACCTAGCAGACTCTAATTTTGAAATATCTTACTATATTTTGATAAATACTAGTGGCCGTTATGTTCCAAATATTATGATGCGACAGTGTCTTAGCAGCGTATCACTTTATGATATTTGTTGTTGAGAACCAAACATTAAGATGGGAATTTGTTTTTGAACCATTACCTAGAAACTACTAAGCTTGCAATATATGACATGTTTCTATTTGAATCCTAGTGACATAATAGCTTCAAATAATATGTTGCAACTTAAGGTAACAGACATCAATCTAAAAATTTCATACTTCGGCTTAGTAATTTGATTTGTTAAAGAATACCACTGATAACTTCCAAACATTATGAGTACACATATTCTAGAGGATGCTAGCCTCCTAAAATATTATGTTAATGTTCAAAATTTGTGTGACCTCCATGACCCAAATCTTATGTGTTAAATCCAAATGAATGCAAAGATTAAATTATTGCATCATTGGAAAGGCTAGTGGCTACTAAGCTCAAATCAATTTCAATTAAAATGGTAAATCCTATAGAAATATGTTTTATAATATTATGTTGTTCCAGGATGTAGAGGCCACTAATTTCATACTAACTTAATTTAATTTGTGCAATACTTGCGACCTCTAAGGTAAAAATAATATGCTCTGGAAATGCCTAATGGATGCTTGACTCATGCAATACCTTTCTTTATTTTATGAAATCCTAGTGGCCACTAAACTAAAAATAATATGTTGTGGATGTATCTTAACGGCATATAAATTCAAGGTATACATTATTAAGTACCAATCCATCAGCTCAAAAATGTTTTAGAGGCATAACCTAGTGGGCGAAGCTAGCTTGCAATATCTGACATGTTTTTACTTGAATCCTAGCGACATCATATCTTCAAATATTATGTTGCATCATAAAATAGTGGATGAAAATATAAAAATTCAACACTTTATCTTGTTAAATGCTTGAGAAATATAATCTCCAAATATTTCTAATGTGGGAGCAACAAGATGCCATGTACCTCAAAATTTATTAATTTGATTTGTTAAAGCATACCACCGACAACTTCTTGCGAACATTATGAGTACACATATTCTATCGATGCTCGCCTCTAGAAATATTATGTTAATGTGTTAAATTATTGCGACCTCGATGGCCCAAATCCTATGTGTTAAATCCCATCGAATGCAAAGATTACATTGTTACATCATTGTAAAGGCTAGCATGATCGCTAAGCTCAAATAAATTTCAATTAAAATGGTAAATTGTATAGAAATAATTTTATAAATATTATGCTGATCTAGAATGTCGAGGCCTCTAATATCATACTAACTTAATTTAATTTTTGTAATAATAACGACCTCTAAGGAACAAATAATATGTTACGGAAATGCCTTGCAAACACCTGGACTCGCAATACCTTTCTTTATTTTGTGAAATCTTTCGGTCACTAAGCTCCATATAATATGTTGCGTAGCAGAGTGTCTTAGCAACATATAACCTCATGATATCTCTTGTTGAGTACCAATCCATAAGCTCAATTTTTTTTTTTTTAGGCATAACCTAATGGCCGCTAAGCTTACAATATCGACATGTTTTTAGTCTAATCCTAGCAACAACATATCTTCAAATATTAGGTTACATCATAAAATAGAAAACATCAAGCTAAAAATTACACACTTCTTCTTGTTAAATGCTCGAGACATCCAATCTTGAAATATTTCTAATGTGGAATTAATTAGATTCCATGTACCTCAAAATTTGTTTATTTGATTTGTTAAAGCATATCGCCGATAACTTGCAATCATTATGAGTAATCATATTCTAGTGGATGCAAGGTCTGCTGGAAACTTATGTTAATGAGTTAAATTATTGTGACCTCCATGACCCAAATCTTATGTGTTAAATCCCAACAAATGCAAATATTAAATTGTTACATCATTGTAAAGGCTAGTGACCATGAAAATCAAATCAATTTCAATTAAAATTGTAAATCCTGTAGAAAGATTTTTTTAAATTTTATGTTGTTCTAGGATGTAGAGGCCGTTAATTTCATACTAACTTAATTTAATTTGTGTAATACTAGTGACCTCTAACACTCAAATAATATGTTGTGGCAATGCCTAGCCAACCCTAGATTCATAATAGCTTTATTTATTTCTTGAAATATTAGGATCCACTAATGTCCAAATAATATGTTGCAGTAATGTCTTAGAGTTGTAGAAATTCATGATAATTATTGTTGAGTACCTTTCAATAAGGTCATAAAATGTTTTAGAGGCATAACCTAGTGGTCACTAAGCTTGTAATATCTAACATGTTTTTATTTGAATCCTAACGACAACATATCATAAAATATTATGTTGCATCATAAAATAGTAGACGTCAAGATAAAAATTTCACACTTAATGTTGTTAAATCTTTGGAGACATCCAATCTCAAAATATTTCTAATTTGGAAGCAACTAGATTCCATATGCCTCAATTTTTTTAATTTGAGTTGTTAAAGCATACCACCAACAACATGCAAACATTATGAGGATGCATATTCTAGTGGACACCTCCTAGAATCTTATGTTAATGTGTTGAATTCTTGCAATCTCTATGACCCAAATCTTATGTGCTAAATGCCAACGAACACAAAGGTTAAATTGTTACATCATTGTAAAGGCTAGGGGACGCTTAAGCTCAAATCAATTTCAATTAAAATAGAAAATCTTGTACAAATAATTTTAAAAATATTATGTTGTTCTAATACGTAGAGGCCACCAATTTCATACTAGATTAATTTAATTTGTGCAATATTGGTGATCTCTATAGAACAAAAAATATTTTACATGAAGCAATTCTAATAGCGGACGCTAGACTCACAATACCTTTCTTTTTGTGAAATTCTAGTGGTGGCTAACTCCAAATAATATGCCATGGTAGTGTCTTCATGGCGTTTAACTTCATGATATCTATTGTTGAATATCGATCCAAAAGCTCAGAAAACGTATTAGAGGCATAACCTAGTAGACACTAGACTTAAAGCAATATGTAGCAGATGCTAAACTTACAATATATTTCTTTAGTTTGTGAAACCCTAGAAACCGCTAAGTTCCAAATAATATGTTGTGGCAATACCTGGCAGATGCTAGAATCACAATATCTTTCTTTATTTTATTAAAACCTAGCTGCAAATATGGTATTACGTTATACACTAGAGAACACTAAGCTTGCAATAAATTTCTTGTTTTTGTAAAATCCGTCAGACAACTAATATCCAAAAAATATTAGTTTGTGGCCCTCTAGACAGACTAATAATATTGCCACCTTCCATAGTAACCCTAATGAAAAAATATATATGCTAACACTCTATCTGCACGCCAATAATGCATGGCTTATCGATAATATTGATTTGAAAGAATTAAATAAATAAATATTTTATATATAAATTAAAATACATAGTGATCATAATATTTTATATATAAAATTTAGGCATATATATAATATGTTTAACCTTCCATTACAAAAAAATATCTCACAATTAAAAACCTAATATGATTTTACCGAGGAAACCATATAAACAATGAACAATGAAATATTTACCTTGGGTTGTTTCTATCATCATATTAAAAGGTTAAACAAAATATGTAACAAATACCAAAATAATATTTTGAGTCTCGTTAAACATTACACTTTCTAAAAACTAGTGTTTAGGCCACTGGCCATCATTTTAGGAAAATTAATCTAGTTGGTACTAAAGATCGGCAAAAACATGAAAGTGTTCAAATGAAATAAATACAACAACAATGAAGTGGAATTAAATTTTTCTCAGTTGGGGCTCAACTGATTCCTTTATTTCTTTAAGAACAAGATAGTGCAACAATATGATCAAAAGGAACTGATAAGCAATGATGGGTTGTGGGTCGTGTTTTTGTATGGCAAAAAGGGCTGGAATAACTTAAAAAATAGATTACATAGTATTCACAAGGTTGTTCGAAAAAACAACTAGAAGGAATTGGTAAGAAGAGTTAGGTCACTAAGCATGTATTTTTAGGGCAAAGCAAGGGTGGACTGAGGTTAAAAAATATAGGATCGGATCGAAGACGTAATGGTTGTTGCATCGAGATAACTTAAAAAAAGGTCCACATTTAGTATAGTAAAAGTTTTTGATAAATACCTTTTTTAGATATGAGATTCTTTCATACTTATCAATGTCACTAAAAGCATTGATTGATGCATCAAGCTAACTATCTGTGCTATTTTTCCAACCCCATTTGCTTCCCCTATGTATCGCACCCTTTTTTTACCGCTTGATTGTCCCCTTTTTGTTAATCAATGAACGAGATTATAATTACCTCTTGATTATTCCTTGGCCAAGACAACCCAGATTTTTCCATTTGGCCCTATAATCTATGAATTTGTTGTGTTGTTTTTTGATTTCACGAGTTGTTGTTATGTAATATCGAAAAAATTAAAACGCTAAAAAACTAGTTTTTCGAGGTATTTAAAAAGTGCTGGAAATAGAGTTTTTAAAATCAGAGTGGGGAGATTGTGTTGATATTGAAATGTAAAATTCTCAAAAATGGGGGTATTTGCATTTTGAATTTTAAATTTTCCCCTCATTGAGAAAAGGTATGGGATATCGAGGAAATAAACAATATTGAAAACAACACCTTTTGTTATTGGATATAGCCTAAAATAGTTGAAATGTAATAAAACTTATAATATTATAAGAAAATAGTAGAAATAAAATATAACAATTTATAGGAACATTTAAAAAAAAAATTAATAAAAAATTAACTAGATAATGTTAGATGTAGTGCGCTAATGAAATGTAATCTCCAATTACTTGATGCAACATGTTAAGTTTGAACTGACAGATAGAAAACATTATAATTTACACATTTATTATGAAATTAAAATGCAAAGGAACTAGTATAATATGAAACCATGATATTATAAAATAAATAGCAACCCATAAAACAACGACACATGGCTATAGCCTAAAATAGTTGAAACACAATAAAAAAATATAATATTGTAATAAAACAAATGAAATAAAGCGTAAAAAATATAGCCACAATTTTCTTCAAAAATCAAAATCGACCTATACAATGTTAGACGTAGAGCAAAAATGAGAAATATTTATCCAATTATATTGTGCCACGTGGCATGTTGCTAACCTAATAATTAGAAAACATTATAACTTACACCATTATTATGAAATTATAATATAAATAGAAACCATTAAAAACATGACACATGGCATCAAATTCTCAAATCCCAGAAGGTAGATAGCTAGCGGCCGTTAGGCTATTCTCAAATCCCATTAGGTATATAGCTAGAGGTGGCTAGGATAAATATGTAGTGCAAAAATTAGGGATGACATTTATAGTCTACCCAAAATGATACAATTACAATGATAGGAGCCTAGAGTGCGCTAAGCTAGACCATTCTTTGTTATAATATATCTAATCACAAATTAGAAACTGTTGAGCCTATCATCCGTTACATTATACCTTTCAACTAGTAATTGAGCTTAGCGATCACTAATTTTTTTTCTTTGAAACGAACCAAGAGTCACGATCTCTCTCCATGGAACAAAGTACAAAATTTTTCTCCACCAGGTAATGTGTAACTGATTTGAAATTATTATAATCATTGAAAATTACAATCAATATAAAGATGTAAATATTGTGATTACTTTTACAAGAGGTAATGAAAGGATCCTGATGGCCTCTAATCTATATCATGTATTTTTTATCAATAGCTGAAATTGAAATTGAGAAATTGGTAATCCTAGTACCCTTGAGGATTTTTCCTTATTACGAACATATATGGATTATAGTTTACAAAGAAATATCTTAGGTGAAATAAATAATTCTTGCATCCTCTCAAAATTAAACACTTAAGCCCACCGGCTGCTATGTTATTACTTTCAATGATTAATGAAGGCTAGTGATCGGTAAGCATTTTCTTTGATAAGAATAGAAAGTATTGATCCCTCTTAATGGAAAGCATTGCAGGAATTGGCTTCACAAGGTAAAGCGTAGATAATTTGTTAACATTTTCATCATCTATAATTACAATCGATCTAAATCATCACGGAGATATTGATTGTTATGACAAGAGGTAATGTTATGGTCATAGTGGCCAATAATCCATTCCATGATTTTTTATTCATAACTATTTTTGAATTAGGAAATGCTTAAGCGTAGCGGTTGATACCATTTTACTCTAACGCTAATGAATACAAATTACAAATTTCAAAGTTATATCTTAGGAGAAATAAATAAGACTAGATGCGTCTCGATGGAATCTAGTATAGTAATTGGGTTCATCGTGTGAAGTCTACCCAATATGGGACACTTACAATCAATGAAAAGCACTAACCTTCCAAATTTGAACAGATAGTGATTACAATGGAAATTGGTAATGATATGAGCCCAGTGGCCGCTAAGCTTGACCATTGTTTCTTATTATATATACACTCTCAAATATAAAAATTATTGTGCCTATCGGCCATAATGTTATTCCTTTGATATATGAAGATAAATTCTTGATCCCTCTTGATGAAAAGTAGTGCATTAATTTTCTCTACCTAGTAACGCATGACTTATTTGATACAATTATATTCATTGAAAATAACAATCATTCTAAAGTTTTACTTTTAGTGTTTGTTATGACTAGAGGTAATGAAAGTATCGTGGCGGCCGCTAAGCTAGACCATGATGTTTTATTCAATAGTTATTTTAAAATAAAGAACTTGCAAAGTGATTTCTAGGATTTTTCTTTGATACAAAAGAATATGGCTTATAATTTAGAAAGATATATTTTAGGCAAAATACATAAGTCATAATCTGTCTTATTCAAATTTAGAGCTGCAATTGGGTCCAACTTACTTAAATCTAGCCAATACGATATAGTTATTATCATTGAAAAACAATATCGGCAATTGAACATATAGTACTTACAATGACAATCGCTAATCAAAGGAGCTAAGTGGAAACTAAGCTTGACCATTGTTTATTACCATATAGCTATTTTCAAATAAATACATTCTTAAGCCTAGTTGTTGTTACGTTATTCTTTTCTACTAATTATGGATATTAAATCTTAGCCTTTAATATAGTCCATTCAATTGGCATAAATTACCAACAAGTAATATTAAAAACTATCCATTCATATGTCGACTTAAATCCTCTCTCTCGCTAACATCTATGTTTTCAAATTTTTTCTTTCATGCAATCTATGCAAAGTGGATGGTTGTCAGACAACGGATAATCCTTCCAAAACATGTTCCGAACAATTTCTCATGGTTTATGGTATTAATGTTGTGATCCACAAAATACGATTTACAGTAACCAGTTGAAGGTTAGATGTCATGTTTGGTTGAATCCTAACAATAGCTAACATTTACTTTGATTTCTCACCAATGATAAAAATTAAAGTATTATAGAGATTGGCGATCACAAAGGATAATACTTGCATTCATTAACATATGGCGAGAAAAAAATTAATCCATATCTGAAGTAATTTTTAATATATTTTACTCCAATTGTAGATACAATGTCTTCCATTGGTCGCAATCCATTCTCAGAAATTTCATTCATTAAAGTTGCTAAGATTTATAAAAAAAAGAGATGACGACTAATTTGTTGAATTATGTGGCCTTGACAACTACTACAAGCACATGTGGTTGTTTGTTTTTGTAAATGATGGACATGAGAAAATCAGAATGATTATATCCTTTGAAGTCATTTATTCGAGCACACTTTTTATTCAGGTCGAACTCATTGAAAATGAAAATAATAAGTGTCTTATTGTGGATATGGAGTTGGTTATTTATTTATTCAGGAAATGGGAAATGCAAGCCTCAAAAGACAAAATACAATGTCCCTATTCATCACATGGATGGGATTTGGGGTTTTTAGTAGATGAAGACAAAACTAGCTATTCAAATGCACAAGAAATTCACAATGGCATGCTTGCAGTACTTAGAAAATTGTATAGAGGTTATACAACCTCTTCCATTTGTCATTTTTTTAATAGAAAAGGTTCACTTTCACCGCCTAAACATGCCAATTTTTTTACTATGCTTGAGGAGAACATATTTGGCTAAATTTGAGCTTGATCCGTCCAGATCAAAGTTTTATGGGTTGAAAAAGAATACTAGATCAGCTACATCACTGAAGAAAGAAACCACTATAATCACAAAAAAGAACCTTCAAGTAAGAAGCGGTTTGGATAATTTTTTTAATGGTGAAGTATTTTCAATTGATGTTTCTAGGTGCGATGTAGTACCTCCGAGTATTAGTATCATCTTGTTTATGACAAGAATGTTGATCTGTTGTGCAATCCATTTTGATAAATTTTATTCCTACAGAGGGACATAATTCTTCTTCCCTTCTTAGAGTCTATGAATAAGGCTATGGCACTCCAAGATCCAATATACTTAGAAAGGGTTGACTTTAAATTTGATGTATTTAGGGTTGATATATGCACAAAAAAATATTTTGGGATCAAACGATTACAAGTCTTTACAAAAGAGGATACATTTTCGAATGGATCAAATTATGTTTGCAAATGAAACTAAAGAAGCCATTAAACTAATATTTGTAAACAACAGAATGAAGTGTAGAAAACTTGGATAGAAACCAAGTTTATTGATTTGTTTTACAAATCTAGATCGGTTTGGAACTCACTTGGATGTCTTCAACACCCCGAATTGGCAAAACACAAAATAAAGGAATCGAAGGTAATGTATTTTAATTTTATTGCATTTGTTATTAACTTTTTTCTTCCTTACATAAAAATAAAAACATACAATTGTCCTTTGAATGCTGAACTTTAAGATTCAATTCCTTTTGATTTTCAAAATGGACACAACCAACAATCTATACGAAAAATAGACTTTTCTATTATTGTCGATGATATATGGAGTAAATTGAAAACAAAATTTGAGTTGTTTAGATATGTGGCCTTTATTTCTCACCTATTAAATATAATCATGATAAATTTCAACCTAATTCATTCAGGGGTGCTAGAGGAATGAATGATGAAGAACTATCAATACTAGTAGATAAAGTACAATCACTTTGGATGCCCGGATAATTGGACCTATTCAAGAAGGTGTAATAGCGAGAGATATTTTATTCTTACCGCAGAGAATAAAAGGATAAAGAAAAATGAGAGAAAAATTTCTACAATATTTTAAAGACAAACATCTAGATATTGATCTATTGACATCCTATAGTGAATCAAATGTAATTGAAAAAGTTAAATTGCATGAATCACACTACTACCAGTTTTTTGTACTATTGGGTGAAGAGAGGAAAGGAAAGAGAAAATATTATTCCCACATAGGGGGAAAAAATAATAAACACAAAAGGACCAGGTGGTGGATGAAGATCTTCCCATCAAGGCTTAGACAATATTAGAAAACTATGTGGTGTCAATGGAAGACCATATACGGAAAGGATGGAGGACACAGAAGAATTTTCCTTTGAATTTACATACCTATTCCAGCTTTCATCGTCTTTATCAGATATTCTTGACCAATCATTTCAATGTAGAATGTGTTGTCTCTGATTTTTGCAATTTGTCTAGCGATATTTCAATTAAAGAAATAATGGAGCTGCTAATAGATATTGGAACCCGGTTTTTCGGAATGTCGTATTATTGTTATCATTGAATATTCAAAAATGTTGAGAGAAACAATAAAAATATGAATGAAAAAGGTTAAATATAGTGAACAATAAATTCGGGATGGATATTATAGACTCTATGATATCAAAGCATGCAATTTAAAATTTGGTGTCTTATGTACACAATAACTAGAGTGAACAACTTGAAAAACTCAATGATGAAATAGAAGAAAGTCACTAGGGATGGGATGGAAAAACTACCACAAAATTTGATAACTACAAGTGAAATTGGCCTAAGAATAACCAAATATCCTTTCCCTTTTGAGCGATCATATGAGTTCGATTTGAGATGTTCACTCGACATCGTTGCGTGGATTCTATAGTATTAGTGTTATATGATACCGGTGTCACACTTTGTGCCTTAGTTGAATGCAATCTATCTGCTATTTTTCTTTTTGAGACACATAGTCAAGAAATGTTTTGAAACATTACTATTATCTCTCGAAAGTGCACTGTAGAGATATGGCTACGGAGTTTTCGAAACTTGCAAAATTTGATCTCTCTCTTTCGTAGATACAATGGAAACACCTCAAGTTTGTGGGTATACCTAATTTGAGATGAGTCTCCTATATGAAGGCTGGTTCCTTATTGATGTATCCTAAACTGATCTCTCGGGGTTTAAGGGCAAAATATGACTATAAAGTAATTAAAACTAAGGTGATAAACCAAATTTCTATGAGGGATTTGACTACGTATATGCACAGTTGATATGTGAAAGGATTTCTTGACACACGAACTAACAATTCTTTTGAAGAATGTAAAAATAAAAACATTGTGAGGTATTGAGGGAGATTATCACAACAATACTGCTAAGCTAAACATGCACATTAATATCATGCAAAAATTACTGAATTTTGCAACAAGGTAAGATGATTAATCAGGGAATTTGCATTCACAATACTAATAGAAACATACACAAGACTGCAAATAATTGGGAAGGCAGAAAATACTTCACACTCAGAAGGAAAAACTAGCAAAAATTTCTTCAGTACTCCTATATCCAAAAAGTCCTCCCTTGTGCTTTACAAAGGCACACAATATATAGCAAAAAAATTTTCCCACCCTTCCTAAAAATAGCCTAAGGCTTGTACTCTCCCATGCATCTTATTTTTATCCTTTATTTAATAATAGATAAAGGAGAAAATAGAGCATGCAATTTACAAACAGGATATATCAGCCTTAATTACAATAGATTCAAAGTGAAGTTGACGTTTCTATTTTTAAGAAAACAAAGATAAACAATTTTCTAATAATAATCTTACTTGTTATGGAAGTATTTCTCCTTTATACATGCAACTTTCTTCTTTTGTCTGTTATGTCTTCTTGTGAAGCATGCAACAAATTAATTCTCTGCCTGTGAGTAAATAATTCAAACATTTGTGATATTTGCAAAATAAAAATCCAAATGTGGGGACCATTGTCCATGTGTACATGCTCTGACATTGACATATTTTCCTAAGTGGTCACATGAGTGACACTCTACAAATCAAAACTAGCTCCTTAAAGTGGGGACCACTTTTCACTTTACCATCTGATGAGTATGAGGTAACCTTTTAAGTTTTAAGGTAAATGCCCTTTGACTATTGGTTTGGATGGAATATTACTTGGTTTAAAACTTATACAAGGTTAATACAAACAATACAATTCAGCCCCTTTTTGACAACACATGCCATATTATAGTCCACCACCTTTGGATCTTGGTTATCATTGTGAGCATGTATAATTATCAGCCCCCTTTTGCAATCTGGAGATACTTGATTTAATTTTCACCTTTTGGTGATTATAGTCAGCATGCATGGTTGGGTTTTACATTATTTAAGGTCTGGACTATAGTGAAAAGTCAAATTTGCAAATGATTTTAAATAATAAGGCTGGCTCCTTTTGCATGATGACTCACCCCTTGGTATGTTTGTCGGTGGCATTGGTTAACTCAGGTTGAGTTTTCTTTGAATTCAGTGATTGTCTTGGGCCATTGATTTCTTTCCTTGATGCATTGGATGTTGTCGATCCTTGACTGTGAGTTAGGGTTTACCCCTATAATTAATATGGTTGGTGGCATCTTGATCATGGTGGTTCGCTTCAAAATTTGAGGATCATTTTCAGCCTTTGATCTCTATCCTTATAATCTGGAGCCATTGATTTCTAACCATGGTTGAGAAAGGTTATAACTCACCTCTTGAGTTTTCATGATAAGGAATAGCTTGACCCTCAAGCACATTTCATTTGGTTTTCATTATGCGGAGCGAAGCCCTGGAAAAATTTTCCTTTAACGCGATTTTCATCTTCCCAAGCTTAGACCCTCTACACCTTGTTCCGAGTTTGTGAAAGTGAGGAAGTATTTGATCTCTCTACCATTTTCATTTTATGAAGTTCATCTTTCCATGTAGAGGAGGTCTCTGTATACTTTTTAGCTACCATTTTTTTGTGAGCTTCATTGTGTTATATTTTGGTGTCTATTTTTCTTTGTTGGATGGCCTCCACTATTAGTGCTTTTCGGGTTTCCTGTGTCTTCACCTTCTGCAGAGTTGTGTGAGCTTCTGGGTAAGCAACATCACTAGAACTTGAGTTTGGGTTTACTTCCGATTTTGATCTTTGTGACTAGTAAGTCCATTTCCCTTCATGGGTATTTGGTAAAATGAAAAGAAATATTTTTACTAAACTAGATCTATAGCTTATTTCTTTTGAGGTAGAAACATGATGGTTCCTATCACAACATAATGGCTGTCATTTTTATATGAGTTTTGATGGTCGACACTTTTTGGTTATCTAAATTTTAACTGGTTCTATAGTTTCTGTGTGGCCTTGAGAGCTCAAACACTAGTACATTTTCTTTACAATTGTACTGTGATAGTTTCTTCAACTTTGTTGTGTCATGTGACTTCTGCCACCATTAATGATGTCTGAACCTCTCTACCTTTAGAAGCTTTACATTTTTGAGCTCAACATTTATTTGGGTCTCCATTATTTCATTACAGTCTTGCTCCTCCCTTAACTCTAGATCTGAACATTTCTTGATTTTGGGTATTCGTATTTCATTTCGGCCTGAGTCTAGACTTTTCCTTGAGGGTTTACTGAATATCTATGGCTCGGCCTTGGTCATCTCAAGTTGAACCTCATTCTGAGCTTGTTCTTCTTTATCTAAACTTTGATGATTCCTATTAATGTTTTTATCAATGGTCAGGATCTGTACACACTCTGATAATGTAACTTGAATATGATTTTAATGGGAATAACAATCTCTAAAATACAGTAATATTTCTTTGACTTGTATATGTGTGAGTTTTCTGATTCAAAGTTCTTCCACCTAAGTTTGTGTCCTGAATAATGTGTCAAGCTCTTTTACTTGCTACTTGGATCCACTCCTTATAAAATTATCCCTTGAATGTAGACTATGGAACTTTTAGTTTGTAAAAAGGCCTCCTTCTGATATGGGTATTTGGATTTTTTCATTCTTTCTTGATTCTACCATTTTTTTCGAAAAATAGAATGACCTTCTAAAGGATTGAGATTCACTTATTGTTACTTAAAACTCTAAGTTCCCTGATTCTGATTAAACTTTGTACTTTTTAGCATTTCATCCTTGTGTAGATTCCTTTACTTCAATGCTTAGCACCTTGGGTTTTGCACTCTGTTTGAGCTTTTAATGTCTTATTCTGTTCTGATTCAAACTTAGTCAACTCTCGCACTCATTAGATTCATCTTTATGGTGTTGAACCATGATCAAGGAGATCTCTGTGATTCTTTATGTATTTCCTGGTTCTATTTAACCATGAATCTTGTATGTACTTTCTAGAAATTACAAGCAATTCATTTGTTTTGATACTATTTTAGGCATAAGCCTTGATTCAGATGCTTGTTAAGATTTCTATAATATTGATTATTTACATAGATGCTTTATTTAATTTATAGTAACACTTCTGACATGTTGGAAAATATGAAATGTTGATTTTTCATGGTGAATCCTGGCAAATTTTTTCCATAATTCTCTCTTCCATCCATTTCTAGCTATAGTAGTTGTATTTTTGATTCAGAATATAGAATCATAACACTTCATGTTTGAATTTGGATTGGTAAATAAAAATGAGAGATCATAGTTGTTTATCTTGGTCATGGCATGCTTTACTATTTATCTATATCACTTACTTTATTTAAATCATTCTTTTAAAGCATTTAGTAGTTGAAAGTAGCATGATGAAAGTTGTAAATGTCCATTTTATATGGTGAAGCCCTATCAAAATTTTCCCAGTCTTTTTTTCGTTTTCATTTCAGTTGTACTCCTTTTCTTTTAATCAACTCCAGCTTCCTGAAATCTAATTCTTCTTCTTCAGTTGTAATCTGAAACATGTGCTTCTATTGCTAGTCCCTTTTATGTACTTAAGCCTATTCCATTTGTAGAAAATATTGAGTTTGAGTTACATTAATTTCTTCTTTTAGCCCATACTTATGAATTGTCTATTTCTTCTTGGTTGTAACCTATACCTGCACAATTAAGAAAACAATTAGAAAATACTTAGACTTTTTGGCCTCTCTTATGTCCATGTTCTTCCTTTCTTTTCTCTTTATTCTTTCTGAGTAAGTAGAGCATGTATGCAACTGATATTCAAGTAAATTATATCTCCTTTTTTGAAGAGATTCATATGCATGAACTAGGATAGTAAGGAATATGAATTGATCCCTGAGCTCAAAACTAATGGTGTATTTTATTCTTTTCAGGTACAATGACTTCCACAAAGAAGATGAGAAAGAAGCCAAAGTTGGAATGGAGCTACCCCAAACAACAAAGAAAACCCCAAGGCAATGATGGGTTCACTCATACTCTTTACTTTATTTTTCATGCATGTGTACCTCTTATTTCAGTAATTGTACTTTATTTTCTAGTCATTTCCCACGGCTTATGTGGGAACATTTTTAATTTCCTTATGAATAAAACATTGAATTTTTAAATGAGTGTATATTTATTTATGCATTTCAGCTTTCTGTATGGATTATATGATGAACTAAACAACTCAATCATTTAATTGAATGTCTTAATCATGAAGGAAAGAAGATAAAATGAGAATATGTAACATTCAGTAATGAACTCGATTTAATATCTACAATCTGCACTTAAGTTTTTCTGTCCAAAACTCAACACTTCACCTATTCTACGATCTGGTGTCTTCATCAGAGATAACATAAGCTGTCCTTTAGGGCCCTTGTGTTCTTTTGCTAAAGGTATCATGAAATTACAAACTATGTGATCTGTTACATTTTGTAACAACACACATAGCTACAGATTTCACTTAATCATTAATTAATTCAACAGTAACTAATAACATCAAAACTTCCTTAGCTTAGGTATACTTCACCCATGCCTTTCATCATAATGACGAAGTTTCGAGTTGCCCATTTTTTCACAAGTGCAAAAATTGTCAACATTTCTGGCGATCTTGTAAGGAAAGCTACCTGCTAGCTTATAGATCAATGCCTTACTCTTGTCCATTGGGCATGAAGTCTAAACATGTAACCAAAATTTTCCTTTTTCGAAAGGTCCAACCCTTCCAAAATGGAACTAAAACTAGGAAAGGATCTATAAAGTATATCATGTGCACGAATGCACTTATTGAATTAAAAAAATGCAATGTGTAGAGAATGCACTTATTAAAGGGAAATCCTACTCTAAAAATCACTATAATATTTTCCATAAGAGTTTTGAGAAACATACCATTCACGGAATGGGAAGTTCCTCTCCATTAGCTTTGAAAGATAAAAAGCATTGTGTTCTTTGGAAGCTGAAATCATGTGAGGGCCACTCGCATTGTATCAAATTTGTATGTCTTCCTGGATTTACACGATCAACATCCCACTTTAACACAATATCTCCTTCATTGAAGATTCTAAATTTGGTTTTCTTGTCAAAAGTATTCTTCATTTATTACTGATGGTTTTCCATATTCAAATGGGCTTTATCTCTTAGCTCTTATAATTCCATTAACTCTACATAAAGAACTATAATGGTTCATTCTCAAGTAGCTCCATTTGGTGTAGAAAATCCAATGCAGGTAACTCAACTGAAATAGGCATTCTCACTTCCTTTCCATACATGAGTTTATAAGGTGAATTGCCAACTAATCTTTTAGAGTCACCCTATCAACCCAAAGTGTTGAATTTAACATCAGATGCCAAGCTCTTTGATTATCTTTGAGTGTTCTTTTGATGATCCTTAGTAGATTCTTGTTAGTACTTTCAACTAATCCATTAACTTGTTGGTAATAATTAGATGAAGAACTTAGATAGATTCCATGGTTGACAACTCAATCTATTATCTTTGCTCTAATGAATGCTAAAGCATTATTCGATATGATAGTTTTTGGAACACCAAATCTATAGACTATACTTTCATAAAAGGATAATATCGAAGCTTCATTAGCATCTTTCAAGGTTATTTCTTCAGTCCATCATGTAAAATAATCTATAGCAGCTTAAGATTCAATTATGTCCTTGTGAAGAAAGTGGATTTATCATGCCAATAAAATCAAGACCCCACCGCATAAAAGGGTAATCAAATGAGATAGGATAAGGGCAACAAATCTATATGTTCTTTTCAAAAAGAAAGCACACTTTTTACACTTTCTTATCCATTCAAAATAGTATTTGAATATGCTAGGCCAATAGTAACCAACTTTCATAATTTTTAACACCATAGTACGTGATGAAAAATGACCTCCTAGGGTCCTTCATGGAATTCTGACAATATTTTCTAAATTTTATCATAGTCAACAAATCACAAAGAAGATTCCATTTATATCATTTTAACGACACATTATCAATGAAGATATAAGGCACATCTTGCAATCTAAAATATCTTCATTTATTCTTATACATACCTTCCGAATAGATGTCATGCTATAGATAGTTAACTAAATCAATCATCCATTTTGATTCTCGAATTTCATGAGTGAGCTCAAGTTTGATTTTTTCTGATTGAATCATGATCTCGATTGCTGATACACAACTTCAATATGTATGTTGTTTTGAATCATCTAGTTTATAGCTTGTTTTTTTCCATATCAGCAATGAGATGTTCATATAAGCCTTTCCCTTGAACCATCTTAGCAACCTAAATATCAACATCATAATCCATGACCTTCGCTATCCAGTTTTCTCTTTTCTCATTCAATTCTTTATTTAGTAAGAATGATTTAACACTTGGATGAGCAACAAGGACTTGGATTTAATTGTTTGAAAGCATATATTGAAAATTCTTTAGTCCTATGACTACTGAAAGTACTTATTTTTCAAGAAATATGTACCTTGTTTCATAATGATGCAAAGTCTATCCAAAGACAACAATAGGCTGATCAATATTTTCATCATTGATTTGAGTTAATATAGCTAAGATTGTTTCAGCTCTTGTAAGTGCATACATTATAAAATCTTTATCAAAATTTAGATTTACAAGAGTAGGAGCCTAAGAGATAGCTGCTTTGATTGATTCAAATCCTTGTCTCCCTTCACTGGTCTAAGAGAAATTTTTCTCTTTCTTTAGCATAGTGTGAGTGGTTTAACCAATGTTGAAAAATCTAGAACAAATCTTCTAACAAAGTTGATATTTTCAAGAAAATTTTGTAATGCTTTATTATGATTGGAAATGATAGTCATGTGATATGGCTTCGATCCTAAAAGGATAAATTACTAAACCCTACTTAGAAGCAATATGGCCAATTAGCTTTCCTTGATGTTCGAAAAGATAGACTTTACTAGATTCAAAGATATTCCAAATTGCCCGCACAACTGAAAAGTCTATCTTAAATGCATTAGATGTTCTTCAAAATCTTTGAAAAATACAATAACATCATCTAAATAAATAAGGATGCATTTATTTAATAAGCTGTGAAAATCCATGTCCATTACACATTGAAATGTTACACCGGCATTTGAAAGACCAAAAGGCATCCTTTTATAAGCATAAGTACCCCACTTAGTGGTAAAGGTTGTTTTATATCTATCTTCTTCCTAGACTAAAATCTGATTATATCCATTATAACCATCTAGAAGAGATAGTCTATTTGAACCTGAGACTATTCTCAAAATCTAATCCATATTTGGGAGTGGGTAATGATCTTTTAATGAATCCTTATTAAGATCTCTAAAATCTACACATAGTTTGATTTCACCATACTTTTTCCTATTTTAATGAATCCTTATTAAGATCTCTAAAATCTACACATAGTTTGATTTCACCATACTTTTTCCTAATAGGAACAAGATTGGCTACCCAACTTGAATGCTTAAATGGAAAGATAATATCTGATTTAATCAACTTAGATAATTGTTTCCTCATTAGAGGCTCTATTTTAGGATTTATAGCCTCTTTTTTATCTAATAGGTTTATATTTGGTTGTAACTCAATTGTATGTTGTGCTAAAATGGGATCAAATCCTTTTAGGTCTTGGTATTTCCAAGCAAAAACATCCTTAAACTCCTTGCAAAGATTAATAAATGACTGCTTTTTAGTTAAGGAACATACCTTTCCAAGAAATAGCTTTTTCCCTTCATCAACCGAGATCTCTTCATAATTATCAGTGTGGGTTGACATTTTAGTCTTGACTTTTCTTAATTGATCATCAGTGCTGAAGATGTCTTCCAATGTGACAAGACCTCAAGGTAATTTATTTGTCTTTAGTTGAACAATTTGACCATATAAATATTGTAATTTATTTTTATTTAGTGCAAAAAATTTAGCTTCTTGCTGTAAAAACCTATAGATTTGATCATCATTTTCAAAAACCTACCAATTTGAATCATTATCAGGTATTGAGGGCCTGAAAATTAGCTTTATATGACGCTAGATTTTACTATTTTCAATTTGTTCCAGTACTTCAAAACTAGCCCCAATTGCTGCAAGTCTATCTCCATGCTTGTTTTCAGCTCTAGGAATAGACTGAATGTTAATAGCATCAAAATATTCCATTAAGTCCTGTAGGACTTCATAATGGATTCTTACAAACATTGAAATTTATTACTTGATTGATAACTAACTCAGAGTCACCAAAAATATATAGCATGTTGATACCTCTCTTTCTAGCCCAAAGTAAGCCATGAATTAATGCTTCATATTGAGCTATGTTATAAGTACATGAAAATTAGAGATTCAACGAGAAATTATACCTTTCTTTCGTTGGGAAGTGAGCATCAAACCTGCTCCCTATCCTTTCTTTTTCTTAGCTCCATTAAGATGAAGCGTCCAAATTCCTTCTACTAAATCTTCTGGGTTAGACATCAAGGAAGTAGTGTATTTTCCTCATGCATACAATACACACCAAAAAGGTGTTCTTCAAATTCCTTAAAAGGATCATGAGTATGTTCTTCCACTTTCTTTTCATCGATAAACATGTTAGAAACACCATCTAATCTGAAACCCGAGCTACCTCATCAAAGTCGAGACTAATCTACGGCTAAATAATTAGCCACCACGCTCAAGAGTGAGGCTTTATGTGAAATATGGAGAATGACTCAATTGAAAGTAACTTTGGTGTCAGTAACAAGTAGTAAAAAATAAGGACCAATCTAAAGAGAGATAACCTCCTATTTTTTCCATGAAGTCTCTAGATAAGCATAAGGCAAAGTATGGAGGTAAATCCACAATAGTAACATCTTACGCAAAATAGAAACATTTGGGAAATCATGTAACTTCACTTCTAAATTTTGGATTATACAAAATATATTTGTTTTAGTTCCATCAAGCTGTAAGACACTCCTTTTTGTAGGCTCATATTGCAAACCCAACTTTTTTGCAATCACTTTTAGCATAACTGTTCTACTTACGCCACTGTCCACCATGCAATTATGAACTAGATGTTCCCCAATAATCAGCGATAAATAAAATGGTGGTGGTTTTTTAATGTCATGAGCATTCACAACTTTCTAAATGGATCCAACTCTCTCTAGAGTAGGCATTAGCAAAAAATTTATTCAGAATACTTAGAGCATCCCACATTGAGATGTTAACGTTATGCCATTACATGGATATTTGAGGTATAAGACGGATCTAAGCCTTCTTGGATTCTCGTTTTTCAACCGTATCTAGGTATAAAATTTTTTTGGATGGGATGGCCTTTATCAACTGGAACACTTATTTTTTTAATGAACAACAAGATTTTTGGTTGACTTTGGGACTGTAGATGTTGTCTTATTAGTGACAGTAGGCAGGATAGACCTATTTTGTTGTTTTTGACTTTCAACATCTTTTCCTTGAGCCCTAGTAGTGACTACAATGAAATCCTCCTCATTAAAAATGACTAAATTGTGTTCATGTCTTTCTTATCATGAGTTTGTTGCTGCCCACCCTATTTGAGGCATGAACAATGTTTCGATCGAGGTTGTGCAACAAGATTCATATTCAAAAAAGCATTTGGGTAACTTCGCAGCTTGAATGAGGTTGATTGAAGGTTGACACCACTCTTTCGTAGCCATACTAACTAGAACTAAAGTGTTAGATGAATTAGGAGCCTTTGGGTCAAATTTCCTTTCTTGGTATGGCTGCCTATAATGCTGATCTATAACCTGCTTTTTAGATTCTATTGATTTTCTTTGATAAAGAGCTAATAGGGTCTACTCAAAGTAATGCAATCCATTTTTCAATCGAAGTCAATTTATTTCCCATAGATGTAGATATTTAATTACATCATCTCGATGGAGCTACAACAACAAAGTTCTCTGATTGTAATAGGTTTAGGAACATGTACTAGATCTGCCAAAATGGCATCAAGGACTTGGTGCCAAGTTTCTAACTTGAACAAGACTATTTTCATCTCGGATAGTGATATCGTAGGCTGTTGGGAGTCTCTTTCCCTCCATTTACCGAATCATAGTTGATATATCATTGTTCAATGCCCTAATATAATAAAGGAATGAATGATCAGCTTCATGCTTGACACTTGCTGAAATTGTTTCCCAAGTTTTGGAAAACAAATATCAAATCTGGACATAAATTCATTGAGATCTCTTTTAATAGTAGACAATTGTTCAATAAGAGACAAATGATCTGAATTATCTTGGAATTGTTTCAACAATTTTTCACCTAAGTTATCCCAAGTTCTTATCCAAAGGTTTCTATTAGGAATGCTTTAAAAGATGGTAAAAGTCTTAACACTACATCTTAGGATTACTAATGGACTACACATATTAGTGAAGGTCACAGTGTAAAATTCCTTCATGGAATGATGGATAGCCATTATGAAAAACTAGGGATGTTAATCAACAAATTCATATGTGATGAAGGAATATTAGGAGGAGGGTTATAAAAATCAGGGTTATCAAAACTCGGGTTTATTATAAGGTAAAGTGTTACTAACTCTTCTCTTTCTAGCATAATTCAAGGGTAAAGAAACAAACTCGGGAGGAATTCCTCTTACCGAGGATCTTGTAGTCACTTTAGGATGGAACATGCTGCAATACTGATCTAAAATCACCAAAAGATCTTAAAATCCTTAGAATAAATTGGCTGCAGCTTACTCCCAAAAGTGACTTTTGTAAATGTTGTGATTTGCTATGGATCTGTCATAACTTGCATGCAGATCTGATTCGTTCTCCCACCAGGCATGCCAAAAATTGTTATCTCTGGAAAGTGGACCCTGTAGAGATATGGTTGTAAGTTTTTGAAACTTGCAAAATTTTATCTCTCTCTTTCATAGATATAATGGAAACACCTTTGGTCTGTGAGTATACCTATTTTGAGGTGAGTCTCCGGTATCAAGGTTGGTTCCTTATTGATGTTTTTTAAACTAATCTCTAGGATTTAAGGGTAAAAGATGACTGTAAATTAATTGAAACTAAGGTAATACACCAAATTTGTATGAGGGATTTGACTGAGTATATGCACATTAATATGTGAAAGGATTTCTTAATGCACGAACCAAAAATTCTTATATAGAATGTTAAGGGTAAAACACTTTGAGGTATTAAGGGAGATTATCACAACAATACTGGTAAGCTTAACATGCACATTAATATCATGTAGAAACTATTGAATTTTACAACAGGATAAGATGATTAATCAGGGATATGCATTCAAAAGACTAATAGAAACATACACAAGACTACAAATATTTGGGAAGGAAGAAAATACTTCACACTCGAAAGCAAAACTAGCAAAATTTGCTTGAGTACTCCTATATACAAAAAGTCCTCCTATGTGCTTTGCAAAGGAACATAATATATAAAAAAAATTTTCCCACATTTCCTAAAAATAGCCTAAGGCTTGTACTTGCCCATGCATCTTATTTTTATCCTATTCGTATTTAATTATAGATAAATGAAAAAATAGAGCATGCAATTTACAAATAGGAATTATCGGCCTTGATTATAATAAGTCAAACTGAAGTTGAGTGTTCTATTTTTAAGAAAACAAAGGTAAACAATTTTCTAATAATAAGCTTTTTCTTTACATGCAAGTTTTTCTCCTTTGAACATGCAACTATGTCTTCTTGTTTGTTCCATCTTCTTGTGAATCATGCACCAAAATAATTCTCTACCTGTGAGTAAATAATTCAAACATTTGTAATATTTGAAAAATAAAAATCCAATGTGGGGACCATTTCCATGTGTACATGCTCTGACATTGACATCTCTTCCTAAGTGGTCACATGAGTGACACTCTGCAAATCAAAACTAGCTCCTTGAAGTGGGGACCACTTTTCACTTTACCATCTGATGAGTACGAGGTAACCTTATAAGTTTTAAGGTAAATGTCCTTTGACTATTGGTTTGGATGGCATATTACATGGTTTAAACCTTATACAAGGTTAATACAAACAATACAATTTGGCCCCCTTTTGACAACACATGCCATATCATAGTCCGCCACCTTTGGATCTTGGTTATCATTGTGAGCATGTATAATTATCGGTGCCCTTTTACGATTTGGAGATAATTGATTTAATTTTCACCTTTTCGGTGATTATAGTCAGCATGCATGGTCGGTTTTGCATTATTTAAGGTCTAGACTATAGTGAAAATTCAAATTTGAAAATGATTTTAAATAATAAGGCCATCACCTCTTTTGCACGATGACTCACCCCTTGGTATGTTTGTCGGTGGCATTGGTTAACTCAAGTTGAGTTTGATTTGAATTAAAGTGATAATCATGGGCCATTGATTTGATCCTTGATGCATTGGATGTCGTCGATCCTGAATGTGAGTTAGTGTTTACCCCTGTAATTAATATGGTTGGTGGCATCCTGATCATGGTGGTTTGCTTCAAACTTTGAGGATCATTTTCAGCCTTTGATCTCTGTCCTTCTAATCTGGAGCCATTGATTTCTGACCATGGTTGAGTTAGGTTGCAACTCACCTCTTGATTTTTCATGATAAGGAATATCTCAAACCTCAACCGCATTTCGAGTTTTGCATGCGGGTGAATCCCTAGAAATAATTTCCTTCAACACCATTTTCATCTTGAGTTTGCACCCTCTATCGGTTCTCTAAGTTTTTGAATCTTTGTGACAAAAAGTATTTTATCTCTCTTCCATTTTAATTTTATGAAGTTCAGATTTCCATGCAGAGGAGGTATATGTATTCCTTTTAGCTGCCATTTTGGATTCTTTGATCTGGCACTATGTTATTTTTTGGTCTCTATTTTACTTCATTGGATGGCCGCCACTATTTGTGCTTTTCAGGTTTTTTTTGTCTTCACCTTTTGCAGAGTTTGTGAGAGTCTGGGTAAGCAATGTCACTGGCACTTGAGTTCAAGATTTACTTTCGGATTTTGATCTTTGTGACTGGTAAGTCCATTTCCCTTCATGGGTATTTGGTAAAATGAAAAGAAATCTTTTTATTGAACTCAAACTATAGCTTATTTCTTTTGAGGTAGACCCGTGATGGCTCTTGTTGCAAACTAATGATAAGAATTTCTTTACGAGTTTTGATGGTCAACACTTTTGTTATCCAAATTTTAATTAGTTCTAAAGTTTCGTGAGGCCATGAGAGCTCAAACACTAGGTACATTTTATTTACAATTGTCATGATGACAATTTCACAACTTTGTTGTGTCATGTGACTTCCACCGCCATTAATGATGATCGAACTCTCTTTCTTTGGAAGCTTTGCTTTTTTTAGCTCAACATTTATGTGGGTATCCATATCATTCGATCTTGCTCCTCCCTGAATGTTTCTTGATTTTGGGTATTCGTATTTCATTTCAGCTTGAGTTTGGACTTTTCCTTGAGGGTTTATTGAATATCTATGGCTCGGCCTTGGTCATCTCAAGTTGAACCTCGTTTTGAGATTTCTCTTCTTTATCTAAACTTTAATGATTCCTATTAATATTTTTATCAATGGTCAGGATTTGTACACACTCTGATAATGTAACTTGAATCTGATTTTAATGGGAATAACAATCTCGAAATATGGTAATATTTCTTTGACTTGTATATGTGTGAGTTTTCTGATTCAAAGTTCTTCCACCTGAGTTTGTTTCCTGAATAATATGTCAAGCTCTTTTTACTTGCTACTTGGATCCACTCCTTATAAAATTATCCCTTGAATGTAGACTGTGGAACTTTTAGTTTGTAGAAAAAGGCCTCCTTCCGATATGGGTATTTGAATTTTTCATTCTTTCTTGATTCTGCCATTTGTTTTCAAAAATAGAATGACCTTCTGAAGGATTGAGATTCACTTCTTGTTACTTAAAACTCTGAGTTCCCTGATTCTTGATCAGACTTTGTACTTTTTAGCATTTCATCCTTGTGTAGATTCCTTTACTTCAATGCTTAACACCTTGGGTTTTGCACTCTATTTGAGATTTTGGTGTCTTCTTCTATTCTAATTCAAACTTAGTCAACTCTACTCATTAGATTCAGCTTTGTGGTGTTGATCCATGATCAAGGAGATCTCTTTAATTCTTTGTGTGTTTCCTGGTTTTGTTTAACCATGAATCTTGTATTTACTTTCTAAAAATTACAAGAAGTTCATCTATTTTGATACTATTTTAGGCATAAGCCTTGATTCAGATGCTTGTTAATATTTCTATAATATTGATTCTTTTACATAGATGCTTTATTTCCTTTATAGTAACACTTTTGGCATGTTGGAAAATATGAAATGTTGATTTTTCATGGCGAAGCCCTGGAAAAGTTTTTCCATAATTCTCTCTTCCATCCATTTCCAGCTATAGTAATTGTATTTTCTGATTTAGAATATAGAATCATAACACTTCATGTTTGAAGCTAGATTGGTAAATAAAAATGAGACATCATAGTTGTTTATCTTGATCATAACATGCTTTACTGCTTCTCTGTATCACTTACTTGATTTAAATAATTATTTTAAAGCATGTAGTAGTTGAAAGCAACATGATGAAAGTTGTAAATGTCCATTTTACATGGTGAAGCCCTATCAAAATTTTCCCAAAATCTTCTTTTTTCGTTATATTTCAGTTGTACCCCTTTTCTTTTAATCAACTCCAGCTTCCTAAAATCTGATTGTTCTTCTTCAGTTGCCATCTGAAACATGTGCTTTTATTTCTAGTCTCTTTTATGTACTTAAACCTATTCCATTTGAAGAAAATATTGAGTTTGAGTTACATTAATTCTTCTTTCATCCTGTACTTATGACTTGTCTATTTCTTCTTGGTTGCAACCTATACCTGCACACTTAAGAAAATAGTTAGAAAATACTTAGGCTTTTTGGCCTCTCTTATGTCCATATTCTTCCTTTCTTTTCTCTTTATTCTTTCTGAGTAAGTAGAGCATGTATGCAGTCTTATATTCAAGTAAATTATATCTCCTGTTTTGAAGAGATTCATATGCACAAACTAGGACAGTAAGGAATATGAATTGATCCCTGAGCTCAAAATGATGGTGCATCATATTCTTTTCAATTATAGTGACTTCCACAAATAATATGAGAAAGGATCCAAAGTTGGAATGGAGCTACCCCGAACAAAGAAGAAAAACTTAAGCCAATGATGGGTTCACTCATACTCTTTACTTTCTTTTTCATGTATGTGTACCTCTTATTTCAGTAGTTGTACTTTACTTTCTAGTTACATCCCATGGCTTGTGTGGGAACATTTGTAATTTCCTTATGAATAAAACATTGAATTTTGTAAATGAGTTGTATATTTCTTTCTACATTTCATCTTTCTATGTGGATTGTATGATGAACTAAACAACTCATTAATTTAACTAAATGTATTAATCATGAAGGAAAGAACATAAAATGAGAATATGTAAGATTTAGTAATGAACTCTAATTTCTGCATTATGAACTTATGTTTTCTATCCCACAACTCAACACTTCACCTATTATGTAATCCGGTGTCTTCATCAAGAAAACACAACTATCCTTTGGGGCCCTTGTGTTCTTTTGCTGAAGGTATCATGAAATTATAGACTATGTGATCTCTTACGTTTTTTAATAGCACGCATAACTATAGATTTCACTTAATCATTAATTAATTCAATAAGAACTAATAACATCAAAACATCCTTAGCTTAGGTATACTTCACCCATCCCTTTCATCGTAATGATGAAGTTTCGAAGTTGCCCGCTTTTGCACAAGTGCAAAAAATTTCAACAATTACTATTCTCATATGAAGAAAGCTTTGTACGTAATATAACTTGAACATGTGATTATGTTAAAATTATTTCAACCAAAAAGGCTACTTAAACATTTATTATTTATGTAGATAACCCAAGAATAATAGGAGTCAATGTACAAAAATCTCAACTTGATGCTACACAACCAACTCATCATGGTGATTGAACTTCAATCACTTTATAAAAAAGTTTACGTAGTAATGTTTTTAATTTCTATTGTTCTCATTTTTTAACAATACTCTGCTCACCATCTCTAACCACAAATGAGGAGAAATTAGCCACATCATTCATGGATATGTAAAAAAATCCCGGTATATTCCTCATGTGCATTTATAAAAAAGAACCTCTACTAAGCCCGCTAAATTTATAAGAAAACATTATGGCTTATGTAGACCACCAACACATGGAGAAAGTAACAGTGGAGTGTGCGGTGGTAGCCAACAAAAATATGTAGACAAAACTAGGTATTTTCACCATGCGTATTTTAAAACATAACCATTTCTATGTCTCACATAGTTATAGAAAAATATTTCACCTAATTATAGAAGCGAAATCATTTTCAAAGGAGTAATTACCAAATAAATTATTTCAAAAGTTCTTAGTAATGGCTTATGTAGACCACCAACACCCAAAGAAAGTAATAATGGAATGCGCAGTGTTATCCATCATGAATATGCTGACATAACCAGGTATCTTAGCCATGCATATTTTTAAACATAACCATTTGTATGGCTCACATAGTTATAGAAAAATATTTCAGCTAATTCTAGAAGCGGAATCATTTTCAAAGAAGGAATTGCCAAATAACTTATTTCAAAAGTTCTGGTGGCATCCAATGCTACATAGTTTGTAGTTTCAAAGTTGTTTGTTATCTATATAAACCACTAATATCGACATAATTATTCATACATTATAATCCACATCAATATCTCAAAAGGGTTGTCTTCCAATGGGTGGTTTAACGGGTATAAACGAATCCCTAACGGCACTACAATTCATTCGAAGACATAACATTTTGATTTTTGCTTACTATATTACCACGAAATCACTATGTTTTTAAATTATGATTTTATTTACAATAGGATGAAATTGATTTTGAGTTGATTACTATTTTTTGTAACACATATTACATCCAAAAACTAAGGAGCTAGTAAGGTCTATGCAAGCCAAGATGGAAGCTCAATCGGTAAGTGCTAGTTACCTAAAGTGCTAATATTGAATTTACCATTTTACAACATAGTTTAGTATGTTTCTTTTCAAATACACTTTTATTTTCCATAACAATAACTATATTAATAATATTAATATCATTTAAAATAGATCTTTCATCAAAGGATCCAACATCGGGTAAATAAGATGCAATCCTACATCACATTCCCACGAGTAAGTTGTCAGAATGTAAGATAAAATATTTATATTTTCCATTTGTTAGAATTTATATGAGACAAATTAAAAATATATATATATTTATTTCACTATAGTTAGCCACAAGAATTATTTACTTATTTTATATTTGGAGGGCTTGTTATATGAGAAAAACCAATCACCCTCCTGGGACATCACATACACGTTATGTAGGGAGAGACTCGACCATGTGTGAGGTGACATGAAAGATTTTATAAATTCATTATCAATAAAATTTTAAATTGGATTCTAGTAAGATAAACTCACTTCAGTTGATGTTGAAAAGATGAAAATGCCTTCAATAAAAATTATTGATGGACTTGATTCCATTAATCAGTGAGGAAAAGAACATTGCAAAATGGTCGATGGAATTGAAATAAAAACTATAGAAAAGGTTTGGAGTAGATATGATGTCACCTATAATTCTGAAGATGTAATGTGTATTACATTAGGTGCAAAGGGAAACCCTCCAACAAATTTTATTGCATTGGGATGAAAAGTAGAGGAGAAATTTTCTAAAAGATATGTGGTTGATGACTGATTTGCAAAAAGAATTATCACTAATAATGTCAAAGGGATTCAATTTGGTAGAGGGCATCAAATATTCGGAGTGAGAAAATGCTAAATAAAAAGTTATCATTTCAAAATGGTATTGTGATGATACATCTTAACATTATAAAATAAAATACATTTATAGATTTTAGAGATGGTTTTGTGTAACTATTTAAATTACAATTATATGATTATAAGTTGGAAGAATTTAAATCTTCCTTTATTATAAGTTTAGAATGTGAGTGTATAAGATGTAAATGCAAATTAATCAGAAAATATTTAATGTAATGAATCTTTGAGAGATTTTTATTAATGACGTATGTATTCCTAAATTATTAATGAAATATGTATTCCTAAATTAATTGTTAGCATACTTAAATATTAGTTTTTGCTTCGATATTAGAAAACGTAAACCACTTTACAAGGAAATGAAATAACTACAATACGTTATGTAAAGACTCATTGACTCAAACATTACATTCTATTCAAATAAATTCTTCACAAAAAATTATTCCCAGTCTAATAGTAAGAAATTAGGAATGCCCTTCAATTTTACCTTTGTCATAACCTACAACCATTTGAGTTTTCATATAACAATATCGAAAGTGACTTGTTTTTTATTTTTTAAGTGATTCACTACCCTCAATCATTTTATTTTTCTTTTTTAATTATAGATACAAACACATGCAACATGAAACTAATTATATTTGATATAAATGTTGTTTTGCAACACACCCTTCACAAGGCATCTTCAAAATTTAAACAATTAAAAATATTTGGTAGCATCGAGATCTAAAAACATTAAAATTCTTAGACCTAATGTGAAATATTTCTTACAATGGTGCAAAAAAATTCAACATAGCAATATGGACATCGGCGAGAAAGTCAAATGTTGATGACATGATGCCTTCATTCCTTCAAAACATTGGCTTGGAGGTTGGAAGCTTCGAGTTCATATTTACACAAGAAGATTACATTGAGAAAAAATGCTCGATTATGAAGGTTATGGGAATCCCAAATTATATCTCAAGAATATTAACTCGTTTGGTTGTGGTTTAATGCATCGTACAATTGTAAAAATACACGCTCATAGATGAGTCTTTAGAAAAATAACTTCAATTATGTTGCGAACTACATAATTGCTTACACATTTAACATATATTCTAAGTCAGAAGACACATACTTGTTAGAGGTGTAGTGGCATTTGTTGTAACCATTGAAGTACGTTTAAGATGTTTGGGATTATATTAGATCACAACAAAAATTAAAGGGACATTTTTTAATGGAGCTTTACTATGATTCGTATTGTTGATTTGGAAGCTCAACTTGAGAAAATTGTTACATTATAAATTCAAATTATTCATCAAATGTTTTACTATAATTATACCTACCTTTACTAAAGCAATTTTAATTTATTTAAATTTATTTCATAGCTATATTTAAATATTAACATAAATATGCGATTCTTTTAGAGTTAATTTTAAATAAGTTCATATCCATATTTGAATATGAAAAATTTTATGCCATGCTTTTTACAGTTGATTTTATATCTACAATTAAATATGAAAATATATCTAGTATGGTTTTACAATTAATTACGTTCAATCTACACTCGGATCGTCTCCCTCTTCTAATTTCTTCATAACATCTTCAGAAATTCTCTGGTTGCACTAAGGTTCAATCACACCATTATAAATGAAGTAAATATGAGCTCTAACTTTAAATATGAAAATATATCTAGAATGGTTTTATAGTTAATTACATTCTCCTAAATTGAATTGTTTCCCTCTTTAAGTTTCTTCATATTTATAGGGTTAAATTTGATGGCCATTTAGACATTTTATACGATTTTAGCCGTAAAATATTTATAGATATTTGAGAAAACCATCACATGTAACTTGTAAATTATAAGTGTAAACTTATTTTCTTTATATTGATTTATTAGTAAACTATACAAATATATATTAGAAAGAGTGAAATACATATAATATAATCTTTTATAAATCTTATTAATAGTATAAAATAACACTATTTTACATTTTCAAAGGGAAAATTTTGAAAATTTCCCTTCAGCTAAAAATTGTTTGACAGGCATAGGTGGCCATCAAATTTAACCCATAAGGTAATTCTCTCTGGGTTGCCATAATGTTCAATTGAATTATAGTAATTGAATCTAGAATTATATCACATCTCATAAATGTCATTAGCCTAGAGGCCGCTTGCTTAATGGTGTTTAAAATATTCAAATTCGCATACTTTAATCTTAAAAATATAATAAAATTAATAAGAGCATTATTCCAAAGCTTAAGCCTAGCCACTACTAGCCCTTATAAAATAGAACATGTATATGTTCTATATAGGCTAGTGGCTGCCAGGCATTCTTTCTCATATCAATGTTGGACTCCCTAAAATCATTAAACATTATTTCACATATTAATAAATTTAAATCGTGACCAGATGTATCTGGACTTCGAAGGAGAATTAATGAATTCCAATATTTTAATTTTTTGGATTCTAGTAAATGTGATTTTAAGTACGCTTAATTCCAATATTCGTGATTTTGGATTCCGATAGATGTGATTCTAGATTCCAATATATATGCTTTTGGAATCATATGAGAAATTTAGAGTGTAGATAATTTCAATATTTGACATTTTTGAATGTGAAAATAGATATATTGGATTTCGATATTGAGTATATTTTTTATCTATGGGACCTGGAATAAGTCCTAATTTAGTGAAATAAGCATCAGAATATTAGTATTCATTCATATTTTTGTATCAAAGTAAAAATAATTTTGGATCATCATGTAACTTGGTTTTATTCATGATTTATATGTTGTCATCTGTCTATAAAGTAATTCATAAATATTTGAATGGAGGACACCATACCATTTGAGTTTAGGGAAATATAGATTATGGAAACATTAGGTATATAAGGAACATTTTGTGCTCTAGGTGTGGGAGAATTAAGAAACTCGGTGAGTTTTAGTGATGACCAAATTAGTTGTAAAACTAGTAATGGAACAAAATGGTATTATTAATATAACATGGAATGATTAGAAAAAAATAATATGGAAAGAGATTTGTGTGTAAAGGTTATGTGGCTAGAAGACACACATAGGGAAGATGTGTACTAGATGCATAAGGAATGTTGTATAACCTCGTAATATAAGTGATTAATTTGGTTGAAAGTGCGAGTAGAAGCAACATAGTGTACATAGGGATTTTGGTGTACACATGAAAATATATCATGTCACCTACCATTTAAGAATAAGTTAAAAATAATAAAAAGGAGTGAGAACTAGAAGTGGGAAAAAATGGAAATAGCTTAACAATAAATGCAAGTGATGTAAAAGTGAAAATTGATGCATGCAAACTATTAACTACAACAAGAAACACCATTTCAAAATGAGTTACAAAAAGGCATGTGGGAACTCATTCATAAAAGATTTAAATTTTTGAAATTTTATAGATCAAACTAAAAAATCCATACCTGCAAAGACGAGTTTAGTAAAGACAAAAAAATGCATTTTCTCACTATCTAAACACAATAACTTACAAATACATCTAGAGAAATGAAATTAATTGATAAATTATCCAAGTAAATGTTCATGTTATAGGTTACAAATATATCGTTTACCATCATCGATCACCATTAACGTGGGATTTAATTTATTCCAACAAAATGAGTGTTTTATTTATTCTTCAACATCCCAAGAGTGAATCAATAAAGGTATTAGATAATGTGGAGGTTGTAAAAGTTTATATTTGATGTTATGCATGAATTAAGTTTCATAAAAGAATCTAATGCCTCATGTGATTCAATATGTTTAACATAATCAAGTGACTCAATTTGGAAAGAAGAATAAGAGGAAATACTTATAATACAGACATCAAATACTTATATATGGAATACGAAAAACTTATAACATACCTATTCTATCATAAGACCCAAAAAATTGGGGATGCATAATTATGCCAAACAAAAATAAAAATGTAAGGCTAAAAGTCTCTTTCTCGACAATAATGTTCTTAGAAAATATAGTATCTAGATTCTATGATGTGCGAAAAAAATTGGATGTCTTTGGTGATAGTGAGAAAAATCACATATTTTAATCGTTGTACGCCAAGAATAAAGTATACAATTTCCCAAGATTACATGGAAAATACTAACTAAAATACTTCTAACAATGGAATTATTTTTAATAATATCAAGGTGCACACTTGAAGATGTGTGGGTGTTAGATGTATTAAATTTTTCATATTTCAAAACCCTTAGAAGTTGTCAATTCCTACTTTTCCATGTGTGAATGAATGGGAATTATATTATTTTGGAGGAATAATGAGGCTCATAGATGTTGATGCAAAATCACAAAGACCCTCGAATGGCCTTATATTTGAGTGGGGCATCTGGTGTGATTACACAACATTGGACCATCTCTCAAGCTATGGGACTTGCAAACTTGAGATGGCCCTCCAGAGAAAGCCAACTTCTTCTTCCTAAACTACCTGCCACAAGCTACTCTAGTGCAGGAAAAACTAATATATCCTAATCTAACCATCCAAAGAGATAGGGAGAGAGAGAAAGTGAAAGAGAGCCTACACTAAAATGATGATACACTAGAAAAGGAAGTGGCTGATCGCAATCTCAATTTGCTGAAGTGGAGAGAGGTGAGAAAAGGAGAGGATGGACAACATGCACCATGCACTGTAGATAGAATTCGGACATAACACCACTTCAAAGCAACGTGGCTCCCAAAACCTGTAATAGACATTAGAGTATCCATAGTATACCATGCAACAATGAGAGTTAAAAAGAGATAGTAAAATAAGAAAATCATGGACAAGATGCATTACAAAATAGATTTTATTGCTCCATAAGTCACACAATACATCATTAATGGGAAAGAGGCAAGAAAATGCCATTACAGAGCCAAGAGAGGAGTCTTAGACTCCACATTCTACCCTTGGGAAGAAAGAGTGGTGGGGGGGGGTAGAAACAAAACAATGACCAATCTATTGGTTCTCAATTTGATCTCACCCAATTTTTCCTTGAAATTCTTTAGTTTGTCATCTTTGTCGTATTTTCTAACTCCCCGTGTTAATGCATGAAAGCTATGTCCTTCATTTGGTTACAATGATTAGTCCTTTCCTATGGTCGATGATCACATTAAGTCTAGAATTTATTTTCCATTCCTTTGTCCATGTGAAAGAATTTATAACTTGGGTGTAAATTTAGGTTTTTCCCTTCCTTCCATTTTTCCATAGTCATGTTTTGTTTTCCTGTCAATTTTTGTCCCAATATCTATGGAAATGTGGTCCTTTCTGATTGGATGCAGCTCGGTGGATCACATTTGGGCCTTATATCATTTCCAAATTCTTTTCCTTAAAGAAAGATTCATTTCCGGGTGTAAATGGTGATTTCCCTACATTTTACGGTTTGAGTGTGTTTTCCCCATCAATTTATATCTCAGCATCTGTGGAAACATGGTCCTTTCTAATTAGATGTGGCTCAGTGGGGCACTTTGAAACTCTAAGGCCTACTTCAACTCAAGTCTTGTCCATGTGGAGGGCCTGCGCTCATCTAAATATTCGATGAGTTGCACTTGGGAGACACGTGGAGGTTTTGAAGGCCCTTCCTAGACTTAGACATTTTTTCATGCGGTCGGTGTAGCTTTTTCAGACCATAGAAACATGGAGGGCCGGTGATCATTTGAGGATCCACCTCTGGGTCCTACCTTAGCACTTTTGCCAAGGATACACGTGGTGAGCCCGTGCTTGTTTAGGGTCTCTGCTTTTGGGCACCATATCAAAATTGTGCCAAGGAGACACATGGAGGCTGAAAAGAGTTTGCAAGAATCGAATAAGAAATGAGGCACCAAAAAGTAGTTGCACTCCAATGGAATCGTGAAAGCTCCAGCGATGGCAAGGAAAAAATTGATCAGTAATGGAAGAACTTGCTCAACAGAAACAAATCTTGCATAGAGGAAAGACAGCGGAGTGTCTTGGCATGCTCATAAATGAATAGAAAAGGGATACATATAGGGTGCCGAGTAACCCTAGTGCATGACACATATGAAACCCTAAACCTAACCAATGTGAGATGACCCTCCAACATGAGAGGAGGACACATAGGATAACTCACAATAACACCCCCCTTCATCGAAGCTGGGGTAGCAGATGTGATGAGTTAGACGGAAGTGGAAGAAACTCTTAAACAACTACGAAAGATGTGTTAATGGAGCCCGGTAACTAAAGGCCCGATAAGGTGCCCATATACAAACACAATCTTCCTAGAAGAGAAGAATAAAAGGACTACATAGCCCTAAAAAGATGGGAAGTCAGAGAAAACCTCACCCCAAGAAGAGACCATAAGTGAAGAAACTTCATCTCAGTGAAGGGCTTGGTGAATAAATCTGTAATCTGATCAGTTGTCTGAATGTACTAAATGTCGATGATACCATCATGAATAAGATCCCATATGAAGTGCATATGGATCTCAATGTGCTTCATCCACTGATGCTGAACTGGATTTCTATAAATAGAGATTGTGCTCATGTTATCATAGTAGATAATGGTAGGCCACCAAAAGTGGATGCCAAACTCTGTCAGAATACCCTATAGCCAAATAGCTTTTGTGGCAGCGTTAATTGCTCCTCTATATTCTGCCTCTATAGATGATATTGTAATTGCATTTTGCTTCTTGCTAGACCAACTAATAAGACCCGAACCAAGAGAGAAACCAGAGCGAAGTATATTTATGATGATCTAAGTTACCACCCAATCGAACTGTGAATCCAATCAAGTCAATATCAACCCTCCATGATAGTGTATGTCATTAGCATAAGTACCACGAACATAATGAAGGATCCATTTAGCTACTTTCCAATACAACTCATGTCACTTCGCATGAATCTGGACACGATCCCAATAGCATATGATAAATTCGGTCGAGTGTGAGTCAAGTAGATCAAGCTCCCCACTAACTATCGGTAAAGAGTACCATCAACCAAGGGAGTAGAGCAATCTGAAACCAACTTAACCCTGGAAAGAAAAGGAGTAGGAGAAGACTTGCAATCAGACATCTAAAACCGAGCTAGCAAATCAAGAGCATACTTAGGTTGCGAAATAAAGATTCCCGAGTCACATTGTGAAATCTAGATCCCAAGAAAGTAATGAAGAAGACCTAAGAAAGTGCAAGTACTGTCATTTTTTTTTCTTTTCGGACACTTTTTTGGGACAACGCTTTATTTGGTAAGTTTCATTTACTTTCCTTCTTAATCTCAAACAGAATTTCTACTTTTTTACAAAATACGAGCCGTGTTTTTCATGCTAAGTTTTGTTTTGTTTGGTAAAAAATCAACTTTTTTTTGGTAAGTTTTTAAAGTTCTCTAAACTTCACCGTGATTTTTAATATATGTCAAGTTTCTAAAACCCATTTAGAAATTTGTTTTTAATTAGAAGTTTCAATATATATTTAAAAAATCTTCATCTAAAAATCTTCATTAGATTAGATCTACTTAGATTTAATTAAATTAGATCTAATTTTATTTCATTCACATTATTTAAATATATTTCTTTGGCATTATAATTTGGTCTTTGGCTTGTTGTATTTCTAACGTTCCATCGAGTGTCAAGACGAAGGGTAAGGTCCATGATTGACAGTGGCTAATCCTCCCTCACAAGACAAAACAAACCCTATCTCAAATTCCATGTCTTTTCATATGAGCATACATATGACACCCTTTGCATGCGTTTAGGGCACTTTTTCAATCCATTTTGAGTTTATTGGCTTTTTACTCATCAATTTGGAATTCATTTTTCTATAACTTTTGACTCGTTGCTCAATTTTGAGCACTTCTTTAGTCAAAGTTGCATGTTTTTTCACACTCTAGATGATGTGATCATTAGATTTGTAAAATGCACTAATTTTATAAAGTGCTGCATTCTCGGAGGGTGTCTTTGTATTGCTTATCATTCTTTTGAGCTTTGTTCTATTACTTTTTTCGTGGACTTGTGAGCACGTCTTCCATAGTCTTACAATAAAGGGATTATTTCATGTGACGTGAGGCACTTTTTCTCACCACCGTGGTTGGCTTTTGCCTCCTCTCTATTTTTGCTTGTGCTTGTTTACGATGTCCTTTTTGTTGCGCTACACGAAACACCGTTGTGGTCTCCTCTCTTGTACATTATTACACTAATTGCAAGACGAGTTACCAATTGTTTCAAACTACACGCACAGACCCAATTATAATCAACGCACTAAACTATAAAATTCCGAGAACAGGGGGTTTGTTATTGTCCCGGGTGTTGTGTTTCTTTCGCATTTCTTTCTCTCTCACTCACTATGGATGCACTTTCAATTCCTTTGCTTATGCCATTCAACTTTTTCGATTAGAAATCAAAAATAATAATGAAACTAAGGGGTAATGGGTTATTCCGCATCACCATGGGAACTGAGACTGAACCAGACGACGAACCTGAAAAATCTAAGTGGTTAAACCGTAGTGATGAAGCTTTAGGTATTCTTTACATGTCCGTTTCTCTTGACTTGCTCTTCCACATTGAGGCATCTAAAACACCTACGTCTATGTGGAAAATGCTAGATGCGATGTTTGGACAACTAGATGACATGAGAGCGCATGAGTTGGAAAATGAACTACTAGGGTTAAATCCTAGTGACTTTGAAAACCTACAAGCCTTCTTCTCGAAATTTGTCCACATTAGATTATTGTTAAAAGGATTTCAAGTAGAAAAGAAAGATTCTCAACTGATCTTGTCGATTCACTCTAAGCTAGGTCCTAAATATTCTATCTTCGTGTCAAATTTCTATGCTACAAAAGTTGCTTTGGGTAATACTTGGACAATGCCCTCCTTTGACTGTTTTTCATCCCAACTCATTCGAGAAAATCACAAACTCATTCAAATGGGGTCTCTCAAGTCCAAGTCACATGCCCTGCAAAGCAAGTACTAGCGAAGGAAAGAAGACTAAAAAGAAGAAGGAAACAAAGGATCAACCTAAGAAAGAAACCAAGATCAAACCTAAAAATGACACAAACACTTCGACTTCTGAGCCTAAGGCACATAAAAGAAAGTATTCATGTTCCTATTTCAAGAAGACTGGTCATGACGAGCAACACTATTTTAAGAAATAGATTGATCACTTATCTCATTTACTTGAGAAAAATAAAATAAGTGTTCCTAAATCCATAAAACAAAGTTCTCCGAAGGCTAAGTCTTCTACTGCAAAAGGTGCTAAAAATGATAAGAAGAAAGGAAAGGCCCTTGTAGCCAAAGTTTCTCCTTCATCGACATGGATTATAGATTTCAGTGCCTCGCACCACATGGATTCTTCACATGTTGAGTTTTCCAACATCGAACCTTGTGGAATGTCCCAAATCACGATGGGTAATGACATGACAATGTCGGTTTCCGGTAGTGGATCGGTAGAGATGGATGGGGGAACATTTAACCAAGTGTTGAGTGTTCCTAATCTCTCTACCAATCTCCTATTAGTTTACCAAATTACTCACCTTGGTGAAGGAATGCAAGTGGAATTTGGTCCTAACTCGGTGATCATTCGTGAGCTTAACAATGATACTATAGTGGCTAAGGGAAAGGTAGATCACCGTTCACGGTTGTACACCTTCTCCCACTTTACTTATGATTCTACACCCACTACCTTGCTCACTCATGTAAATGAGGTTAGTAAGCTATGGCATGAGCATTTTGACATCTAAATTATCGCTACCTTGAAAAATTGAGTAAAAAAGAAATCGTCAACGGGTTGCCTCGTCAAGGCCAAGTTTTCTAAGGGTCTTTGTGAGGTTTGTACTGGAAAGCATCCTAAAAAGAACTTTGACAAAGGAAAAGCCTGGAGAGCCACTCGTCCCTTAGATCTTGTTCACAATGATGTTTCTGGTCCATTTCATTCTCCTTTGTTTATTAGAGCTCTTTATGTGCTAACCTTCATTGATGACTATTCACAATATACTTGGGTGTATTTTCTTAAGCTTAAGTCTAAAGTCTTTGAACATTTCCAGGACTTTAAGGCTCTTGCTGAGAAACAGTGGAATGGTCTATCAAGGTTCTTTGAACTGACAATGGAGGTGAATATATAAACAATAGGTTCATGGATTTCTGTACTTATGAAGAGATCTCTCTACGGCAAAGATATAGTTACTTATAGCCCTTCTCGTAATGGAGTTTCAGAAAGAAAGAACCATACTCTGAAGGAGATGGCCACTTGTATGATTCACTCGAAGTCTCTTCCTCCGCAATATTGGGCCGAAGTAGTGAATTATGAAAATTACATTCAGAACCATGTTCCACGCAAGGTAGTAAGAGGGATGACACCCTTTGAATCCTGGTTTGGACACAAGCCTGATGTTGAGCACTTTCAAGTCTTTGGATCCAAGGCTATGGCTAAGATTCCCAAGAAGAAACGCAAGGCCTTGGAACCACAATCCAAACCTTGTATCTTTGTAGGGTATCCTGATGGCATGAAGGGATATCGATTGATGAATTCTACTTCTCATGAGCTATATATTGAGAGAAGTGTTAATTTCGATGAGCCTTCTTTGACTTCTACTTCTCCACCTATAGAGGTTCTTCAGCTCACTGATTCAAATTCTAACTCATCAAATGATGATACTGTTGAGCGTGCTCCTCTTTCGGATCCTCCCAACCATCAAGTATTTGAGTCTTCTAATTCTGACAATAGTGATGATGAGGACTATGTCCCTTCTCACTCAAGTGAAGAATCTTTCGACTGAGCCCGATCATCCCGGGTTCTATTTGGGCCAGAAAACTTTGTAAAGTGCTAGAGATTTAGTTGGAGATACCTCGGATATGAGACGTACTCGCTCGATTTCTTTAGACCCTACTCTTTCTATGCCTCCGCTTTGATACCATGAAAAGTGTTTGCGAGAATCGAATCGAAAATGAGGCACCATGAAGTAGGTGCACTCCAACAGAATCGTGAAAGCTCCAGCGATAACAAGGAAAAAATTGATCAGTAATGGAAGAAATTTCTCAACAGAAACAAATCTCGCATAGAGGAAAGACAGCAGACTGTCTTGGCATGCTCATTAATGAATAGAAAAGGGGTAAATATAGGGTGTTGAGTAACCCTAGTGCATGACACATATGAAACCCTAAACCTAACCCATGTGAGATGACCCTCCAACATGAGAGGAGGACACATAGGATAAATCACACTAAAAGAGGCTTCCGTTGGCTTTTCTCTATACTTAAAATTTTCAAGAAAATTTCTAAGGCATGGGACACATGGAGGGCCCATGCCTAGTCAAGGACCTGCCCCTAAATTTTATTATTAAAAGAGCACAATTGGGACAAGCAAAAGTTTTCACTCACTCACCCTTGCTTGACTTTTTAATAGCCAAGGAAAACCTGTCTCTGCACCCTAGACACATGGTGCCATCAGCTTGTCCTTAAACATTTTCAACAACTCTTTCAGAATGAGACATGTGGTGATCCTGCGCTTGTTTGGGGTCTCCACTTTTGGGAACCATATCAAAAGTGCACCATTGAGACACGTGGAGGCTTCCGCTAGCTCCTTTTTATACTGATACTTTTCAAAGGCCAAAGGGTGATTTTCTTGGGCCCAAGGCATGTGGAAGGCCGCACTTGTTTGGAATCTTTCCTTCATACTTCTCCTTTGCAGTTGTGCTAAGGAAACACATGGACAGATCTAATCTAAAGATGAGAAGGGGAAGAATCAACGATTGTTGTGAATTACATTTGATTTTGCTACCATTTTTGTTGAGACTCCTAGAGAAGCCAATACACATTATTTTCCATTGTTTTTTGATAAATACCCTTGTCGTTTTTGTCTGTAAAGTGTAATTGAATGGATTTAAAGCTTAAATTTGTGAGTCCAAGGATTGTTAAGGTTGATATTTTGAAGTTGGAATTTCTTGGGAACTTGCAAAAACATGAATTACCAGAGAACTTGGACACAGAGCAGAGTTGCAGAAGAAATAATGGGAAAAGGGTGAAATGATGGAGGTTGTAGGTGCAAAGGGATGAAAAAGGTGTTTCCTTAAGGATGAAAAGGATTACCCGTCGATCCATCTATACAGACTACCATAAAATGATTAAAAGAGGGATTTCTTGCATGACATAGTAAGAATGATTAGAAGGACTGTCAAAAAGTTTTGGCATGGCATCCCTAAAGAATTAATCAAGGGTCTGAGAAACATGATCAGTTCATAATTTTTCCACCTGGTAGCTTTCGGGTATGAATTTGTTAAGCGTCACTTTCTGAGGAAAATTGGTAATAAGAAAAGGTTCCTTGAATATTCTTCTTTTTGGGGGAAATTTTTTGGATGACTAAGCAAGTGATATGTATAAATGCAAAGAGAATACTCTTGCAAATGGTCGGGGGTTGAAATCTTATGAGAAAATTTGAGAAATCCCATCTTCCTGAGAGACCAATCTGAGAATCCTGACAATTTCCTGTGTTTTAGATTTCAATCACATCAACTTGGTTGCAAGTGTACAGCCATTGACAAGCTCTGAGATTGTTCAAAGAAACTTTCCCCATTGATGAATTTAATCAACTTTGGATTAATCTATGTTAATCATGGGAAATTTGTGTGTGCTTTATTTCATAATGTCTGCAAGTATTTTTTCTTGTTCCTATTGTAATCTTTTGTTAAAATCCCTTTGAATGACACATGATCTCACTCCTGTGATAGTTTAGTGGAATTTACAATTTCATTACGAGAAGAACCTTCATCCCGTAATGAGATAGACAATTTAAAATCACTTTAATATCATTTTGTTTGTAAAGATTATTTGTAAGCCTTTCAATGTATCTTAAGCGTGACAAACCAGGATCTTAATGTTTAATTGAGTCTTTTGCTCGAGCCTTCATGTTAAATTGTTGTAGATTGTGTGAAATAATGGAAATATGGGCCTCCATTGATGCACACCTTCTGGTTGAAGGAAAATTTTGAAATTAAGCTTTCTATCATTTATTATTCTAATTGTTGTGAAGGTTCTCAAGGATCCGGTATAATATATTTTATCCCGCTTATTCTCCCAAAAAATTATTCAAAAATAATGAATCCCACCCGCACTAACCATGTTTTCCCGTATGTCCACAAATGTATAAATTCTACCGCCAAAATATGAAGAAGAAATCGGGATTCCATAATGTCTCTAAGTAACCTTAACCCCCTGTTTAGAATATATCACCATTATTTAGAAGTGACAACTCATGAGAGTTAAAATATTGTGCATTGATCATATTTTCTCAAGCTGCCTCCTTTCAATTTTGTGTAAAGATGCATATCTTCATTCTCCTTCACCGACAGAGGTTACAAATCAGTTCCTCTCACCCCCGGTCAAAGGCACAACCTAAAGTAGTGAGGATAGATCAAATATTTAATTAAGGTGTTATCCATTTCTCTAATGCCCAAGTGAAAAAAGAGTAAGATGAATTCCTCCCGGTGACAAAATGACTCATAACATGATCTGTTTTTATCTTAGTGTATTGTTAAATCTTTGATGTCACTCGGTTTCTAAGGGACAATCAATTTGGATACCAACACTAGAATGGCATCGCCGCCAGAGATATGAAGTTGTGTGCAAATTTAAACACCATCAATAATGCATGTAGACCCTCGTAAATGCTTCTTACAAATTTTAAAGTACAAATATGTTGTTAAAACGTCATCCTGTGTCCATATTTGTAAGAATCAAGCAAAGTTACAAAATTTCGCCCAATATTTCCAGATTTCTGTTGGATTTTTACACTAAGATTACATCATCAATGTTAAATATGGGTAAAAAAATCTTAGATCTATGAAGCTTTGCATGAATATAGTGTCGATGACATTTGATGAGATCAATTTTAGTGCATTTACACAACTAAGCTTAAAATCCTTAGTGGTGATGCCATGTTGAATTAATTTTTGATAATCAACACTGCCTTAACCTCTCACAATTGAAATTTATCTCTAATATTTGCAAAGATGTAAGGAAATAGATATTTCTTCATTAAATAACCTGCTAGAAGGATGTTTCAGAGCTAGGAAAGACTAATTTCAAGGAAGAATATTTTGGAAATTTATTGGGGATCAGAAATCAAGAAAAGAGTTATCAATTATGGAAACTGATCAGCCTATCATTGAATATTTCCATACTTCCTCAAGTTCTTCTGAATCAGGTAGTATTTTTGTAGATCTAAATTCTCCAATTGGAGAGGGTCCTTCTTTTGTGTTTGAAAAATTTACATCTCATTTTGTCCCTGTGTTCTCCAAAGCTGATAGGATCTTCCAAGAAATAGAGTTTTTAGAGAACATTCATTCTAAGAATTGCATTCATGTGCCCCACAAACCCCTCACTCCCCATCATTATGTTTCTCCTATAAGATCACCTCCCAAAACAATATGGCCCAACCCCCACCCAAACCTTTGTTTGTTGTGAACACTTTTGGTCCTATATATTTTAGAGGTATGGCTGGATATCCAAATGTTGTGCCCCAAGATGTTAGAAATAAACTGCCTAAATTTCAAGGAAATAATGCCATTATTGGGGATCAACATTTAAAGATTTTTTTCAATATGATGGAAGACATTTGAGATTGAATTTGAGGATTTTTACATAAAAGTGCTTATTCATATTCTAGAGGAGGATGCATGGGACCTGGTATAAATATTTTCTAGATAGCTCCATTGGTTCATGGATAGAAATGAAGAATGCTTTAAGATTTCAAGTATGGAAACAAAAGCAGACCTAGGTTTCTTTTATCAAAATTTGAAAATATAAAAAGAATCCCAATAAGTTTTTCTCGTGACTTCAATACAAGGTTCAATAAGACCCTGAATAGGCTACCTATGATCTTGAGGCCAAGTTATGTTTCTTGTTTGATAAAATACTCTGATGCTTTTGATAAGAAGGCTTCCTATTATTTGAGGGATAAGAACCCAACAACATTGAGGCATGCCTTCACCATGGCTTTGCAGATTGAAAACAATATCAAAGTAGTTGGTAAGCCTCCTAAGAGGGAAGGTATCAAGCTGATCAATCTAGAGAAGCCTCAGTCAAGTAAGTTTGTGGATCTGGAAGAGGTTGTAAAAACTTTGGCCGGAGCTATTAAGGAAATATCATATAAACTGGCGAGCATGAAGGGGATTGGACAAAGTTCCCAAGGTTAGCATAAAGCAAAAGGTCAAGAAATATTTTCAAATCATCCTAGAGGTGATCAGAGATCTGATGACAGAGGAAAAAGACCCATGGGGTCAGGAAATAGATAGCTCCAAGTGGGTGAGAATAGAATTGTTCCTGATCCTTTGACTGCTAAATTTGTTGTTGTGGAAGAAGCTAATGAAATTGAGTGGTGTGACAGATGTTTCTTGCCACATGCCCCATGTGATGAAGACAAAGAAGTTGAGGAAGTTGATGATGATGTGTGCATGGTGGGGTGCTCTATAAGCTCACAACAAGGAGCAACTTTGACTCGAACTAATCAATGCCGTAATTGTTGTAGATTTCGTGATTACATCCACCGGTATTATCCTTTCCTTCCTCTCATAGTTTTGAAATAGATATGATAAAAGATTTTAAATTACATAGTAATGATTTTGAATACTTAAGGGAATTAATGATTAAAAAGTATGATGGAGGAATCCCTTATGAGGAGGATAGGTAGTTGTTAATGAATGTTGTAGTTGGCCATGAAAAGGAATATAACACTAGGAGTAAAGTTGTCAAAGGGGCAAGGCCTCAAGCCAAAACAAAACTCTAGTTCTCACCAATATCTCAAAAGAAACTCCTAAGAAAGATACATCTGGCATAAGGCTTGTGTCCCCAAGCAGAACTGGTATCCCTACCCATGCTTAGACCATGAAAATCATTTGTTATCAGATGAATTTCTCATTCTTCCTCCAAATGTTTCCTTGTCCAAATACGTTCCTTATGACATTTCCCAAGTCTTGAGTCAGATCAATATTTCTCTTCCAATTTTTTAGTTGCTTAGGATTCTTGAGCACAAGAAAAGTGCCTTTGAGTATTTGGGATTGAAAGAAGAAAAGGTTACCCAAGGCAAAAATGTAAACAATGTTGACACTCCTCTTACCATTGCAAAGTTGGAAAATATTAAGTGCTGGAAGAACTAGGTGAGCCATCTAAAGTATATTTGGGAACATCCTTGGTTGAGTACCAACTAAATATAGATCCATTTTTCACTACTCTGATTATTAGGGATAGGTTGCTACACACTTGTATGTTTGATTCTGGAGCATCATGCAATGTTATGCCTCTTGAGGTCATGAATTAATTAGATATCAAAGTGACAACAACTTATGGGAAGTGCATTACCTTGGATTCCAGAGAGGTTCCACCGGGTTGGATGTGTCAAAGGTTTGATAGCAGAACTTACAAATCTTTTACCGTGCAAGAAGTTAAAACTAGATGTTGTTATTATTGATTGCCCTACCAAATGGGGAATGTTGTTATCAAGAAAATGGGTTGTTAATATGGGTGGTAGTGTTCAAATGGATATGTGTTTTTCCACTATACCTTTTAAGGGAATCCTTGTAAATTTGTATGGTTCAAATAAGATGCTACATCTCATTGAGGATCCCAATAATGCTTCATATGAAGTGTTATACACTAAAATTGATGCAGATAACTTTTTAGGATTTGATGATGGTAAAGAGCAAAAATTGATCAATGCAAGTCTCTTAATCAAATAGTTTCTCCTCGGACATTATTTTAATGGGGATTTCTCTAAATTTGTAAATGGCGCTAGTATTTTTTGATAAATCTAAGCGAAGAAGAGTTTTTTTTCTCTTTTAAACTCAACTTTGAGTGCACTAACAATATTTTTGAATATGAAGCATTGTTATTGGGTTTAAGAATTACTTATAAATATGGTATTAGAGACATCATTGTCAAAGGAGACTCAGAGGTAATTTTCGAGTAGGTTAGAAAATTGTATGCAATAAAAAAATAGAGAATGAAGTAGTATAAGTGTGTAGGCTGGGATTTCATTGAATTGATTGACTCCTTCAACATAATACATCATGATAGGAAGTACAATACTTTAGCAGATAAATTGGCCATATTGGGTTCTAGATTTGAAAATTGTATTGTATCCCCCTATTATGAGTATAATATTGAGGTATTGAATAGGCCATCTGTTCCTGATAATGTTAAACACTAGAAAGTGTTTGAAGACAACGCCCAGGTGTAAAGGTTTTTATAGAACCAAGGATAATTTTCCAATCAACGAATACATTGGGAACCAATGGTTTGTGTGACTGATGGAAATGAGACTTTATTTGTCAAAGACATCATTCAGTTAAAGACTAATACTATTCCCATAGGTTTGGTAGCACTTGAATCAAACTTTGATAATTCTGATTGCATTATCAACTGACACATGTCAGCCTCGAGGGATGTTGAAGATCACGACTTAGGCATGAAGGATAAACCATGTAAGATTTGGCCACGTAGAAATTTGAGCAAGGAAGAAAAGAAGTCATATGTCTAATTGTCGAAAGAATACTAGGACTCCTTAGCATGGTCCTATTCTGAGCTGAAAGCATACATAGAGGATCTTTTCCAGCACAAAATTCCCTTGGAATCTTTTACCAAGCCGTTTAGGCGAAATAGAGGCCAATCAATTTACTCCTTTCCCTAAAAATGCAAGAAGAATTGAAAAATTGAGGGATGGAGGAATCATACATGACCCACAAGGTACTTATCATGGGTTAAACTTGTACCTGTTAGAAAGAAGAATGAAGATATAAGGTTGTGTGTGGACTTTAGAAACTTTAATAGAGCATCGATTAAGGATAACTACCCTCTCCCAAATATGGAAAATATGTTACAATTGGTTTCAAAAGTGCGGAATTTTTATCCACCTTAGATGGTTTTTTTGGATATAACCAGTAGTTGTGAAGGAATCGGAGAGCAAATCAAGACTTTCTTTACCACTCCTTGGGGAACATATGTATATGTCGAATGCCTTTTGTTCTAATAAATGATGGAGTCACTTTCCAAAGAGAAATGGATGTAGCTTTCTCTGGTTATATTAATGATTTCATTGTTGTATATCAAGATGATGTGACTATTTTCTCCAAAAAAAGGAGTGACCACTTATAACACTTTGAAAAAACGTGTTTTTTATTATTGGTAAATAGTTTTAAAGGGACTATACCCTGTTACAAAAAGGGCTCAACAGCTAGATATAACTATGTAGATGCAACAAAAAGGATCAAAATCCAGATAGAACACTATTACCATAAGTAACCAAGAGATAGTTACAAACAAGAAACAAAAAAGGACATAAACTACAACAAAACAACAAAAAAGTAGCAAAGTCACAACAAAAAGACCACAAAAGATCAGCATCTAAAATGACTCCCACCAGCCCAAGTGAGTTTACTTCTTGGATGCTCTTTCAATTCTAGACTAGATCATTTACAACAAGGTGAACAACACCAATGTGGTGATGTGTGTTGGGTCCAAGCATTCAACTGTGAGATGGTCAGACTCCTCTCTTTATCATTCCCCCAAATAGTGACAGGGATCCCACTGAGCATGGAAATACTCCAAACTTTCTGCTCCAAAAATTAATTTATGGCTTTGAAGATAGCCATGTTGTGATCATGTCTATCTTTAGCTCTCCCCAATCTACTATCAAGAGAATTCAACTTCTTATAAATATCAGCAATCTGATCCTTTCCAATTTCATTATCTTCATCATTTTTTTCTTTTCCTTTCTTCTTTTCCATATGTTAAAGGTCCTTCTTTAGCTACTTCATCTCTTTCTCAAGTTACTCCAATCTATGAGGCACATGATTCCTCCTAATGTAGGGCCCTATTTATACCAAAGATTGCTGATATGTAGCAAGTTTTGAGTAACCACCAACTCTTTGGTGCTTGTGAGGGGTAAACATTTTTGAAAGGTTGGGGTTATTGGTTTTAGATTTGTTAGGGGTGTTAAGAATGGGAGTGGGAGAAGAGGAGGTGGTAGCGTGGAGATCACTCTGGGAGCAGCTTGGGAATCTGTGTAACTTGGAGACACAAAGCTTTGGAAGCCTGTGGAACTTTGAAAAAATGTTGTTAAGATGTAGGGAGTATGGTATTTCACTAAATCTCAAGAAGTTCCATTTTGGAGTTCAGAAAGAAAAGCTTCTTAGGAACATTGTGTCAAATGAAGGGGTCGTGATTGATCTTGAAAGGGTAGAAGCCATCAGAAAAGTCCCTATCCCAAGAACTAAGAAGGGAATTCAATCCTTCTTTGGGAAGATTAATTTTATTAGGGGATTTATCTCCAACTTTGTTGAACTAACTATCCCAATCACTAGCATGATGAAGAAAGACCAAAGTATCGAAAGGGAAGAAGGAGCTATTTAATATTTTTCTGGGATCAAAGAAGCATTAAAGAATGACCTTGTTTTAGTAGCTCTAGATTATAAGAAGGCTTTCCAAATGTTTTCTTTTGCTTCAGAAAGTACTATTGCATCTGTGTTATTACAGAAGGATGATGAGGGAGCTGAAAGACCAATCACATTTTTCAGTAAGGCATTACAAGGAGTTGAGCTAAAGTATACTATCATAGAGAAGCATGCATTTGCTTTGGTAAAAGCAACAAAGGTATTCATGCCATATATTCCGAGCTCAAAAATAATTTCTTATGTTCCCCACACCATGGCGAAACATATCCTATTAGAAATGGAGGTTTCAAGAAAAAGATATTAATGGGTAAAAAAATTGCAAGAGTATGATATGGATATCCAAACAACAAAATTGGTCAGAGGTTTGGGCCTGGAAAACTTATGGCAAAGAGCAATTTGTAGACAATTGAGGTAAATGAGTTGAAGAACAAAGGTTGAATGTCCTTGAAAAACCGATAAACTCGAATGGTACAAGGACATCATTTTTATCTTAAACATCTACGAGTGCCACAACATTTGAGCAAGAATAAGAAAAGAGCACTTAAGTTATCTTCCCAAAAATATTTCGTTATTGATTTTGGGCTATCTTGGAAGAACCCCGAGGGAGTTCTCTTAAGATGCATTACTAAAGATGAAGCCCCTAATATAATTGCTTATCTCCATAGAGGAGTTTATGGGGGAATTTTGCTAGAAGGGTCACAACTCATAAGATCTTAAGTGCTGGTTATTTGTGGCCATCTCTTTTCAAGGATACAACTCTATTGGTAAGAAAATGTGAAAGTTGACAATGCTTATCTACAAGACCGAAAGCTACAAGTTGCCTTCCTTTGCAGCCTATATCAATTGAATCCCCATTTAGGCAATGGAGAATGGACTTCATTGGTGAGATTTTAGATCCTTCAAGTGCTTTGGCCATAAGTGGATTTTAGTAGCCACTGATTACTTCACCAAGTGGGTGGAGGCAATCCCCACCAAGAAAGAAACTCACCAAATGATCATGGATTTCATTCTAAATCATATCATTTATAGGTTTGGAGTGCCTTATAAGATAGTTGTTGATAATGCCATGAGCTTCGGCCTAAACCTTTGGTGGCCATGTGCCATGAATATGGGATCAATTTGACATATGCTTCCAATTATAATCCCCAAGGAAATGGACAAGCAGTGTCCAACAATAAAAATATGTTGAAGATAATTAGAAGAACTTTAGAGTTGAACAAAAGGAAGTTGGTGAGTAGTTTAAGTTTGTTGTTTTGGTTGATCAAATCACCGTTAAATGAGCTACTAGAAAATCCTATTTGAGTTGGTATATGGAACTCAAGCTCTATTGCCCCTGCATATGCAATTGTCTTCATTTCAATTTCTTCAAAAACTAGAAAATCAAGAGGTTAGTCCCTATGATGCTCTCATCAATCAGATTTTGAGTTAGATTAAGGAAGAAGGCATCCCATCGAGAGGCATGTAAAATTCAGAGAGAAATTCAAGAAGTTGTTTGGTAAGAAGGTGACTCCAAGAGATTTTAGTGTGGGAGATTTTGTGCTATTTTGGGATAAAAGGCACGAGGATAAGGGAAAACATGTAAATTTTGATGCATTGTGGATGGGCCCTTATTCAATTGACATTAAAATTGGTGAGCATACGTTCTTCTTAAAAGCATTAGATGGAAAATTACTTGAGTTGCCTGTTAATGGCAGGAATTTGAAACACTTCCTTGATTGATTTCTTAGAATCAAGGTATACACCATTGAACAATATATAGTCTCTTGGTTTCTTTCTCGCTTTCTTGTTTTTCTATTTCTTTTCTCCTAGTCCTTGGCTGCCATTTTGTTGGTTTCTCGATTTGTCCTTGGGGGAGTTGGTTACTATTGTTCGCTCTCTCAAGCTTATTATTTGAATTTGTTGCCCAATGATTTATTTTTGGAACTTGGTTTTCTATTTGTTCTTGTGGCACTCAAAGGGAGTGCCCATCCCCAAGTTGGAGCTGATGTTTGTGCTCAATTTGATCTCATCCCATTAGTCCTTTAAATTCTTTAGTTTGCGTGCTCTGTAATATTTTCTATCTCCCGTGTTGATGCGTTAAAGCTCGCCTTCAATTGCTTTCCATGATCAATCCTTTCCTTTGGTCGAGGATCATGTTAAGTCTAGAAGTATTTTTCCATTCCTCTATCAATGTGAAATAATTTTTGGGCATAAATTTGGGTTTTTTCCTTTCCTTCCATTTTTCCACAGTCATATTTTGTTTTCCCTGTCGCCAGCTTTTGTCCCAATATCTATGGAAATGTGGTCCTTTTTATTGTATGCAGCTCGGTGGATCAAATTTGGGCCTTTTATCATTTCCAACTTCTTTTCCTTAAAGAAATATTCATTTCTTGGTGCAAATGGTGATTTCCCTGCACTTTACGGTTTGACAGATGTGTTTTCCTGTCAATTTATATCTCAAACATCCGTGGAAACATGGTCCTTTTTGATTGGATGTGGAACAGTGAGGCACTTTGAAACTCTAAGGCCCACTTCAACTCAAGTCTTGTCCATGTGGAGGGCCTGTGATCATCTAAAAATTTTCTCTTGGTTTGACCTTTGGAGTTGCACCATGGAGACATGTGGAGGTTTCTATTAGCCCTCCCGTCCTGCACTTAGACATTTTTTCATGCGGTCAAGACAAATTTTTCGCAGACCATGGACACATGGAGGGTTGGCACTCATTTGAGGATCTACCTCTAGGTCCTACCTTAGTAGTTGCACCAAGGAGACACGTGGTGAGCTCGCACTTGTTTAGGGTCTCCGCTTTTGGGCACCATCTCAAAATTGCACCAAGGAGACATGTGGAGGCTTCCGTTGGATCCTCTCTATACTTAAACTTTTCAAGCAACTTTCTAAGGCCTGGGACACGTGGAGGGCCCGTGCCTATTTGGGGACCTATCCCTAAATTTTATTTTTGAAAGAGTGTCATGGGGACACGTGGAAGTTTCCACTCACTCTGCCCTTACTTAGACTTTTCAATAGCCAAGGAAAATTGTCTCGGACCCTAGACACATGGTGCCTTCGAATGGTCCTTAAAAATTTTCAACAACTCTTTCATATTGAGACATGTGGTGAGCATGCACTTGTTTGGGGTCTCTGATTTTGGGAACTATATCAAAAGTGAACCATTGAGACACGTGGAGGCTTCCGCTGTCTCCTTTTTATTCTAAGACTTTTCAAAGGCCAAAGGGTGATTTTCTTGGGCCTAAGGCACACAGAAGGATTGCACTTGTTTGGAAAATTTCCTCTGTACTTCTCCTTTGTAGTTGCACCAAGGAAACACGTGGACGACTCTAATCTAAAGTTGAGAAGGGGAAGAATCAATAGTTGTGCATTACATCTGATATTTCCACCATTTTTGCTCCAAGACTCATGGAGATGCCAATATGCTTAATTTTCTATCATTTTTGATAAATCCCCTTGTCATTTTTGTATGTAAAGTGCAATTGAATGGATTTAAAGCTTAAATTTGTGAGTCCAAGGATTGTTAAGGTTGATATTTTAAAGTTGGAATTGCTCAGCACTTGAAGAAACACAAATTACCAGAGAAGCTAGATGTAGAGTAGAGTTACAGAGGAAAGAATGGGAAAATGGTGAAATGATGGAGGTTGCAGTGCAAAGGGATGAAAAAGGTGTTGCCTTGAGGGTGAAAAGGATTTCTTTTTAGATCCAGCTATAAAGGGCCACCGAAAATGATTAAAACAGGGATTTCTCACATGACGAATAAGAATGATTCAAGGATTATCAAAATGTTGTGGCATTGCATCCTAGTCATTAGTCGAGGCTCTTATAAATGTGATCATTTCATAATTTGTCCACCGGAAAATTTCAGGTATGAATTTGTTAAACGTCGCTTTATGAGGTAAATTGGTAACAAGCAAAGGTTCCTTAAAATTTTTTTTTTTGGGGAAAGTTTTATGATGATTGAGCAAGTGAAATGTATAAATGCAATGAGAATACTCTTACAAAGGGTCCAGAGTTGAAATATTATGAGAAAATTTTAGAAAGCCCATCTTCCGAGAGACTAATTTGAGAAATCTGTTAATTTCTGTGTTTTAAATTTTAATCACGTCAAGTTGGTTGTGAGTGTACATCCATTGACAAGCTCGAAACTATTCAAAGAAAATTTCCCCGCGATGAATCTAATCAAGTTCCAAATAATTTGTGTTAAACTTGGGAAAATTTGTGTTTGATTTATTTGAATGTCTACAAGGAGTTTTCCTTGATCCTATTGCAATCTTGTGTTAAAATCCCTCCAAATCACATAGGATCTTGTCCCCTGTGATAGTTTAGTTGCATTTTAAATTTCATTATGAGAAGATCCTTCATCCTATAATGAAATAGACAATTTAATATCACTTTAATGTGATTTTGTTTATAAAGATTGTATTTAAGCATTTGAGTGTAACTTAGGCATTAGAAACTAGGGGTATTAATGTTTAATTGAGTATTTAGCTTGAGCCTTCATGTTAAATTCTTAGAGATTATGTGAAAGTGTAAAACGGGCCTCGTTGATTCAAACCTTCTAGTTGAAGGAATATTTTATCTTTTCGAAGCTTTCTGTCATTTAGTATTCCAATTTTTGTGAATGTTCTCAAAGATATGGCATAATCAATTTTATCTATCTTAATCTCCCACCAATACTATTGAAACAAACAATGAATCCACTTGAACTACCCCTATTTTCCCTATATGTCCACAAATGTATAAATTCTACTGCCAAAATATGCATAAGCAATTAGGATTCCATAATGTCTCTAGTAACCTTAACCCTGTTTAGAAAATATCACAATTCTTTATAATTGACAACTTATGAAAGTTAAATTGTATTGCATTGATCATATTTTCTCAGGGTCTCCTTTCAAATTTGTGCAAAGAAGGATATCTTCATTCTCCTTCACCGAAAAAGGTTAAAAAATGGGTCCTCTCACCCTGGTGGAAAGGCACAACCTAAAGTAGTGAGGATAGATCAAATTCTAAATAAAGGTGCTATCCATTTCTCTAATGCCCGAGTGAATAAAATTCAGATGAATCCTCCCCGGCTACAAACCCGACTCATAATATGATTTTTCTATTTCTCAATGTCTTGTTAAATCTTTGATGTTTATCAATTTCAAGGAGAATCAATTTGGATACCAACACAACCTTTTAGAAAATGCCCCTCCTTTACAATATATAAAATAATGAGAGAAGAGAGAGAGGAATAATTCAAATCCCGCATCAACCACCCCAAAGAAGAACATTGAATCCACCTACCACAACGAAGAGTCTCATTGTAACACCCATGCACCCATTGTTGTCCCTTACTCGGGAAAGAAAAGAAACCCATTCCTTATCATGGTGGAAAATGGGAGACTTGAAAACCTCGAAAATGGTAGATTTAAACATTAATAATGGCAAGTGAGAAGCTGGCACCGAGAGCTTTCCAAAAATTCCTCTACCACTCAAATCTGACCTCTTAGTTAAAAGATATGGTTGTTTGAAGATCAGGGTCATGAGCTCACAACATTTTAAAGAGTCCATCTATACAGGGTCCACGTGGTACCCTCAAACATCTCAAGATTCATCCCCTTCCTCTCGCTTTTGAAATTACACTAAAACGACACGTGGTATCGTCCGCAGGAAATCTCTATCTCATTTGTCTTCTACCTAAGCCCCTCTTGTTGGTAGAGACACTATGCCTGACCCGAGACACGTGGAGGCTTCGCGCTCACTTGGAAATTTCCCCAAATTTTACTTTTAAAGTTATGTGGATAAGACACATGGAAGTCTCTACAAGCTTTTAGAATTTTCAATACAACCGACCTTACCTTTCGGACTACGAACACATGGTGGTTGCTGCTCGTTTAGGGACTACCTTTTGGGCCATGCCTTTTAAATTGCACCGATGAGGCATGTGGTACCTTCCACAACCTTCTTTTACTTAGTCAATTAAAGGCCTTGAGTGAATATTGCCTCGTCACAGTTCTAACTATGTGGAGGCTTCACCGTGACCCTATTTCTTGGCTCGAGTCAACTCGTATGTGAATTTTGAAACTTTGAGCCTTTTCTTCAATATTCTCCTATCAATCCTTAGACTCCTTTGATGTTGTTTGATCCTCCATTCTTGATTATTCCTGCCCCTTGATTGATCGATTTGAATGTGAGCTCGTAGGACAAAGATGACCCTTGGATTTTCTTTTTGTACATGGTTGTGTTTGATCAATTTTACCACCAAAGCGAGGGAATTGGGATAATAGTTTGGTGTCTCACAAGGACATCTCGTGTGTGAGATGAAGAGACCAGTTTCCTTGTTTCATCCATTTGCATGAGTCAAGAATGATAGCCCGATATTGACCTTTTGCTTTGAAACTTCTCTCCGATTTCTTGCATCCTGCTGACCCCCGCACTCACCCCACTATTTGCACTCTCAATTTCCATAAGAAAACCTTGATTTCTGAGAGTAGAGAATTGTAATGACCTTGGGATTTCACCTATCATTGGAAATGGACTCCTTGAAAACTGATTTTAGTTGCTCTATATTTGTATTGATTTTGATATTAGCAATCGTTATAGGCAACTATGGGTCTCCCCGCTACTAATATTGAAGGGCCTATCCTCGTACCTCTACAACAATATGAATAAACTTATATACAAAGATAAAATCATACATGCCTCAAATGAGACATGCAGAGTGTGTAAAATCACTTCTTCCGCTTAAAAAAACATAAACCTACTCCTACACTAACCATGTCAAAGAAAAGCTAAACAAAACCTACTACAAGCTGGGAGAAATAGCTTCCTTTCTCAAAATAGGAAGCCATGTATCTAATTTTGTGCTAATCATGGCTGTCATTATGAGTGAAAAGCCGACAAAAGGTCGATCCTCTAGCCATATCATCAAGGTATCAACATCATCTAAAAATACTTCCTCAAGCTGATTGGCACAGACTCCTAGAGGTGTTGATGATGACCCTTGGTGCTTTGATACTCATCCTCATGCCCTAAAGTGGGGATGTCTAGTTTTGGCTTCTCCCTAGGCTCTAATGAAGCCAAGTACCTAATTGGGCACAGATCCCGATCCTATGGATGTGCCCATTTCTATGAATTTTAACTCCAAGAATGGAGTATTCTTGCAGTCCATCCTAGATGGATGGTGTGGACAAGATGGGATCCTCGTGCTCTTTCCCTTCCTCCTCATTATAAGAACATGGAATATTAAGATCCTCCAACCTTGGTTCTAGAGGGCCACTATGATATCCAAGCCTCTATGATTGGATGATCTCCTCCATAGCAGCGGACTCATGTGCTTAGAAAGTGGATGATGGAGGAGAAAATGATGTGATCTCTTCAGGATCCTCTCCATCAAAGTAATCCTCTAAGTCCGATGCATGAGTCTACCTCCTCGTTGTCTGTTGTGTGTGCTCGACCTCTTCCATGGTGTCCTTCAAATCTAAAATTTTCTCATCATCGTTCCCCTCATCCTCAAATATGAAGTTGTAAAGCTCAAAATTTTCTTCGATATTAGAGCTTGAATGGGATGAAGTGGGAGGAAGATCTCGAAGGTTCTTTTATGGCCTACTCCACACTTGGAGCCTCTAAAAATACATGATCCTTCTCCATAGTTGGAATGTGTTCCTATTCTTTTGGATTTGGAGTAGCTTCTTCTTCCCATGCTTGTGTTATAGCTGAAGCTTCCACAACTTGTGGCTTGACCTCAACCTCCTCTATAGGATTACCCAACAATGGAATATTTGTAATTCCAAATCTAAGAGCCAAGCTTACTATTTTTTGATCATCTCTTCTTTGGCTGGCTCTTCTTCTTGTTGCTCTCCTTGATTGGTTTTTAGAGTCTCTCCCTGACATGGACTTGGGAGAGTAGGAGGAGTGGTGGATGGGGTCTCCACTAGTTGTTTCTTTATTTGTGGTGGAGGGGAAGGCATTGCTTTTGGATCTTATGGAGGGGACTTGGGTTTGGAAGGGAAAAGGGAAGAGGAAATGAGATGAGATGGAAGACTAGGAGATGGAGAAGGGAAATCAACACTTGGGGTAGTAGATGGGAAGCTTGGAAATTGAAACTCAAGTTGAGATGGTGTTTCTTGGGGAATGGAGAGGAAATCACTAGATGATGTTGAAGGGCTTACCCATTAACCGGGTTTTGAGCACCATGTTCATAGGTCTCTATCTCCTCATTCGTTGTGCAAGTTGGGAAGCATCTCAATCATTAAGTCAAGCTTCTCTTGCGGGATGTAGTGTCTTGGAGAAGGGTCGACTGATGGACAAGGTGCCCCGCAAACAATCGAATGCTTTCATCGCTAATATAGCCCTTGAATACACCATATGTGTCTCCAATTTTTAAATCTTCTCTAGTGAACCTACATTCTCGGTTTGATTGTTGTCACTATATGCACTTGCAAGAGCTAAAACAATCTCACTAAATTAACTCAAGTTAATGATGAAAATATTGAGAAGTCTATTACTTTCTTTGAAAAAGCTTGCATGAATATAAAAAAGGTACACATTTCTTGAGAAACAAGTACTTTCAGTAGTCAAAGGTCTAAATAATTTCAATTACATGCTTTCAAACAATAAAATTCATGTTCTTGTTTCTCATCTAAGTTTGAAGGCTTTCTTGTTAAATAAAGAATTGAATGAGAAAAGAGCGCGTTAGATAATGAAAGTTATGGAGTATGATGTTGATATTTGGGTTTCTAAGACAATTCAAGGTAAAGGTTTATGTGAGCACCTAATTCCTGATATGGAAAATCAACAAGTTACAGAACTAGATGATTCAAAACAGCATGCTGAAATTGCGTATTAGCAATCAAAAATCATGGTTTGACCAGAAAATTAGTAACTGAACTTCCTCAAGAAGTCCAGGGATCAAGATGGATGACTAATTTAGTTAACTATTTATATCATGACACCTATCTGGAAGGTATGGACTAAAATAAATGAAGGTATTTTAGATATAAAATTATACCTCATATCATTATTGATAGTGTGTTGTTCAAAAGAGATATAAATGGAATCTTGCAAAGCAATGTGTTGACTATGATAAAATTCAAAAATATTATCGAGAATTTAATGAAGGGCCTACAAGGGTCATTTTTCAGCAGTACCATAGCCTTAAAAATTATGAAACCTTATTACTATTGGCCTGACATATTCAAGGACTATTTTGAATGGATAAGAGAGTGTACTAAATGTGCTTTCTTTGTTGGGAAAGAATGTTTAGCTTCTTGCCTCTATAACCTATTTCAGTTAATCAACCTTTTATGAAGTGGTGTCATGATTTAATTGGCATGATAAACCCGCCTTCTTCACAAGGACACAAGTGGATTTTGACTGCTACAAAATTATTTTACATGATGGATGAAGAAATAGCCTTGAAAGATGTTAATGAAACCTCAATACTATCCTTTTATGAAGGTATGGTTTGCAGATTTGGTGTTCAAAGCAACTATCATATCGATAATGCTTTAGCATTTCTCGGTGCAAAGGTAAAAGATTGGGTTTTCAACCATGGAATTTATGTAAGTTCTTCATCAAATTATTACCCACAAGGTAACAACTTATCTGAAAATACTAACATGAATATTTTAAGGATAATCGAAGAACACTCAAGGATAATCAAAGAGTTTGGCATCCGATCTTTGAATTCAAGCACTTTGGGATGATAGAGTGACTCCTAAAAGATCAGTTGGAAATTCACCAATACAAGCTTTTTATGGAAAAGAAGCAAGAAAGCCTATTTCGGTTGAGTTACTGCATTAGATCTCGCCTCACCAAATGGAGTTACTTGAGAATGAAACATTGCAGTTTTTATGTAGAATTAATGGAGTTACAAGAGCTAAGAGATCAAGCTCATCTGAACATGGAAAAGAATCAAAAACAGATGAAGAAGAATTTTAATAAGAAAGCCAAATTTAGAGTCTTTAATGAAGGAAATATTGTATTAAAGTGGGATGTTGATCATGTAAATCTAGGAAGACACACAAAGTTCAATACAACTGGGTGTGGTCCTTACATGATTTCAGCTTGCAAAGATCACAATGCTTTTAAGCTTTCAAGGTGAATGGAGAGGAATTTTCCATTCCGAGAATGGTATGTTTCTCAAAAACTATTATTGAAAATCTTATAGTCAATGTTTACACCATATTTCCCTTGACTAAGTGTAGCTTTTGCACATTGCAATGTTTTTCAATTCAATAAGTGCATTCGTGCACGTGGTCTAGTTTACGAGATCCTTTCCAAGTTTTAGTTCGTTTGAAAGGGTTGGACTTTTAGAAAAGGAAAAATTTTGCTACAGGATTATAATCCATGCCCAATGGACAAAATCAAGGCACTGGTCTAAAAGCTATCGGATAGCTTTCCTCGTAGGATCACCAAAATGTTCATATTTTTGCACTTGTGCAAAATGGTCAACTCAAAACTTTGTTACAATGGATAACATTGCTGAAGTATACCTAAACTATGGGATTTTCTTTTGAGATATATTATTACTACCGAATTAACTAATGATTACATGAAATTTGCAGCTATGTTTGTTGTTACAAAATGTAACAGATCACATAGTATGTAATTTCGTGACTATCCTCAGCAAAAGAACACAAGGCCCCAAAGGAGAGCTGTGTTGTCTTGATGAAGACATCTGATTACATAATAGATGAAATGCTAAGTTTTGGAACAACAAATAATAATAAAAATTGCAAAAATCAAAGTTCATTACTGGATGTTACAAGATTTCTTTAATATTCTTTCCTTCATGATTAAGACATTCAATTATATTACTTAGTTTTTTAGTTCATCATTAAATTCATATAGAAAGCTGAAATGTAGAAAGAAATACAAAACTCAATTCCAGAATTCAATGTTTTATTCATAAGGAATTTCAAATGTTCCCACACAAGTCATGGGATGTAACTAAAAGGTAAAGTATGGCTACTAAAATAAGAGATACACATGCATGAAAGATAAAATAAAGGAGTATGAGTGAACCCATCATTGCCTTGGGAGTTTCTTCTTTGGTTGAGACATCTCCATTTCCATCTTTGTCCTTCTTCGTCTTCGTTGTTGAAATTCTTTGCCTAAAAAGAAGAGAAGAGAAAACTATCAGTTACGAGATCAGGGATCAATCCATATTCCTTTACTATCCTAATTCATGCATATGAATCTCTTAACAACAAGAGATATAGTTTACTTGAAGATCAAAATGTATATATTTTTACTCACTCAAAAAGGAGGAGGAGAAAAGAAAAACCATGGACATAAGAGAGGCCAAAAAGCCTAAATATTTTCTAACTATTTTCTTAAGTGTGTAGGTACAAGTTGCAGCCAAGAAGAAATAAATAAAGTCTTTCAACAAATATTGCAGAGTTCAATGACTTCTATCCTATGGCATAAAGCAGTTAAGTCATTAAGTACATGTTGGAATGAAGGAAGAATACAACTCAAGTTTCAGTAACTGTCATACAAATAGAAGAAGTTACAATACAAAAAGAGAGACTGAAAAATAGAAGTATGTGTTTCAGATTGCAACTAAAGAAGAAGAATTAGATTTCAAGAAGCTGAAGTTAACCGAAATGAGATAAAATTGCAGCTGAAATAGAATGGATAAGGAAATCTGAGAAAATTTTGATAGGGCTTCGCCATGTAAAATGGACATTTATGAATTTTCCAACATGCATATCTAAAGTTGTAATGAAGCTCAAATACAGTATTTAAGCATAAAAGAAATGGAACTACAACATCTCAACAAAACTTCAATGTTCACATGCAGGAATTTGTGAACAAAAATTTCTAGAAAATAATATGTCCTTTCCAGGCTACAGGTCTTCATGAATTCAACTCAAGCAAATGCTTCTGGTTTCAACACACAAATGAATGGAGTAAAGAACAATGGAGTATCAGAATCACATAAAGAAATGTAGAACATCAACTTCAAAAGTATGACAGAAAGAGATCAATTAGAGATGATAAAAGAAAATCCTATGGCTTTCATATTTTCTAAATAGATTGATAAGTGCACATGTATAGACTAAAGAAATAGTGTTACACATGAGGACAAGAAGTTAATACTCTTCACTGATATCTTGGAGAGTCAATGAATAAAAGATGCAGTCACATAATAGAAATCTGAGTCAAATCTTTTCAGCACAAAGAATCTTTCAGTTACAGCCCAATGGGAAAGGCAAATACACTTGGGTATCTAAAAATTTAGAATGCACCAAACTAAGAATGGTGATCACAATAAGAACAGAGGTATACTTCAGTTTCTCAATACATAAGAAGGAATTTCAGTTTTCAAGTGATCTCAGATTGAAAGAGGATTAAAGAAAACATTCTCACAGTAGTGCCACTGAAATTTCAACGAATCAAATTGATCCTAAATAATGAATTATAACAGTGGAAGTCATAAAGAACTCAAGTACAGAGTATAGTTTTGGGAGAGACTCAATATTTGAACAGATTCATCAACATCAATGACTCATCATAGTCATGAAAGGTAGAAAAATATGGGACAACCTAAGCCACAGAACAAAGTAAAGCAACAATCTTAGAAAACAAAGTTTCAGTTTTGCAGTAATAAGAGTCAACAAATGTTCATATTCTCCATGTTAAAGAAAAGGAAATGCATTCTTGTATACAGACTTAGAATGACCATTACATTTCCAAAGAACATGAGTAGAAGCAAAATAACAAGGTACATATTCTTCAGATCCTCGGAAGTGAAATTAAAATGCAAATGAGCTTCGTTATTGTAGTAATTCATGAAGGAAAGTAAAGTTTCAGCTTGTAAAGATACAACCAGTGAGGTATAGAAGAAATGTGCACACAAATTATTTTCAACTGTCAAGTTTAAGAAATACAGATTTCGAAATACAGTTAGGAAATATTGTCATCACATAAATTAAGAAATATTAGTGTAGACCTAGTATCTCCACAAGATCAAGAATATGAATATCAAGGTTCTTAGTTACTCAAAAGAGTAAAAGTGACAAACACCTCAGACCCAAACCCTCAATGAAGGAGAACCAAAAGTTAAGTACGATTTGGGAAAATGGTTTCAGTCAAGGAGAATACAAAGTAAATATTACACACAAATGGCTCTCAAATCAAGCTCAAAGCAGAAAACCCACAACATAATAATATGCATGAGGAAAACTCCTCCATCAAAACCCACAATGAAGAATCATATATCGATGCAAAATCTCCAAGAAAGACATAGAAACCAGAGCTTGAAATGCTCAGTAAGAAATAGCCCAAAAGACTTCAAGAAAAGATCTAAATAGGGAAATTATAGCAAAGAAAAAGAAGAACACATAACCCCTCCAAAGAGATCAATAACAGACTCAAAAAATGATGAATTTTTAGATCTCGAAAAGCTCTCGGGCAGAGGTCATTAATAGACTCGCCAAGAAGAAAGATGGAGTCTTAAGCTCAAAATACTACTACCCATAACGATGAATCCAAATCCAGATCTGAAAGCCTTCGTTATGAGAAAATAATAGAGGTTTCAAAGAAGAGTTTACCGATGACATATGAAACAATAATGGTGAACCAACTGAGAAAAATAGAATTCAAACCATTTTAAAGGAAGAATCAGAAGGCTTACCTTATAAATTGAGTAGCAACCAAAAATGTCTCCAAGTAATCATAGGTCGAATGAGCAAAGGAGAATGCTTAGTAAGTAAGAACTGAACCAGGCTCACCCTCAAATTGCAAAATCCTTCACGAAGAACCAAAACAATGATTTCATAGCTTTGTTGGTAGGATGATGTCAACTACACATAAATGTTTTTACAGATTTTCCTCCACATGAGCCTCACAGGCTATAGAAATGCACAGAATCAACTCAAAAGGCCATTTTTGCAAAGTTCAGAGCTTTAATGATCAGATTAATGGTAGAAAAACAAAATGTTTCCAAGGCTTCACCCACGAACTAGATGCAAAGTGGAAAAAATGAATGGGGTTTGAGTTGTTTTAACTCACCCACATCAACTGTGACTTAACCTAACTCACCTAGAAGTTAGTGATCGATGATCAACATTCGAAAACTACGGATCAAATGCTGAAGATCAATCTCAAAAAACTCAATGTAACCACCATGGTTAAAGATGGTAATGACCACATTAAATGAAAGGTCAAAAAACCTAAGACTATAGGTTCATGCATCAACAATCGGAAATCCAACGGTCAAGAGAGATCAACGGCATGCATCAAAAGACCTAACTCAAACTGAATTAATAATGCCACCGACAAATTGCCAAGGGGTGACTCATCACCACAAAGGGGCCAGTCCTTGTGATTAAAAATTATTTTCATATAACTATGGTCCAACTTTAAATAATGAAAAACTCAACAAGAAAAGACATGTATAATAATCACAGGTGGCAGACCTTATAATATGCTTGATTTCCCAAAGGTGGCCGAATGTATTGTGGTGTTATTTAAAAACAAAGTGCCCCTTATCTTATTTCAAAACACAATAATTTGCTAAGTCCACAAGAGTGGTCAAACTTAGTTGAAGACTAGGGAATGTCAACATCAGAGCCTAAGCTTGGAGGTGGTCCCCATTAAGTGGATGTGTGGATGAATTATTTTGCAAATATTGCAAGTATTGTAATTATTTTGTTCACTCACAGGGAGATGATTTCTTGCATGCCTTCACAAAAGGATAGAACATATAAGAAGACAAATTTGCATGCACCTAGAAGGAGACTTTCTCATCAAGAAAGGTTTATTATTAGCAAATTATTCACCCATGTCTTTTCTTAAAAATAGAAAAGTCAACTTTAGTTTGATTGTATGTAATCAAAGGCTATTAATGCCTCTTTGTACTAGTTTTTTTATTTTATTCCTTTATTTATTATTAAATAAAGCATAAAAATACGATGTATGGGCAAGTATAGTCTTATTCTATTTTTAGGAAGGGTGGGTGAATCAATTTTTATATATTGTGTGCCTTGGAAAAGCACAAAGGAGGACTTTTAGATACAGGAGTGCTGAAGCAATTTTCTACCAATTTTTCCCTTTGAATGTGAAGTATTTTCTACCTTTCTAATTATTTACAGTCTTGTGTATTTTTTCCATTAATCTTATGAATGTTGAATTCCCATATTAATCATCTTAAAATGTTACAAATTCAAGTAATCTTTGCATGATATTAATGTTTATGTGTAACTTAGTAGTATTGTTGTGACTCTATCCCTTAATACATCAAAGTGTTTACCCTTAATTATCTTGAAAATTTTTGGCTTGTGCATCGAAGTTCATTCCATATCAATTTTGCATTTACTGAGTCAAATACCTCATACAAGTTTGGTGTATCACCTTAGTTTTAATTCATTTTTAAAGTCATCTTTTACCCTTAAACCCCAGAAATGGTTTAGAATACATCAATAAGGAGCGGCCTTGATATCGGAGACTCACCTCAAAATAGGTATACCCCACGACCTAAGGTGTTTCCATTATATATATACAAGAGAGATAAAATTTGCAAGCTTAGAACACTGTAGTCATCTCTACAGGGTGTAATTTGGAAAGATAACATTTTTGGCATGCTCAATGGGACAATGAATTAGGTCTGCATGCAAGATACGACTATCTACAACATATTTATATCAAATCAACATTTACTTTCGGGAGAAAGTTGCAGAAATTTATTCTAAAGATAAAAAGTTTTTATTTTTGGCAACTCTGTAAAGCTAATTTCAGACAAGTATTGCAGCATGTTCCATGCCTAAAGTGACTACAAGATCATTCGTAAGAGGAATTCCTCCTGAGTTTGTTTGTTTACATTTGAATTCTACTAGAAGGAGAAGAGTTGGTAATACTTTACCTTACAATAGACCTAGTTTTGATAACCCTCCTCTTGATATTCCTTCACCACGTATCAATTTCTCTATTAATATCATAGGTTTTCAAATGGCTATTCAACCACCAAGGAATTTTGTGACCTTTACTTATGACAACCCATTAGTAATCACAGTTTACCATGATATCCCTAATGCTTTGTTGTGAAAAGTTTGCCATCATTCACTTATGAAAATCAGGTTACACCTACAGAGCACATTAAAGATGTTGCAAAGCCTTATATGCAGTCCATAATATCACTTATGAGGATGTATCTTTGAGAATTTTAGCTACATCTCTTAAAGGACAAGTCTTGAAATGGTATAGAAATCTAGAGATTGGATGCATAAGAACTTGGGATGACTTAGATGATAAAGTGCCAAAATAATTTCAAGATAATTAAGATCATTTATCTCTCATAGAATAGTTTTCTACCATTAAAAGAGCTCCAAATGAATTTATGTCTAGTTTCAACATTTGTTTTTCAAGAACTTGGGAAAGAATTCTAGTAAGTGTCAAGCCTCAAGCTGATCACACTTTTCTTTATTATCTTAGGGAATTAAATAGTGATATTTCAACTATGATTCAGTCTATGGGAGGAGATACGCTCCCAATAGCCTATGATATCACCATCCAAGCTGAAAATAGTCTTATTCAAGCTGGAAAATTAGCACCAAGGCCTTCAATGCCTTTTTGGTAGATTTAGCACCTATTCCTCAGCCTATCACAATTATAGAACCTGTTGTTGTAGCCCCATCAGATGACGTATTTAAAGCTTTGCAAACTATGGGGAACAAGCTAACTTCAATTGAGAATAGGATTGCATTACCTAGCAAACCTTATCAGGATCCTTATCAACAAAATCAGCAAAATAGGTAGCCTTACCAACATAATCAAAATTATAGGCAGCCTTATCAACAAAGGCAATTTGACCCAAAGGCTCCTAGTTCATCTAACGCTTTAGTCCCAGTTAATATGGCTACAGAAGAGTGGTGTTAACCTTGTAATCAACCTCATTTAGCTGTAAGTTGCCCAAATATTTTTCTAAACATTCGTCTTATTACACAACCTCAATCTGAGACATTGTTCGTGCCTCTAATGAGAGTGGGCAGAAAGATACTCAGGTTCAGAATAGACTTAAATAGAATTTAGTTAGTTTCAATGAGGATGATTTCATTGTAGTCACTACTAGGGCTCAAGGAAAAGCTGCTGAAAGTCAAAAACAACAAAATAGGCCTATTCTACCCACTATCACTGATAAGACAACATCTATAGCCCCAAAACTAGATAACAGTCTTGTTGTTCCTAAAAAATAGCAAGTGTTTCAGCTGATAAAGAACAAGGAAAAAAGCTACAAGCCTGACCCAAGAAGATTGTTTATACCTCAGATATCAAAGGCAACTGAAGCAAAATCAGTTTTTGCTAAAGCCTATGCTAAAATAGTTGAATATGTCTCTAAAACTGTTGCTTCTTTTAACATTGTTGATGTAATGAAAAATCATAATGTGAACATCTCAATGTGGGATGCTCTAAGTATTCTAGGACAATAAGATTTACTCTCTCATGAACTAGCTAATCTACAAATCTAGTCTAAAATAGCTAAAAAGGAAGTCCAGAAGGAAAACATGGTCTTTAGAACAATGGAACAAGACCACATCAAAGAAGTTGAATGGATGGTCTAAAAAGTCTTAGATGGTGTTTCTAACATGTTTAGAGATGAAAATATAGTTGAATAACATGCTCGTGATCCTTGTAAGGAGGTTTAAGAACATTTTTTCAGTGTGTATTGTTTGCATGAAGAAAACACACCACTTCCCTTGCTATCCAAAATAGAAAATTTAGTAGAAGGGATTTGGAAGCTTCATTTTGATGGAGCTAAGAACAAGAAAGGACAGGGAGCAGGTTTGATGCTTACTTCCCCAAAAAATGAAAGGTATTTCTCATCTTTGAGCCTCCAATTTTCATGCACTTGTAACGTAGCTGAATATGAAGCATTAATTCATGGCTTACTTTGGGCCACAAAGAGAGGTATCAACAAGTTACAATTTTTTGGTGATTCCAAGCTAGTTATCAATCAAGTAAGAAATTTTAATGTTTGTAAGAATCTATTAATGAATTCTTACATACATAGACTTTCAAAATTAATGGAAGATTTTGCGGCTATTAATATTCAGTCTATTCCTAGAGTAGAAAATAAGCATGCAGACAAACTTGCAGCAGTTGGTGCTAATTTTGAAGTGTTGGAACAGATAGAGAACAACAAAATTTAGCCTCATATTAAGCTAATTGTCAGGCCTTCAATACCTGATAATGATTTGAACTGGTAGGTTTTTGAAAATGATGATCAAATTTGTAGATTTTTGCAGCAAGAAGCTGAATTTTCTGTAATAAATCAGGATAAATTACAACACTTATATGGTGACCAGATTGTTCAACTAAAGACAAATAAGCTACCTCAAGGTCTTGTCACATTAGAAGACATATTCAGCACTGATGATCAGTTAAGAAAAGACAAAACTAAGATATCAACACATGTTGATAACTATGAGGAGATCTCAGTTGATGAAGGGAAAAATTTATTTCTTGGAAAGGTATGTTCCTCAACTGAAAAGCATTCATTTATTGATCTTTGCAAAAAAATTAAACATGTTTTCACTTGAGATAACAAGAATGAAAGGATTTTATCCCAATTTTAGGACAACATACTATCGAGTTACAACCAAATTCTAAACCGTTAGGTAAAAATAGAGGCCTATGAATCCTAAAATAGAGCCTCTAATGAGGAAATAATTATCTAAGCTGATTGAATCAGGTATTATCTTTCCAGTTAAGCATTCAAGTTGGGTAGAAAATCTCGTTTCATTAGGAAGAAGAATGGAAGAATCAGATTATGTGTGGATTTTGGATATATTAATAAAGCTTCATTAAAAGATCATTACCCATTTCCAAATATGGATAAGATTTTAAGAATAGTTTTTGGTCCCGATAAACTATCTTTTCTAGATGGTTACTGAAAGTGGATACAATCAAATTCTAGTTAGAAGAAGATAGGTACAAAATAAATTTTACAATCAATGGGGTAATTATGCTTACAAAAGAATGCCTTTTGGCCTTTCAAATGTTGGTGCAACGTTTCAACGTGCAATGGACATGGATTTTTGTAGCTTGTTAAATAAATTCATCCTTGTTTATTTATATGATGTTACTGTATTTTCAAAAGATTCTGATGAACATCTAATGCATCTAAGGTAGACTTTTCAATTAGGCAAGTAGTTTAGAATATCTTTGAATCTGAAAAATTCTATCTTTTCAGTAAATCAAGATAAACTACTTCGTCATATTGTTTCTAAGAAAGGATTAGCAATTGATCCTTTCAAAATTGAAGCCATATCCCAACTATCATTGCCTCATCATAAGAAGGCATTGCAGAGTTTTCTGGGAAAAATCAACTTTGTCAGAAGATTTGTTCCATATTTTGCAGCATTGGTTAAACCATTAACAACTATGTTAAAGAAAGGGAAAACTTTCTCTTAGACCAGTGAAGGGAGAGAAGGGTTTGAAGCAATCAAAAAAACCATCTCTCAGGCTCTTACTCTTCCAAATCTAAATTTTGATAAAGATTTTAGAATGTATGCACTTACAGGAGTGAAACAATCTTAGCTATATTAACTCAAGTTAATGATGAAAATATTGAGAAGTCTATTGCTTTCTTTGGATAGAGCTTGCATGATGAAAAACAAGGTACACATATCTTGAAAAATAAGTACTTTCGTGAGTCAGAGGGATAAATAATTTTAAGTACATGATTTCAAATAATAAAATTCATGTTCTTGTTTCTCATCCAAGTGTGAAGGCTTTCTTGTTAAATAAATAATTGAATGAGAAAAGAGTAGGCTGGATAACAAAAGTTATGGAATATGATGTTGATATATAGGTTGCTAAGACAATTCGAGGTAAAGGTTTATGTGAGCACCTGATTGCTGATATGGAAAAATAATAAGCTACAGAACCAGATGATTCAAAACAACATATTTGTATTGTGTATCAGCAATCAGAATTCATGGTTCAACAAGAAAATCAGCAACCTGAACTTGCTCAAGAAGTCCAAGAATCAAGATGGATGACTGATTTAGTTAACTATTTATAGCATGGAACCTATCTGGAGGGTATGGACACAAATAATTGAAGGTATTTCAGATTACAAGTTGTACCTTATACCTTTATTGATAGTGTGTTTTTCAAAAGAGACATAAATGGAACCTTAATGTGATGTGTTAACTATGATAAAATTTAGAAAATAATATCAGAATTCCGTGAAGGACTCGTAGGATGTCATTTTTCAAAGCACATACCACATCCTTAAAAATCATGAAAGTTGGTTACTATTGGCACAACATATTCAAAGATTGTTTTGAATGGATCAGAAAGTGTAAGAAATGTTCTTTCTTTGTTAGGAAAGAACATTTAGCTTCGGTGCCTCTACAACTTATTTCAGTTGATCAACCTTTTAGCAGTGGGGTATTGACTTTATTTGCATGATAAACCCACCTTCTTCACATGTACACAAGTGGATTTTTACTACTACAGATTATTTTACACGATGGACTGAAGTAATAGCCTTGAAAGATGCTAATGAAACCTCAATACTATCCTTTTATGAAGTTATAGTTTGTAGATTTGGTGTTCCAACACCTATCATATCCGATAACGCTTTAGAATTTCTTGGTATAAAGGTAATAGATTGGGTTGTCAACTATGGAATTTATCTAAGTTATTCATCTAATTATTACCTATAAGGTAATGGCTTATCGCAAAGTACTAACAAGAATATTTTAAGGGATCGGAAAAACACTCAAGGATAATCAAAAAGTTTTCCATCTGATGCTGAATTCAACACTTTGGGATGATAGAGTGACTACTAAAAGATCAATTGGAAATTCACCATACAAGATTGTTTACGGAAAATAAGCAAGAATGCTTATTTCGGTTGAGTTACCCACATTAGATTTGGTGCACCAAATGGAACCGCTTGAGAATGAGCCATTACAGGTTTGTTATCCAGAATTAATGGAGTTACAAGAGCTAAGAGATCAAGCTCATGTGAACATTGAAAATAATTAGAAACAAATGAAGAATACTTTTGATAAGAAATCCAAATTTAGAGTCTTTAATGAAGAATATATTGTGTTAAAGTGGGATGTTGATCGTAAAAATCTAGGAAGACACATAAAGTTCAATACAATCTAGAGTGGTCCTTACATGATTTCAACTTACAAAGATCACAATGCTTTTCACCTTTCAAGGCTGAATGGAGAGGAACTTCCCATTCTTGTGAATGGTGTGTTTCACAAAAATTATTATTGAAAATCTTACAGTGATTGTTTAGAGTAGGATTTCCCTTGAATAAGTTCAACTTCTGCACATTGCAATATTTTTCAATTCAATAAGTGCATTCGTGCACATGGTCTGGTTTACCATCTCCTTTCCCAATTTTAGTTCGTTTTAGATTGGTTGGACCTTCAGGAAAGGTAGATTTTCGTTACATGATTATGCTCCATGCCTAATGGAAAAAAGTAAGGCATTGATCTACAACCTATTAGGTACCTTTCCCCATAGGATTTCCAGAAATGTTGAAAATTTTTGCACTACTGAAAAATGGTCAACTCGAAAACTTCATTACAATGGATAGCATTGCTAAAGTATACCTAAACTAGGGGATTTTCTTTCAGATATATTGTTACTGCTGAATTAATTAACAATTACATGAAATCTGCAGCTATGTTTGCTGTTACAAAATGTAATAGATCACATAGTCTGTAATTTCATGACTATCCCTAGCAAAATAACACAAGTCCCGAATGAGAGTTGTGTTGTCTTGATGAAGACATACAATTGCAGAATAGATGAAATGCTAAGTTTTGGAACAATAAACATAAATATAAATTACAAAAATCAGAGTTCATTACTAGATGTTACAGGTTTTCTTTAATGTTCTTTCCTTCATGATTAAGACATTCAATTATATTACTGAGTTGTTTAATTCATCATATAATTAATACAAAACGCTGAAATGCATAAAGAAATACACAACTCAATTTTAGAATTCAATTTTTATTCATAAGGAATTTCAAATGTTCCCACACAAGTCGTGGGATGTAACTGAAAATTAAAGTACAATACTCTTTGAAATAAGAGGTACACATGCATGAAAGATAAAATAAAGAACTATAAGTGAACCCATCATTGCCTTGGGAGTTTCTTCCATCTTTGTTCCTTCTTCATCTTCATTGCTGAAATCACTATGCTTGAAAAGAAGAGAAGAGAAAACTATTAGTTACGAGCTAAAGGCTCAATCCATATTCATTTAATGTCCTAATTAATGCATATCAATGTATTAACAACAAGAGATATAGTTTACTTGAAGATCAAAATGCATATATGTGTTACTCACTTAGAAAGAAGGAGGGAGGAGAAAAGAAAACCATGGAAATAAGAGAGGCCAAAAAGCGTAAATATTTTCTAAATTCTTTCTTAAGTGTGTAGGTACAAATTGCATCCAAGAGGAAATAAATAAAGTCTTTCAACAAATATTGTAGAGTTCAATGACTTCTATCCTATGGCATAAAGCAGTTAAGTCATTAAGTACATGCTGGAATGAAGGAAGAATACAACTCAAGTTTTAGTAATTGTCATACAAATAGAAGAAGTTATAGTATAAAAGAGAGACTGAAAAATAGAAGTATGTGTTTCAGATTGCAACTAAAGAAGAAGAATTATATTTCAAGAAGTTGAAGTTAACTGAAATAAGATAAAATTGCAGAGTGAAACAAAATGCATAAGGAAATCGAGAAAATTTTTGACAGGCTTCACCATTTAAAATGGACATTTATGACTTTCCCAACATGCATATCTAAAGCTGTAATGAAGCTCAAATATAGTATTTAAGCATGAAAGAAATGGAACTACAACATCTTAACAAAACTTCAATGTTCAACATGCAGGAATTTGTGAATAGAAATTTCTTGAAGTTAATATGTCCTTTCCAGGGCTACAGATTCTTCATGAATTTTAAACAAGAAAATGCTTTCAATATCAAGACACAAATGAATGGAGTAAAGAAAAATGGAGTATCAGAATCACATAAAGAAATGTAGAATATCAACTTCAAAAGCATGACAGAAAGAGATCAATTAGAGATGATAAAATAAAATCCTATGGTTTTCATATTTTTTAAACATATTGATAAGTGTATATGTACATACTAAATAAATAGTGTTACACATGAGGACAAGAAGTTAATACTCTTCACTGATATCTTGGAGAGTCATTGAATAAAATATGCAATCACATTATAGAAATCTAAGTCAAAGCTTTTCAAAGACAAGGAATATTTCAGTTATAGCACAATGGGAAAGGAAAATACACTTTGGTATGTAAAAATTTAGAATGCACCAAACTAATAATGGTGATCACAATAAGAACAAATGTATACTTTAGTTTCTCAATACAAAAGCAGAAGGAATTTAAGTTTTCAAGTGATCTTAGATTAAAAGAGGATTAGAGAAAACATTCTCACAATAGTGCCACTGAAATTTCAATGAATCAAATTAATCTGAATAATGAATTATAACAGTGGAAGTCATAAAGAACTCAAGTACAAAGTACAATTTTGGGAGAGGTGTGATATTTGAATGATCCATCAACATCAATGACTCATCATAGTCGGGAAAGGTAGAAAATTATGGGACAACCTAATCTAGAGAACAAAGTAAAGCAACAAACTAAGAAAATAAAGTTTAAGTTTTAGTAATAAGAGTCAAAAATGTTCTTATTCTCCATGTTAAAGAAAAGGAAATGCCTTCTTGTATTCAGACTCAGAATGACCATTACATTTCCAAAAAACATGAGTAGAAGAAAAATAACAAGGTACATATTCTTGAGATCCTTGGAAGTGAAATTAAAATGCAAACAAGCTTCACTATTGTACTAATTCATGAAGGAAAGTAAAGTTTCAAGTTGCAAAGATACCACCAGTGAGGTACGTAAGAAGAAATGTGCACAAAATTATTTTCAACTGTTATGTCTAAGAAATATAGATTTCCAGAAATATAATTAGTAAATATTGTCATCTCATAAATTAAGAAATATTAGTGCAGACCTAGTATCTCCACAAGATCTAGGAATATGAATATCAAGGTTCTCAGTTACTCAAAAGAGTAAAAGTGAAAAACACCTTAGACCCAACCCTCAATAAAGGAGAACCAGAAGTTAAGTATGATTCAGAAAAATGTTTCAGTGGAGGAGTATACAAAGTAAATATTACACACAAATGGCTCTCAAATCAATCTCAAAGTATAAAACCCACAACAGATTAATATGCATGAGGACAACTCCTCCATCAAAACCCACAATGAAGAATCATATATTGATGCAAAATATCCAAGAAAGACACAGAAACTAGAGCTTGAAATGCTCGGTAAGCAATAGCCCAAAGGACTTCCAAGAAAAGATCTAAACAAGGAGATTACAACAAAAAACAAGTCAAACACAGAACCCTCCATAGAGATCAATAACAGAATCAAAATGATGAAGTTTTAGATCTCAGAAAATCTTGGGAAGAGGTCAATAATAGACTTGCCAACAAGAAAGGAGAAGTCTCAAGCTCAAAATACTACTACCCAGAATGATGAATCTAAATCCAGTTCGAAAGCCTTCATTATGAGAAAGTAATAAAGGTTTCAAAGAAGAGTTTACCCATGAAATATGAAACAATGGTGGTGAACCAATTGAGAAAAATAGAATTTGAACCATTTTAAAGAAATAATCAGAAGTCTTACCTTATAAATTGAGCAACAACCTAAAAAGGTCTCCAAGTAATCATAGGTCGAACAAGCAAAGGAGAACGCTTAGTAAGTAAGAACTGAACCAGGCTAACCTTGAAATTGTAAAACCCTTCACGACGAACCAACACACGGTGATTCCATAGCTTCGGTGGCAGGATGATGTCAACTACACATTGAAAATTTTGCACATTTTCCTCCACAAGAGCCTCACATGCTAGAGAAATGCACATAATCAACTCAAAAGGCAATTTTCACAAAGTTCAGAGCTTCAATGATCAGATTAACGGTGGAACACAAAAAATTTCTAGGGCTTTGCCCAAGAACTAGATCTAAAGTGGAAAAAATGAATGGGGTTCAAGTTGTTTTAACTCACCCACATCAACCACGACTTAACCTAACTCACCTAGAGTTAGTGATCGACGATCAACATTCGAAAAGTACACAGATCGAAGGCTGAAGATCGATCTCCAAAAAATCAATACAACCACCATGGTTAAAGATGCCACTTAATGCATTAAATGCAGGGTCAAAAACCCTAACTATAGGTTCATGCATCAACGATCAAAAATCCAACAGTGTAGAGATTGATAGTCTGCATCAAAAGACCTAACTCAAACTGAGTTAATAATGCCACCGAAAAATTGCCAAGGGGTGACTCATCGTCATGAAGGGGCCAACCCTTGTCATTAAAAATTATTTGCATATCAACTATGGTCCAACTTTGAATAATGCAAAATCCGACAAGAAAAGGCATGTATAATAATCAAAGGTGGTAGACCTTATAATATGCTTAAGTCCCCAAAGGTGGCCGAATGTATTGTGGTGTTGTTTAAAAACAAAGTGCCCCTTATCTTATTTCAAAACACAATAATTTGCTAAGTCCACAAGAGTGGCCAAACTTAGTTGAAGACCAGGAATGTCAACATCAGAGCCTAAGCTTGGAGGTGGTCCCCATTAAGTGGATGTGTGGATGAATTATTTTGAAAATATTACAAGTATTGTAATTATTTTGTTCACTCACAGGGAGATGATTTCTTGCATGCCTTCATAAAAGGATAGAAAAGATAAGAAGACAAATTTTCATGAACCTAGAAGGAGATTTTCTCATCAAGCAAGGTTTATTATTGGCAAATTATTTACCCATGTATTTCTTAAAAATATAAATGTCAACTTCAATTTGAATGTATGTAATAAAAGGCTATTAATTCCTCTCTATACTATTTTACTTTATTCTATTCCTTTATTTATTATTAAATAAAGGATAAAAATAGGAATCATGGGTGAATACATCCTTAGTCTATTTTTACGAAGGGTGGGTGAATCAATTTTGTTATATATTGTGTTCCTTTGCAAAGCACAAAGGGGTTATTTTTAGATACATGAGTGCTCAAGCAATTTTCTGCCAGTTTTTCCCTTTGAATGTGAAGAATTTTCTACCTTTCCAATTATTTACAATCTCGTGTATCTTTTCCATTAATCTTGTGATGTTGAATTCCCTGATTAATCATCTTGCCCTGTTGAAAATTCACTAATCTCTGCATGATATTAATGTGTATGTGTAACTTTGCAGTATTGTTGTGATTCTATCCCTTAATACATCAAAGTGTTTACCCTTAATTATCTTCAGCAATCTATTGGTGTGCATCAGAAGTTTAATCCATATCAATTGTGTATGTGCTCAGTCAAATACCTCATACAAGTTTGGTGTATCACCTTAGTTTTAATTCATTTTTTACAGTCATCTTTTAACCTTAAACCCTAGAAATCAGTTTAGGATACATCAATAAGGAACTAGGATTGATACTGGAGACTCACCTCAAAATAGGTATACCCATAGACCTAAGGTGTTTCCATTGTATCTACGAAAGATAGAGATAAAATTTTCAAGCTTAGAAAACTGCAACCATCTCTCTGGGGTGGACTTCCGAGAGATAACACAACCCGAGACACCTAGAAGCATTGCGCTCATTTGGAAACTATTCCCAAATTTTAATTTTGAAGTTATGTGGATAAGACACGTGGAGGCCTCTGCAGGTTTTTCAATTTTTCAACAGCTGACCTTACCTATTTGTACTCTAACCACGTGGCGGGTGTCCGCTCATTTGGGTACTACCTTTTGGGCCGTGGCTTTGAAATTGCACTGATGAGGCATGTGGCACCTTCGTGGTCTTCTTATAGTTGGTCGATTAATGTCCTTAAGTGAATACTTCCTCATTAAGTTATGACTACGTGGACGCTTTTTTTGACCGTGTTGCTTGGCTCTGAGTCGACTTGTATGTGAAGTCTGAAACTTTGAGCCTTTTCTTCAATCTTCTCTTGTCGATCCCTAGACTCCTTTGACATTGTTTGATCCTCCATTGTTGAGTCCGCTTGCCCCTTGATTGTTGGATTTCAATGTGAGCTTGCGGATGAGAGCCGACCCTTGGATTTTCTTTTGTTTTGTGTCATGTTTGATCAATTTTGACTAGGGGAAAATTGGGATAACAAGGTCATCAAAAAAGTTATATGGTCCTATATTACACTTTATAATAACATATAGATCATAAGACACTCACCTTGTAGGATTATAAATTTTTCAAAACAACATTGAAGAATGTATCAACATGGAAATAGGCTACTTATTTTGTTCTTATTTAATAAATATCATCTCTTGATCAGTTATCCCCTCATTTCATCTATGTCATCCCAAATTAGAATTAAATTCACTACATTTGTTAATGAGCTCATAAATTTTTTTCTCATTTCAAGAAACACATGTTAATGTCTTCTAAAGGACTATAAAGTATTGTGTCATCTAACATACATTCACCACCACCACTTATGGATGCTTATATAACAATATTTAGTACAATAACTAATTAACATTCCCTTTATAGGTAACACTCCTTCAACAAACAACTAAGGTGATATCATCAATTGAGCTCACTCCAAAATGATCAACCATTTTAATCATGTTGATACATGTAAACATAAAACTACATATTACCTCTTACAAACCCAGGCATGTCTCTACAACATAACTCATAACATGGTCATCTAACATGTCCTCTTCCCTTTGAAGTTAGCATGGGAAACCCTAGCACCATGAATCCTAGTTGAAAGTCTACAAGCAAGGGCATCACATTTGGTGGAGGTGGCGATGGTTTGGGACATGGATTTATTTCTCCTTCCTTTACATGCAGTATTCGAGACAGCAGCCACAATACTTGAAACAAAAAAATTGATCCCAAAACAAGAAAGAGAGGATCTCATTGTAGATTTACTTTATGCACTTCTCTGGCAACATTCAAGACAAATAGGAAAGCGACGGTGGTAGGACTATTTCGGACATCATGATATTCACATATTCCCTATTTAAAATGGGTTGGGAAATGAGGATATGCCAAGTCCTTTATTTTTATTATTTCAAATCACACAAAGGATAACACCAGAAATATAGGAAGGTATTTTAAATCCTTGTAGAATACTCAAGTGCTAAAGATAGAGGGGATATACTACAAAAGGTCCTAAGGGAGGAGGCGAATCTCTCCCAAATTGGCCTCATCTATAGATTTCAGAAGTATTGTCCTAAGCTATCTAAACTCCATTACTAGATTTCTCAAAGATGGGGAAAAGATTAAGAATAATATCAAGCTTTATCCATATTGTAAATATTATCTTAATGTTGTCTTTGGAAACCCTAAATAAAGGAATTTAATTTATGGCTAGTATTCCATTTGGGTGAACATAGGCTCATGTTCAATCCCTCGTATTCATATTTTGATCCTTTAAAAGTCTCTTTTGATACCTATCCTCTTTGAGTTCACTTGTCGGGACTCCCATTACAACTCTGGTAAAACTCATGCATTGCTGTTATAGGTGATACTTTATGATCCTTTTAAAAATCAAATGGTCAAACCTTTGAGTACATTCATACAACTTATGATAGAATATTGGTAGATATTGACACCTCTTGGGACCTTCCAATATAAATCAATCTAAAAATCCATGATAGACATTTTTATGGATGATTGCCTACAATGGTTTAGCCCTTACATGTCAATGTTTCTTTAAAACAAGGAATCTTTCAAATTATCGTGACCACTCCATAACACGAGTGAAGTGAAAAAATAGTGTTGTGGAAGGATTATCTTCTTGAAAATCTCATAATAAATCCCCATTCAGATCTAGTTGCGGAGAGCCCATCAAGGGAAGAAAATTCCCCTACCGATGAAGAATCCCCGAACCATCAAGAGAAGGAACCAAATTCTAATGACTATATTTGTGATACCATAGGATTCAACAAACCAAGATGGAATTGTTGAATCTATGATGGATAGTTTCCCATTGGTTTAGGGACACATCCCTATCAAGTCTCTTGAAGTTGTTCTTTTGGTCATAGTGGAAGAAGTTAACAAGGAGTTGGCAATGAAGTTAAGAAAGGAAACTCCAAACTAAAACCCACCATCAGATCAGACAAGGAATGATTCTTTAAGGATCCTTGCTTCTCCTCTATTTTTCTATTTTTTTGGTTTCATGTGGTTTTGGAAATGCGGTTGTGTCGAAGTGTTGTTATTTTCATGCTTCCTTTTAGCTAGACGTTCCCTTCCTTTGTTCTTAAACTATTATATTTGGCTTTAGACCCTTTTTGATGGGGCATGGTCGCCACTTATCAATAAACCACCGATGTTTTTTTCAAATATATTTTTTGAACCTTATTTCTGTTTGGGTATGGTCCTTCCCAAAAATCATTTACTGAGTAATAAAAACATGTTTTTCTAATGATCTTGAGATCTAATTGATATGGTAGAGGATGAAAAGCATACAACCAACAATGAATTAATAACTTCATTCCCAACACATTACTCAAAAGGTGATGTGTGAGGGATATTAAAATAGTACATGCTCAATAATTTAAAAACCCCTATTTACTACATAGCCTTGCTCTAAAGCATGGCTTCATTAATTATAACGAGAAGATAGTAACAAAATATTACCAAAACTTACTCTCAATTCCATATTATTGATATAATTAGGTTTGGTAGTCACGAGTTCTCCATCACTCACATAATGACACTTATTAAAATTTTAATTTAATTCCTGTTATAGGAACTATTACAAGAAATCTCATGATTACTTCCTAGAATGAGAGAAATAATAACATTCCCAAACCTTGTCGAACTATAATATATAAGTACACAACGTTTCACAACATAGTGTCATGCAAAGTAATACAGATTGGAGTAATATAAATACATATGTTGGGATTGGATTCATCAACTATGAACATGCAACACACATAATAATAATATTCCAAACTAATAATATTGATACAATCTTGATACCAAAACAATTCTCAATAATTAATAACAACATGCATCTATGTTCAAAATAATAGTTTTCACTAGTGTAGTCTACCTTCCATTCATACGGATAAAGTTTATTTATCCATTTATTACATATTCATTGATGACGAGGAATAATGAAAGTGCAAGAAACAAGAATAATAAAATATTCCATTACGAAAAAAATTCCAAAAATGTGTAGAGCTTATTATAATTCATGTAGGTTAAAGAAACCCAAACAACACTCATCAATGTAATACATTGCCTTACATACTCAATCCACGATACAAAGATGGGATACCAAATTTTTATGAATAAGAAAGTACAATATAGTGGACTACCCTCCAAGGTCATCACCCAATAAAATCATATTACCAAATAACTATCATAAGAAAAGATTATAGAGATATAATGAGCATGGGCCTAAAGCCGCTCTTTATAAGGAGAAACATGCTTGTAAAAATTATAACTTACATAGTACATGATACTAATTTTCAGATCCATAAGGTACTTCAAAACATTATTTTACCATTATCATTGAGGTTATTTTACAAGGAAGAGCATCCCCAATAAAACCACCATTAGAGAAACATGAAATTAAAATTAAAATATCACATCCAAAGGTGCATAAGCCTATGTCCTACATTGGAGTGGATTTGATTGCATGTGAATTGATTTTCCCCATCCATTAAAAAAATTATAGGAGGGATCTCCAAAAAACCTAAAAACTGTTATGAGCCAAGAATCCAACTATGTCAAATATGAAATACAAAATGAGACAACAACATCTAGCGAGACATTAAAAACCAGATATATAAAATGAAACAAATAATCCACCTACAGCAAGAGGGTGAAAAAAACAAAATAATAACCCACCTCAGCCCACCAACTATCATTTAATCTCAATTTATAACAATATGGTGGAGTATATGCATAACAAGATCTCAAACAATGAGAAAATCAGTGAGGTGGGATGTAATGAGAGCATTTCCATTTGAAATAAAATGTAATTTCCTTCTTGCACCAGAAATTCATTCAATCACATTATTTAAGCATGAATTTAGAGAAATAATAAGGAAACATTTTCCTACCTAGTAATTTTATATCCTTCTTCCAAAATTTTAAGAAAAAGCTTAACCACTTCCAGTAAGATTCCAATGCCACTATAAAATAATAAATATGTAGATCCCCATATTTCCTTGTTCAAGAATTGAAAATCTCGTATATTTCTAACCATATCAATAGTAAAAAATAGCACTGAGACTGAATAAAACCTCACCCTCCATATTTACTCCACCACCATCGCTATTATTTAAGATAACCTCCAATATATCATCTTGATCATCTCCAAAATAAAGTAGACCCAAATTAGTTCGCTCGAAGAAAATACATCAAATTTCAATATACAAATTCAACATGCACATGGTAACCATATGTTAATTAATGGAATTAAGGTTGTTTACTGCCAAGTATCAACATTATTTAATCATCATTATGCGATAGCTTAAGTTAGGTCCATGATGATATAACATAACGTAACGACCAAAAATTCACGCACAAACAACACAGTAAAAGACAGGATATATTTTTTTTTGACTTGCTTGACACATAACATGACGCAACATGTCGTCACCAAGGATGCAACTAACACTGTGAAAAATTTGATACAAGGATGGCCGTAAAGGCAGCACGGAAATGATCACACCTATCAAGGACAATTTACTCTTCTTTTGACAAGACAACATGGAAGTCCAACCACATGACACACTTACAGCTAGGGCAAGCCACAGTAAGAAATGATTGGAGGTTATTTATTTTGATAAGACACCCTTTAGCTCATGACTTAAGTTTTCAGAAGGATTCAATATATGATTCGCACAAATTCATCTTACCAACTGAGCTAATTTCTTATACACTGTAGAGAAGTTCACTTAAAATCTTCACTTTACGACAATAGAATTTTTAGTTCCATTAATTTAATAAAGGGAATAATTAAATTCCACAAGGCTATCTGTCCATACTTACACTACTAGAACTTGTTCATTACCTTACTACAACAAGAATTCGTGTTCAACAAAATCAAGAGGAACTTACAAAGTATCCTGGGAAAGAGATAAGGAGATTAGGTCGAGTTAAATTCCTCTTTAAGACGTCATTAGTTATTACCAAGGTTTAATTGGAGCTTGGGGTTTTATACGTAATTATTAACGCTTTTACTTAGGCTTAACTGAAAGAGTTTATCAAAAGGAAACTACTTACTTTCAAATAGGCTGAGAGATAAATTGTGTGGTTTCTAAATTTCCTTCTCTTACTTGTTAAATCTTATTAGAAACTGACTATTGTTTTCCTTTAGCTTGTTTTAGGCGTTCACCAAAAAGAGTAGTGTTCACTAGTTTAGCTAGGGATATCAATTTATAAAAATTTACTTTACAAGGATAGTTTCACCTTTGAGTACTTCAAGAATCTCTTGTTCTCCAGTAAGTCATCTCTATATTAATTTATCTGAATACACATATATTTTAGTTAATTTCTATAAGGGTTAACCATTCCATTTAATTTTACTTATATCACATCATTATAAGGTGTCAGAGAGTTTTGACTTAACACCTTATTCTCAAAAACAAGGTTTTACAAAGCGGTAAAAATTCCAAATTTAAAAGAAAACCCAAATTCAAGCAAAATAAATGGCCAAATAGCCATAGTTAGTACCAAAATCCCCATGTTAGTGCCACAAACCAAGGAAATGCCCAAAATTGTAAAGCATGGCAATCAAGAAAAGTTGCTGGTCCTTACAAATAAAGTAAAAAAAGATCAATTACGAATAAAATCAACTCATAATAATGTCACATTACGATAACTGTGTGGCCTTATCTGGCCACCAAGGGGTACTCAACGAGTTGCTAGCACTCAGAACATCGAGCCTCAGCTCGTAAAATACATATCAATAATACAACTGTCATCATCTCAATCAGAATCATCTCGCCATAACTTCAACAAGGTCCAACATAGTCAAAGTCACATAGGTTAAATCCATACGACAACCATATCGGGAGAGAGAAAAGAGTACAGGTTGCCATCTACTGAGCCTGAGGTGTCCGCGAAACACAATATGCATGGCACCCGTTGAACAAGTGTCACACATACCAAACAAACGAAAGTGGGTTTTCAGTCTATGTAAGGCTCCACTTCCTATCTCGTACTCGGCTTGAGTGACTGGTCAATGGTACACATTTTCTCACTCCATACATACACAGTCTACCGATTTCCCTCAGGTTCGGTTAGTGTAAGGCTCACAACATAACATATAACTACATTACTAACACCCTGGTGGTACACACATAGCTACCATAACGTCTCACATATGGTAGGTATACGGGGTAGATCACAATCATACATTCACAGGGCGCAATACATCACTTTACCACATTCTGCACCCAAAGTGCAATCACAATACGATAGGGTTCATACACTCACCGTATGACCCTAAATCACGACATGAATCATTACATATCACACAACTCAGATATACGATGAACATAATAACATCACAACATAATATCCATTGCTACATAACAAGGTGGTACACACATTTCTCCAAAACATGGTAAAAACATCATGATACAACTCATCTCTTTTAACATCAATCTAGTCATACAACACATTGATACACCTACATAGCACAATATGTCACAAAGCTCCAACACTATGTTATCCACTTTATAATTCTTTTCACACATCACAAGCAGTAATTCACACGTGAACTCTTCATAGAATCCACAAGAAGGAGAGAGAATACTCCCATCCCCAAACATATCAACATGATCACAAACACGCACAATGTGACATACACATCATGTGCGTTCACAAAAACACAATTACGACATGGATCACATCACGTTTAAAGCACATTACTCTTCCAATATCTACCACCATCATGCAACATCATCATGTAACACCACCACCACCATGTAACATCATCATATAACACCAATCCGGCCCATAGGTTCGAGAGCATGAACCTCGCTCTGATACCAAATGTAACGACCCAAAAATTCATGAACAAACAACATAGTAAAAGATAGGATTTTTTTTTTTGACTTGCTTGACACATAACATGACGCAACATGTCGTCACCAAGGATGTAACTAACACTGTGAAAAATTTGATACAAGGATGGCCGTAAAGCCGGCCATGAAACAATCACACCTATTAAGGACAATTTACTCTTCTTTTGACAAGACAACATGGAAGTCCAACCACATGACACACTTACAGCTAGGGCAAGCCACAGTAAGAAATGATTGGAGGTTATTTATTTTGATAAGACACCCTTTAGCTCATGACTTAAGTTTTCAGAAGGATTCAATATATGATTCGCACAAATTCATCTTACCAACTGAGCTAATTTCTTATACACTGTAGAGAAGTTCACTTAAAATCTTCACTTTATGACAATAGAATTGTTTAGTTCCATTAATTTAATAAAGGGAATAATTAAATTCCACAAGGCTATCTGTCCATACTTACGCTACTAGAACTTGTTCATTACCTTGCTACAACAAGAATTCATGTTCAACAAAATCAAGAGGAACTTACAAAGTATCCTGGGAAAGAGATAAGGAGATTAGGTCGAGTTAAAATTCCTCTTTAAGACGTCATTAGTTATTACTAAGGTTTAATTGGAGCTTGGGGTTTTATACATAATTATTAACGCTTTTACTTAGGCTTAACTGAAAGAGTTTATCAAAAGGAAACTACTTACTTTCAAATAGGCTGAGAGATAAATTGTGTGGTTTCTAAATTTCCTTCTCTTACTTGTTAAATCTTATTAGAAACTGACTATTGTTTTCCTTTAGCTTGTTTTAGGTGTTCACCAAAAAGAGTAGTGTTCACTAGTTTAGCTAGGGATATCAATTTATAAAAATTTACTTTACAAGGATAGTTTCACCTTTGAGTACTTCAAGAATCTCTTGTTCTCCAGTAAGTCATCTCTATATTAATTTATCTGAATACACATATATTTTAGTTAACTTCTATAAGGGTTAACCATTCCATTTAATTTTACTTATATCACATCATTACAAGGTGTCAGAGAGTTTTGACTTAACACTTTATTCTCAAAAACAAGGTTTTACAATACTTATGCCAATGTAATGATTGAATATCATATCTCACCAAGGTAAGTAACTAGTCTAACAACAAAAAAGGGAAAGAACACTTCACCACGTAGTTTTTCCAAACATACAACGGCAAGAGATCTTCTAAACTCCTTGCAAGCAAAGTTACAAAATTTACAACGCATTGAACTTTCTACAAGAACTTCATAATTTTGAACTGATGAAACTTTTACACTCTTTTCTTTAATCTACTCGCATAATCCATCTGCACAAATATTATCTAGAGTCAGTTCGCTAGAACTGAGCATGATAAGATATAAACCTCACCTAATAACTTATGCCATCTAGTATTTAAATAAATGAAAGTTTGCAATACTCCTTATCAAATAATTTCTAACATACATTTAAAACTTAACTGCACATCTCATGATAATACATTTCATACTCATTAATGATCACTTCCTTAAGATCTGCTTACATAAGAACACCATTCTAAGAGACTAGATAAACAACCTTAATCATGCAATTAATCATACTTAAATTACAGTAAATAATAATGACGCTCACCTAATACCCTCGACCTACTTCACATATATAAGTGTCTAACAAGATTATCTTTCAATTAAATAAAAGCACCAACGACATTAAGTTTAAATATTAAATACAAGTATCAATCTTACATTGTTCATCGATATTACCCAAGTATCAAACCTTCATAGATAATCAGTGGTATGTAAGTATAGTTTAGATATTTATCCCGCAATTTTAAGATTATACTTATATTACCAAGGATTCCACCAATCCACAGGTTCATGTATTATTTAGGTGCCCTTTTGGTTGCTTATTCCATGTCTTTATATACTTCTTCTAGTAAAAGAGTCCAACTCATAAGAATGAGTTATGACCGACAATACTGTCATCTGTTGGTAATATGCCAAAGATACATTTGACTAGCTAAGATATGCAAGCAAGCCCAAGCCACTATGAATGCAAGTATCAACATTATCTCAACTCCTAATAAGATGCGAGTATCAATTTTTAGCTAAACATAATAATCATCGTAAATAACAGAATTATTCCACTCGTTAACCAAGCATTGAAATAACATATTTATCCTTACCGGTTACCTGATAACATAATATACCCTGTTATCTAATTCAACCTCCACTTGCATACCCCAATCTATGGGTATTAATAATTGTTCTATAAAATGAAGTTAAAATATTTCAGGTGGACTTATATCCTTACTGTCATACATGGTAAGCACAGTTCCATTATGGTAGCTGTCACCTTTACTTAAGGCTATGCATGACTCCAATTTAGGGTAGTTATCTTAACTTCTCTATTCATCTGTTTTCCTACCAAAAGTCTTTCGACAAGCTTCCAGGTCAAAGTATAAGATAAATTTAAAATTTTATTTTTCAAGCGTTGCCTGAATTCGTATGCATGAGGGCATCACAAATCAATCAAACTTGAAGAATCTCGATGCATCCAATATTACTTTAACCGATCCAAAGGTCCAAGTAGTGCCTCAAAAATTAAGCCAAAGAATTATCCTCATAGGATTATGACTTGCGTGCATAACATGTACGTAAAGGTCATAGAAAACCCATTAACACATGCTTCAGGAGGGTTCCAATCTAATAATAAGCTCATAGTAATAATAATAGCAGAGGGTCTGGTGAGGGGTTTTCCATAATCCCCAAGGTAAATGATAATCGAATGACTCAGATGGAGCTATCTAGAAAGACCAATTAAACTAGTATGACTCTTCCCAAATAGAAGCCCCCAATCCTAATGGGGGTTTAAATTATTATAAAACCACAGTAAAATCCAAATACAGTCATAACGGAAGATTCCCTTTTTCAAGCCATGTTCTACAAAATATAAACGATACAAGAAAAAAAATTATAAACCTCATTCATGCTCCATACTATTTTCTACAGAAACCCTCATTCGAAGGAAAATCAAGGCAAAAAGACAAACCAACATTATAAGATCAGTAGGCAAGAATCGATGTAGAGATTTCTTCTACTCAAATAGTAAATAAGATAAACTGTAAAGGGGGAGAGAGATCAGTTCATGCAATTATAATTATAAGTCATCCGGAACCCAATCTCTACAGAATTCAAACAGAAATTGCAGAGATTGATTTACCCAAATACTAAAGGAAATAAATTATTAAGAGAGAGGGTTAGGGCTTATCATGCCTGTTTTAAACGCTATCTCGATATGCATCTGATTGTTTCAATGCAGCTGCTTGTGTTGTAGCTCTTGGGCAGCACACTCACTCCCTGCTCCAAACCCCACCTTAACAAAACCTGAGTTACAGTCTTTCCATGCTTCTTAGCAATCTCCTCAATAACAGGATTTTCCATCACAGAATTGGAACCATAGAAAGTACCAAATCCTCCTAAAGGAGACCACACACTAACATGAATGTTGACATTGCTGCAATAATCTCTTAGCTTCTTTTGTTGCCACAGAGGATGCATCTCCTCCTGATTGACAGCAGGAGATATGTTGGCATAGCTCAACAAGTCGCCGAGCTTCTTGCAGGATAAATTGCTCACACCAATAGATTTAGTAAGCCCCAACTCCACGCATTGCTCCATTCCCCTCCATATAGACTCTATATCTAATGGCAAAGAAAAGAAAGTCCTCCTCTTTGGGATTTGGATGTGAAGCCCCCTTTCTCAAATTTATAGGCCAGTGGATAAGATACAGATCCAGATATTCTAGCTGCAAATTCTTTAAGGTTGTCTTCAAAGTGGAAACAGGGTCATCGTGATCACCAGCAAATAATTTACTGGTCACAAAAATTTCATCCCTGTTTATAATCCCCGTTAGAAAAGCATGATTCAGAGCTTCTCCTAGAGCTGGCTCGGTGCCATAAATACTGGCAGTGTCAAGATGCCTGTACCCGACCTGTAAAGCTGTGTCAACAGCTTGCTTCATCTGATCTATGTTGTCAGCCTTAGCCGCAGTACCAAAGCCTATCAGTGGTATTGCTATTCCTGAATACAGCTGTGAAACTCTCTCTCGTATCCCCATGCTTCTGCTCTGACCGCAAAAGTGAAAACAACTACCTGAGTTGTATTTCAGGTACAAATTGATTTTGGGCTGTGTAAAACAGTCAATCCCGAATAGATGGTTGCAGTCGATGCTGAACAGACAACAACAAAGTTGGACAACCTCCTTGTTGGAGCGCTCAAACAGGCTTCTACCTGAACGAAACCTTTCACGTTGAATAAAAAGAGCAGAGCATGCTCCTGTGGAATTCAATTTAATGGATGGGTGTGATGGAAATGAACAGCTACAGATATTGTTAGGTACAGAGTGAGTTTCAGGCCGTACAAGGACACTATATGAAGCTCGTGGTGCAGCAGCAAAGACCGTCGCCATTGCTATTGCAATTGTATCTATCACTCTTGTATCGCCTTGCCCTCATTCGTTCAAAATCCACACGCCCACCCTCGCAACATCAGGGCGATAGACCTTCATTTCACCATCAATGAATCCACTATCCAGAACACGCTGTAGCAATTCATCTGTTGCAGCATTTGATGGGGCGCAAACAAGCATTCGTGGTTTAGGCAGAAAACAACAGGTAGACCAAAACAAGGGGCGGGGATAGAAGACTGCGAATCCTTTTGCAATAAACAAACAACGATGCGACCTGGAGCTGTTCGGCACGCAAAGGGGGAGGGAATTTTAATGTTTTTTGGCAGGTGTTGGTTGAGCCACCCACCCCCAACCATGATTTCCAACCTAACTTCTTTTATGTGCCTCCACGTAACATTAAAGCAGTTGTTGGGTCAGAGTGAACCGCATAATGAGAACAGTTCAAAGTTCAAATCTACTAAATCAAATAAGTGCGAGTTGATTGATAGTGATTGAGCTTTTGTCATCTTGGGAATAACCATAGAAAAGTAATATCAAGAGTCAACACATCATTAACCAACGTCCATTTGCATGTAGCACCTAACTAGCTCTTAACTATAATATTACACGCACATAACATAACAATTTCGTGTACAAACCCCTAATATTGGATAAGTCAATGGGTACAAACACTTAATTTTGGTGGCGGAGTAGCTAATAATCTTTTTTTAATGTGTCTCCACGTAGTGACTTGGGCCACGTGAAAACCTTTTGTATGACCGCTTACCTTTTAAACGTGTCCTTGGCCACGTGGATGTGGCATGTTGTTGGAACTCGTTTTCCCTTGGAGCTCGTCTTTGGTTATGAGACCCATCTATGAATTTATATTAAAATTTACCTACTGTAGATATTTTAACATACTTAATATCACAGCATTGTATATATGCATAATAACTCGCTTACTATAGATAGTTTATAATTATATAAAAGTGATGATTGAGTATTCCCTGTGACCAAGGTGAAGCCCACCAATGATCGACGAAGGCACAATGATGTTCCATGCTTAGCACTCGATCGCAAAGGATAAACAGGTGTAACGTAGAATAGGGCATTACAATAACAGAACATAATCATGCCACAACTTTAAAAGGTTTAAAATAATCAAAACAACACATAACTTTTATGCTTTTAAGAAAGTGAGTGCCTAGCAAGGAGTTCCCTCTAGGTACACAAATTTAATTATTTGTTCCACTCCTACACTACAATGTGCTCACACTATAACTTGTTCTTCCAATCCTAAAATATCATTGATAATATTGCATTGGGTTCGATCCACAACCTTATCAACATACAAGAACAATATATTGTACAATTTGCACAATACAAATATAAACACAACACATTGCACTACCAATAAATAATTAAAAATCGTATATATTTTGTTAAAAGAGTTTCTTGGCTACCCAAATTAAAAGAGTTTCTTGGCTACCCAAATGAGATGGATTGTTAGGTGGGATGCTTGCTACAATATTTAGTAACTCACTTATGATATTTTTAATAATCATTCACCTTCTAAAAATATAGGCATTATTCAATATGATGAATGCAAGCACAAAAATAAAATAATAGCATTGATCATCATAAAATCAAAATCACAACGTACCTCCTATAGCCATAGAATAGATTAATAATAAAACCAAGCACGCATACAAAAATATCAAAAGAGCATAAACTAATCCATAATATCTTAGGATTGCATCATAAATATATGCTTAACCAATCATTGTAACAAGTAAAATTCCTCCAAAAAGATGGAGTAAAATTAAAAGGAAGATAAGGAGCAATCATTGTATCCCATTAAACACTTATTCATTTTTTTTTAAAATGTCAAAGTGTAGGATATTGCAATTATCACTAAGGTAGCTCCACTACTATATCTACTCACATGCACCTATATGTCTACTCATATAGATCGTTGGGTAATTCTTTCAATTAAATTCAACATAAATTTTATCACTTAAAAATCATGTCAAGGACAAGTCATTGTTGATCAACATGTTGATGTCAAAATATTTGACTCTTCTCCATACCATGGCAAGTAACGGATGATTTCATTACATATAACATTAACATATAAAGCGTGCAACATTTAGTTTGATGGTTTTTTAATCATTATACACCACACCACACCGAAACCATTCCCTCTACTTATTGACTTGGAATTTAGTGTATAAATAATATTTTTGAATGTGAGGCTCTGAAATTATGCCTCTACACTATAGAAACAATTAAATTTGACATCTACAAATATTTAGGGACTCTTAGTTAATTTTTCGTCAAGTAAAATATGTTTACCATATAAAGGAAGATTATTTATATCAACACAATAATTAGGTTAATCAATTGTGCTATATATCTTTGACTTCTACTCAATTTCTAATATTCTTCAAAAGGAAATTTGTAATGAAAATGTCATGGCTAGTGCAATTTCACTTATTGCTCTCAATATAAGAGATGCTTGTGCCACCTATTAACAATAATATTATTAATATTCTACATGTTCTTGTAATTACACATAATGCTAACAACCTCGCATGGTATATTGACAATTACTATTTCCTCTATCAATAAGTAATACCAACAAATACATCGCCACAAAGAGGGAAGATGGCTCTAACATGAATCCACACATTATAAACTTTCGATGGGTCTTTATGTTATCCAATTCCTCCCCCTCCCACCCCGATAAATTTTAGATAAATTACACAAATTCCTTCAGGATGGAGCAATCATAAATGGTGAAGGGCTAATTTTTTTGATTTTTGGTACCTCTTTGCTTTCCTCTAACTTCCTGTCCAAGAAAAAATCGAAGGAGTTAGTAAAATTTGCAAAAATCTGAAAAATGAAGTCAGGGGCTTATTTTAATGCATTATGGGTCTGGAGGTGTGGATAGTACTAGTGTAGATCGCTCTAAGGTTTTTGTACCAATATTGGGGGCAAAATGCAAAGGAAATTGTGTATTGCGTAGAAAAAATAGAAAAATTTGTCCCGGGCGATCCACGGGAGAGCGGGACGGTTGTGACGCAAAAATGTGAAATCACCGCACAAAAAAGGAATTAGAAAATGTGGAAGTTTTTTTCCCGGGAGGTCCATGGGACGGTTGGGATGTTAGGATGAGTGGGCCTTGAAACCCAAAATCGTTGGAAGAAAGTGGGATGTAGAAAATACAGAGGTTAACGCCCCAATGGCCCAAAGTGAACGACAAGACAGTTGGGATAGGAAATCCTGAATCGGGCAATGTGGAGAAATTAGGCCAGACTATTAGAAAACATGCAGGACATAAGTTCCCCAAAACGTTGAAATAGCCGCAATACAACGGAAAAGTTGATGCCCAAGCTCTGAACTTCAAACGACCACAAATTTTGACCTAGAGCTCCAATTTTCATGAAATTTGACTTTCTGGAACGAGAAGGATGTCCTCTAAGCCAAAAAAAATAAATTATTATTTTTAATGAGGAGGGTATATGAGAATAAAATAAAAATCTTCATCTCATGTAAATCAAATCCTCATTCCCGTTAAATGACAGAAATGTTTGGTAGACCGAAAATAGGTGCCTACACTCTAAATACCATATCTTTTGTAATTCTAAATTGAAACACACAAAATTGGTACCATTCACCCGATGCAAAAAAATCAAGAAATTTGTAATTTTATGAATAATTGATGGATATTTTTCTGAAAACGTGGCAAGGTTAATACAAGTGTTTTATTTGGTAGTTGGGATGCATTCAATGAAGAATGGGCAGACATTGTTCACTACTACAAGTTATGGGATAGTATGTGGGGCCTTTTGCAAGAAACATACCATAATTTCAATCCCTTTATGACATCTTGCAAGTGGTGGGAAGACAAATTTCGAGATTTTCATTTCTCTTTCTCACTCTCTCTCTCTCTCTCCCTCTCTCTCTCTCTCTCTCGCCCTCAGAATTCTATAAATTGGAGTTTTGGGCTCATTGTAAAGGGAGATAGTCTTTGAGTAGTAAAACTCAGTCAAAATTTGTTTTGTGAAGCCAATGTGTTGTAGGCCCTTGTAGTGGACTCCATGAATTGTTATCTAGGCTCTTATTCTCGTAATAGATGGGACAAAGTGCATATCAATGAAAGAAATAGATACACGTTTGTGGATATCTCTTCCCCTAGTGTGTTTGTTTTCATTCTTCTTTCCCTTTCAATCTCGTTGCATGTATATTGTGTCTATTCATAGTATTGAAAGGATTCATTGTCATTGTGTATGTATGGAATATTGTTGTTAGACATTTTATAGACTATGGAGAACTATTATCACACCTTCTAGTGTGCAATTTGATCCTATTTTTTACACATTTGAAATTTATCCTCATTCTCTCCTTTTCTGGTGTATCACCACTTTAGTGTAGGCATTTGTTTCATACACTCTCTCTCCTTGGTCCCTTGGAAAGTTAAATTAGGACAAGATATTTTTTCTGCATTAGAGTAGATTGTGGCAGGTAGTTTAGGAGAAAGAACCAACTTTCTTTGGAGGTCTATCTCAAGTAGCAAGTCATGCGACTTAGAGACAATACCCATGTTATCTAGTCACACTGTGAGCTCAAGTGCACACACATGTGTAAACCATAGGGTGTTGTGATTAAGAGATAATAGTTCGGGCATGCTCAGTGTGATGGAATAAGTCTCCATCTTAATTACAACAAGATTGATGTGCACTTATTCTAAGTTTTCATCTTGTGAGAATCTTTTAATTTCACATTTGGTGACTCCTAAGAGGTATAATCCACTAGTTTCATTTGTCCAAGCTTGCGATTCATGAGAAGAATCCAAACAAGGTCAAGAATTAGAGAAGAGGGACTCTTTGTCTATCTACACTTATCCCTAGATAAAGCAAGAAGGGGAAGAACAAGTCAAAGGTCTCCATCTCCTTTGAAAATAACCTTCTTAACACCTCCACCTAGAAGGTATTTCGTTTAATCAACTAGATTTCTTCAACCAATCGAGATGGAAAAAGCCAATCCCTATGTTAACTTCACTAGCACTAGCCCACTTTCTCTCAATGCACAAAATACATTTCCAGTTGCAGCATTGAAGAACATTCCATACTTCATCGGGAGAACCGAACAACTCGATTGACCACATCTAGGACATTGCAAATGTCTCATGCAATTCATGAAATTACTGAAATGGACGTTGTTGTCAAGTTAGCATCCTCCTTTAAGGGTAAAGCTTTATAATGGTTCGTAGTATAATAACAAGGTCTATCCAAAAGCGGTATTGTTTGTGAATAGCTCTCCATAATCAATTTGGGGAGAAGGGAGAAAATTTGTCCTTATTAGAAAAATTGACAACAATTAAAAGGGCTCTCAATGAACAGGTTGACCGATTTCAACTTCAAATTTCAGAGGACGTGGGATAGAATTCCATTGGCCATCAAACCGTAGCTAAAGGTGCTTTTATATACTTCCGAAAGCTTAAAATTTTAATATTACCATGATGATTCAATCAATGGGAGGTATAACTTTACCCTCATCCTATAACATTGCTATTAGAGATGAAAAATGCTTAATTCAAGCTATTAAACTTGTACCTAGGCCACATATGTCTCTTTATCAAGAAATAGGAGCTCCAAGCACTATTCAAGCACCTACATTATCCCCCATTCATGCTCCAAGAAATCGAGCTTGACTAAAACTTCTACCTCATCTTCTAGTACCTCAAGTGAGCTCCAAGAAGTCATTAAGGTACTAAAAACATGGGTAATGAGTTGGTGACACTTAAAGGTAACAAGCTCAAAATTTTAGATAATATCAGCCTCAAACACAACCCAATAGACCTCGAGATCAGCCTAATGGCCACCCATTCAAGTTGCAAATTAGAATCAAGTCAGGCCTTTTGTTAATAGTCCATTCCAGCCTTACAATCCTAATGTTGCATCCACATCTAGATCCTTGGTGCCAATGCAAAACAACATGGCTCAAGAATATGACTAGTGTTTCCCATGTAATCAACCTCATAACTAGTCGATGTGTTTCAATGGTGCTTTGAATCAAGCCCTTATGGTGACAACAATGGGTATGGAACAAGAGATAGGGCAAGAAGGAAATTAGCAATAGAAAGCAACTCAACAAGAGGCACCTCCAAATGAGACCACACTTGTCAATTGGAAGGTTAATGATTTCTATGGTATAAATCAAGCCCCTTCTCAAAGTGTAGCATTCAACAAACTGTCTAAGAAGAGAAATATTGGAGAAAGACAACCATCTAATTCAATTAGTCTAAATCCCTCTATCACTCAACAAGGTATAGGTAATCAAAGTGCATCTCCCAATGTGCAAGGTCAACCCAAGCCACCTTCTAGACTAGCCCAAGTGCCGGTTGTAACAACCCATGTGCAAAGGGATAGTTCATCTCCATTCAATATCATAGAGCAAATGAAGAGAAAAAATATGTAAAAATCTCAATGTGGGAGTCATTAGCTATCCGGGGCAAAGAGAGTTATATAAGTCTGCTAAGGCAAATTGGTTAGCATCAAATCAATCACCCAATCAAGGAAAGCACAAAGGTAAAAATTTGAAGCCCCCACCATTTTACATCTCAATGATAATTTGAGATAAGTTAGTGCATAATTACATGATTGATTTGGAAGCAAGTATCTTAGTCATGTCAAAACAGATAGTTGATCAATTGAGCCTTCAATATGAAGTCATCTCTAAAGGTGTGGTGCAATTGGATGGGACAACAGTAATAACGGCTGGAGTAATCAAAGATTTGAACCTCACATTACATGCAAGTCCAAATGTGATCATCTTAGAAGATGTATCAGTCATAGACTTACCACCACTCTTTACATTCTCGCTTATCAAGAGACTTCATTTGATAAAATTGGAGGTTATTTGTCTGTTGATTGGTCACACATGTTATTTAGAAAAAGGTATGGAGCTAACACTTCAATCAGATCTGAGCCCATTGCAAACTTTCACATAGAGCCTCATGCACCAAGTCCAATCAATTCTAAATTTTCAACATTTGATCAAGAGGATTATCCAAGCACTCATGACGTTGATACTAAGGTCGAATGCATTCCATACTTAAATTTTTATGAATGGTGAACAAAAGACATGCTTTTGACCCTTATAAGGAAATGGAAGAATCTGAATTAGGAGTCTATTGTTTGCATGAAGAGAATCAACCTCTCCCTAGCATCACTAAGTCAAGTCACAAAGATGATAATGAAGTATGAAAGTTATTCTTTGATGGATCAAGGAGTAGACAAGGTGCAAGAGGAGGAGATATGCTCATTTCACCACATGGTACAAAATATTACTCATCTTTCCATTTCCAATTTGCTTGCTCAAACAACATAGCTGAGTATGAAGCCTTAATTCACGGATTGCATTGGGCAAGAAAGCAAAGTATAAATAATTTGCAAGTCACACAACTTGGAGATAGTGTACCCATGTTATCTAGTCACACCGTGAGCTCAAGCGCAAACACATGTGCAAACCATAGGGTGTTGTGATTCGGAGATAACACTTTATTAAAATAATCCTTTGGATGATTACTACAATGTTATGCGCCAAAACTCCATTTAATATTTTCAATTATGGTTTGTTCTTCTAACATGCCTCTGTGAGATCTCGGATAATTTACTATACTCGTTGCATGAGTAAAAAAATTATTTATTGACTCGAATCTAGTATTTGCAAAATTTCAAAATATCCTCTAAGTGTTTATAATCATGTAAGTTTGACTTTATCGGTTTCTTGATTAGAATTTTTGAGATTTTTCCAAGATTGTTTGGATCTTGTTTCCACTATAATAATTAGATAATTGGTATCATCAATTACACATTGGATGCAATTTCCTTGGCATATTTCTTCTTATTTTCCTTACGGATATATTTGTACACTTCCATGAGGACATTATTTCCCTACTTATCAACAATTTCTGCAAAAGCATTCTGCACCAAATCCAATAGCTAATGAAACTTGAATAATGTCTTCATCTTGATACTCCAATACTCATAAATATATACATCAAAATTAAAAATATGTTGAGTAAGATTTTTTTCTCACACTTGGCATACTTCAACTAACTTCATACCTTGATTGATTAATTGGCTAATAACTTAACTAATAATTCTTAGTTCGATACCAATTTGAAGGTTCATTTTGAAATAATTTTGTATCTATAATACTCACGTAAAAATTGGTAAGCACATCATGCACACATATATTCTCATAAAATAAACATGAGAAAAACCTTATTTGAATATATGAAGCATGGGGAGGATCGAGGTTCTCCTTCGGACTAATTTTAAACGATCGGTGGGGTCCTCTCCTCGCGGAAATTTTGATGTTAGTTTGGAAGACGTTGGGAAGGACACGGGGCTTTTGAAACATTCTTTGGTTCCTTCCCCTCATGGGATTGATAATGCGGGTTGCACAAAGGTCCACCACAAAAATTCATTGTAATGTGTAGCCGCTCTAGAGCGGTTTTGGTGGTAGGTCATATTTTTCTGGTTTTGAGTCAATTCTTCTTGACTCGGCCTTAGGCTTGGCTCACCACCAGTTTTGTGATTGTCTTTTCTAACCGTTGGTAGAGGTCGCTCGTTCTCTTTTTCCATTATGTCTTTCACGATGTATCTTTCCCTGTATGGTCCCTAGGAGCCTCTTTCCCATTTTTAACCCTATCACACACACACACACATACCACTAATGACCCAACACTATAGCATGTTTTAACTTCTTAAGTCTATAAACTAGATAACACATATCTCATATTATAACAGATTTATTACTTCACCAAAGCTTCCTAACACTATTAAATACATAAATCAAGCTTATTATTCCAAGAAATATGTGATATACACTAGATATCTGCTTTCCTTATCTTGAGCAGCGTTGAATAATGGGTCAAAAGGAATGTCGGAACAAAGAGACAGGAACGCTGTAACCGAATGAAGAAAGACAGGATTCTATCCAGGAGCACTAATAGTTAATCAACTTATACGGACAAGAGAATAAGGAAGCTTGAGAATACTAAATTGTCTATGGTGGGAACTCATGGCCCAATCGGATATATAGTTGCTAGAATATACCGTGTAGCATGTTCTCAAATACCAATATAACTAAAGTTTTTGTAATCTTCTTCTGTACTCGCATTTACCCGGCGAATGCTTTCGATAACGCCACTGCCATGTCTGTTCACTTTCTTGCTTTTTTACTGAGAAAGTATATTGACAAGACATATGAACATGATGCATCACAGACTAATAGTTAGCACTTATCTAAAGGACTAAAATTTGTCGCTCTGAATTATTCATGGCGGGCCATTAATTCTAATTATTGATGGGTTTGACTCCACTTGGAGATATCAACTTGCCTTGCAACTGTATATGACACATCCTTTTTGTCTTTTATGAGTTGAGCATTTGCTACACATAAATTGATTTGGGCTTCGGAATTCTTTTTTAACCTTGATTCAATTTGTGTGTGTATTATCAAGTTTAGATTTTGATAATTTTTATATATCATTATATTTTGAAATTATTATCTTAAACGGTTGATGAATAACTTGTACAGAAAATGGAAATAATCTTAGTTGAATGGATCACAATAAAACTGATTTCTTTCTTTTTATTATTGAATCTAATAGTTGGGATAGAAATTGGTTTAAATTTAATTTTATTCAATAAAAAACATTAACAATGTTAAGGAAATGTGTGTAACGTTAAAGAGTTTTACATATGCTGATTAAAGAGAGAAGTACTGTCAATAAGTTGTTTGGTATATGGGAGAAATTATTGGGTTCATAAAAGTTTATTAAGAATTAATTCTAGTGAGGGGATGAGTCATAATATTAAAAAGAGATGAGGTTGAGATTTATAAAATTATTGTCATTTGTTATTTTCAAAAAAAAAAAAAAAAAAAAACTAAAATAAGTTTAATATAAAAATACATTAAAATTTTAAAGAAGCTAATTTATCTCATATCAATGTTTCGAATGTATGATTTATATTCTCATTTTTAAACAAAACTTTTTTTTATTAGACAATTGATAATATTATTTTAATTATTTCAATTAGTGTTTTTCAATAAAATTATACTATTGAAGGTTATACATTCTCACCTTAAATAATAGAAAATATACAATTTAATTAATTTTTAAATAAATAATAATTTTCATTTGAATAGAGATATATGTTTTGCAGTTTTTAAAATAAATATATAATTCATTTTGATTAAAAAATATCATTAAAGTAATGTTTTAAATTCAGTAATTGTTCATATTTATTTTTTAAATTTTCTTTTTATTTTTAACTTAAAACATTATCAATTTCATAATACTATTTTTCAATCTTAAACATAATAAGAAAAGAGTATTCCATAACATTTTTACTAAAACTTTTATAAAAAAATACTATTCATTTACAACAAATTTTCTATTTTTTATCAAACATAAATACTTATATAACAATATATGACTTAATTAAATAGAAACAACTTTAAATTAATATAATAAAAATAATTTTAAAACAAAAAAATTATCTATATTCTAAAACTAAAATATCAACATTTAAAATTATTATAAACACACCTATTTAAATAAAACTTAAATTATTTTTATATATTAGAAAATGAACATTAAAAATACCAATACCCATTTTCGTAATCACAAACTTTAATCTCGTTATTAGATATTTTTATAACTTAAAAACAAAAAATGGTTAATAAGAAGAATATTAACAAAACCATAAAAAAATACTTATCAAAGTTGGCAAATACACATCAATTATTAACTTTATTTTAAAAAATTATTTGCTTTCCTATACTTTAGTTTTGTGTAATTACTAATGCAATTTGTAAGCAACTTATTTTTCGACTTTTAGGAAAGTGACATGGAGATATGATACTTAATTGACTATAAAACGTTCTACATTGATACAAGCACAGTTTGTCATATTGTATCAATCATTATATATTATTATTATTCGTTAAAGGTTTCACTATAATAGATTGTTTTTTTAGTTTTTTTCATTTATGCGTAAATCGTTATCTCAATCTGACTTTCTATGTTTTAGATTAGAAAAAAATGTTTTGAAGGAGAAAATACTCCAAACTTTATGCAACATATTTATGATTTTATTTATAAATAAATAAAAAACTCTTTAAAAATCATTCAAGGGAAATTAAATTAAAAATAATTTGTATCAACATGTCATACAATTATACTTCACTATCAATATACTTATTTTTGATATATATAAGTAATAAAAGTTAAGTGTTTTTAAAATGTAAAATGTAAATGAGAAATCAAATAGTTTGCAAAATGTGTGTTGTTATTTTGAATTATAATTTTTAATACTAAATTTTTTGGATGGTAGAACTTTATATTATAAGATTTTGTTATTGGTAGAGTTGGTGGTGGTGACGGAGGATTTTTATGTCATTAAGACAATGATGAAGTGCAATGTTTATACTTCGTTGATAATTAATTAAATACATTTAACATAAAATTGAGACACAATTTAGACCGTAAATTTGACATCTATATAATCCTTTTTAAATATTTGTTGGTTTTACTTCAATTTTTTTCAAAACAAAGAAATCAATTTACTAGTTGAATTGTAGTCATAATAAACTAGATTGAAGTCATTTATTACAAAATTGTGACCAATATAGTTTGTGACAAATTGAAATAAGTTTCATCTTTAAAAGATGAAATAGATATATATATATATATATATATATATATATATATATATATATATATATATATATATATATATATATATATATATATTACTCAAATTACTAATTTAGTACACATGCTATTCACAAAAATAGAGGCAATGTACGAACATGTGACAAGAATCGTTATGTGTGAATAAATGTTCTAAGAGAATAGTCCTTAGAGAAAGACTAAATGGAGTCACAAAAAGACAAGATAATAGTATTAAGAAACAACCAAAAAGATTCCAGCACACATGGGGACGATCCGTGTCATCTAATTTTCCTTGAACATAATCTTTACCCTCAAAAAATTAATCCTTGTTAGTGAAAATTACATTTGAATGGGATTTCTCAAGCCATGTTTTGCTTTTAACCTTCTCTCTCTGTGAGAGTTGAAATGGCATGAACTCCAACAACCATGTTGTGTATGTGGTGAAGAGTGGTGGCTTAAAAAAACCACCCAACCCAACTCTTACAACATTGGCAAGAAAAAATACAATGAGTGTTTCAACAATAATCCAAAAGGGTGGGAACTTCCAAGATCCACCTTACGAACTTGCATTTGAATCTAGAAAAATATACACCGGCAATGATCATTTCTTTACTATAAGAATAAAAGGTATACTCAATAGAATATTTAGTAAAATTTACTACACCTCAAGTTCATTTCCAATAAAAGAAATAATTTCAACTCCAAATATATGTCAAATCTATGAGTATACGATATATAAAAGTGTCAAAATATCACAAAATCGATAATTAATTTCAAAGAATCCTAAATGAAGAAGGTGATGACCAAGTGGAAGACCTTGATAAAAAAGCAACATACAAAATAATGAAGTTGAAATTCTAGAAGGACATTCCAAACTATGTGAAACCTTTTTCCTCAACTAAAACAAGTGGAATGCAATAACTACCTAACGTTAAGCTTTTTGACCATGAGCAACAAGAGCGACAAAATAGTATTATTCTCTTAAGCAACTAATTAGCTAATTTGGTTAGCATTTCGAATCATTCCACTCGGGCCAAAACAAAATTATGTAACATGTTACCAACGGTTGCCTCTATAATCTCTACGAAAAAAATTGAGTCAAATGAAATCTCGTATTTACATGTTATTTAGTTATCAAAAGTATATGTAAAGTATGGAAAAATAAACTAACTTTTAATTTATATCTCCATCCCGTTTTAGAGAGATGTAATTTAGATGAAAACTAATTTAGACAGTTAACACCGTTTCCCACTTGTTCCCAGTCAATGAAAGATTCTATTTGAATTCAACTTCTTCCAGTGTTGTTGATAATCAAGAATATAATATAATCTAGAAGAGGGAATATTGTTTAGCAATGTCCTGTAACTCTAGAAATTGGGAATCCGTAGTGATGGATGGCCTCTAGATCATTCCATTTTAAAAGTATTGTTAAACATTATAGTAATAAAGTTTGTCTGTGGCACACTATAAATATGCTCGAGGCTTTAGGGTTTTCTCATTGTTTTACAGATCGTCTTGTTCACTGCAGTCTCTCAGGTCTTATTCACCAAGACTTTTAGCAGAAGAGAGAGAGTACAGCCCAGGTCTCAGTTTCAATCAAATCGAAATTTTCAGCTGGGGCTGTACTCACTCTCTTCTGCTATTATTCTTGGGTGTTAATTATTTCACATTTTGAATGTTACTGGAAAGATCCACGTCTTTTTAGAGTTAAAGTTTCAAGGTTTGTTATTTTAAGTTCAGATCTATTTACAAGAACATTAGATTTTCAATGGCTTCCATGTTCTTGAGTGCTTCTTTATATACTGGCATGTCAATACTGATTTTGCTAGCTACGTATCCATGTAAATATTCATGTAAGGGAAAAAACCCCTTCAGCTTTTCCCGTTTTGCAGGATCTCAGCTTTCTTAATATATTTTCATTTTAAATAAAATTTGGAATATGTAAATGCACTTACACCTATAACAGTTTCAAATATATCTATTTTAATTTTAAGTTTATTTTTAAAAAACAAATTCGGTAGGATTAGAGTTAGAATGCAACTGGATAAAGCTTGTAGCTTTTACTTTGAATATCAATTAGAATATTATTGGGTTTTGTTCCTCTATTCTATCATACGAGGATTTATGTATAATGATTATTCTCATTAACATTATAACTGCTATAAGTTTGTACTAGAGTGCTTTTCTGAACATTTATTACGAATATATTTGGACAGTTAGTTTGCTTCTTACTGTTAATTTTAGTTTTGTAGATCGAAGAAATTTAGTTAAGAATTTTAATCAAGAAATTTAAGAGTTTTGAAACTTTTTTATCAATGTTCTAATTATTATATTAAATATTAATAACAATATCATTTCGTACTGTTTTGCAAGGTCTTTCATCAGTAAATATGATCCATACTTTTAATAATGCTTTTTATTTGTTTATTGTGTAAACGATTTCTTTTTTAATTACACTCTTAATTTTTTTATTATTCGGGTAAATTAGTTATTAGGTTTATGTGGTATTTTTATTGAACATTTTAAAGGTTTTATATAAGTGTAAGTGGGTGGTTCCTAAGGAGTGGAAGTGTATTCTTTTAAAATGACTATCACAAACAAATAATATTACATCTTATATATAAATTTAGAATTTTTGTATTTAATTTGTGATTTCTTTAATGTAATTGAAAATATTAAATGAGGATAGTATATTTGTGGATTATTAATAATAGACAAATATAGATTTGTGAAGTATTGATAAAGTAGATATAAATTTTGAGTTCCTTGAAATTGAGGCGTTTTGTTAAACAGTTCACATAATATTTCTATGTGTGTAAATCTTTTTATAGATGTCTACATCTCGTTTTATAGATGTCTAAATCTCTATATCCTTTTATGTTTTTCTTGAAATATATACTAGTGCACTGCATCTACAACATCGAAACAATATGACTTAGCAAAAATTTACTATAATTAATGTTTGTAAAGGTTGTAGAATATAACTTTATACTTGATGTATCATCTTAAGAATTTTCAAAACCTTATCAACAAATCATATCTATGTGTATATCATGCTATCATGGTAGTCTAATTCAACAAACCACTATCTCTTTTAGAAAAATGTCATTCAAAAGCTTTAAAGCTTGAATAAGAACACCATTTTGTGTAACCTCCAATCATAACATACTATGACATTTTTCATTCAAATGTTTTTTTCAAAAATAAAAACATCCATAGAGGTAGTAGCAACCTCAAAATCCTTTGCTAAATATTAATACATGTATTCTTTATTTATTTTAGAACACTTAAGTTTGTACATGATTCAATAATGTTCATAATTATTGATTGACTTTAAATTTGAAGAAATATTTTGAGTATATAGTAGACATATTTTTCAATTGAATTTTTTTCTTAAACCAAACATAATAATACAAAATTAAACTTAAGTCATGATACATGTAAATAATCGAGTTCAAAACAAACATCAATTAAATAATATTGTCTAATATCTTTATCATATTTTATGTAAATGTATTAATGATCTCTACTAATTGGGAATGGTAGTGATGGATAGCCTCTAGATCACTTATTTATTTTTACTGATTATTTTACCCATTTTAGGAAAAAATATTGTCTAAACCATAATTTAGGGTTTTCTCATTGTTTAACATATAGAAGCAAATGTACAAAAGATTGTACCTTTTACTTTGAATATGAATTAGAGTTTTATTGGTTTTTGTCTCCTATTTATTTGTGAATTTTTGTATTTAATTGTAACATGGTTAATTTTTCACTGAATAATATTCTAACCACTTATGCATAATATAGTTTGCACAAGTATTTGGTAGTTTTAAATATTTATTTTAGTTTGGTAGATGATTGAAGCTTGTTGTCAATGTATTTATTATTATGTTGAATATTAATTATAATCTTTTTAAGAGTTTTTACATGTTTTTAATTTCTTCTATTTGTTTAATTTTTTAATATTTATTTATTTGTTTTGTAGAATCAAATAATTTTTTTAAAAAAAGAGGTATTGAATAGTTTATAATATTTTTGTATTAGTTTTATTAAATTAGTTATAAAGATTTTGTTACATATTTTGTTAATATATCACAAAACTTGTTATAGGTGTTTTGTAGATAGTTCATAGGTTGTACACGATTAGATTTTTCTTATAGAATTTACTTATCATGTCCTAATATTTTTGGTAAGTGTTTGCAGATAGTTCATAGGCAATACAAGTTTATTCACTCATATGAGAGTGAATTTAAGGGTTATAAATAATAAACAAATAAATATTTGGGAAGCTTTGATGAAGTAGATATTACTTATAAACTCTTGGAATATTGATATATTTTGTTTAAGAGTTTACTTAATGTTTATATATTACTTATTTTATTATAAATTTTTCTCATAAACTTAAGTAAAACATTTTTTTATTTTTGTTGTTATTTACCTAAAATATACAATTCTATTATTTTTAAAAAAATTCCTTAAGGTATTATACACAAATCAAAAGGATGTTACAAATGATTGTATAATATAACTATAAATACGTACTTTGGATGGAAATCTTACATGCCCTCATAAAAAATATTCCACCCATATCTTGTTATTTAAGTATTCTAAAATATGAGACCACACTTCTTTTAAGGCATTTCTTTCAACATGGCTATAATGCATAGTTATTAACACACCATTCTATGTGACCAAGTATAGTATTATATGAAATTACATTTCTTTAAAGTATTTTGACAAAAATAATGCATCCACCAAACTACTACTTGTAACATACACCTTAAAAAGTTTATTTTTAAAAAATTAATTGTAGTGAATAATGCTTCCTATCCTAATTATTTACACTTGTTTTTCATTTTTGATTTAGGATTCTTAATTTTAAATGAATAAATATTTGTTATGTATTGATGAAGTTGATTTTCCTTTTAAGTTCCTTGGATATTTCTCATAATTTTTGAAAAGTTTACATGATGTATATATACTTCAATATTTTTCTATAAATCTCTTCCAACAAGTCATATAAAGAGAATCTTATTTTATTTATATCATTGATAGTTGGATGTATTTAAGTATAATAATCTAAACTTCTCATTTTGGCACAAGCACTAAGGAGGCTTCTAAAGATTGTAGAATTTAAATTTATACCTAGAAAATGCATTATCTTAAAAAATTCCAAAACCTTAAAATTAAACTATTTTGTGCAAGAAGAATGGTACGATTTACGAGATCTAACATTTTCTCGCTAGGGTCTACTTGCACTTCATGCCTAGACTTCGAGTGATTGGAGTCCTTTTATTTGAAGGTGGGATAAATATCTTTCCTAGTGCACATGGTTTTTTCATTGTTGCATTTGCAAATCCTTCAAATAGGGATCTAATTCTTGGGAAAGTCTCGGAATTTGATTGCCATATACTTTTGATGGAACCCTGGTTTCCCATGTTCAACCCATTTTACGATACCTTCCAAGTTAAATCGAGTGGATTCATCTACTTTATTTACCCCTCAATTTTGGTTGGATAGATGTTAAACTACTATTGGTAACACTTTAGGGAAGTGTCTAGCTCGACCCAAAATTTGAAGATTTTGAGCACACTAATGTTAGAATCTTGGTTGATATCATTTGATACTTCTATAGATTTCCTGCCACTATTTAACTTAAAGTTGAAGATAGAACCTGGATTCAAAATATGGATTGTGAATGGTTTCCCTTTAAATTGAGAACATGCTTTTTATTGGCCATTTAGCATCAAATTGTCACTTGGTTAGAAAAGATACTAAAGGTAGAATTTCTTCACGAGAAGAACTCTAATCCTAATCACCTAGTTGTGAATGATCCAACAAATTTTTAATCTAACTCGGTTTCTAAGTAATCGGTTGATCAAGAAGAGGTGGAAGTGCTGACAAGTTTGTAAGAATGTGTCGATCCCTTATGAGGATCCCATGTCCCTCTGAAAACATAATGAATTTTTATCCCAATCCATAACAATGAAAATGTAAACCGAAATCTGAGATGAGGGTTGGAAAGTTGTTAGTCAAAAAAATAAAGGCACAATCTCCCCCCTTAATATGCAACTAAGATCCAAAGGGAAGGGGCCACATTGTTGAGATTGTCGTTAGTTTTTTATTTGTTGTTGTTCATTTGTTGTTTTTTGATCTTTGGTGGAATTGGTAGAGGTTGTCTTGTTTTGTCCCTCAAATTTTTATCTTATTCTCCATTTGTTCCATTATTTTTGTTAACAAACAAATAAATAAAAGATCTTCTCTATGAGACATTTCTTAGGCATTTCTTTTTAAAGCTTTAGAGTTTAATTAAGAACATTGTGCATTGTGTTTTAAACTTGTAATAATTAATTTTAATGAGATTTTTATTTTAAAATGTTTTGTGCATCCACAAAAATACTAGAAAACTGCAAATTCCTTTCTTAGTTTCTAATAAACGTAATTTATTTGACTATTTTAGAAATTTTGATTTTCCACATGTTAGAATAATGTATTAAGAATTGTTAATTTTCTACATATTTGAATCATCTAGTGATAGAAAATTTATGTTGTAATATCATAATTTCCAAGTGGGTACTCTTTATATGAAAAAGCGCCTATAGTAACATCTATAATAGAAATGGTTGTAAAGGTTGTAGTGTACTATAACGTTATTGGCTAGGACATGATACTAACCTTATCCCTTATCTATTGATATTTATTTGTATTTTGGTGATTATGATTGGAATCTTAGTGGATTATTAGGAAATACTTTTACATCATCAAATGCCGTTGGACCACAACACATTTTATTATAATTTAAACTTTAAACTAGACATCTATGTAATTGTTATTTAAGAATTTGTTTTTTTCTTAAAATATTTTCTATCCTAATAATAGAAATAAATTGATGTCATAATACACTTTAAAATTAAGAGATAATTTATACTTTAAATCAAAAATCCATATAATTATTGATTAAGAATTTATTCATTTTACATAAATTTAACTTTCTAAACCCAACGTCATAATAAAATTAAATTTAAATCATCATATAATTAAGTGACATTTAATATAAAGAAAATATTCAAAATAAACACCTATTAATTAATATCTGATATCTTTATCTTGTATTGGGTAAATGTATCTGCTAATTTACTAAAACTTTTAAAGCTGTATAAATGTTACGGTTTCGTATTGCGATTGGCATCAAAGGTGTTGAGAAGATACTTTACTAGTTTTCTAGAAACTTCAAAGTGGGCTATCCGCTCTTTTCTTCTTTCACTAAATTATGTGTCCAACAGCACCTGTTGGCCACATGTTCCCATTGTATCAAAGATCTTCCAGTCTTGTGGATAATCAAGAATCTAATATCATCCAGAGAAAGATACATATTCTTTACCAAAGGCCTGGAATTTTTAACCTCCCAAAACCGGGAATCCGTAGTGGTGGAGGGCCTCTAGTTCATTCCACTTATAACTTTTAAAACACAATTTGAACCTTAAATATGCTAGAGGCTCAGGGTTTATTTCCATTGTTTTACAGATCGAGTCTTATTCACCGCAGTCTCGCAGGTCTTATTCACAAAGAAATAACAGTAGAAGAGAGAGAGTACAGTCGGGCTTCAGATTCAGTTCAGATTTAGATTTTCAGCTGGGGCTGTACTCTCTATCTTCTGCTATTTATTCTTATGTGTTAATTATTTCAAAAATTTGAAGGTTACTGCAAAGATCCACGTCTTCTGGGTTTCGAAGTTTGAAGGTTTTTATTTGAAGTTCAGATCCGTTAAAAAAATCATTTTCAATGGCTTTTCTGTTCTTGATGGCTTCTTTACACACTAAGAAGTCAATAATGTTTATGTATTTTCAGGCATGGAAACAAAATTGAGGCCTTTTCCGTGTCCCATATTTCCTCTTCAGATTTTCTTGAGGGCGATGGTGTGACTAGATAGATCATCTCTGGTAATATATTTTTGTCCAATTTCATATTTTAAAAATATTTTAGAAAATGTAGATGCATATATTCTGAAGATATTTTCTGTTTTAGAGGTCATGGTATTTTTATATGAAAGTTTGCTGTGGGAATAACAACAGCTACTATGTCTTGGTTGTGATTTGTTTTATACGTGAAATAAATCTAGTTTAGACTTTCATTACAAAAAGCTCGTTAGAGTTAGGGTTTGAAAAGCCTCCTTTCTCAATTCACGTCTTATGTTCATGTTCACTTTCATAAGTCCTAATATTTTTATACCAAACCTTTATGCAGGATATATTTTCCACAGCTTGTAAGATTTTTAATGATAATTTATTTCGTTCAGAATTTTAGTCATGAAAATTTTGGGTTATGAAACTTACTCATAAACGTTCTTATCAGTACATTGAATATTAATTAGAGTATTATCTTATACTGTTTCGTAAGTTCCTTATTTATTGAAGTTTTAATTAAACATGTTACAGGGTTTGTTATAGAGTGGAAAATTCTCAGGAAATGCATGTTCATTGCCGAATATCTCATATTTAGTAAAATAGATTATGATTAAATTTAAATAATTTTCTTATGTATGTATGTATGTAAATGAAATTTTGTTGATAATTTTTAAATAAGTAAAAGTGATTGTATGAAGAGGTTTTGAATAATGAAAGTGTATTCATTTACTATCAATAAGAAAGAAATAAGAATTTATGAAATATTGATAAAGTACGTATTACTTTTGGATATTGAGATATTTTTTATAAAATTTCACATGATGTTTATATTTTCTATATTGTTTATAAATTCCTCTCAATGCAATTGTAACTAAACATTTAAAAATTAAATTATATCTTCTAATATCCACTTTCGGTTATGTTTTTATAAATGTCCTTATGGTGTTCTAGAGTGCCCATTTTAAAACACCGATTCATCTTAGTGTAGATGTATAACCTAATTTTATACCTAAAACTTACATCGACTAAAAATTTCTATTTCCAAACCAATAAACCATTTTATGCATACCGTCTTATCAAAGCACTCCATTCTACGAGGCCACATCTTGTTTGAAGTATTCCTACAAAACATATTTAGTCTTAATAACAACACCGTGTGTAACCTCAAGTCATGATATTCTAAGAGCTTTCATTTTATTAAGGAGTTTTTATAAAATTTTATGCATCAACCAAACTATTACACATGACATACATGTTGAAATGCTTATTTTGTAAGATAATTTGTAATAAATGCATCTTCGTTTTCTAATTAACACTTGTTTTCTTTCTCTTTTTGAAAACTCTTACATATTGTTTTGGATATTGAAAAAATTGTTAAAAAAGCTCATTTGATGTAGATATACTTCTATATTTTTCTAGAGTATCTAGAAATAATAAAAAAAAAAAAAAAAAGCGTATCTTTCTAATAAAATCTAGTTTCAATGATGTTCTAGAATTTCTATTTTGACAAAATCATCTAAGGTCTTAGAATCTAACTTACACCTAACATGTGCATCTATTTAAAAGTGTTCGAACTTTATCTACATACCATTTTTGCATATCATGTTTTCCTCAAATGATCAATCAAGAGACCACATCATAATGAGACATTCATTCCAAAATAATTGAATTATAAGAAATAAGTCTAAAATTGCAGTCATAACATTCTATAAAATTACCTTTTCTTTTGGTGATTTGTCAAAAATAATTGTTCATCGGAAAACCTATGATACGCACGTGACACACATGTTGAAATGTCCCTTTTACAAAATAAATTGTAATTTTTTTCCCTAATTATGAACACTTGTGTTTATAATGAATTGTAATGTTTATATAAAATGTCAATAATTAATAATTGATTTCAAATTTGTAAGACAAATCAGATCTTAAATTAGACATCAGTATAATTATTATTGAAAATATTTTTGTTATTACATAAAATATCATTAATGACTCACCATTACCGGCCCCAAATTCTAAATTCTATTCGAGTCTAGATTCTCGAAGGGGTTGTACTCTATCTATTTAAAATTTTGAATGTTACTCAATAAAGGTCACTTTTTGGCGGTAATGATTGAAAATTTGTTATTTTAAGGTCAAATCCATTAAAAGAAACTTTTAATGTCCTTATATCTTATTGCGAATCCTCTTTAATGGTTTCTTAGCACTTAAAAGTCATTTCTTATTTTTGGTAGTTATATATTTATGTATGTTCTAGGCAAGAGAAAAAAAATGAAGTCTTTCTCTTTCTTGCCTTGTATATTTCTTCTTAACTTTTGTAGTTATAAGGTAGGGCTATTGCCTATTGGGTGACTAGATCTCAGCTCTAAAAATATATTATTGTCCAATTTCATATTTCTAAAATATTTTGCCAAAAATAAAATGCATTCTTAGCTCTGAACATATATTTTCATGATGTTTTATGTTTTAGTACAGGAGTTAATTGTATTTCTATATATGTATTCATTGTAGGAACAATCAGGGCTACTATTAAAAAAAAGGTTCTTTAAAGGTAGGATTGGCTTTTACTTTGAATTCAATCGAGAATATTACTTGAGTTTTGTTCCCTGATTGATTCTTATGGTTCCACATTTTCTTACTGACTACATGTTTCTTAAGCATATTGACTTTCAATTATATTTTTATTAATGGTATTAGCATGTTAAATAGTGTGTCTCATTTAATGGTATATTAATGGTATTGACTTCAAAATTTCTCAGTAAATTAAGATGAAATTACAACATTAATTGCATTGTATCTTGATATATTTAAGCTCTTAAGAAACTATGTTTGGTCATTTTATAAGATCCTTGTCATGTTTTGGTTGGACACGAGATATATTCTTTAACTTGATTTTCATTGTAACACAAGGATGTAGGAGCTTGATAAATGTTGGAAAAAATGATGTTACATCCATCATTAGAATTTACTCAAAAAACTTCTAAGTGTTTCCAATAATCCCATTTTTATTCTCTATTAAAAATACCATGTTTTTTTTTGGCCTAGGTCGTGGGTTAAAGCCCTGATTTATTCGTGGGGGTGATGAGTGGTCCACTATACACCACTTGGAGATTAATGAAGGCATATTTGGCATGCAAATTTTGTGGCCCATCCGAATTGTTTTGCATTTTAGTAAGTAATTTTAGCATTTTAGGGTTTTTAGAGTAGACGTGAAATAAAAAAAAGGATTGTAATGTTTTAAAAGATTAGTGTGGATTCCATAATGATAAGAAAGCTATTTTGAAGATCCTTGTTTTTATTTGCAAAGTTGTTTATGTGTGTTTTGGAGGTATTTCAACCTCTTGCAGTTGGATTCACATCAATTGGTATCTAGCAAAAATAGCTAAGGTAACATATTACATTTTTTTTGTAATTTTTCCTCTATTTTATATAATCATCACTAGATGTGGGAGGGGAGGCTATGCCCAGATGAATAGGCATATGGAGGAGCTATAGAGACAGGTTGTTGAGCTCACAGGAGAAGTTACCCGCCTTAGAAGGAGACATGCAAATGGAGATCCAGACTCATATAGTGATACTGAAGAAGTACCTCAATTAATGAATGAAGGAGGAGATGAAGAATAAAATGAGGGAGATGAAGAAATTTTGAATGATAGACCATTTGAGGAGAGATTGATCCAGGCTTTAGAGGGAAAGAATGACAACATCAAAATTAATGTTCACGATTATGGTGGAGGCTTATGACCAGAGGATTTGATTGTGGTTAAATCGCATGGGAAAATTATTTAAGTGGAAAACCATTTATATAAAGAGAAGAACGCTAGGTTTGCATACACTAACTTAGCTGGACATACATTGATCGGTGGGATCACCTAAAAATGAAAGAAAAAGGAATGGAAAGGAAAAGATCCGAAACTGGAATAAAATGGTAAAGAAGCTGAAAGAAATTTTTTTTCCTATCGATTGTGCTCAGACACTCTTTTGAAGGTTTCAAAACCTAAGACAAATGGATCTCAACATTGAGAGTATACTAATGAATTTGACAAGTTTCAATCAAGGTTGAACAAGGAGAGTCTAAACAATAGATGGCTACATGGTATACAAATGGATTGAGTTACACCATACCTAGATGATGGTGTATAAGATGAGTTAAGTATTCTTTGGATCCATAACCTATATGATGCTTATCAACTCGCATTGAAGGTAGAAGAAAAGAACAAGAGGAATATCGTTAGAAGAGGTGTGAAAAGAGAGCCATCATCATCTCCAATCATAGGAAGGGATAGATTTGAATCTAAAAAGGTGAATCCTCTATTGCAAAACGGAATGAAGGTTCTAGTCAAAACCATGGTAACTACCAAAGAGGTAGGGGGTTTAGAGAGGAAGAATTTATAATGGAGGACACAGATGGAATAGCCCCCAAAGGCAATATACATGTTACGAGATGTAGTGAAGAGGGTCACAGAGCCTTTGAGTGTTTATACTATCCTACACAAGATAGATGGCAAGGAGAAAAACCATGAGTAAATATGGTTGATGAGTAAGAGGAAGAAGAAATGGAGGTTGCTTTGTAGACTTTGGTGAAACCCTCATGATAAGGAAGATGATGATTGTCCCAAGGAAGGAGAAAGAAAAAGATTTTCGATGCTGATTCATGGTTACTAACAAATATATTTTGAACAAAATGCACCTTAGGGGGAAAGGTATGTAAAATTATTATTGATGGTGGTAGTTGTGAAAATATGGGTTTGAGTGTGATGGTTGATAAAATCAATCTAAAATGTGAGAAGTACCTATATCCCTATCATATATCATGGTTCAAGAAAGGGAATGAGTTAACCATAGATAAAAGATGCCTTATAAAGTTTTTGATTGGGAATACCAACAAGGATGAGGTGTGATGTGATTTTATCCCAATGAATGCATGCCATATATTACTAGGGAGGCCTTGGCAATACGATAGGAAGGTTACACATGATGGAGGAAAAAATACATATACCTTTTGGAAGGATGGTGTAAAGGTGGTCTTGTTACCCTTGAGGAAGAAGAGAAGAGTGAGATCTTATTGGCTATAAAAGATTTTGTTACGGAAATGGAAAAAGTTATTTGGTGTTATGCAGCGATGTCAAAAAAGATGGAAATAGAGGACTTTAATATTGTTGGCATATTTAATACATTGTTATGTATAACCAACCTATCGATTCTGGTGGTTACACGCTAACTGAATTCTCTCCTGTATTAATACACTCTTCATTGTGAATAAAATTATTCAGACATTTTACATTTCTTCTGGTCCAACAGTGGTATCAGAGCGGTGTGGAAGCAGGAGCGTGGAAGCGTGTAGATAATGGATGGAGTGCTTCCTGGAACCACCGCTTCCCCTCCTGCGTGGAAATTGCATTTGACAGCTTGACAATAGTTAGAGAAACTGGCGTGGAAGCAAGAGCGTGGATTCCAGCACATAATTTCTATTATAGATCCTCCTCTGTTACGCGACCAACACATAATACATCTGTTGATCACCAAGGATTTACAAAGAGTCAAAATTGCAGACTTTGGGGTGAGCAGAATCGTGTCACAGACGATAGGTTCCTAGTGCGGTCGTATGTGGGAACATGTGCATACATGAGCCCCGAGAGATTCGACCCGCAGAGCTATGGCGGAAGTTATAACGGTTACACGGGGGATATCTGGAGTTTGGGTTTGACCCTCTTGGAATGCTACGCCGGACATTTCCCCTTTCTAGCGGGTGGAGAAGAGGCAGATTGGCCTGCACTGATGTGTGCCATTTGTTTTGGGGATCCGCCCTCTGCCCCGCCGAGTGCATCTGCAGAATTTCAGAGTTTTATTAGATGTTGTCTGCAAAAAGACGCAGGCAAAAGATGGACGGCCTCGCAGCTTCTCAACCATCCATTCCTCAACAGATCTCTTCAATGCAACACCAGAGGCAAACGATTCGCGGGAAGAAGACACGAGGACTTCTCATGACCATCGAGACCACGGCAGATTTTCCTACTCGTCAAAATCTCCTCGAGTTCAAATCGAGGAATTCGGATACGTTTGAAAAGAAGAGGTATAGAAGCGTGAGAGAGAAAGGGAGACAGATCATCCGAGACGAAATGGAAGTGGAAGGAGCAGCGGTTATGGCAGTTATGATTTACCTTTCAACTCATTACTATTGATCTAGAAAGAGTGCGTAACTTTGAAGAGTCGCAAGACAACTGGCAAGTGGAGGAAGAAGAATCGAGTCACAAAGAGGGAGAAGAGAGCATGTGGCAATGACCAGCGACCAACTTATCAAAGACCTTTGTGTGGAGTTTGACATGAGTGGCATCGACCACCGAAAACCAGTGTGCGTTGGTAGACTCCTTCCCCCAACATCTTCTCAACTATTGTTCGCGAGATCATGCAATACATTAGCAAGCGCATCGTACAAAAGATCAGGAGACATGTGGAATTTTTTTGAATCAAATCGGAACAAAACGAGATTAAGCCCCTTCATTCATTCATCAAATTTGCTATCAAAGATGGATGTGAACAACCAGCCTATGATCCCATGCAATGATCGAGAGCATGAAAGTCATGCCCGAGAGATGTTAGCAAGCAGATTGCAAGCAACCATAGAGACATGTCGCATTTGATAGAAGCCGAAGAACATCGGTATCTACTCTTAGCCAGTCTCCAAAACTTGCAATCCGAGGACATAATGGGTGAGTCTTGTTCGACATATAGACGAAGAAGAGTTGTGTCGATCCAGATGACAAATGCGAGATTAAATGCCCTCAGGCACATCTGTGGCGCACCACACGAGCTTTTGAGCTCACTTCTTCATCTATTTTTTCTACAAACAAGAGCACATCTGTCATAGAGATTCAAGAAAATCCAGGCAAAGTCCTTGTTGCAAGAAGCAAATAGGACATGTCATGACGTAACAAGATGATGAATCTGGGGTAGATTTGTAAAAACAATGTATTAAGGGGGGGAATGTTGGCATAATTAATACATTTATATGTATAACCGACCTATCAGTTACAGGTGGTTACCTGCTAACTGAATTCTCTCCTGTATTAATACACTCTTCATTGTGAATAAAATTATTCAGACATTTTACATTTCTTGGTCCAACAAATATATCATTCTTACTGCGGAAAAGATGTTAAAAGAATACAAAGATGTCAAACCGGATGAGCTACCAGATTGGTTATGTTCGAAGCGAGGATATTGAACACCATATTGATTTGATCGTAGGATCGGCCCTTCCAAACCAGGTAACCTATCGGATGAGTCGACACAGAGTGAAGAGTTGAATAGATGAGTGAAAGATCTAATACATAATGTATTAGTGAGAGAAAGCTGTAGTTCTGAAAAATTAGCAAACACATATAAAAAAAGAACTTTCTTTTTTAAAAGTGGAAATAAGTTGGAATATGTGTTATAGGGGAGTTAGTGGGTTATGTGCGATTAGAGACAAGATGGAGCGGTGAACCCCCTCCCCCAACATGAGGGAACACGGGCATCATCAATTCCTGTAAGACATGTCTTGTCCTTGCTCAGTAATTTTGCCACTTATTCCTAATCTAGAGGAAATAATCACGTTAAAACCCATGTTGACACGTAAATTTAGCAACAACGGATTTTTTCAGTGATTTATTTTTCTCTGTGAGGAGACAACCTTTGATTATTGATGTTTTTTTGGTGTATACATAAGAAGATTGAGGTATGGAGGTGCTTCAAGCAAGTCTTTAACCAGATTGGTTTACATTCGTTTGGCTACTTTCAGCCTGTGCCACAATGTGAGTAGGAAAAGAGTATGGACATCCATCAAAGTATAATGTAAATCCGATAATTACCATTCCAACTTCCTCCTAGTTAGCACCAAAATGGGATTTTTTTCTTTGCCATATTTTGTAGTTGTAAGTGCCCTGGTAGAGCTATCTATCTGCAACGGTGGAAGCTTAGGAGGAACTACGCTCACGATATAAACTTTTTACAAGTATCAAGCTAGTGTTTTAGCCAAGATTTTTACAGCCAGCCTGTAACTCGGTTTTGATTGAAGAAGATATAACTGCAGAAGAGAATGGCAGACCCATTTAGAAATGAGCATCAATTGCGTCCTCCATGGCCGCCCACAATAGTTCAGGGATTTAATCGGAATCGAGAGAAGTAGCAGCAGGCCTCCGGGTATAGAAATCATCCTCCTCGTGTTGGTAATATTTAGTTTCCATCTTGGGGTCAAAAGCACGATAGGTATCAAAGCACTGCAGTAGCACGAGTAGACTAGGCAGCGATGGATGCTCACAAGGAAGCTCTAGCAATGGGAGAGACTATCACTACTTTTAAAATAATTCAATCAATGCTCTCAATTTTAAAAGTAGATTCACTAGATTCATTGGGTTTGGGGATTCAGGACATACCTTGCCTATACAAGATTGTTATATTGGAAGGAAAGGTGTTAACATTGGCTTTTCTACACTCTATTATGTCAAACACCTTTTTCTTCAAAGGATCTTGAGCACAAGAAAGCATCTCTCCTTTAATATAAGGCAGAGACATGTTGTGGGGGTGTTATAATGAGGATTTGAGGGCTTGTAAGCTACAAACATGATATTTGGGATATGGTTTCAAGTCTTGTTGGGGATGTTTCACTACCGAAGATGGGTTATGTGTTTAGGTTTGACTGCCAAAGGTTGAATAGGAAGGGTTGATTCCACACTCAAAAGGGGCTTACTTGATGCAATTTAAACTGCACTCAAAGATCTACTCCTGAGGGAAAAATATAAAATTTGGTTTTTTATTCTTCCTCGATTCACCTCTTTGGCGAGATGTGTTGGAGCCTTGTAGAATGTGAACAAAAACCACTGGATCACCTCTTGCACTACGGGCGCTAGTATTTCTAGGCATGGTTCATCTCTCCTCACCTCTCATAATTTATGTTCTTTAGTTTTTCTTTTGCAATGGAATAAAATTTTAAACCGAAGGATTTTCATATAATTGATTGTATTAAATAAATTTGTTTTAAAAACGTTAGATCTTAACTTACAAAATCCAATATTCCTTGGTAGACAATGAACTTAAACCCTCACTTCGTGATGATGTAGTAAACGTCCCAACCAAACTAGATTTCTACAATACTCCTTTCTATTTAAAAGATGAAGTTGACTTCCCTATAAATATGTTGACCATTTCCTAGTTTAAATTGATAAATTGTGTTTTTCGGAGACTCACAAAATAACCTTCGTAACTCTGAAAAGGAGTCATTAAGCTTCCTTCGTTTACCTTGTTGTGTGAGGTGTCACTTTATTCTTTGGATTGACCCCGAATGAACATTTGTGAACTTTTCGAGATGCGATTCTAGGATCCCTTTTACACCGTTTCGCATTTGTAGGAAGCTACTTACATTGAAAAGTTAGGTTTTGTATCAACTTATCATTTTAATCTAGGTCAATGAAATACTTATCCGCCTTTGTAAACCCCTAGTAATTTTACTAGATAATTACGTAAGAAATTCGGTTCAAAAAATTCACATTCTAGGTTAGTTTGGGAAAGGCATTTTGCGAGGCCTTCATTCGCGGTTTGACGAGGTCAAACTGAACCAAGTGCGACTTGTCTCTCCCGAAAACTTGTCGCTATTTGAAAACTATTTTTAGTTCTAAGTTCCGTTGACTCTGACAAATCCTCCATATATAGGGGAGCTTGTAGGGAATTTCTCGTTGTACGTTTCTCCATCGAACCTTAGTTTTGGAGGTGGTTTTGTGAGCCCTCGAGCTAACTTTTAATCATTTGTAACTAGGCCAATTACAACCGATGGCCCCAAAAAAATAGCCACCAATCGTAAACCGTTTGCTAGTTCTGAATTCCGTCAGTTCCTATGAACTCTTGGTATATAAGTGGGCATGTAGAAATTTAACTATGGTGTGTTTTCTCATTAGAAGACAATGTTTGAAAGTGGTTTCTTAGCCTCTAAGCCTGATTTGAACATTTTTGTAGCTAGTAGGAAAATGTTAAAAGAAAGTTGTAGGACCCTCTGTCAAGTTGCCAATCAAGCTGTGGAAACTTTTAACACATGTAAATAACTATTTGAAAACTCTATAGTGTAACTTGTTATGTGAAATAGAACTTCTTGCAAAAAGGGTGTTTCTCTCTTCCTTTCTCTTTCTCTCTCCTTGGTTACGAAATGAAGTGAAATGAAATGAAATGAATACATGTCCCTAAACCTTTTATTTCGAATGCAAATTGTAATTATTATTATATGTAAATGGGAAACTGAACAATGTTAATTATGTTAGATTAGGGTGGATGCCATGCCAGTGATTTATCGTTGATTTCATCCTCACATGGTTTTGCAGGATGCAAGAATGATGGCGAAAAGGTGATGTGTAATTCATTATTTATCATTGTAATTTATATAGTTCATTGTAAAATGAATATATGTATAATGTAGTCTCATGTTACAGAAAAGTTATATTTGAAATTTGCTAATATGTATGAGATGTTAGTTTTTAAGGGACATCTAGGAAATGTGTATTTAATCATAGTTTCAATTTGATTCATAGGACGTATGGTAAAGAGGTTTGATATATATATGGTAAATGAATTTGAAGTTAATATATTGTAGTGATTTTTCAGTGTTCAATAAACAATTGATTAATTATTGTGTTGTATTCTTACCTTGTAAATGTAATAAAGAGATTTAATCGAAACACTCAACCCTAGTATAAGATCTATGCATAACATGTCTTCATGTGTGATCCTTTTTACCATAGAAGAGATTGAAACCATAGAATGAACTTAAACTTTACACTCGATGGAACCTCCTAGTTTAGGTAAATAAGAGCCCAAGAATGGGTTTGTCGTCTTACGCAGTATGTTTAGTGACATCATCATAGACCTGACAGATAGGAGCGACATAGTCAAACTTTATCTGGAGTAAGTAGAGCTAACTCTTGTTTCATATCCTAGTGGACTACCTTTTCTTCTGAAGATAGATTTAGAATTAAATTTCTTCATCAGTGAATGGAATCCCTGTTGGATCCTGACGACATAAATGGAGATCGTGAAATAGTTGTTCTAGGTCTTAAACTCTTGTAAATGAACTTCTTAGTTCCTCTCAGCTAAATGTGTTACCTTGGTTTCTATCAACATATCACCTTGGTATTTCATGAAGGTTATCTATCATAAGCATGTCCTTTCACCTTAAACTCTTTATAGTTGAGGCATAGATTCTTAGGTGCAATTGGAATTAAACTAAACCTCAGTTGATTGGGAGGTTAACTAGAGGTTCGTGTGCAGTCATAGTTCTTCCAATCATATACTTCTTCAAGATGTTAGTCAATAAATTTCAGTAACTCCCTCTCGTTATAAAACTATGATAATAATGAGATCGTTAGCATTAGTTTAGTTTATAATACAATTTTGTTATGTATTTTTGGTGGATAGTTATAATTGTTACCTTCCTCTCCTTCTTCCGCAGCCTTTATATTTGTCTCTGCTCTTTTGTTTGGGATATTGAATACATTGAATAAATCATTCTTTGTCTTCTACTATCATTGGTATCAGAGAGCTGACTATCTGTTCATGACCTGTGCGTGGTGGAGGGTGCAGGAAAAGGTCCTGTGTGTGCTGTGCATGGAGGAGGTGAGCCGTTTGGAAGGAAGCACTTTGTGGTGAGCCGTGAGGAGAAGCTGTTGTGGAAGGAGCCCAAGCCTGTGCCAAGGAGACAAGTTGCCACCCCATAAGCTTGTCTTTGCTGGAAGGAAGCTGCAAGGAGGAGTCTTTGCCAAGAAGTCAAACTCTGTAACCAACAAAAGAAAGCACCAAAGGAGAGGAGTGGTGACCTATGTGGAGTGTGTGTAGCAAGGAGCCTGCGTGACCTGCGTGGAGGATCTCATCAGCAAGGCCACTGTGCCATCTACCTTGTATTTCTGCCCACCACAAGCACTCGCATTTCAGCAAAGCCATTTTTCGTGTGGAAAGGAAAATCCAACGTGTAATTGCTCTTTTTCTTCTGGAAAGGAAAATCCAACGTGTAATGCCCGTGTTGCGAAGCGTTTGCGTTGTTGGGATCTGTTGATCTTTTATTGGATTCTCCTTGTCACAAAAACAATTGCAATTCTCCCTCTTCATCTTTCCTACTTGTGTTGGTGTCGATGTTTTATGTTGTTGGCCCACGCAACTTTCCTTGTGATTATCCTATCAGAAGAAAATATTGTTGTTGCTTTCTCGATCTTTCCTGTTGATTGTTATTAATATGATTAATTATTATCATTATTCTTATTTTAATCCTAAAAAAATAATATATATATATATATATACATATATAATAAATTATGGTAATAATGGTATTACAAAAGTAATTTTCGATTGGTGATCATGTTGTTTTATCATTTAGGGTAATGGAGAAATTAATTCTTGCTCATTCTTGCTTGGTCATTTGTGTGCGATCCTATCTTATCGGGTTGTCTTGTCCCATTTCTTTTCAAACTAGATAACATCTTATTAAAAAAAGGGGGGTAAAATCAAGTAGCTTTGACATTAAACTTATGATAGAATTTTGCACCTTCAACAACATGTATAACTCTTCACAAAACCGTAGTTTCCTTAAGTAATCCGCTTCCACACGTAATAATGTTTTAAGGGCGTGTTTCTTCTCTGGACAGATGGAAGGAGGAGGTCGTTGTGGCTAGTCTTGTGCAGTTAATGCGTTCCACCCAACTGAATGAAGAAAACATTTATCTTACTCTTCTCCTAGCCTATGCGCCATTCCTGCTCCCTTGCCTAACTTTGTAATTAAACTGGGTTGTTAGCTGGCGGTTGGTGGGAAGTTATGGACTCATGTCTTTTCCTTAAATGTTTTTGTTAAAGCACACGCATTGGATTCTCTTCTTCAAAACAAAATCTTGACAGTATGTTGCCGCAAGGACTGTAATGGCCATTATGTTTTTACCTTGCGTGAGGGAGATGGGAGTCGGTGGAGTCTTGACTTCCTTCACCATGATCTCATTTTGATTCTTTTATTCAATGCGTATAGGTGGAGTGTTGGGCACATTTTTCTTGGGCTGCAGGCGTTGGAAGGAGGGATGCATTCCTATTTTCATTACCTCTTTGACCTGCTCTTGTTTTGTTCCTATTTCCTACCACGAACCTTCTTCTTTCTTTTGTTTTCTCCTCCTCTGCGTATGGGCATTTTTTCTCCTGGCACGTTTTCTCTGCCTCTTGGTTGCTGCGTGAATGTTGGGTTCGATATGGTGGTTAGATGAAGCTACAAGCTAGTGTAGCAGGCATGTTACCTCCACTTTCATTGGGTGCTGTGAGGTGTGTTCTTGTCGGAGAGCCTCGAACGGCGGCTGCAACAGATTTAGCTTGGCGGCGGGCATGTTGCGGTTTGGTAGAAGCTTTTTTTAGCACTTCCAACAAGCAGGTTGTCCAACTATGTTGTTATCATTCGATGTCGAATGCATCCTCAAATTCGAGATTCTCCTTCAAGATATTTTATCAAAATCGACTATGTGACAGTGAGAGTGTTACCAGGAGACTGTGAATTTTATTGCAAAGATTCTCTATTGAGACCTTACTTGTTTTACGATGTAACTCATGGAAGAGAATCTCATAGGCGTGGATCTATTTCATATCAGAATATTCATGAAGCACAATTTGCTTTGCAATTATGAACTTATTAGGAGATCGATGAAGGATAGAGGAATTAAAAAGAAACTTGGATGTAGTTGGATTAAAGGCAATAAAATGGTGCATGCTTTTTGTGTAGGTGACAGATCACACCCACAGGCACAGGAGATCTATGCAATGTTGGAGAAAATGTCTTGGGAGATGAAGGTAGCAGGATATTTTTCAGATTCCAGAACATGTACTTGAGTGAGCGGGAAAGTAAAAGTATTCCTCTGCCACCATAGTGAGAAGATGGCAATTTCATTTGGATTGTTAAGCCTTCCCCGTGGGACAACTCTCAGAGTTGTCAAGAACCTTCATGTATGTGTTGATTGCCACACTGCACCAAGTTTTGTCAAGATTGTTGCAAAGCAAATTGTTGTGAGAGATGCAAAGCGGTTCCATCACTTTAAAAAAGGAAAATGTTCTTGTAGAGATTATTGGTAATGCTATGTGAAGCAATCTGAGACATAGTCGCACTATAACAAGGCGCACTATGCAGTGTCCGGATGATAAATAAGGGACCGATTTTATTTCCAGTTTCTAAAATATATATATATATATATATATATATATTCTAAGCACTTGTAAGATCTAGACATGGTGGCCACCTCTCTCTGACTGATTTGTACCAGGGCGTTGCCATGAAGCTTGCATGAGAGATCTACGTGCTGAGGAAAATGAATGTTTTTGGAATGTGTTGTAGCTGCTGGAGCCTTGGTTCGTGCGTGGCTGCATTGAGGAAGCCCCAAACAGGCATGATAAGACTAACCCTCTCTCTTAATGTTTTATTTCCTTTAGCATTTGGATAAATCGACCTTTGCAATTTTGTTCGACTGCTGTAGATGTGGGTTTCTTTTAGAATGTTGATGTGTTTTTGTTTTACTAAATAAATAGCGTTTGGACTCTGGATATTATATAACATGCATTTACATATATTGACTCTTTCTTGAAAGAGATGCCCAGAAAGAGATGGGTTCCAAATGACTTTTAATCATAATTGCATGAACTGATCTCTCTCCCCCTTTATAGTTTATCTTATTTACTGTTTGAGTAGAAGAAATCTCTACATCGATTCTTGCCTACTGATCTTATAATGTTGGTTTATCTTTTTGCCTTGATTATTCCTTTGAATGATGGTTTCTGTAGAAAATAGTATGGAGCGTGAATGAGGTTTATAATTTTTCTTGTATTGTTTATATTATGTAGAACATGGCTTGAAAAAGGGAATTTCCGATATGATTGTGTTTGGATTTTACTGTGGTTTTATAATAATATAAACTCCCATTAGGATTGGGGGCTTCTATTTGGGAAGAGTCATACTAGTTTTATTGGTCTTTCTAGATAGCTCCATCTGAGTCATTCGATTATCATTTACCTTGGGGATTATTGAAAACCCCTCACCAGGCCCTCTGCTATTATTATTACTATGAGCTTATTATTAGATTGGAACCCTCCTGAAGCATGCGTTAATGGGTTTTCTATGACCTTTATGAATATGTTATGCACGCAAGTCATTATCTGTGTGGATAATTCTTTGGCTTAATTTTGAGGCACTACTTGGATCTTTGAATCGGTTAAAGTAATATTGGATACATCGAACTCTCATGAATGTTGACATTCTTCAAGTTTGATTGATATGTGATGTCCTCATGCATATGAATTCAGGCAATGCTTGAAATATGAAATTATAAATTTATCTTATACTTTGACCTTGAAGCTTGTCGAAAGACTTTTGGTAGGAAAACAGATGAATAGGGAAGTTAAGATAACTACCCTAAAATGGAGTCATGCATAGCCTTAAGTAAAGGTGACACTACCATAATGGGATTTGTGCATACCATGTATGATGATGAATATAAGTCCACTGAAATTATTTAACTTCATTTTATAGAACAACAATTAATACCCATAAATTGGGGTATGCAAGTGGAGGTTAAATTATATAACAGGTATATTATGTTATCGGGTAACGATAAGGATAAATATGTTATTTCAATACTTGGTTAACAAGTGGAATATTTTCGGCATTTACGATGATTATTATGTTAGCTAAAAAAATTGATACTTGCATCTCAATTGGGAGTTGAGATAATGTTGATACTTGTATTTATAGTGGCTTGGACCACGCTTACTTATCTTAGTTAGTCAAATATATCCTTGACATATTAGCAAAACATGACAATTTTGTTGATCGTAACTCATTCCAATGAGTTGGACCCTTGTACTAATAGAAACATATAAAGACATGGAATAAGCAACCAAAAGGATACCTAAATAATATATGAACTTGTGGATTGGTGGAATCTTTGTTAACATAAATATATCCTTAAAATTGTGAGATAAATATCCAAATTATACTTACATATCACTGATTTTCTATGAAGGTTTGATACTTGGGTAATATCGATGAATAATATAAGATTGATACTTGTATTTATTATATAAACTTAATGTCGTTGGTGCTTTTATTTAATTGAAAGATAATATTGTTGGATACTTATATATGTGAAGTAGGTCGAGGGTATTAGGTGAGCGTTATTATTATTATTGTAATTTAAGTATGATTTATTGCATGGTTAAGGTTGTATATCTAGTCACTTGGAATTGTGTCCTTATGTAAGCAGATCTTAAAGAAGTGAACATTAATGAGTAGGAAATGTATTGTCATGAGATGTGCAATTAAGTTTTAAATGTATGTTAGAAATTTATTTGATAAGGAGCATTGCAAACTTTCATTTATTTAAATGCTAGATGGCATAAATTATTAGGTGAGGTTTATATCTTATCATGCTCAGTTCTAGTGAACTGACTCTAATAAATATTTGTGCAGATGGATTATGCGAGTAGATTAAAGGAAAAGAGTGTAAAAGTTTCATCAGTTCAAATTATGAAGTTCTTTGTAGAAAGTTCAATGCGTTGTAAATTTTGTAACTTTGCTTGCAAGGAGTTTAGAAGATCTCTTGTCTTGGTATGTTTGGAAAACTACGTGGTGAAGTGTTCTTTCCCTTTTGTTGTTAGACTAGTAACTTACCTTGGTGAGAAATGATATTCAATCATTACATTGGCATAAGTATTGTAAAACCTTGATTTTGAGAATAAAGTGTTAAGTCAAAACTCTCTGACACCTTGTAATGATGTGATATAAGTAAAATTAAATGGAGTGGTTAACCCTTATAGAAGTTAACTAAAAATATATATATTAGATAAATTAATGTAGAGATGACTTACTTGAGAACAATAGATTCCTGAAATAATCAAAGGAGAAACTATCCTTGTAAAGTAAAATTTTATAATTTTGATATCCCTAGCTAAACTAGTGAACACTACCCCTTTTGGGTGAACTCTTAAAACAAGCTTAAGGGAAAATAATGGTTAGTTTCGGAAGATAATAAGATTTAGCAAGTAGGAGAAGACTTTAAGTGAACTACTCTACAGTGTATAAGAAAATAACTCAGTTGGTAAGATGAATTTGTGCGAATCATATTTTGAATCTTTCTGAAAACATAAGTCATGAGTTAAAGGGTGTTTTATCAAAATAAATAACCTTCAATCATTTCTTACTGTGGCTTGCCCTAGCTGTGAGAGTGTCATGTGGTTGGACTTCTATGTTGTTCTGTCAAAAAAAAAAAAAAAAGTGTATTATCCTTTTGGGTGTGAACGTTTCCGTGTTGACCTTGTGGTCATCCCCGTAACAAGTGGTTCCCAGAGTTGGTTGTAACTTTGTGACGACATGTTGTGTCATGTTATGTGTCGAAGCAAGTCAAAAAAAAAAAAAAAAAAATCCTGTCTTTTACTGTGTTGTTCGTGTGTGAATTTTTGGGTCGTTACACTTGGTATCAGAGCGTAGGTTCATGCTCTCGAACCTATGGGCCGGATTGGTGTTGTATGGTGATGTTACATGATGGTGATGGTGTTACATGATATTGTTTCATGGAGATGATGGTATTGCATGATGATGATTTATATTGGAAGAGTAATGTGGTATAAGCGTGATGTGATTATTGTCGTAATTGTGATATTGTGAACGCACGTGATGTGTATGTCACTCAGTGCGTATTTGTTATCATATTGATGTGCTGGGGATGGGAGTATTCTCTCTCCTTCTTGTGGATTCTATGAAGAGTTCACGTGTGAATTGTTGTTTGTGATGTGTGAAAAGAATTCTAATGTGGATGACAGGGGGTTAGAGCATTGTGGCATATTGTGATATGTGGGTGTATCAATGTGTTGTATGACTAGATTGATGTTAAAAGAAATGAGTTGTATCATGATGTTTTTACCATGTTTTGAAGAAATGTGTGTACCACCTTGTTATGTAGCAATGGATGTTATGTTGTGATGTACTATGTTCATCGTATGTATGATTTGTGCAAATATGTAATGCTTCATGTTGTGATTTGGGGTCATACGGTGAGTGTATGAACCCTATCGTATGGTGATTGCACTTTGGGTGTAGAAAGTGGTAAAGTGATGTGTTACACTCAGTGAATGTATGATCGTGATCTACCCTGTATATGTACCATATGTAAGACGTTATGGTAGTTATGTGTGTGCCACCATTATGTTAGTGATGTTGTTGTATGTTATGTTGTGAACCTTACGCTAACCGACCCTAAAGGGAATCGGTAAAGTGTGTGTTTAGAGTGAGGAAAGGTGCACGGTTGACCAATCACTAGAGCCAACCTTAGGCTTAGTAGATGGTGGACCGTCTCTCTCTCTCTCTCTTTATGTGGTTGTTTTATGGGTACAACCTTAGTGTATCTATGACTATGTTTAGCCTTGTCGAAGTGGTGGCGGGATGATTCAGATGGAGGTGATGACAGTTGTATTATTGATATGTATTTTACGAGCTGAGGCTCGATGTTTCGAGTGCTAGCAACTCGTTGAGTACCCCTTTAGTGGCTAGATAAGGCCACACAGTTATCGTAATGTGACATTATTATAAGTTGATTTTATTCGTAAATTGAGCTTTTTACTTTATTTTGTAAGGACCAGTAACTTTTCTTGATTGCCATGCTTTACAATTTTGGGCATTTCCTTGGTTTGTGGCACTAACATGTGGATTTTGATACTAACTATGGCTATTTGGCCATTTATTTTGCTTGGTTTTGGATCTTATTTTAAATTTTAAGATTTTACCGCCTTGCCCAAGGCTTGTACTTTGCCACTTGGCACTTAGATTGGATTGTTGTGCTGGTTCTATTGTCGTGATGTGTGGAATAGGGTCATGGGATGCACCATGGAATGGTTGGACCTATGGACCCGCTTTGTTGTATGGGGGTACGCCCCAAGGAGTTACATATAACTAGCGGGTTGTTGAACCACACGTTATTATGTCACTTGGGTTAGGAGTGTTCGAACTCTATGTGTCTTAGGCCATAGGGTCAACCGGCCTCCTTGAGGGAGGCATAAGAGTTTGAGGGAGGCATAAGAGACTTGAGGGAGGCATAAGAGTTTGAGGGAGGCATAAGAGTTTGAGGGAGGCATAAGAGACTTGAGGGAGGCATAAGAGTTTGAGGGAGGCATAAGAGTTTGAGGGAGACTTATGATATTTGTGTGTATGGTTGATGTTTCAGGATATATGTTGAGTTATTGTGATGTTTTGGTAGTGGTATTTTGATGTATGTGTTACTCATGTCAGATGGATATGTGTTGTGATGTTGTGGATATGTCATTGATTCCCTTGTGGACACTATGTACCTGTAGCATTTGTTTGGTGTTATGTGAAAATTTTCATCGATGGAATTGAGGAAATGTACGGTGGATTGTAGTACTCTTTTGTTCAAGTATTTAATATGTCAAGTCATAGATGTGTGACGAGTACTATGTTATGTGGTGTGCCTAATCCATTCCGTATTTGAGTAACCTTTTGTGGGTGTAATACAATCATGAAGTATATACTTGTGTGCTTGTGAATCTGTAGTGTCTTTTGAACTGATAGGGTGTTGTGTTAGCAGTTCATGTTGGGCACCACAATAAGGAATAAACCAAAACTCTTCAATGATGAAATTTTAAAAGAAATTAAACTAAGAATAATGCTAATGGAAAGGAACTAATGAAATAATAAATAAGAGGAACGCGCCAATCTTCACAGAACCTTGAAAGTTAAAATTTCTACCAAATGTTCCTAAGGCTACCTTGTGACCGTGCTTTAATCAACTAAAATTTTAAACCATAAAGTGTACTTTCTCCTTTACCTGTTCTTGGTTGCGAACCATTTCTTTTTCCGTTGTGTTATGTCGCATCGAGGACGATGCTTTTCTTAAGGGGAGGAGAATGTAATGCCCGTTCGTCGTTGCTCTTTTTCTTCTTGGGCGACCGTGTTGCTTAAGCGTTTAACGTTGTTGGGATCTCGTTGATCTTTTATTGGATTCGCTCTCTTGTCGAGAAAACAATTGCAATTCTCCCTCTTCATCTTTCCTACTTGTGTTGGTGTCGATTTTTTGTTGTTGGCACGCAACTTTCCTTGTGATTATCCTATATTAAGAAGAAAATATTGTTGTTGCTTTCTCGATCTTTCTTTGTTGATTGTTATTAATATGATTAATTATTATCATTATTCTTATTTTTTAATCCTATATATAATATATATATATATATATATATATATATATATACATATATAATAAATTATGGTAATAATGGTATTACAAAAGTAATTTTCGATTGGCGATCATGTTGTTTTATCATTTAGGGTAATGGAGAAATTAATTCTTGCTCATTCTTGCTTGGTCGTTTGTGTGCGATCCTATCTTATCGGGTTGTCTTGTCCCATTTCTTTTCAAACTAGATAACATCTTATTAAAAAAAAAGGGGGGTAAAATCAAGTAGCTTTGACATTAAACTTATGATAGAATTTTGCACCTTCAACAACATGTATAACTCTTCGCAAAACCATAGTTTCCTTAAGTAATCCGCTTCCACACGTAATAATGTTTTAAGGGCGTGTTTCTTCTCTGGACAGATGGAAGGAGGAGGTCATTGTGGCTAGTCTTGTGTAGTTAATGCGTTCCACCCAACTGAATGAAGAAAACATTTATCTTACTCTTCTCCTAGCCTATGCGCCATTCCTGCTCCCTTGCCTAACTTTGCAATTAAACTGGGTTGTTAGCTGGCGGTTGGTGGGAAGTTATGGACTCATGTCTTTTCCTTAAATGTTTTTGTTAAAGCACACGCATTGGATTCTCTTCTTCAAAACAAAATCTTGACAATATGTTGCCGCAAGGACTGTAATGGCCATTATGTTTTTACCTTGCGTGAGGGAGATGGGAGTCGGTGGAGTCTTGACTTCCTTCACCATGATCTCATTTTGATTCTTTTATTCAATGCGTATAGGTGGAGTGTTGAGTGTTGGGCGTTTTTTGGGCGCAGGCGTTGGAAGGAGGGATGCATTTCTGTTTTCATTGCCTCTTTGACTGCTCTTGTTTTGTTCTATTTCTGCCATGAACCTTCTTCTTTCTTTTGTTTTCTCCTCCTCTGCGTATGGGCTTTTTTTTCTCCTGGCACGTTTTCTCTGCCTCTTGGTTGCTTTGCGTGAATGTTGGGTTCGATATGGTGGTTAGATGAAGCTGCTTAGCAAGCTAGTGTAAGTGAAGTAGGCGTGTTACCTCCACTTTCATTGGTGTCTTTGCGAGGTGTGTTCTTGTCGGAGAGCCTCAACAGAACGGCTGCAATGCAGATTTAGCCAGTGTGGCGGGCATGTTTGCAGTTTGGTAGAAGCTTTTTTTTGAGCGCTTCCAACAAGCAGGTTGTCCAACTATGTTGTTATCTATTCAGTGTCGAATGCATCCTCAAATTCGAGATTCTCCTTCAAGATATTTTATCAAAATCGACTATGTGACAGTGAGAGTGTTACCAGGAGACCTGATGAATTTTATTGCAAAGATTCTCTATTGAGACCTTACTTGTTTTACGATGTAACTCATGGAAGAGAATCTCATAGGCGTGGATCTGTTTCATATCAGAATATTCATGAAGCACAATTTGCTTTGCAATTATGAACTTATTAGGAGATCGATGAAGGATAGAGGAATTAAAAAGAAACTTGGATGTAGTTGGATTAAAGGCAATAAAATGGTGCATGCTTTTTGTGTAGGTGACAGATCACACCCACAGGCACAGGAGATCTATGCAATGTTGGAGAAAATGTCTTGGGAGATGAAGGTAGCAGGATATTTTTCAGATTCAGAACATGTACTGAGTGAACGGGAAAGTAAAAGTATTCCTCTGCCACCATAGTGAGAAGATGGCAATTGCATTTGGATTGTTAAGCCTTCCCCGTGGGACAACTCTCAGAGTTGTCAAGAACCTTAATGTATGTGTTGACTGCCACACTGCACAAGTTTTTGTCCAAGATTGTTGCAAAGCAAATTGTTGTGAGAGATGCAAAGCGGTTCCATCACTTTAAAAAAGGAAAATGTTCTTGTAGAGATTATTGGTAATGCCATGTGAAGCAAAATCTCAGAGACATAGTCTGGCACTATAACAAGGCGCACTGTGCCAGGTCTGCAGTGATAAATAAGGGACCAGATTTTATTTCAGTTTCTTTAAAAAAATATATATTCTAAGCACTTGTAAGATCTAGACATGGTGGCCGCCCTCTCCCTGACTGTACCAGGCGCTGCCATGAAGCTTGCATGAGAGATCTACGTGCTGAGGAAAATGAATGTTTTTGGAATGTGTTGTAATTCTTTGGAGCCTTGGTTTCGACGTGGCTGCATTGAGGAAGCCCCAAACAGGCATGATAAGACTAACCCTCTCTCTTAATGATTTATTTCCTTTAGCATTTGGATAAATCGACCTTTGCAATTTTTTGTTGAATCATCTTTGTAGATGTGGGTTTCTTTTGGAATGTTGATGTGTTTTTGTTTTACTAAATAAATAGCGTTTGGACTCTGGATATTATATAACATGCATTTACATATATTGACTCTTTCTTGAAAGAGATGCCCAGAAAGAGATGGGTTCCAAATGACTTTTAATCATAATTGCATGAACTGATCTCTCTCCCCCTTTACAGTTTATCTTATTTACTATTTGAGTAGAAGAAATCTCTACATCGATTCTTGCCTACTGATCTTATAATGTTGGTTTATCTTTTTGCCTTGATTATTCCTTTGAATGATGGTTTCTGTAGAAAATAGTATGGAGCGTGAATGAGGTTTATAATTTTTCTTGTATTGTTTATATTATGTAGAACATGGCTTGAAAAAGGGAATTTCCGATATGACTGTATTTGGATTTTATTGTGGTTTTATAATAATATAAACTCCCATTAGGATTGGGGGCTTCTATTTGGGAAGAGTCATACTAGTTTTATTGGTCTTTCTAGATAGCTCCATCTGAGTCATTCGATTATCATTTACCTTGGGGATTATTGAAAACCCCTCACCAGGCCCTCTGCTATTATTATTACTATGAGCTTATTATTAGATTGGAACCCTCCTGAAGCATGCGTTAATGGGTTTTCTATGACCTTTACGAATATGTTATGCACGCAAGTCATTATCCTGTGTGGATAATTCTTTGGCTTAATTTTGAGGCACTACTTGGATCTTTGAATCGGTTAAAGTAATATTGGATACATCGAACTCTCATGAATGTCGACATTCTTCAAGTTTGATTGATATGTGATGTCCTCATGCATATGAATTCAGGAAATGCTTGAAATATGAAATTATAAATTTATCTTATACTTTGACCTTGAAGCTTGTCGAAAGACTTTTGGTAGGAAAACAGATGAATAGGGAAGTTAAGATAACTACCCTAAAATGGAGTCATGCATAGCCTTAAGTAAAGGTGAGACTACCATAATGGGGTGCATGCATACCATGTATGTGATAAGGATATAAGTCCACTGAAATTATTTAACTTCATTTTATAGAACAATAATTAATACCCATAAATTGGGGTATGCAAGTGGAGGTTAAATTATATAACAGGGTATATTATGTTATCAGGTAACCAGTAAGGATAAATATGTTATTTCAATACTTGGTTAACGAGTGGAATATTTTCTGGCATTTACGATGATTATTATGTTAGCTAAAAAAAAATTGATACTTGCATCTCAATTGGGAGTTGAGATAATGTTGATACTTGTATTTATAGTGGCTTGGACCGCGCTTACTTATCTTAGTTAGTCAAATATATCCTTGACATATTAGCAAAACATGACAATTTTGTTGATCGTAACTCATTCCAATGAGTTGGACCCTTGTACTAATAGAAACATATAAAGACATGGAATAAGCAACCAAAAGGATACCTAAATAATATATGAACTTGTGGATTGGTGGAATCTTTGTTAACATAAATATATCCTTAAAATTGTGAGATAAATATCCAAATTATACTTACATATCACTGATTTTCTATGAAGGTTTGATACTTGGGTAATATCGATGAATAATATAAGATTGATACTTGTATTTATTATATAAACTTAATGTCGTTGGTGCTTTTATTTAATTGAAAGATAATATTGTTGGATACTTATATATGTGAAGTAGGTCGAGGGTATTAGGTGAGCGTTATTATTATTACTGTAATTTAAGTATGATTTATTGCATGGTTAAGGTTGTATATCTAGTCACTTGGAATTGTGTCCTTATGTAAGCAGATCTTAAAGAAGTGAACATTAATGAGTAGGAAATGTATTATCATGAGATGTGCAGTTAAGTTTTAAATGTATGTTAGAAATTTATTTGATAAGGAGTATTGCAAACTTTCATTTATTTAAATGCTAGATGGCATAAATTATTAGGTGAGGTTTATATCTTATCATGCTCAGTTCTAGCGAACTGACTCTAATAAATATTTGTGCAGATGGATTATGCGAGTAGATTAAAGGAAAAGAGTGTAAAAGTTTCATCAGTTCAAATTATGAAGTTCTTTGTAGAAAGTTCAATGCGTTGTAAATTTTGTAACTTTGCTTGCAAGGAGTTTAGAAGATCTCTTGTCTTGGTATGTTTGGAAAACTACGTGGTGAAGTGTTCTTTCCCTTTTGTTGTTAGACTAGTAACTTACCTTGGTGAGAAATGATATTCAATCATTACATTGGCATAAGTATTGTAAAACCTTGATTTTGAGAATAAAGTGTTAAGTCAAAACTCTCTGACACCTTGTAATGATGTGATATAAGTAAAATTAAATGGAGTGGTTAACCCTTATAGAAGTTAACTAAAATATATATATTCAGATAAATTAATGTAGAGATGACTTACTTGAGAACAAGAGATTCCTGAAGTAATCAAAGGTGAAACTATCCTTGTAAAGTAAAATTTTATAATTTTGATATCCCTAGCTAAACTAGTGAACACTACCCCTTTTGGGTGAACTCTGTAACAAGCTTAGGGGAAAACAATGGTTAGTTTATGGAAGATAATAAGATTTAGCAAGTAGGAGAAGACTTTAAGTGAACTACTCTACAGTGTATAAGAAAATAACTCAGTTGGTAAGATGAATTTGTGCGAATCATATATTGAATCTTTCTAAAAACATAAGTCATGAGTTAAAGGGTGTTTTATCAAAATAAATAACCTTCAATCATTTTTATTGTGGCTTGCCCTAGTTGTGAGAGTGTCATGTGGTTGGACTTCTATGTTGTTCTGTCAAAAAAAAAAGTGTATTATCCTTTTGGGTGTGAACGTTTCCGTGTTGACCTTGTGGTCATCCCGTAACAAGTGGTTCCCAGAGTTGGTTGTAACTTTGTGACGACATGTTGTGTCGTGTTATGTGTCGAAGCAAGTCAAAAAAAAAAAAATCTGTCTTTTACTGTGTTGTTCGTGTGTGAATTTTTGGGTCGTTACACTTGGTATCAGAGCGTAGGTTCATGCTCTCGAACCTATGGGCCGGATTGGTGTTGTATGGTGATGTTACATGATGGTGATGGTGTTACATGATATTGTTTCATGGAGATGATGGTATTGCATGATGATGATTTATATTGGAAGAGTAATGTGGTATAAGCGTGATGTGATTATTGTCGTAATTGTGATATTGTGAACGCACGTGATGTGTATGTCACTCAGTGCGTATTTGTTATCATATTGATGTGTTGGGGATGGGAGTATTCTCTCTCCTTCTTGTGGATTCTATGAAGAGTTCACGTGTGAATTATTGTTTGTGATGTGTGAAAAGAATTCTAATGTGGATGACGGAGTGTTGGAGCATTGTGGCATATTGTGATATGTGGGTGTATCAATGTGTTGTATGACTAGATTGATGTTAAAAGAAATGAGTTGTATCATGATGTTTTTACCATGTTTTGAAGAAATGTGTGTACCACCTTGTTATGTAGCAATGGATGTTATGTTGTGATGTACTATGTTCATCGTATGTATGATTTGTGCAAATATGTAATGCTTCATGTTGTGATTTGGGGTCATACGGTGAGTGTATGAACCCTATCGTATGGTGATTGCACTTTGGGTGCAGAATGTGGTAAAGTGATGTGTTACACTCAGTGAATGTATGATCGTGATCTACCCTGTATATGTACCATATGTAAGACGTTATGGTAGTTATGTGTGTGCCACCATTATGTTAGTGATGTTGTTGTATGTTATGTTGTGAACCTTACGCTAACCGACCCTAAAGGGAATCGGTAAAGTGTGTGTTTAGAGTGAGGAAAGGTGTACAGTTGACCAATCAATAGAGCCAACCTTAGGCTTAGTAGATGGTGGACCGTGCTCCTCTCTCTCTCTCTTTATGTGGTTGTTTTATGGGTACAACCTTAGTGTATCTATGACTATGTTTAGCCTTGTCGAAGTGGTGGGGGATTCGAGATAGAGGTGATGACAGTTGTATTATTGATATGTATTTTACGAGCTGAGGCTCGATGTTTCGAGTGCTAGCAACTCGTTGAGTACCCCTTTGGTGGCTAGATAAGGCCACACAATTATCGTAATGTGACATTATTATAAGTTGATTTTATTCATAAATTGAGCTTTTTACTTTATTTTGTAAGGACCAGAACTTTTCTTGATTGCCATGCTTTACAATTTTGGGCATTTCCTTGGTTTGTGGCACTAACATGTGGATTTTGATACTAACTATGGCTATTTGGCCATTTATTTTGCTTGGTTTTGGATCTTATTTTAAATTTTAAGATTTTACCGCCTTGCCCAAGGCTTGTACTTTTGCCACTTGGCACTTAGATTGGATTGTTGTGCTGGTTCTATTGTCGTGATGTGTGGAATAGGGTCATGGGATGCACCATGGAATGGTTGGACCTATGGACCCGCTTTGTTGTATGGGGGTACGCCCCAAGGAGTTACAGATAACTAGCGGGTTGTTGAACCACGCGTTATTATGTCACTTGGGTTAGGAGTGTTCGAACTCTATGTGTCTTAGGCCATAGGGTCAACCGGCCTCCTTGAGGGAGGCCTTGAGGGAGGCATAAGAGACTTGAGGAGGAGGCATAGGGAGCATAAGAGACTTGAGGGAGGCATAAGAGTTTGAGGGAGGCATAAGAGTTTGAGGGAGGCATAAGAGACTTGAGGGAGGCATAAGAGTTTGAGGGAGGCATATGATATTTGTGTGTATGGTTGATGTTTGGGATATATGTTGAGTTATTGTGATGTTTTGGTAGTGGTATTTTGATGTATGTGTTACTCATGTCAAGATGGATATGTGTTGTGATGTTGTGGTTATGTCATTGATTCCCTTGTGGACACTATGTACCTGTAGCATTTGTTTGGTGTTATGTGAAAATTTTTCATCGATGCAAATTGAGGAAATGTCTGGTGGATTGTAGTACTCTTTTGTTCAAGTATTTAATATGTCAGTCATAGATGTGTGATGAGTACTATGTTATGTGGACTGTGCCTATTCCATTCCGTATTTGAGTAACCTTTTGTGGTGTAATACAATCATGAAGTATATACTTGTGTGCTTGTGAATCTGTAGTGTCTTTTTGAACCTGATAGGGTGTTGTGTTAGCAGTTCATGTTGGGCACCCACAATAAGGAATAAACCAAAACTCTTCAATGATGAAATTTTAAAAGAAATTAAACTAAGAATAATGCTAATGGAAAGGAACTAATGAAATAATAAATAAGAGGGAACTGCCAATCTTCACAGAACCTTGAAAGTTAAAATTTCTACCAAATGTTCCTAAGGCTACCTTGTGACCGTGCTTTAATCAACTAAAATTTTAAACCATAGGGTGTACTTTCTCCTTTACCTGTTCTTGGTTGCGAACCATTTCTTTTCCTCTGTGTTATGTCGCATCGAGGACGATGCTTTCTTAAGGGGAGGAGAATGTAATGCCCCGTTCGTCATTGCTCTTTTTCTTCTTGGACGACCGTGTTGTGAAGTGTTTAACGTTGTTGGGATCTGTTGATCTTTTATTGGATTCCCTTGTCGCATGAAAACAATTGCAATTCTCCCTCTTCATCTTTCCTGCTTGTGTTGGTGTCGATGTTTTTTGTTGTTGGCCCACATGACTTTTTCCTTGTGATTATCCTATTAAAAGAAAATATTGTTGTTTTTTTCGATCTTTTTTGTTGATTGTTATTAATATGATTAATTATTATCATTATTCTTATTTTAATCCTAAAAATAATAATATATATATATATATATATATATATATATATGTATGGTAAATATTATGGTATGGTAATGGTATTTTATACAAAAGTAATTTTCGATTCCTCCTGATCATGTTGTTTTATCATTTAGGTAATGGAGAAATTAATTCTTGCTCATTCTTGCTTGAGTCGTTTGTGTGCGATCCTATCTTATCGGGTTGTCTTGTCCCATTTCTTTTCAAACTAGATAACATCTTATTAAAAAAAAGGGGGTAAAATCAAGTAGCTTTGACATTAAACTTATGATAGAATTTTGCACTTTCAACAACATGTATAACTCTTCGCAAAACCATAGTTTCCTTAAGTAATCCGCTTCCACACGTAATAATGTTTTAAGGGCGTGTTTCTTCTCTGGACAGAGATGGAAGGAGGAGGTCATTTGTGGCTAGTTTTGTGCGGTTAATATTTTCCACCCAACTGAATGAAGAAATTTTTATCTTACTCTTCTCCTAGCCTATGCGCCATTCCTGCTCCCTTGCCTAACTTTGCAATTAAACTGGGTTGTTAGCGGCGGTTGGTGGGAAGTTATGGACTCATGTCTTTTCCTTAATGTTTTTGTTAAAGCACACGCATTGGATTCTCTTCTTCAAAACAAAATCTTGATAGTATGTTGCCGCCAAGGACTGTAATGGCCATTATGTTTTTACCTTGTGAGGGAGATGGGATCTCGGTGGAGTCTTGACTTCCTTCACCATGATCTTATTTTGATTCTTTTATTCAATGCGTATAGGTGGAGTTTGGGCACGTTTTTCTTCTTGGGCTGGTGAGCATTGGAAGGAGGGATGCATTCCTTTTTTCATTGCCTCTTTGACTTGCTCTTACTTTTTGTTCTGTTTCCCCACTTGAACCTTCTTCTTTCTTTTGTTTTCTCCTCCTCTGCGTATGGGCATTTTTTTTCTTGGCATTTTTCTCCTGCCTCTTGGTTTGCTGCGTGAATGTTGGGTTTGATATGGTGGTTAGATGAAGCTACAAGCTAGTGAAGCAGGCGTGTTTTCTCCACTTCCTTTGGGTGTTGTGAGGTGTGTTCTTGTGGAGAGAGCCTCGGCAACGGCTCATGCAGCAATTTGATGATTTAGCCAGCAAGTAGTGGCATGTTGCATGATTGCAGTTTGGTAGAAGATTTTTTGAGCGCTTCCAACAAGCAGGTTGTCCAACTATGTTGTTATATCTGTTTAATGTCGAATGCATCCTCAAATTCGAGATTCTCCTTCAAGATATTTTATCAAAATCGACTATGTGATAGTGAGAGTGTTACCAGGAGACCTGACAAATTTTATTGCAAAGATTCTCTATTGAGACCTTACTTGTTTTATGATGTAACTCATGGAAGAGAATCTCATAGGCGTGGATCTATTTCATATAGAATATTCATGAAGCACAATTTGCTTTGCAATTATGAACTTATTAGGAGATCGATGAAGGATAGAGGAATTAAAAAGAAACTTGGATGTAGTTGGATTAAAGGCAATAAAATGGTGCATGCTTTTTGTGTAGGTGACAGATCACACCCACAGGCACAGGAGATCTATGCAATGTTGGAGAAAATGTCTTGGGAGATGAAGGTAGCAGGATATTTTTCAGATTCAGAACATGTACTGAGTGAACGGGAAAGTAAAAGTATTCCTCTGCCACCATAGTGAGAAGATGGCAATTGCATTTGGATTGTTAAGCCTTCCCCGTGGGACAACTCTCAGAGTTGTCAAGAACCTTAATGTATGTGTTGACTGCCACACTGCACCAAGTTTTGTCCAAGATTGTTGCAAAGCAAATTGTTGTGAGAGATGCAAAGCGGTTCCATCACTTTAAAAAAGGAAAATGTTCTTGTAGAGATTATTGGTAATGCCATGTGAAGCAATCTGCAGACATAGTCTGGCACTATAACAAAGGCTGCTGTGCAGTCTGTGAGTGATAAATAAGGGACCATATTTTATTTCCAGTTTTCTATAAAAAAATATATATTCTAAGCACTTGTAAGATCTAGACATGGTGGCCGCCCTCTCCCTGACTGTACCAGGCGCTGCCATGAAGCTTGCATGAGAGATCTACGTGCTGAGGAAAATGAATGTTTTTGGAATGTGTTGTAGCTGCTGGAGCCTTGGTTCGACGTGGCTGCATTGAGGAAGCCCCAAACAGGCATGATAAGACTAACCCTCTCTCTTAATGATTTATTTCCTTTAGCATTTGGATAAATCAACCTTTGCAATTTTGTTCGAATCTTTGTAGATGTGGGTTTCTTTTGGAATGTTGATGTGTTTTTTTTTTACTAAATAAATAGCGTTTGGACTCTGGATATTATATAACATGCATTTACATATATTGACTCTTTCTTGAAAGAGATGCCCAAAAAGAGATGGGTTCCAAATGACTTTTAATCATAATTGCATGAACTGATCTCTCTCCCCCTTTACAGTTTATCTTATTTACTATTTGAGTAGAAGAAATCTCTACATCGATTCTTGCCTACTGATCTTATAATGTTGGTTTATCTTTTTGCCTTGATTATTCCTTTGAATGATGGTTTCTATAGAAAATAGTATGGAGCGTGAATGAGGTTTATAATTTTTCTTGTATTGTTTATATTATGTAGAACATGGCTTGAAAAAGGGAATTTCGATATGACTGTATTTGGATTTTACTGTGGTTTTATAATAATATAAACTCCCATTAGGATTGGGGGCTTCTATTTGGGAAGAGTCATACTAGTTTTATTGGTCTTTCTAGATAGCTCCATCTGAGTCATTCGATTATCATTTACCTTGGGGATTATTGAAAACCCCTCACCGTGCCCTCTCTATTATTATTATTACTATGAGCTTATTATTAGATTGGAACCCTCCTGAAGCATGCGTTAATGGGTTTTCTATGACCTTTACGAATATGTTATGCACGCAAGTCATTATCCTGTGTGGATAATTCTTTGGCTTAATTTTGAGGCACTACTTGGATCTTTGAATCGGTTAAAGTAATATTGGATACATCGAACTCTCATGAATGTCGACATTCTTCAAGTTTGATTGATATGTGATGTCCTCATGCATATGAATTCAGGCAATGCTTGAAATATGAAATTATAAATTTATCTTATACTTTGACCTTGAAGCTTGTCGAAAGACTTTTGGTAGGAAAATGATGAATAGGGAAGTTAAGATAACTACCCTAAAATGGAGTCATGCATAGCCTTAAGTAAAGGTGACAACTACCATAATGGGACTGTGCATACCATGTATGACAGTAAGGATATAAGTCCACCTGAAATTATTTAACTTCATTTTATAGAACAATAATTAATACCCATAAATTGGGGTATGCAAGTGGAGGTTGAATTATATAACAGGGTATATTATGTTATCAGGTAACCAGTAAGGATAAATATGTTATTTCAATACTTGGTTAACGAGTGGAATATTTTTTGGCATTTACGATGATTATTATGTTAGCTAAAAAAATTGATACTTGCATCTCAATTGGGAGTTGAGATAATGTTGATACTTGTATTTATAGTGGCTTGGACCGCGCTTACTTATCTTAGTTAGTCAAATGTATCTTGACATATTAGCAAAACATGACAATTTTGTTGATCGTAACTCATTCCAATGAGTTGGACCCTTATACTAATAGAAACATATAAAGACATGGAATAAGCAACCAAAAGGATACCTAAATAATATATGAACTTGTGGATTGGTGGAATCTTTGTTAACATAAGTATATCCTTAAAATTGTGAGATAAATATCCAAATTATACTTACATATCACTGATTTTCTATGAAGGTTTGATACTTGGGTAATATCGATGAATAATATAAGATTGATACTTGTATTTATTATATAAACTTAATGTCGTTGGTGCTTTTATTTAATTGAAAGATAATATTGTTGGATACTTATATATGTGAAGTAGGTCGAGGGTATTAGGTGAGCGTTATTATTATTACTGTAATTTAAGTATGATTTATTGCATGGTTAAGGTTGTATATCTAGTCACTTGGAATTGTGTCCTTATGTAAGAAGATCTTAAAGAAGTGAACATTAATGAGTAGGAAATGTATTGTCATGAGATGTGCAATTAAGTTTTAAATGTATGTTAGAAATTTATTTGATAAGGAGTATTGCAAACTTTCATTTATTTAAATGCTAGATGGCATAAATTATTAGGTGAGGTTTATATCTTATCATGCTCAGTTCTAGCGAACTGACTCTAATAAATATTTGTGCAGATGGATTATGCGAGTAGATTAAAGGAAAAGAGTGTAAAAGTTTCATCAGTTCAAATTATGAAGTTCTTTGTAGAAAGTTCAATGCGTTGTAAATTTTGTAACTTTGCTTGCAAGGAGTTTAGAAGATCTCTTGTCTTGGTATGTTTGGAAAACTACGTGGTGAAGTGTTCTTTCCCTTTTGTTGTTAGACTAGTAACTTACCTTGGTGAGAAATGATATTCAATCATTACATTGGCATAAGTATTGTAAAACCTTGATTTTGAGAATAAAGTGTTAAGTCAAAACTCTCTGACACCTTGTAATGATGTGATATAAGTAAAATTAAATGGAGTGGTTAACCCTTATAGAAGTTAACTAAAATATATATATTCAGATAAATTAATGTAGAGATGACTTACTTGAGAACAATAGATTCTGAAATAATCAAAGGAGAAACTATCCTTGTAAAGTAAAATTTTATAATTTTGATATCCCTAGCTAAACTAGTGAACACTACCCCTTTTGGGTGAACTCTTAAACAAGCTTAAGGGAAAATAATGGTTAGTTCTGGAAGATAATAAGATTTAGCAAGTAGGAGAAGACTTTAAGTGAACTACTCTACAGTGTATAAGAAAATAACTCAGTTGGTAAGATGAATTTGTGCGAATCATATTTTGAATCTTTCTGAAAACATAAGTCATGAGTTAAAGGGTGTTTTATCAAAATAAATAACCTTCAATCATTTCTTACTATGGCTTGCCCTATTTGTTAGAGTGTTCTGTCGTTGGACTTCTATGTTGTCCTGTCAAAAAAAAAAAAGAAAAGTGTATTATCCTTTTGGGTGTGAACGTTTCCGTGCTGACCTTGTGGCCATCCCGTAACAAGTGGTTCCCTAGAGTTGGTTGTAACTTTGTGCCCTTCCGAGTGTGATTTCCCTAGTAGAGTGCCAAGAGGGCACATACATGTCACACATTTCCGATGCCAAGAGTGTTGTGAGCAACCCTTCCACTGAGTCACCTCTAAGAGCCCAAGAGGACACCACTAACATCTATTTTTCCTTTCTCAATGAATTGTTGAATACCGGTAACTTATTATTTGATGAATTGGTGTGTCAAGGATTGTTCAACTATTTCTGGTTCGACGTGTATTTTCAAGACCGAATCCATGAAGAATTGGAGCACGGCTATGATGCAGATGATGAACGTGAAATAAAATTCCCACACGAGTTTCCATGTCTCACCGCACAAGGTTATAGAGCCCGTCTTCATGACAAGTTCCTTAAGTAAGCATTTGTAACCATTTCCGAACAATCAATAAATAAAATACAATTTTGAGTTTTTGGAAATGTCTACACCTGGCATTTTGTTATCAGATGTCCAATTGCTAAAAGGGACAAATTTCACCACATGGAAAACCAAGATGTGAATGATTCTTCAGTTTGAAGATCTTTGAGGATCATTTACACGCACGAACGCCCCTCCCACGTACCGATCTGTTGGCTAAGTATGAAAAGGATGATGTAAAAGCATTAATGCTTATCACTTTAAGCCTTTTTGATGATATTAAACCTCACATTCGGGAAGCAACCACTTCCTCTATGGCATGGGCCATGTTGTGTACTATCTATGAAACCAAGAATCGATGACGATATCGCATCTTCAAGAAAAGCTTTAGAGGATGAGTATGCATGATGGCGAATCAGTTGAAGCCTTCTTGCAACGTGTGGCCAAGTTACGCACGAACTTTCTACTCTCGGTGAAATGGTGGATGACAAGTTGCTAGTCCCGCTCACCTTACGAGATCTTCCTTCCCAATTTTGGACACTGATCACCACATTGACCATCACTCAACAAGAGGTGATTTTTTCCACACTGGTGAATTATCTCCAGAAAGAAGAAGCCATTCAGAATGTTCATGAATCCTTCTAAGACAAGGCTCTCATCATGAGGAAAAAGCATATCAACAAGCCTCGGAAAGGGTAGTCAGTTCTAATCAGAAGTAGCATCCATAGCAACAAACTTCTCCACGGCCACCACAACAGCCACCCCAGAAGTAGCAAAACAACAAGGTAGATTGATGGTGCCACATTTGATCCATGAATATTCACATGACATTGAATTGTTATTACAAAGGTCACAAGCATGGAAACTCTGGTGAAGAGAGCAATTCTAGCCAAGGATATTCCAAGAAATCTCAATGGTGTGCTCGTAATCAGAGGCAGAAGGGTCATATTGCTGCTCAAAGAAGGTGCCTCCTCTCGATGAAGAGGTTCCAGACACAACTCATCCAGACATTTTCCTAGTCTCATAGACTTTGCAGCCATCAGAAAGTGTCTGGTTGATTGATTCGGGTGCCAGCAAACACATGACTAGTAATAAGAAGTTGTTCCATACCACGAGTGGATGGCCCACTTGGAGATTGGATCACCGGCAGAGATAATTAGGAGTATATTGCGGTGGGTATTGCTAAAGTCATCATCCCTCTTGGGACATGAAGATTTACTCTCAAGAAGGTGCTATATGTTCTAGGTTTGGCCTCAAATCTCTTTTCTATGAGTCGACCTCTTAATCATCAAGTGTGGGTTGAATTCTTTGTTGAGAAAGGGGTCAAGTCCTACATCATTTCCCACGGAGACTCAATAATTACTTGAGCATTGACGAAGGGCCGTCTATTTATTTACTCAACCAGGCACCCACGAAGATCTTTTAGAGCATGACACCGGAAGAGGTATGGGTGGTCGTAAACCTTCTATCTATCATTTGAAAGTTTTTGGTTGTACTTCATATATGCATGTTCTAGATAAGAAAAGGGAGAAGATCGATCCAAAGACACCGCCATGTATTTTCTTGGGATATAGTACTACCTCAAAGGCATATTGTCTCATGGATCCTAAGATGAAGAAGAAAATCTATGAGAGTTGAGATGTGGTGTATGATGAGTCATCCTTTAACTCCCTACCACACAATGGAGATCCAATACCGACCATTTCACATAGATTGCTCACACATCTAGATGATGGGCAAGATAATTCTTCTTAGAGAGAAGAAGAGCTAAGTGGACACTTATTCGTTGATCTAGGCGCACCGGAAAACACATCTTCACATTAGCATTAGCAACACCAATGTCAGAAATGGGTCCATAATACTATTGGGGATGCACACACCGAACTCACTTCCAAACAATTCTATGGAGTCGAACACGAAGTCAAGCCGGACATGAGGTAAAATTTTACACTCATGAGTTCGGGTTGTTAATAGCACCAAACTTGACACTATTAGTGAGGCATTAGACTAACCATAGTGGAAATAGGCTATGGATGTTGAATATGATTCCCTACTACAAAATCAAACATGAGAACTTATCGATCTACGTCCGAGTAACAAATCCATTGGCTGCAAATAGATTTTCAAAACAAAATATCAAGCGAGATGGTTAAATCGAAAAACACAAAGCACGAATTGTTGCAAAGGGTTATGCTCAGCAAGAAGGAATTGACTATGACAAGACCTTTGCACCCATAGCAAAGATCAAAACCATCAGAGTTGTCTGTGCATTGGCAGCACAAAATGGATGGAAACTTCAGCAGATGGATGTCAAGAGTGCTTTTCTGAATGGTGATCTCAAAGAAGAAGTATACATGGCCCAACCTGAAGGGTTTGTAGACGAGCATCAACCACACAAGGTATGTCATCTGATAAAGTCACTTTATGGACTCAAACAAGCACCTAGGGCATGGTATATAAAAATTGATGATCACCTATTATAACATGGATTCACTCGTAGCCCCTCATATACAAATTTGTATATCAAGAAGGTAGGAACAAAGATTGTTATTCTAGTTTTGTACGTAGATGATCTTGTGATCACAGGAAGTTCTAACAATCTTATGGATGATGTAAAGAATGATCTGAAGAAATCCTTCGACATGACTGATTTGGGGCTACTTCACTATTGTCTTGGCTTAGAGATATGGCAAAAGAAGAATCATATCTTTGTCTCCCAGATGAAATATTGCAAGACACTCCTGGAGAAGTATGGAATGTCATATCTAGTAAACCAATGTCCACACCTACGGAAAAGGTTTGCAATTATCTAGATTTCAAGATTCACCGCAAGTAGATGGCACTCACTAAAGGCAGCTTATGGGGAGTCTCATTTACTTCACTTATACTAGGCCAGATCTTTTCTTTGCAGTGAGCTATCTTGCTAGATTTATGCATGAGCCGAAGAAATGTCATTGGATAGCAGAAAAGCATGTGTTGAGATATGTCCGAGGTACAATTGACTTTTTTCTAGAGTATCAAAAGAACACTCGGTTCCTCTTACAGGATATACTGAGACTTGGGCTATGCAGATTAGTTAATGATAGGAAATCCACTTCAGGGTATGTTTTTCATCTCAGATTCGGACCTATCTCATGGATTAGCAAGAAGAAAACTATTATTGCTCTCTCATCCGCTGAGGCTGAATACCGTGTCGCACAAGGAGCTGTGTGTGAAGCGATTTGGTTACGTCGCATTCTTACATATATAGGGATTCCTAAAGAGAAACCTCCCATCATTAACTGCAACAATCAAGGTGTGTTGAAGCTTGTGAAGAATCCTATTTTTCATGAATGAACAAAGAATATTGAGGTCGAATGTCACTACATTCATGAACAGGTCTTGAACCACCAAATTCAGCTCTAATACTGCCCTACTGATTTTTAGGTTGCATATATTCTCACCAAACCTCTCGGCAAAGTGAAGTTTGATTTGTTTAGGGGGTACATTTGTAAGAGCAATGTATTAAGGGGGGGAATGTTAGCATTAGTTTAGTTTATAATACATTGTTGTTATGTATTTGTTGGTGGACAGTTATAACTGTCACCTTCCTCTCCTTCTTCCACAACCTTTATATTTGGCTCTGCTCTTTTGTTTGGGATATTGAATACATTGAATAAATCATTCTTTGTCTTCTACTATCAGAGACCATAGTGTGACGTAAGAGTAAATCATATAAGAGTAAAAAAAGATTTGAGGTTAGGAATAATGTCACTCTTGGAGTCCTTATAAATTAATTAAACATTTTGATGTGTTACGAGATTATGAATTGCCTTGGTGTGATCAAAATTCAAGAAAACAAAAGATACATATAAATCTAAATGGAATTCAACAAGTTATTGAACTATAATAACTATGGTAGGGAAATAACTATACCGTGATCGAAGAATGTTTTTGGGAAAAATCTATCTTGAATCTAAGTCTCCCTTAATCCTAAGATTTCATCTTGACATCATGTTAGATTTACTTGTGTAGAAAGGGTAAATTTTAAACATTGAATAAGCATTTGGGAAGCATAATCTTAACATAAGAATGAGAGAATTAGGATCTTTGTATGCAATTTGAAATATGGAAAATACTTATGTAAGTTATGGAGATTTTCATAAGGGATAAAGAGCAAAATTAGATGGTTGAACAATAAGTGGAATGTGAAACAAATTTAAGAATATGTAGGTGGAAAAGGAGAAAATTATACTTACATAATAATGTTATTGGAATGTTAATCGTAACCTAGATGTAACCATGGTAATGATGTGTTGTGGGTTTGTCAATCATTAAGTCCCTTTTCTTGTGGCTGAGTTATTTATAGCATTTGATTCATTAGAGAAAGTGTGTCATCGACATGTATATCACATTATCATGTGTCTATGTGCGTCTATGACTTATGTATGTGTCTTCTGATTTGTTGAGTTTTCTTTACTTGGATCCCTTGTGGCATTGTGTAGTGAGTAATGTAAGTAAAAAAACATTATCCTGGTATTTTTATTTTTATTTTTGTGTGTGTAAAATGTGGGTGTTACACTTGGTATCAGAGTAGAGTTTCATGATCTCAAACCTCTGGGACAGATTGGAGTTATGATGGTGTTGCATGATGGTGGTGGATATTGGAAGAGTAATGTGATATAAGCATGATGTGAACTATGTCGTAATTGTGATATTGTGAATGCACATGTTGTGTATGTCACTTAGTGTGTATTTTTATCATGTGTATGTGCTTCTGATGAGAGTATTCTCTCTTTTTTTGGATTCTATGAAGATTTCATGTGTGATGTATCACCTTGTTGTGTGTGAAAAAAAAAGAAGTTATTTTTGGATTGTGGAGTGTTGGAGCATTTTGGCATTATGTGATATGAATGTGTATTAATGTATTGAATGACAAAATTGGTGTAAAGTGAATTAGATTGTATCATGATGCCATCATCATCTTGTGATGAATCTTGTGTGTCACATTATTGTAAGGTTAGACATTATGTTCCTCATACATATAATTCATGTAATATGTGATGGTTCATCTCGTGATTTAGGGGCATATGGTGAGTGTATAATCCCTAGTGTACATTGTTTGCACTTTGAGTGAAGAATGTGGTAATACGATGTATCGTAACCTATGAAAGTAATGGTTGTGATTTACCCTATATATACCATGCATAAGATGCTATTGTTAATTTCTGTGAATCACCATTGTTTTAGTGATGTAGTTATATGTTATGTTGTGGACCCTACATTAACCGACCCTAAGGGAAATCGATAAAAGGTGTATGTTTGGAGTGAGGAAATGTGTATTGTTGATAACTCAATAGAGCTGAGTACGAGATAGGAAGTGGGGCCTTCCATAGGCTGAAAACACACTTTTTTCATTTGGTAGGTGTGGCACTTGCTCAATGGGTGTCATGCATATTGTGTTTCGCACGGACACCTTAGGCTCATAGATTAATACTTGTAATTCTTTCTCTTTCCCAGTATGGTTATTGTATGGATTCAACCTATGTGATTTTGACTATGTTAAGCCTTGCCAAAGTGGTGTCGGGATGATTCAGATAGAGATGATGAAAATTGTATTATTGATGTGATATTTTATGAGCCGAGGCTCAATGTTTCAAGTGCCGCCTATTGGTATCCAAATTGATTCTCCTTCAAAGTCCGAGTAGAATCACGGGTTTAGTAAGAAGGTTGGAAACAGAGATAGATCATAGTGAGTCGTTATTGTAGTGGGGATGGGATCTAACCGACCCTTAGTCACTCGGGCCATTGTGGAAATATGGATAACACCCTCAAGAGCATTTAATCTATCCTCACTATTTTAGGTTGTGCCTTTTCAACCAAGGTAAGAGAACCTTTTTGTGGCTTGTTGTTTATGGAGGAGATGGAAATATCCTTCCTAATGAATTTTTTAAGGGGAACCTTGAAGAAAATATGATCAATGCAACAAAATATAACTCTCACGAGTTGTCACTCTAGATAGCGGAGATATTCTCTAGGAAAGGTTTAGGATACTAAAGACATTTGGAATCCTAGTTGTTTCTGCATGTTTTGGTAGTAAAATTTGTGCATTTGTATACACACATGAAAAATAGGGGTAGTATGGGTAGGATTAGTTGTTTTTAAATGGATTTTGGTGGGAGGTGAGGCAAGGTGAACTTGATTTACCAGATCCTTGAAAGATTTTGCAAAATGGAAGACTAAACCAACAGAATGACACAGAGTAGCTAAAATGTTTCTTTAACAGAATATGTGCTTCAATGGAGGCCCAGATTAGCACTTTTTCATACAATCTATGAGATTCTAACACGAAGGCTTGAGTCAAAAACCCAAAAATATCAAGATCTGATCCAAATCGCGCTGAGGTACACCTACGGGGTTACAAAAATATGTGTCAACAAATGAGACAAAAGTGATTTTAAATCATTTATTTCACTCCCAGATGAAAACTCTTCTAAAAAATGAAACTACAAATGCAGAATAAACTATCACAAGGATTGAGACCTATGTGATTGAGACAAATTTTGATACAAGATTGCAACAGGAACAAGAAAAACTATTTGCAGACATTCAAAAGTAAAACAAACACATTTTGCATAAGATCCACACAGAATAACTTGAGTTTGATTAAATTTATCAATAGGGGAAATTTTCTCGAATAGTCTCAAAATAGTTGTACACTCACAACCACCTTGACACAATAAAATTCAATATAAAAGAGATATACAAGCTTCTCACATAGCTTCTCAAAAGGGTCGATGGGATCTATCAAGATATTTTCTATTAGAAAAATCAGTCTCGAACCCTTACACTCCAACCATTTGCACGATAAATTTGTGTCATTTATAACATTTATAAGAGAGCCTTTTCCCCCAAAAAATCTAGACAATGAGTGCCACCATTGCCCGCCATGATCACAAACGTGATTCCAAGAATCGAGATCTGTAAAAAAGTCGCTAGGTGCTCTGGGGGAAGAGCTCTTCGAAAATCTCCCACATTCAACTCCTTCCTCTAGAAAATCACTCTACCTTCAATTCTCCAACCAGTTCCACCCCTAATCAAATTTGGTTTCTTGCGTGATCGGGAGAAGAAAAATGGGAAATCAGATCGAGCCTAATATTCGAGCATTTTAATGGCGAAAGACATCTCTAGATCTCCCCCACAAAACTTGGATATCAAAATTAACTCTCCTCTCTATTTAGCATGTAGGAAATACCAAGAAAACATGAAGACTCGCACTTCTAGGAGCTTTTCAAAAAATTGGGGTGAAAATCAGATTTAGACACATAGCTACCATTGATCTTCACTTTGAATTTGGGCCATCCACATGGAAGATTTAATTTTAAAATAGGCCCAGGGGTTTCCTTTGACTTTTTACAACCTTATGAAAAAGGGAAAAAAATTCATTTTGCTCCCCAACTCGCCCTTGAGAAATGATCCTGACACATGTCCTGAGGTGGGTCACAAAGGAACTGTGGCCAAATTTTGATATTTCACCTTCTTTTGGAAAAGGGAAAATTTTCCAAGTTTCCCCTACACCTCCACCCTTCTTCCATTAACTTAGGGGCAAAATATTGACTATTTCCTACTAGTCTGCAGCAGGTTTGATGTTTTAATCCTTTTGGTAACAAGAGGCAAAAAATCCAAGTTTCCTTTGATGGTTCACTTCTGCCCCTCTATCTTTTCCAACTACCACAGTCATAATGGCACATCTTGAGATTGTCCCTAAAAGTTGAGACCTTTAAAGAGCGCAGACTCACCACATATCTTGGTCCGACAAGATTTTTATGAAGGTTTAAAACTCAGTAGAACTTGCCATGTGTCAGGCTCCGAGGCAGTCTCTTTTGGTCGTTGAAAAGTCCAAGAAAAATTTAAAGTGAGAAGAGGCCTGCAAGTGTCCTCCCATCGTTTCCTTAAAATTAAATTCAAGGGCCAGTCCTCAAACATGCACGGTTCCTCCTCATGTCACGAGACTTCCCAAAACCTTTTGTAAAAATACTAAGTATGGGAAGACCTAGCGGAAGCCTCCACGTGTCTTCATGGTGCAATTTCAAAATGGTTCCCAAAGCAGAGACCCTGAATGAGCGCAGCTCACCAAGTGTCCATGTTTCTCCAAATTGTACACTGATGCATAAAAATAGTCTAAGTCCGTGCAAAGTAGCGGAAATCTCCACGTGTCCACCTAGTGCAACTTCAAGGCCAAACCAAAAAGTGAACCTTCAAATGAGCGTCATTCCTCCACGTGGACAAGCCTTGGGTTAAAAATTTCCATAAATTTTAGGAATTTCCCTCTTGAGCCACATCAAATCAAAAATGATCACTTGGACACCCTCGGGGTGAAAATAAGAAATTTTCCCGCCACTTAAATTTTGTTTATTAAGAACCTAGTGGGTCCACGGGCGAGTTTAAACTTTTTGCAAAAGTATCCAAAAAGAATAAGTTTCAAATACAAACCGCCCGCTCCCCATCCAATCGAAGAAGCCATGTAATACCACAATAATCAATCGAAATGAGTGGAGCCATGGGATCAAATTTTCCTTTTCACCAAAAAAGTAAAAAGTGATAAGTTAAAGCATTTTTCGCCATCCTATGACAAACCAAAAAATTCACGTGACCATTTAATGTGAAGAATGACTTTGATAGGAAAAGGACACCCACAAATCGTAAAATGTAGAGAAATGACCATTTGAAGCCTAGAGATGAAATTTTCTCTAAGGAGAGAGAAATAAAAAATGCTACAAGGCTCAAATACATTCCTTAGAGCTACATCCATTCACTTTCCTTCAAGTATTTAGGGAAACAATTACAAGGATTGAAAATCATTACTGCAAAAAATCGAAAGAATGAGAGGGCCCGAGTTTTTAGATAAATAGAGAACAGGGAGACCCAAATTACAGACCAATTCAAAGGAATAGAGAAACAAGGAAACACAAATGGAACCACATGTGAACTTTGACCCAGGAACAGATTAATTATGGAAACAAAAAGAAATCAAAGATCTCCCATGCACAACATGGGGAATAAAATATGGCAGAGGCTGTAAATTGATAGATTTCAAAGGCAAAATGGGGCAAGACTATTTTGAACACCATCATCGGCTTCGAGTCAGGGATGGGCGCTCCCTATGAGTGCCACAAGAACAATGGTAGACCAAGTTCCAAAATATCCTTTGGGTAAAGGAGTTAGCTTGCAGAGTAGATAAATGGAGCCATCTCCGAAAATGAACAGAGAAACCAACAAAATTAGGTCACTAAGGACCAAAGTGAGTGAAAAAAAAAAAGATACAAACAAACAAAAAACTATACACTTTACAAAAGATGATCACCTTGATTATGGGGACTCAATCCAAGAAATGCTTCAAATGCCCGCCATTAGCGGGAAATTTTAGCAATTCACCATCCAAATCCTTCAAGAAGAAGGTATGTTCACCAATCGTAATATCAATGGAGTAAGGGCACATCCATAATGAGTCAAATTTTCCATGCTTTCCCATATCCTCATGCATGCTATCCCATATTGCACAAGATCTTCAACATTGAAAGCTCTAGGAGTGACCTTCTTATCAAATAACTTCTTCATCTTTCTCTCCGAACTTTACATGCCTCGGTGGGATGCCCTCCTCTCTTCATCAAGTTCAACAATTTTGTTAATGTGAGCATCATAAGGACTTACTTCTTGATCCTCTAGTTGTTGAATGAACTAATATGAAAATAATTGTATATGTAGGGGAAGTAAGGCCTAAGTTCCATACACCAAATCAAATGGACACTTTCTAGTCACTCTTTTAATAGTGATCCTATCAGCCCAAACAACAAAACTTATTCACCCCATTTTCTCTTGTTCGGCTCCAAGGTTCTTCGATAATCTTCAGCAGCTTTTTTATTACTAGACTCGGCTTGTCCATTTTCTTGGGGGTTGTAAGTAGATGAATATGTCAAGTTGATCCCATATAATTTACACATTTCCACCAAATGTTTAGCTCTAAAGCTCATGTCATTATCAGCAACAATCTTGACTAGTACCCCAAACCTGTAGATGAAGTTTGTTAGCACAAATTCCATGATAATTTTATACATTGCCTTCTTGGTGGGGATTTCCTCCACCCATTTAGTAAAGTAATCAGTGGCTACAAGAATCCACTTATGGTTAGCACTTGAAGGGTCTGAAATTTCACCAATGAAATCCATTCCCCATTGCTTGAATGGAGCTTCAATTGATACAGCTACAAAGGAAGGGAGCCTAAAGCTTTTAGTATTCTAGAGAAGCATTGGCAACTCTCACATCTTGTAACCAACACAGTTGTATGCTTGAAGAGATTTGGCCACAAATAACTAGCCCTCATGATCTTGTGTGATGTGACTCTTAGAGAAAAATACCCCCACAAACTTCTCCATGGAGATCTACAATTATCTTGGGGATCTTCTTGATAATTCAGCTTAAGAGGACTCCCTTTGGGTTCTTCCAAGCTAACCCATAATTAGTAATGACATACTTCTAGGAAGCCAACTTAAAGGATATTTTTTGGTTCTTACTTAAATACTCGGGGTAGTCCGGATGTCAAAGATAAAAATTACATCTTTGTACCACTTAGAACTCATAAATTTTTCAAAAACATCTACCCTACCTTCTTCTAACTCATTTACCTCAATAGTTTGCAATTTATTCTCGGCCATAAGTTTAGCAGGACCCAAATCTCTCACTAGCTTTGTGGTTTGGATATCCATGTCATATTCTTGTAACTTGTTCACCCATCTACATCTTTTTCTTAATAATTCCATCTACGATAAGATGTATTCCACCATGGTGTGGGGAACATAAGCAACAATCTTAGAACTCAAAATGTAAGTCCTTAAAACCTTTGTTTATTTTACCAAGGTAAATGCTTGTTTCTCCATAATAGTGTATTTCAACTCAGCCCCCTGCAATGCCTTACTAGAAAATGTAATCGACCTCTCAACCCCTTCATCATCCTTCGCAAGCAAAAAAATCAATAGTGTTCTCGAAGCAAAAGAGAACAGTTTAAAGGGTGTCTTATAATTTGCAGCTACTAGAATAGGTGCATGCTTTAGTTCCTCTTTAATCATATTGAAATCTTGGATGAAAGCCTCCTCCTATTTGATGGCCTGGTTCTTTTTTAAGCATGGGAGTGATTGGAATGGTCAACTCAGCAAATTTTGATATGAATCTCCTGATGAAGTTTATATACCCAAAGAAAGACTAAATTCCTTTCTTGGTCCTTAGAATTAGGACCTTGTTGATGGCCTCTAACCTTTATGGATTAACCATCACCCCTTCCTATGACACAATATGGCCAAGTAATTTTTCCTTCACACCCCACAAAGGTACTTCTTTGGATTGAGCGAGATGTCATATTCCCTACATCTTATCAACATCTTTTCCAAGTGAAGTAGGTGATCACTTCTCTTCCTAGAACATATAGTTACATCATCTTGGTAAAGTGCAATAAACTCATTGATGTAACCAACAAAAGCAACATCCATTACTATTTAGAAGGTGGCTCGACCTTCATCAAACCGAAGGGAATCCTAAAATATACATACGTGCCCCAAGGAGTGGTAAAGGGTGTCTTGATCTATTCGATTCCTTCACCACAACTTTTTTAATCTTGGAGAAACCATCTAGGGTGGAGAGCAATTCAGAACTAGTCACTAATTGTAACATGTTTTACATATTTGGTAAAGGATAATTATCCTTCATAGATGCTCTTTTAGATTCTTGAAATCTACACATACCCGATAGCACCATTCTTCTTTCTTCTTTGGTACTAGGTTTTGCAACCCAAGAAGAATACCTTGTGGGCTGAATAATCCCTCCATCTCTTATCTTCTTCAGCTTCTTCTTTCATTTTGAGGGATAAGAGTGGATTAATTGGCCTTTGTTTCTACCTAAATAGTTTTGCATTGGGCTCTAAGGGAATCTCACGTTGAAACAGATCCTCTCTATATTCTTTTAATTGAGAATAGGTCCAAGCCATGCGATTTGGTATTTTTCAAAAATTGGATGTAGGATTGCTTCTCCTCCTTGCTGAGATTGCTTCCTAACCAAATCTTCCTTGGCCTCTCCTTTGTACCAATGTCATGCTCCTCAATATCCCTTGAGGCTGCTATGCATTTGTTAATAATGCGGTCACCACTATCAAAAGTAGACTCAAGAGTGAATAGCCCCTTACGAATGGTATTGGTTTTCAGCTGGATGATGCCCTTTCTAAACAAGGTCTCCTTCCCTTGATGAAACATACCATTGGATCCCAATAAATATTTTGATCGAAAAATCTCGACACGAGCATCATCATCAAAACCTGCCAGTGTTTAATGTTGTCGGGGGACAAAGGGTCTTGTCAATCCTTCCACATCATATTCACAATATGGGGACACCGCACAATTGTCAAAACGAGACCCCAACACTACAAGATTGTCGCCAAGTCATTGAACTTCCTATCATGGTGCACAATGTTGAATGAATCAAACATCTCAATGAAATCCCAAACCGCATGCTTGTATTGTTTCATTCACTCGATCCTTTGTAGCATACTATTTTCTAACTTGTTTTACAATTAATTTGAGTCTCCTTTGAAAATGATGTCCTTGACACCATATTTCCAAGAAATTCTTAAACCTAACAATATTCATGAGATGTTCATAATTATTGATTGATTTTAAATTTGAAAAATTATTTTAATTTTATAGTAGACATATTCTTGTCAATTGAATTTTTGCTTAAACCAAACATAATAATACAAAATTAAAGCGATGTCATAATACATGTAAATAATCAATTCAAAACAAACATCAATCAAATAATATTATCTAATATCTTTATCATGTTTTATGTAAATGTATTTATGATCTCTACTAATTTACCCCCAAAAAGTAATATTTCTTATTGTATGAAACATTATATATGAATTCAACTCATCAAGTGTTGTACATAATCAAGAATCTATTATCATAACGTATATATTTTTAGAAAAATCATAGAACTCTTACCCTCCTTAAATTGAGAATTATTAGTGATGGATATCCTCTAGATCACTCAATTTTACAAATATTTTACCGATTTTGGTAAGAAAACATTGTTGCACCATAACAATTTAGGGTTTTCTCATAGTTTAACATATGAAAGCAATGGACAAATATTGTACCTTTTAATTTGAATATCAATTAGATTTTATTAGTTTTTGTCTCCTATTTATTTGAGGATTTATATATTTAGTTGTAACATGGTAAAGTTTTCACATGAATAATATTCTAACCACTTATGCGGAATATAGTTTGCACAAGTATTTGGTGGTTTTAAATATTACTTTAATGTAGCCAAATTCTAACCAACTTGATTTACTACAAATAGTATGAACTCCAAAATAAAATAGATCTCCTTCTTTGTTATTGAATAATGAATTACAATGTTTCCTAAATAGGAAAACAACTCCCAACTCGAGTTTCCAAGTAAACTCTAACTAACTCGACTAAATCTACTCTAGGTGGTGGAAATTACTATTTTTAGCAGTTTACTAGAACCTGCTATTCTTATTAAGTTCGCATGCTTATTCTTATGGTCACAGAAATTTCCACGCATCTTATACATCCCTAAATTAGAGGAATTTCCATCTTTATAACACATACTGCAACTAATAGACTAAAATTAACTAATGCCCAAAAATAGGAAAAAACTGAACTATAACTTAAATCCTAATTTTTGGCCTCAAGATGGCGGATTTAGGGCCTTAAAACGTGTCGAAAAGTTTTCCTAACTAATAGGGTGGGTTTCTGCTATGTTTGTCTCATCGAAAAACATGGTTTAAAAAAAAACCAGACTCAAACGGACACCGGAGCTCAAGTTATGACTTTCTCAAGTTCCCGCTAGTTTTGGCGCATCATAATTTTAGTTTGGTAGATGATTGAAGCTTGTTGTCAATGTATGTATCATTATGTTGAATATTAATTATAAAAAATTTGTACTTTGTTTTTACATGTTTTTAATTTCCTCTATTTGTTTAAATTGTTATGTGTAAATATTTATTTATTTATTTTATAGAATGAAATAAATTTTGTGAAGAAATAGCTATTTAATAGTTTATAAAAATTTTGTATTATTTATATTAAATTAGTTATAGAGATTTTGTTACATATTTTTTAACATGTCACAAAATTTGTTATACGTGTTTGTAGATAGTTCATAGGTTGTACAAGATTAGATTTTTCCTATATAATTTATTTATCATGTCCTAATATTTTTATGAGTGTTTGTGGATAGTTCATAGGAAATACAAGTTTATTCACTCATATAAGAGCGCATTTAGGGGTTATAAATAATAAACAAATAAATATTTGACAAGTATTGATGAAGTACATATTACTTATAAACTCTTGGAATATTGACACATTTTGTTTAAGAGTTCACATAATGTATATATATTTCTATATTTTGTGATAAATTTATGTTACAAATGATTGTATAATCTAACTATAAATATGTACTTTGGCTGGAAATCTTACACACCCTCATTAAAAAAATTCCACCCATATCTTGTTATTTTAGTATTCTAAACTATGAGATCATGCTTCTTTTAAGGCATTTCTTTCAACAACTATAATGCATAGTTACTAACACACCATTCAATGTGACCAAGTACATTATTATATCAAATTACATTTATTTAAAGTATTTTGACACAAAAATAAGGCATCCACCAAACTACTTCATATAACATACAACTTAAAATGTTTATTTTTAAAAATTCGGTTATAGTGAATAACACTTCTTATCCTAATTATTTACACTTGTTTTTTTCCTTGATTTAGGAATACTAATTTTAAATGAATAAATATTTGTTATGTATTGATGATGTTGATTTTCCTTTTAAATTTCTTGGATATTTCTCATAATTTTGTTGAACATTTTACATGATGTATATATATTTCAATATTTTTCTATAAAACTCTTCCAACAAAGGTATATAAAGAGAATCATCTTTTAATTATATCATTGATAGTTGGACGTCTTTATGTATAATATTCTAAAACTTTAATTTTGGCACAAGCATTAAGGATGTGCATAAACATTGTAGAATTTAAATTTATACCTAGAGAATGCATTAGCTTAAAAAATTCCAAAACCTTAAAATTAAACTATTTTATGCAAGAGTGATGGTCGATTTGCAGATTTAACAATTTTACCCGGTATACTTGTGCTTCATGCCCGGATTTTGAGTTATTGGGGTCCTTACTTGGAAGGTGGGCTAGATATCTTTCCTAGTGCAAGAGTTTTTTTCATTGTTGCATTCGCAAACGCTTCAAACATGGATCTAATTCTTGGGAAAGTATTGGAATTTGATTCCCATATACTTTGATGAAACCCTGGTTTCCCATGTTTAACCTAGTTTCGATACCTTCCAAGTTAAATCGAGTGGATTCTCTACCTTAGTTTCCCCTCCAATTTTGGCTGGATAGATGTTTAATTGCTATTGGTAACACTTTAGGGAAATGTTTAACTATTGACCCAAAAAATGAAGATTTTAAGCACACTACTTATGCTAGAATCTTGGTTGATATGGATATCTGTAGATTTTCCTACCACTATTGAACTTAAAGTTGAAGATAGAACTTGGATTCAAAATCTGGATTATGAAGGGTTTCCCTTTAGATTCGAACATGCTTTTCTCTTAGTCATTTAGCATCAAATTGTCACTTGGTTAGAAAACATACTAAAGGTAGAAGCTCTTGGTGGAAGAACTCTAATCCTAATCACTGGTTGTGAATGATCCATTGAATTTTTAATCTGACTCAGTTTTTAAGGAATTGGTTGACCTGGAAGAGGTTGAAGTGTAACAAGTTTGTAAGAATGTATCGGATCCCTTACAAGGATCCCATGTCCTTGCAGAATGTAGTGAAGTTTTGATCTCAATCCATAACAATGAAAATGTAAACCCAAATATAGATGAGGGTTGGAAAGTAGTTAGTCGAGAAAAATAAAGCGCAGTCTCCACCTTTAAGATGTAGCTAAGATCCAAAAGGAAGGGGCCACATTGTTGAGATTGCTACTGGTTTTTGGTTGTTTTTTGTTCGTTTGTTGTTGTTTTTTGATCTTCGACACCACTGGTAGAGGTTTTTTTGTTTTTTCCCTCAAATTTGCATCTTATTGACTACCATTAATAAATAAATAAATAAATAAAAATCTTCTCTAGGAGACTACATCTCTATGAGACATTTCTTAGGCATTTCTTTTTAAAACTTTAGAGCTTAATTAAGAACATTGTGCATTGTGTTTTTAAACTTGTAATAATTAATTATAATTATATTTTTCTTTAAAATATTTTTTTCATCCACAAAAATGGTAGAAAAATGCAAATTCCTTTCTTAATTTCTAATAAATGTATTTTATTTTTTTATTTTAGAAATTTTGATTTTCCACATGTTAGAATAATGTAGTAGAATTGTTAATTTTCTACATGTTTGAATCATGTAGTGATAGAAGATTTATGTTGTAATATCATAATCTCCAAGTGGGTACTCTTTATATGAAAAAGCTCCTATAATAACATCTATAATAGAAATGGTAGTAAAGGTTGTAGTGTACTATAATGTTATTGGCTAGGACATGATACTAACCTTATCCCTTATTTATTGATATTTATTTGTATTTTTGTGATTGTGATTGGAGTCTTAGTGAATTATTAGGAAATATGTTTTACACCTTCATATGCGACCACAACACATTTTATTATAATTTAAACTTTAAATTAGACATCTATATAATTGTTATTTAAGAATTTGATCTTTTTTCTTAAAATATTTTCTATCCTAATAATAAAAATAAATTGTTGTCATAATACACTTTAAAATTAAGAGATAATTTAAACTTTAAGTCAAAAATCCATATAATTATTGATTAAGAATTTATTCATTTTTACATAAATTTAATTTTCCAAACCCAACCTCATAATAAAATTAAATTTAAATCATCATATAATTAAGTGAAATTTAATAAAAGGAAAATATTCAAAATAAACACCTATTAATTAATATCTGACATCTTTATCTTGTATTGGGTAAATGTATCTTCTAATTTACTAAAACTTTTGAAGCTGTATAAATGTTAGGGTTTCTTATTGCGATTGGCATCAAAGGTGTTGAGAAGATACTTTACTAGTTTTCTAGAAACTTCAAAGTGGGCTATCCGCTCTTTTCTTCTTTCACTAAATTATGTGTCCAACAGCACCTGTTGGCCACATGTTCCCATTGTATCAAAGATCTTCCAGTCTTGTGGATAATCAAGAATCTAATATCATCCAGAGAAAGATACATATTCTTTACCAAAGGCCTGGAATTTTTAACCTCCCAAAACCGGGAATCCGTAGTGGTGGAGGGCCTCTAGTTCATTCCACTTTTAACTTTTAAAACACATTTTGAACCTTAAATATGCTAGAGGCTCAGGGTTTATTTCCATTGTTTTACAGATCGAGTCTTATTCACCGCAGTCTTGTAGGTCTTATTCACAAAGAAATAACAGTAGAAGAGAGAGAGTACAGTCCGGGCTTCAGATTCAGTTCAGATTTAGATTTTCAGCTGGGGCTGTACTCTCTATCTTCTGCTATTATTCTTATGTGTTAATTATTTGTAAAATTTGAAGGTTACTGCAAAGATCCACGTCTTCTGGGTTTCGAAGTTTGAAGGTTTTTTATTTGATGTTTAGATCCGTTAAAAAAATCATTTTCAATGGCTTTTCTGTTCTTGATGACTTCTTTACACACTAACAAGTCAATAATGTTTATGTATTTTCAGGCAAGGAAAAAAATTGAGGCCTTTTCTGTGTCCCATATTTCCTCTTCAGATTTTCTTGACGGCGATGGTGTGACTAGATAGATCAGCTCTGGTAATATATTTTTGTCCAATTTCGTATTTAAAAATATTTTAGAAAATGTAGATGCATATATTCTGAAGATATTTTCTGTTTTAGAGGAGGTCATCGTATTTTTATATATAAGTTTGCTGAGGGAATAGCCAGGGCTACTATGTCTTGGTTGTGATTTGTTTGATACTTGAAATAAATCTAGTTTAGACTTTCATTACAAAAAGCTCGTTAGAGTTAGGGTTTGAAAACCTCCTTTCTAAATTCATGTCTTATGTTCATGTTCACTTTCACAAGTCCTAATATTTTACTAGACCTTTATGCAGGATATATTTTCCACAGCTTGTAAGATTTTTAATCATAATTTATTTTGTTCAGAATTTTAGTCAAGAAAATTTAGGGTTATGAAACTTGATCATAAAAGGTTCTTATCATTACATTGAATATTAATTAGAGTAATCTTATACTGTTTTGTAAGTTCCTTATTTATTGAAGTTTTAATTAAACATGTTACAGGGTTTGTTATAGAGTGGATAGTTCTCGGAAAATGCATGTTAATTGTGGAATATCTCACATTTAACAAAATAGATTATGATTAAATTTAAATAATTTTCATATGTATATATGTATGTATGTATTTATTGATTTATTTATGTATGTATGTAAATGAAATTTTGTTGATAGTTTTTAAATAAGTAATAGTGATTGTATGAAGAGGTTTTGAATAATGAAAGAGTATTCATTTACTATCAATAAAAAAGAAATAAGAATTTATGAAATATTGATGAGTAGGTATTACCTTTGGATATTAAGACATTTTTATTAAATTTCACATGATGTTTATATTTTTCTATATTATTTATAGATTCCTATCAATGCAATTGTAACTAAACATTTAAAAAATAAAATTATATCTTCCTAATATCTACTTTCGTTTATGTTTTTTTATAGTTGTCCTTATGGTGTATTAGAGCGCACATTTTAAAACACCAGATTGATCATAATTTAGATGTATAACCTAACTTTATAACTAGAACTTACATCAACTAAAAAGTTTCTATATCCTTACCAATAAACCATTTTATGCATACCATCTTATCAAAGCACTCCACTCTAGGAGGCCACATCTTGTTTGAAGTATTCCTACAAAACATATTTAGTCTTGATAACAACAACACCATATGTAACTGAAGTCATGATATTCTAAGAGCTTTCATTTTATTAAGGATTTTTTTTTATAAAGTTTATGCATCAACCAAACTATTACACATGACATACATGTTGAAATGTTTATTTTGTAAGATAAAGTTGTAATAATTGCATCTTCCTTTTGAATTAACACTTGTTTTGTCTCTTTTGAGAACTTTTACATATTGCTTTTTATATTGAAAAAATTAGTTTAAAAACTCATATGATGTAAATATACTTCTATATTTTTCAAGAGTATCTAGAAATTTTTAAAAAAAAACGTATCTTTCTAATAAAATCCACTTTCAATGATGTTCTAGAATTTCTATTTTGACAAAAACATAAAAGATGCTATGTAAAAGGTTGTAGAATCTAACTTATACCTAACATGTGCATCTATTTAAAAGTGATCAAAACTTTATCTACAAACCATTTTGTGGATATCATGTTTTCCTCGTAGTCCAATGCAAGAGACCACATACGTAATGAGACATTCATTCCAAAATAATTGAATTATAAGAATCAAGTCTAAAATTGCAGTCATAACATTCTATAAAATTACCTTTTCTTTTGGTGATTTGTCACAAATAATTGTTCATTCAAAAACATGTGGCATGTGACACACATGTTCAAATGTTCCTTTTATAAAAAAAAGTTGTAACTTTTTTCCTTATTATGAACACTTGTCTTTATAGTGAATTGTAATGTTTATATAAACATTGTTAATAATTAATAATTGATTTCAAATTTGTAAAACAAATCAGATCTTAAATTAGAAATCAGTATAATTATTATTGAAAATCTTTTGCTAGTACATAAAATATCATTAATGACTCACCATGACTCGGCCCCAAATACAATTTGAGTCTAGATTCCCAAAAGGGGCTCTACTCTATCTATTTAAAATTTTGAGTGTGACTAGAAAAGATCACTTCTATTTCATAGTAATGATTGAAGATTTGTTATTCTAAGGTTAGATCCATTAAAGAAATTTTCAATGTCCTTACATCTTATTGTAGAATCCTCTTTCATGGTTTCATAGCACTTACAAGTCATTTCTTATTTTTGGTAGCTATATATTTATGTATGTTCGGGCAAGAGAAAAAGAATGAAGTCTTTCCCTTGTACTGCCTTGGTTATTTCTTCTTCAACTTTTGTAGTTATAAGGTAGGGCTATTGGGTGACTAGATATCAACTCTAAGAATATATTGTCATCCAATTTCATATTTTAAAAATATTTTGACAAATATAAAATGCATTCTCACTCTGAACATATAATTTCGTGACGTTTTATGTTTTACGAGGAGGTAATTGTATTTCTATATATGTGTTCCTTTGTAGAAACAATCCAGGATACTATTAAAAAAAGGTTCTTTGAAGGTAGGAGGGGCTTTTACTTTGAATATCAATCAGAATATTATTGACTTTTGTTCTGATTTATTCTTATGCTTCCACATTTTGTTACACCTACACATTTCTTAACTACATTGACTTTCAATTATATATTTATTCATGGTATTAGCATGTTAAATAGTGTGTCTCATGTAATGGCCAAAAATATTTAAAAATATGTTTCAAAATTTAAAATATCTAGTAAATTAAGATGCACTTTGTCTTGGTATATTTAAGCTCTAAACAAATTATGTTTGGTCATTTTATAAGATCCTTATCATTTTTTGGTTGCGGACCTTATTTTATTGAAAGCACAAAAGTGAAAAAAAGTGGGACACAGATATATGTTTTAACCTAGTTTTCATGGTAACACAAGGATGTAGGATGTTGATAAATTTTGGAAAAATTTAAGTTACATCCGTCATTAGAATTTACTTAAAAACTTCTAACTCTTTCCAATTATCCCATTTTTATTCTCTATTTAAAATACCATTTTTTTTTCCTAGGTTGTGGGTTAAACCGCCAATTTATTTGTTGGGGTGATGAGTGGTTTACTATACACCACTTGGAGAATATAGAGGGGTTTCCCTATGTTAGAGTTTCCCATATTTGGGTTGCTCACCTAAAACTTGATTCCTCTAAGTTAACAAAAATAAATACCACTTTTTTAGATATGCTATAATTATAACATACCAAAAGATAACATTTCGTTCACATATTTTAGTAAAGATTTTTACTTGTGGTTAATGTAGACTCTAGTTTTTCTCGCACCCCTAGGTGACCTATCCACATCTTTCATATAAACACTTTATCAATAAACATAATCCCATCATTCCCAAAATAATATCCTATCACGGAAAATCATATTTTATCCATGTAAATTCTTATTTACCCCATCATAAAGATCATAAACATCTTAGACCTCATAAACCTCCAAAAACCCATTTTAGCCTAGTAAGGCCAAACTTCATAACCTCCTTTGCTCTCTAACACACCCCCATTCGCGTTATTCTCGCCCCCAACCTAAAATTCACCTATTTTGAAGTGGTTTCAACCACTTCCAATTGGTTTTTCCATTTTTACGGATTACCAGCAATTGTACCTAATCACCAACGATTCTGTGTAAACGCACCAACTTCATTTAATCATGATCCCTTGACACTTTGTGGAAAAGTTTTAACACTCTGTAGATTAATACGATATGATTAGCAACATCTCGATATCCTCTAAATCCACATCAAGCCTTTTGAGAGGTCATACCAAAATAAGGTGTCTCTACATCCTTTATCCTCTATATTTTTCACTACTCGTAAGGTATCTTCTCCTTCTACATTTTCTATTGTTTACGCATCCTTTTAGAGAAAAATTCAAACATATAAACATAAATTTCAAACATCAGATAACATTTATTTTTTAAAAATTATTTTAATAGTAGTCGCCAATGATTCCTTTGAATCACCCATGATCCCTATCTTTATGCCTCTTAATTACATATTGCATACTTTTAATCCTTATGAAAATTTCTAATTTTTTTTTAAAGTGTCCTTTGTCTATAATTTACCATTCCTTGTGAAGCACATCTCATCACAAGCATTTATGACCTTTTGATCATCTCCCAACCCTTCACTTGACATTAATATGACTTCACAATAGTTTAGCCTCTCGTGATACGGTTTTGACATTGAAACTAGACAACATTGAGGATCATCGGAAATCATCCGAGAAAAACATGATTACGGTGAGTAGGAGTTGATCAATTTCTTCAAGGAGATTTATCTTATCATAGATCCATCCTAAGCCATCTATCTACTACATAAAATATGATCTTCCTATCCCTATGAAAGATTGATTATATTTATCATCTTATTGTTTTATATATATCATTGTTCTTATCAAATTATGTGTTTCATTATTCATCACTTAATTGTATCAAAGATAATTTAAATCCATGAAAGGAAGACCATTCGATTCACGAACTTGCCTTTTCTGAGTAACTTGCCATATAACTATCTAATCCCATTCTTTTCCGGGTATTTGTAGGTGTGTCGGTTGTCGATTGTTGAAAGAAGATAATATATTGTCTTATTTGGATCTACTTATTCACATCATCATCCACGCAAGTATCACTAATATATGCCATGTTTTGATTTTTGGTGGTTTTATTTCATAGAGTAAGTGATGAATGTAAATCTGCCTAAACATTTTGTAAGGCCGGTGGGACCAAGTCCCTTTTCGTTTAAAATTTACATTTTGTAGTAAAATCCATTTCTTGTTTCTTTTGATGTCAAATCATCTAAATTTTCATCTTGGAGTGCTTTCGCATCACTTTTTCAAAAATGCATTAAATAATAAATTTAAAAAGGAGTAATTAGTAAACAAAGGTACCTCTTTCTCTTTATCTTTATGTTTTTTTCAACATCGCATATCGTGTTCTTTAACTTCATCGAAATCAACTTTTCTTTTAGGTTTTCAAAATAATTGTCATCATTTCCTACTCATCTAACTTAGATAGGGGTTACAAATTGGCACTCACAATTTTCCTCACATATAACCAATTCACATTATAAATCAAAATTGCTTTCTAAACACTCCCTTCCATGTCTACCTGCTTATATTTCATCACAAAGGGGAAGTTGACTCATTTTACGGCCAAATATGAATAATTTGTCGGTGGTATATAAGCTTAGCACACTGACACCCTTATCGCCAGATATCTGAAGTGAAAGGGGAGGCCCCAACATCATGCCTCGTATGCAGACACCAACACATATTTAGGCTTCCCATACCCTCGGGTATAACGAGAAATCTATCCTTAACACACCTGAAACCTACTTTAGCCACCTTTGTTTGTAGTACCACTTTGAAAACCATCATTTTCATTTTATATGTTTCTAATTTAATCGAGATAATCTTAAAGTTTCTTTATGATTGTGTGGTGTTTATTCCTTTTAACAACCATATTTATTTTTCTTTAATTTTTGTTTGTTAGTTCATGGTATTGACTAGATAACATTTTCATCTTCAAAACACCATGACTATTTCATATCCATTCAAACGATCCCGATAAACAACCGAGGAAATTTTTCGATCTCCTAAAGCACTCGGTTGAAGTCATCATAAATCCCCAATCCATCCATCACACAAGTTTTCAATAGTGGCAACTTAGTATTCAAAGAAATCTTAGACACCAAAGCTATTACTTTTAGAATATACCTTCCTTTGCAAGGTGTCCATCTACATTTTCCAAAACTAGTATCACCCATTTGTTACCACCATTACCTACTACTTTTCTTGGCCTATTGACCGCTCATATCAACCAATTATTGAATATATCGCTCCCTATATTACCGCTTAGTAGTATGGGAACAATCGCCCTATGTCAATTTCTCCTGTAGCTAGCTTTGGACTTAACACTATTTCATCACAAGATACAACTATTCAACAAGGACATTCACCATATGCTTCTTCATCTAGTCGTTATGTTACAAAAACTCCCATTAGTAATTCATCATCCATAGTTATCTACACGGCTTTTTCTTCTCCTCAAACAAGATCCACAAATGTGCTTCATTATGCAATCCCTTTAGTCATATCTCAACATTTTATATCACAACAAACCATGTCTTAGATTCAGAACCTAGTTATGTCTCTTCATGTGTCTTTTCCACCTATCAATACGAGTGTTATTACAGGTACCCATCCATTTTCACAACTAGCCTCTACGACGAGTTTCCCACAATATGGCTATACCAATCCTTATCAAGATCCATGACATTCACAACCCCTAATTAATATGTATATCCCTCTGTGTTTTCAGTAAATCCACTCCTCTTCATATTTATTTGTTTGTTAACCACTTATAATATGCTAGGAAATATTCCATATTCTCAAAATTCCCCTTTTCCCTACCAACAATATCAAAAATCAAATAGTGTCATTTATGGACACGGAAACCCTCCCTCTTCAAACATTAAACCTCCTCAAAATGATCTTGTGTAGGGTTTGATGAGTTGAATCACTAGTCTTGAAGCTGCCACCATGGTACTTAAAAAAACCCTATCTTATGAACTATTCCGTAACAAACCTATCAATCCATCAATACCCTTAAAACCATATCCTCTACAATGGGAACTTTGAAGTTTATCAAATTTTATTATAAGGAAGATCCACAACAACATATCGGGCCTTTCCTCATGTCTGTGATCTTATAGCTCATGATCAAGACGTAATGTTAAGAAAATTCTTAATGTCATTGGCTTAGACCACTTTGTTGATTGGTATAAGTGTATTCCTCAACATTATCTTTTCTCATTTTAACAACTAGCAAAAGTATTTTTAGAACACATTTATATAAATCTTGCTTGTAAGATATGTATAACTAACTTATATTCTATTTAAAAATAGAAGATGAATCTATTGTTTATTTCTTCACCAAATGGTGAGGAATTATTAATCAATTAACTTTCTCTTTACCACTGATCGAGTTGATCCAGTTATTCAACCGATCTGTGCTAAACATATATCATTGACCCTTCAAATTCAATCATTTCAAACATTCGATGAGGGCCTTTACATGGCCCAAAAGTTTTACATATGATCCCTTGAGGATGGTAAGGTTAAATTACGATCCACAAAACCCAAACCTAGCTCCTCCTTGAAAACATCTTATAAAAATAAAAAATCCAAGGGCTTGACGAATGCGATCGTCTTGATAAATGCATCTAACAAAGCGTCATGAAAATTATCAATCTCAACCTCCATGTAAATACACACCTTTATATGTGTCTTACAACTCTATTTTAAATAAACTCCTTCCAGATTTCATGAAAAAATCCCTCCCATTTGACACATCGATGGATATTTCTCCAAACTATCATGGTATATAGGTGAAGACTATTGCAAATACCATCGGGGTCAACGAAATGACATGCGATATGTCATCTCATTGATAGAGATGGTGTACGGTTGGATAATCCAAACGTACCTCGTAATCACACCATAAATATGTTCAAACAATAATTTCAAAATCATCCTCCACCTAATAATTCCTAAGTGGCTAGAAAATCTATTACTCACATCATCAAAACTACCACTTAACTCTCACCGACACTTTCGCACCATGTGTTTCCCGACTAAAAGATCAAATAAATAATTAGACTCTTTAGATAATCTTAATAATGATACCTTGAGCCCATCTACGTCCACAACCTATTAATACTTCCATATACATCCACAAAAATATTGTTAATATTGTCCCTTCAGGATTACAAGAGAAACAACCTATTACCAAAATCATAAGCTTCCCTTCCCAAGAAAAAATATCTCAACGTCAAATCAAAAACATTGGTAGGCCTATTAAAAAATGGTGATTCATCCCCATCAAAAGACAAATATCCCACAGGATATGAAATCTCTATCCTTTATTTTGGGACCACATCCTTCACTAAACCTAAGAGTCACCATTGTAGAATCTCAATCTTCCCTTAAACCCGCACCTAGATGTGCCAAATAGGACACAAAATAAGTGTTTGATACCTCTAAACCATCAAATGACATCCAAAATCCTCCATTCTCGTTATCATCTAAGAAATTCCCATCATGATATTATAGTAAAATCCTTGAACAACTTGTACAATTATCAACCATAGTATTACCACTAATCAAGGTCTCGATCCTTGAGGGTGGAGACCTTCTGGTATAATTATGAGACATTTTACACTTATCACCGTATACCGGGATGGTACATAAGAGGACCGAAAGGCCCTCTATTCCATGATTTAGAGTCATTTTGATGTGCATCTAGCTAGCTTCTCACCCCTTACTAGTTAGTCCATTCTCAATTCATGTATCTACCACGAGAAGACAATAAATAACATATCTATCCTTCCTTATTCTATTTCTTATATTCAATCCCATTTATTGTTGTATACGAACTCCTCAAGGTCTATCCTTTGTTTAAACAAAGACATAAACAACTTGATGTTATGATTCCATCTCATTTGTCACTTGCATGCATAGGATCTAGAGTGCTAACCATAGGCTTAGAACATCTAATCTATGAAAATCAGTTGTATAATTTTATCTATCACCTCAACATGTTATTCACACCCAAACAAATCTCATGAATCAATTAGCATTATTCTACCAAGGTTACAAACCATATTTTGTTCATTGACTAGGACTAATCCTTATTTCCCTTCTCAAAGACCTTTTTGAGCATAAATTAGCTTATAAAAATGATAAAGAAAATATAAATTCTGATCTAGATACCCATTATGGCCTTGATTAACATATGTAAATATCAGATATGGTAACTTTGTATGGATTACAAGTTCCTTCATTAGACACATTCTATTAGTTCTCCAAGAGCAAGACTAATATGGGGAGAAGGGGTCAAATCAATATGTTTTGGCTCTGAACCAATGCAAAACCATTGTAATAAATGTTTTCATACTTCCTACAAAATTTCAGACCTTAACTATATTGTATACTCTTCTTACCTCTTATAAACTATCAACTGTGCATGCTCCCATATCTGCAAAATTTCTATCAGTTGTATCTTCCTCAAAATGCATGATCCAAAGCTGGAATTTAATATATTTTTACTCTATATAGGACAAAGATATCCTCCAAATTTGAGAGAATTTTTCTTGTTAAACTTCAATAAATTCGATGCCCTAATTTTTGTCCTAGAAGACTAAAAGCTGCAATAAAATCCTTTTAAATGACTTTCAAGAGGCCATTTAAATTTGGTTAAGTTTGTGTTCACAACCTCCATCTCTTTTTTTTTTACTAGAAAATTGAAATGGATCATGTTATTGTGACTTCAAATTTTCAGGTGTGATGCCCTTTCTTGTTCTCCTTAAACAACATATACACTTTTTATAAAAACTTACAAAATACTTTATGAATTCACTTTAAACTTAATACCATTGAATTATTATTGACATAAATACTTGTACATGCATAATTATCATGATATGAATAAAATATTTTTTCCTATGTTCTCCTAAAGTCACTCAACTAACACTAAAGAAGCTCAACAACTTCTAAATTGACTTAGACTACCCTCCTAAAGCTAAACCACATCCTAAACTGAGGAACCAAGATGAAATTAGTTTATAGTCCTCATTTTATGACCTTATAAAATTGACTACCCGTTTACACCTTGTAAACTTCTTTTACTTATTCAATTTAACCATTTACAACTTATTACACGACTTTTTCACTTTGTGCAATCACACTTACACACAAATTTGAATTGAAAATGGAAAAAGTGGAGGAAATACAACTACATATAACTATGACCCATATGACCTCCTAAGAAAATCTCTCCCTCATGCTTGAAGATGCTCCTAAACAAGAAATACTATCCTAGTCCACCCATCAATTTCAAAACAACAAGATTAAAAGGCCTATTTAAATATACCCCTAAGACTATTAAACCTCAAACACCACTTTTGCATTTTCTAATGAAGCACAACTTCTTCTAGTAACCCCTCTTTTAGATCAATGTCATCCATATAGCCACGAGAGAGTGCACAAAGATTTGAAATCATTAAGGAAACCCAAACTCATTCCAAGATGTCTATACGAAACACATTTCTCAAAACATTATATGAAGAACCCATCTAAATGGTTGTCTCGAACTCATCAAAAATCTCCACAACACCAACAAGCCGGGATAGAATCCTTCTTGGCCATCTCCTTACCATCGATGATTCCAAACCATTTTCCAACCTCGTTGGTGTAGTAAATATGTCTACCTCCATCATGTTTAACAATTACGAGATTATGTTGGTGCTCAATTTGGTCTCGGCCCATTTTTACTTGAAATTCTTGATCTATGAGCTCTGTCGTGTTTTTATCTCCCGTATTGATGCATGAAAATTTTTCCTCCATTTGGTTGTCACGATCAATCCCATCTTTTTCCTTCCATTTTCCATAGTAACGTTTTGCTGTCCCTGTCATTTTTGTCCCAAATATATATGGAAACGTGATTGGATGAAGCTCGGAGGATCATATTTGGGCCTTATAACATTTCCAAATTCTTTGTCCTTGAAGAAGGATTCATTTCCAGTGCAAATGGTGATTTTATTGCATTTTACGGTTTAACGGGTGTATTTTTCTTGATTAAATTTACATCTTAACATATGCGGAAACGTGGCCCTTTCTGGTTAGATGCGGCTTGGTGAGGCAATTTAAAAACTCTAAGGCTCTCTTCAACTCAAAACTTTTCCACGTGGAGGGTCGATGCTCATTTGAAAATTCACCTTTTTGTCGATCTTGGAGTTGTCTTTGGGAAGACACGTGGAGGTTTTCATTGCCTTGCCAAGACTTAGACAATTTTTTCTTGTGGATGGTACAGTTTTGGCAGACCATGGACACATGGAGGGAAGGCACTCTTTTGAGGATCCACCTCAGGGTCCCACCTTAATAATTATGATAGGGAGACATGTCGATGCTTCCATCGGCTCCGATCTATACTTAAGATTTCAAGAAATTTTCTAATACCGGGACACGTGGTGAGCCTACACTTGTTCGTGGTCTCTACTCTTGGGCACCATCTCGAAGTTGTCCCATGAACGCATGTGGATGCTTACGTCGAGGTCTTCCCATTCTTATACTTTTCAAGTAACTTTCTAAAGGCTTGGGACATGTGGAGGGACCACACCTCTTTGGGGACCGTCCTGTAAATTTTATTTTAAAGAAACGCCGAGGAGGGCACTTGGAGGCTTCTACTCACTCTGCCTTGCTTGTACTTTTCAATGGCCAAGGAAAGTTGTCTCGGACCCTAGACACATGGTGCCTTCCACTGATCCTTTATTTTTCTTAACAACTCTTTTGGATTGAGACACATGGTGAGCCCGTGCTTTTTTAGGGTCTCCACTTTTGAAGACCATACCAAAGGTGTGCCAAGCCGACACGTGGAGGCTTTCGCTCGATCCTTTTTTGAGACTTTTCCAAAGGCCAAAATGCATTTTTCTAGGGCCCAAGGCACGTGGAAGGCCCGCACTTGTTTAGAAACTTGCCCCTATACTTCTCCTTTATAGATACGTAAAGGAAACATGTGGAAAATTATGATATAAAGTAGAAATGGGGCGAAACAATGGTTTCTATGTATTGCGTCTCTTGTTTTGCCATTTTTGCTTCAAGACTCTGGAGATGTGAATACGCATTATTTCTCATCATTTTTGATGAAATTCCTTGTCATTTTTGTATGTAAGGTGCCATTGAATGGATTGGAAACTTAATTTCTAAGGCTAAGGATTGTTAAGATCGATATTTTGAAGTTGGAGTTACTTGGGCACTTGCAAAAATGTGAATTACGAGAAAAGATGGATGCGGCGCAGAATTTGAAGAGGAAAAAGAGGGAAAAGGATGAAATAATGAAGGTTACAGTGTAAAGGATGGAAAATGTGTTGCCTCGAGAGCTAAAAAGATTTCTTGTCGAGATCCAATTTGTGTGTAGAGCCTCAAGAAAATGATTAAAATGAGGATTTATCACATGAAATTAGAATGATTAAAAGGATTGTCAAAAATGTTGTGGCATTGCATCCTAGTCATTAGTCAAGGGTCTAAGAAAAGTGATCAGTTCACAATTGGTCCACCTAGGCAGCTTTTGGATGTGAATTTGTTAAATGTCACTTTCTGAGGAAAATTGGTAATAAGAAAAGGTCCCTCAAATATTCTTCTCTTTTGGGTTAAAATTGGGTGAGTGAAATTTATAAATGTAATGAGAATACTCTTGTAAATTGTTGAGAGTTGAATTCTTAAGAGAAGAATTGAGAAAATCCGTCTTCCTGAGAGACCAATCCGAGATTACTGTTAATTTCTTCGTGTTAGATATTCTATCATGTCAATTTGGTTGCAGATGTATAACCATTGATGAGCACTGATATTTCTCATGAATATTTCCCCTGCTGATGAATCTAAACAATTTTGAAATTAATTTGTGTCCAATCTCTAGCAATTTGTGTCTGCTTTGTTTCAGAATGTTTGCAAGTAGTTTTTTCTTGTTCTATTGTAATCTTAAATTGAAATCTTTGTGAAATCACACAGGATCTTGTCCCTGTGACAATTTAGTGGCATTTGCAATTTCATTTCAAGAAGAGCCTTCATCTTGTGATGAGATAAATGAATTTAAAATCACTTCACTATCATTTGTTGATAAAGATTGTTTGTAAGTCTTTGGGTGTACCTTAGGCATGATTGATAAGAGATTTTGGTGTTTAATTGAGTCTTTTAACTTGAGCCTTCATGTTAGATTCTCAAATATTGTGTGAAAATGTGTTGATCTAGGCCTCCATTGAAGCACACCTTCTGGTTGAAGGAACATCTTAACTATTCTAAAGCTTTCTATTGTTGAGTTGTCCATTATTGTGAAGTTTCTCAAAGATCTGGTATAATCAACTTTATCCTACTTAATCTCCCACAAAAATCATTCAAAAACCATGAATCCATCCTGAACTACCCCTGTTTTCCCTGTATATCAATAAAGGAACAAAATCTATTTACTAAAATATGCAAAACAATCAGGATTTCTTAATGTCTTCAGTAACCTTAGCCTTGTGTTGAAATTATCTCCATCTTTTAGAAGTGACAAGTCTTGAGAGCTAAATTATGGACTATTGACCATATTTTCCCAAGGTTTTCTTCATAAAATTTGTGAAAAAGAAGGATATCTCCATCTCCTTCATCAAACAGAGGTTACACTAAGGGTCCTCTCACCTTGGTCGAAAGGCACAACCTAAAGTAGTGAGGATAGGTCAAATCCTCTTGAAGGTGTTATCCATATCTCCACAAATCTGAGTGACAAAGGGCTAGTTAGATCTCATCCCCACCGGCTACAAAATGACACACATCATGATCTATCTATCTCTAAGCTCCATGCCAAATCTATGATGTTGCTCAGCTTGAAAGGGAGAACAAATTTGGATACCAATAGTAGTGGCGTCATTTCCTCAGACTATTTAGCATTGCCGAGAAAAAATTGTTGATTTGTTGCCAATTCATATCCATTTGTCCTGTCAACAACACTAGTGGCACCATTTTTGGGGACTATTTAGCATTTTCAGGAAATATTTGTTGATTTTTTCTAGTTCATATCCATTTGGCTCGTGAACAATACTAGTGGCATCGTTGTCAAGGACTCTTTGAAGTATTTGAACAAAGGTGTATACATATAAACCCTAGTAATACTTCTTACACATGTGTGCAAATACATTGCTAAAACATCATTATATATTCAAATCTATAAGAATTGTTCAAAGTTGTGAGTTCTGAGTGCAATATTTCAAGCTTATACAGTTATTGCACTAAAGTTTGTATCATCATTGATAAATTTGGGTAGAAGGAGATCAGATCTTGTAAGCTCTGTGTGAATTTGGTATTGAAAGATATTTGATAGATCTTTCATAGTGCATTTACACAAACTAAGGTGAAAATCCTTAGTGGAGACTTTGTGCTGTTTAAATTATTAATAAATACCAATGTCTTAACATATATGAAGTAAGATTTGTCATTAATCTCTACAATGTTGGAAGGAAGAAGATCTTTCTTCACTAGAGACCCTACCAAAAAGTTGTTTCCAGAGATTAGAAAAACAAATACAAAAGGAAGAAGAATTTGGAAGGTTGTTGGAGATCAAGCATCGAGAAAAGAGATATCCATTGGTGGCTGATCAACCCATGATTGAAGATTATAATACTTCCTCAAGTGAATCTGAATCAGGTAGTCTCTTTGTTGAATTGAATTCTCCATCTAAAGAGGGTCCTTCTTTTATATTTGAAATATTTGCATCTCATTCTATACCTGTATTCTCCAAAGCTGATAGAGTTTTCCATGAAACAAAGCCTTTAGAGGGAATTACTTCGAGAATTACATCCTGTACCACATGGACCTCTCACTCCTCATCAATTTGCATCTCCTCAAAGGTCACCTCCTCAAAATAATATGGTTCAGCCTCCACCCAGACCTCCATTTTTTGTTAATACTTTTGGTCCCATCAATTTTAGAGGTATGGCTGGCTATCCAAATGTTGTGCCACAATATGTAAGAAAAATATTGCCTAAGTTTCAAGGAAATAATGCAATCACTGGTGATCAACACTTTAAGTTCTTTGTCAATATGATGGAGGACTTTGAAATATAATTTGAGGATGTGTACATTAAATTGTTTGTCCATACTCTATAAGAAGATGCGAGGGACTGGTATAAATATTTTCTAGATAATTCCATTGATTCTTAGACAGAGATGAAGAATGCCTTTAGATTGCAAAGTATGGAGATAAAAGCAGACCCTAGGTTTCTTTTATCGAATTTTAAAATATAAAAAGAATCCTAATGAATCGTGCACGATTTCAATACAATATTTAACAAAACATTGATAATACTACCTATTAATTTAAGGCCATGTGATGAATCATGTCTCGATAAGTATTGAGATGCATTTGATAAGAAAGGTCCTTACTATTTGAGGGATAAGAACCCAACAACATTGAGGCGGGTCTTCACCATGGCTCTGCAAATTGAGAACAACATTAAAGCGGTTGGAAAACCTCCTAAGAGGGAGGATATTAAACTAATCAACCCAGAGAAGCCTCAATCAAGTAAGGTTGTGGATCTTAAGGAAGTTGTAAAGACTTTTTGAAGCTATCAAATAAATCTCTTACAAGCAAGACAGGCGGAGAAAGGAATTGGACAAGGTTCTCAAGGTCAGCATAGGCAACAAGGATAAGATAGATTTGCAAATCATCCTAGAAATGATCAAAGATCTGATGACAGAGGTAAAGGACCCATGAGAGCTAGACAACCCCAAGCTAGGGAAAATAGAGTAGTGCCTGATCCTCTAAATGCCATAGTTGTTGTTGTTGAAGAGACAAATGAAATTGATTGGTGTGACAAATATTTCTTACCCCACCCACCATGTGAAGTAGATCAACAAGTTGAATAGGTTGATGATGATGATAACACTAATGATGATGCATGTATGGTGGACTTCTCTACAAGCTCACAACAAGGAGAAACTTCAACTTGAAGTAATAAGTGCAAGAACTACTGCAATTTTTTGGGATTGCATTCACTGGGTACCTCTTCTTCCTCCATCTCATGATTTAGAAGTATATATGGTACAAAATTTTGAACTTCCTAATAATGATTTTGAGTACCTAAGAGCTTTAATGATTAAGAAGTATGATGGAGGAATCCCACCAAAAGAGGATAGATAAATGTTAATAAATGTTGTTGTTGCCCAAGAAAAGAGTATAACACAAGAACTAAAGTTTTCAAAGCGGTAGGGCCTCGGCTCAAACCAAAGACCCCGGTTCTCACCAATTTCCCAAAAGAAATGCCAAAGAAAGATGCATCCGGAAAAGGCCTTGTTGTCCCAATTAGAACTGGTGTTCTAACCCATGCCAAAAAAGTGAAAAATCTTGTGTCATCTGATGTGTTTTTCAATATTTCTCCAAATGCTACTTTGCCCAAATACATTCCTTATGACATTGCCCAAGTCTCAAGTTAGATCAAAATTTATGTCCCAATTGTTGAACCGCTTAGGATTCCCGAGCACAAGAAGAGGGCCTTTGAGTATTTAGGATTAGAAGAAGATAGGAGTACCTAAGGTAGAATTATAAATAATATAAACACTCCTCCTCTAACCATTGCAGACCTAGAGAAATCACCAAAGCATTAGAGGAGATAGGTGTACCACTGAAGTTTACTTGGGAACATCTTTGGTTGAGTCTCAATTAAATATTGATCCATTTTTACAACATTGATTATTAAGGACAAAATGCTACACACTTTTATGTTTGATTCCAGAGCATCATGCAATGTTATGTCTCTAGAGGTCATGAATGAATTGACAATTAAAATGACATCAGCTTATGGCAAGTGTACTGCAATGGATTCAAGAGAGGTGCCAGTTGTAGGGTGTGTAAAAGGTTTAGTGGTACAACTTACAACTTATCTAGGTAAGAACTTGAAACTTTATGTTGTTATTACCAAATGGGGCATGATGTTATCAATAAAGTGCGCTGCAAGTGTTGGTGGAAGTGTTCAAATGGATATGTATTTTTCCACCATTCTAATTGAAGGCAGCCTTGTAAAGATGTATGGAGAGAAGAAGATGTTGCACCTCATTGAAGATCCCAATAATGCTTCTTATGAAGTGTTGTATGTTGATGTAGATGCTGATAACTTTGTTGGATTTGCTGATGGCAAAGAGAACAAGATTGATCAATGTAAATGTCTTGAACAAGTAGGTTTTCCTTGGACCTTGTTATTTGATGGAGCTTGTTCCAAGTTTAGAAATGGTGTTGGTATTGTTCTGATTTCTCCAGGCCAGGAAGAGTTTGATTTTTATTTCAAACTCAACTTTGAATGCACTAACAACATTGCTAAATATGAAGCATTGTTATTGGGTTTGAGAATTGCATGGAAATATGGTGTAAAGGATATCATTGTCAAAGGATATTTAGAATTGATTGTCAAGAAAATTAGAAAATTGTATGCTACTAAAAATTAGAGAATGAGACAATACAAGCATGCAATCTAGGATTTGATTGAAATGTTTGACTCTTTTAATATTGTGCACCATGATAGAAAGTTTAATGTTATTGTAGACAAGTTAGCAAAGTACTAGGATCCATATTTGGAATTTTACAGTATCTCCATTTTGTGAGTATGATGTTGAAATACTAACAAGGCCATTGTCCCTAACAACGTTAAACATTGATGAGTGTTTGATGATGATTCCCGTGTGAAATGGTTTCTACAGTAACCGAGGTGAGTTTGCTGACCAAAATATAAGTTGGGAACCAATGGTGTGTGCTTCTTGAAGGAAAGGAAACTTTATTTGGCAAAGACATCATCCAGCTAAAGACAAACATGATTCCCAGAGGTTTGGTGGCTCTTGAATCAAACTTTGATAATGTTGATTGCATTATTAAAAGAAGTATGTCGGTTTCAAGAGATGTGGAGGAACATGATCTGGTCACAAAGTTAAAACCACGTAAAATCTGGCTAGGAAGTAATTTGAGCAAGGAAGAGAAGCGGTCCTATGTTCAATTGTTGAAGAAATGTCAAGATTGCCTAGCTTGGTCTTACTCGAGCTGAAGGTATACAGGAAGATTTGTTCCAACATAAAATTCCACTTAAATCTAATGCCAAGCCTTTCAAGAAAAAATAGAGGCCCATCAATCCGTTCCTTTCTTTGAAGATGCAATAACAATTGAAGAAGTTGAGAGATGGAGGGATCATTCAGACCCATAAGGTACTAATCTTGGGTTACAAAACTAGTGCCTGTAAGAAAAAATAATGGTGATATAAGGTTGTGTGTAGACTTCAGGAACTTGAATAAAGCATCATTGAAAGATAATTACCCTTTACCAAACATGGAGAATATGCTACAATTGGTAAGCGGTTCGAATTGTTATCCACTTTCGATGGTTTCGCTAGCTATAATCAAGTTGTTGTGAAGGAGTCGAAAGAATAAAGACTTCCTTTACCACTCCTCGGGAACTTATGTCTATGTCGGGATGCCTTTTGCTTAATGAATGTTGGAGAAACTTTCGAAAGAGTAATGGATGTAGCGTTTGTAGGTTATATTAATGATTTCATTTTTGTTTATCAAGATGATGTAACTGTGTTTTCCAGGAAAAGAAATGATTACTCGCAACACTTGGAGAGAATGTTGTTAAGGTGTAGAGAGTATGAGATATCATTGAATCCCAAGAAGTGCCATTTTGGAGTGCAAAAGTAAAAGATGCTTGGTCACATTGTATCAAAGGAAGGGGTCATGATTGATCCGAGAGAGTGGAATCCATCAGCAAGGTTCCAATTCCTAGAACTAAGAAGGGATTTCAATCCTTCTTTGGAAAAATAAAATTTATCAGAAGATTTGTGTCTAACTTTGCTTTGAGATGACCATCCCCATTACTAGCATGCTGAAAAAGGACCAAGTTATCAAATGGGAAGAAGCTTCCATTCAAGCTTTCAATGGGATCAAGGAAGCACTAAAGCATGCCCCTGTTTTGGCAGCTCCAAATTACAAGAATCCTTTTCAAATGTTTTCTTTTACTTCAAAAAAACCATTGCATTTGTCTTGCTCTAGAAGGATTATGAAGGGGTTGAGAGTCCAATTGCCTTTTTCAGTAAGGCATTACAAGGAGCTGAGTTGAAGTACACCATCATGGAGAAGAAAGCATTTTCCTTAGTGAAAGCAACAAATTTTTTCAGACCTTACATAGTGAGCTCTAAAGTTGTTACTTATGTTCACCACACCATGGTGAAAGATATCTTATCAAAGATGGAGGTCTCAAGAAAAAGATGCAAATGGGTAAACAAGTTGTAGGAATATGACATGGATATCCAAACCACGAAATTGATAAGAGGTTTGGGCCTAGCTAAGCTTATGGCTGAGAGCAACTTGTAAACTATTGAGGTGAATGAAGTAGAAGGAGAAACGGTGGATGTCCTTAAAAAGTTGGTAAGCTCTAAATGGTAAAAATATATAATATTTTATCTCAGACATCTATGTTGCCTTGAACATTTGCGTATAAATCAGAAAAGAGATCTTAAGTTAGCCTCTCAAAAATATGTCAATACTAATTTTGGGTTAGCTTGGAAGAACCTGAGAGGAGTGATTTTAAGATGCATTAATGAGGATGAAGCCCCAAAGGTAATTGTTGATCTCCATGGAGGCATTTGTGGGGGACATTTTTCTTGAAGAGTTGAACATAAAATCTTGAGGGTTGGTTATTGGTGGTGAACTCTCTTAAGAGATACAACTCTATTGGTTAGGAAATATGAAATTTAATACCATTTTTCTTACAGAATGAAAGCTTGAGCTCCCTTCCTTTCAATATTTTTCAATTGAAGCCCCATTCAAGCAATGGGGAATGAATTTCATTGGAAAAATTTATTATCCTTTCAGTGCTGGTCATAAATGGATTCTTGTAGCCACTAATTATTTCACTAAGTGGTTGGAAGCAATCCCCACCAAGAAAGCAACAACCAAATTATCATAGACTTCATGTTGAATCAAATCATATGCAAATTTGGAGTGCAAGTTAAGATTGTTGCTGATAATGCCATGAGTTTTAGAGCAAGCGTTTGGTGGTTATGGGCAAAGAGTATGGAATCAATTTGACATATGCTTCTAACTATAATCCCCAAGGAAATGGACAAGCTGAGTCCAACAGTAAAAAATCTTTGAAGATCATTAGAAGAACCTTGGAGCTGAACAAAAAGAATTGGGGTGAGCAACTAAAGTTTGTTTTTAGGTTGAGAATCACATCAAAAGAGCTACTAGTAAGAGCCCATTTGAGTTGGATTATGGAACTCAAGCTTTGTTGCCCCTTCATTCGCAATTGTTTTCATTTCAGTTTGTTCAATAAATTGAATATCAAGAAGTTAGTCCATATGATGATCGACTCAATAAGATTATTGATTTAGATGAAGAAAGAAGGGAATCCCATCAGATGTGAAGTTCAGATAGAAGTTGAAGAATTTATTTGACAAGAAGGTGACTCCAAGATCTTTCAACATTGGGGATCTTGTGCTATTATGGGATAACATACATGAAGATAAGGGCAAGCATGGTAAATTTGATGCATTATGGATGGGCCCTTATTCAATTGATATTCGAATTGGTGATAATACCTTCTTCCTAAAAGAATTATATGGGGAATTGCTTGAATCGCTTGTTAATGGCGGGAATTTGAAACATTTCCTTGATTTATTTCTTAGAATCAAGGTATACTCCATTTGTACAAAGGTGTGTAGTCTTTTGGTTTATTTTTGCTTTCGTATTTTTCTTTATCCTGGTCCTTGTTTTCTGTTTTGTTAGTTTCTCGGTTCATCCTTGGGGAAATTGGTTAATATTGTTCTACTTTGCAAGTTTATTCTTTGACTCTATTGCCCAATGGTCTTTTTTTTGGCACTTGGTCTACTATTTGTTTTTGTTACACTCATAGGAGTACCCATCCCCAAGTCAAAGCCAATGTTGGTGCTCAATTTGGTCTCGCCCTGCTTTTCCTTGAAATTCTTGAGTCTACAAGCTCTGTCATGTTTTATATCTCCTAGTATTGATGCATGAAAACTCTATCCTCCATTTTGATGCCATGATCAGTCCCTTCTTTTGGTCGAGGATTACTTTAAATCCAGAATTTATTTTTAGTTCCTTTGTCCATGTGAAAAGATCTGTAACTTGGGTGAAAACTTAGGTTTTTCCTTCAGTCCATTTTCCATGATCATGTTTTGTTGTCCCTATGATTAGATGAATCTAGGAGGATCTTATTTGGGCCTTAAAACATTTCCAAATTCTCTGTCATTGAAGAAGGATTCATTTCCGGGTGTAAAGGGTGATTTTTCTACATTTTACGATTTGACGGGTGTATTTTTCCTTGTCATTTTCATATCTCAAAGCATCTGTGGAAATATGGCCCTTTCTCGTTGGATGCAGCTTGGTGACGCACATTTAAAACTCTAAGGTTCATTGTTATCTCTCAAAAGTGCACCTTGTAGAGAGATGGCTGTAGGTTTTCTAAGCTTGCAAAATTTGATCTCTCTCTTTCGTAGATACAATGGAAACACCTCAGGTCTGTGGGTATACCTATTTTGAGGCGAGTCTCTCGGTATCAAGGCCAGTTCCTTGTTGATGTATCCTAAACTAATTTCTAGGGTTTAAGGGTACAAGATGACTGTAAATAATTAAAACTAAGGTGATACACAAAATTTGTATGAGGGCTTTGAATGAGTAATGCACAATTGATATGTGAAAGGATTCTTGATGCATGAACGAAAAGTTTTCTGTAGAATGTTAAGGGCCAAACACTTCGAGGTATTGAGGGAATGTATCACAACAATGTTGCTAAGCTAAACATGCACATTAATAACATGCATAAATCACTAAATTTTACAATAGGGTAGAATGATTAATCAGGGAATTTGCATTCACAAGACTAATAGAAACATACACAAGACTGCAAATGATTGGAAAGACAGAAAATACTTCACACTCAAAAGGAAAAATTGGCAAAATTTGCTTCAGTACTCCTATATCCAAAAAGTCCTCCTTTGTACTTTGCAAAGGAACACAATATATAAGCAAAATAAATTTCACCCCTTCCTAAAAATAGCCTAAGGCTTGTACTCGCCCATGCATCTTATTGTTATCCTTTATTTAATAATAGATAAAGGAATAAAAATACAACATGCAATTACAAATAGGCATTAATAGCCTTTGATTACAATACAATCAAACTGGAGTTGACTGTTCTATTTTAAAGAAAAAAAAGGTGAATAATTTGCTAATAATAAGCTTTCTTGCTGGACAAGTCTCTTTCCTTGTGCATGTGAATTCATCTTCTTGTTTGTTATATCCTCTTGTGAAGGCATGCAAAAATAAATCCTGTGCAAGAACAAAATAATTACAATAATTGTAATATTTGCAAAATAAATCATCTATTGTAGGAACCACTTGTCCATGTGCACATGCTTCCTTTTCTCTCTACAAGATGCGTGGGGTCACCCTTGCTCCTCACCATTAGTCTTCATTGGTTTGGCCACTCTTGTGGACTTAGCAAATTACCATGGTTTTGAAATAATATAAGGCACTTTGAAAAAGGGGAAAAACATTACATTCGGCCACCTTTAAATACATATAAAATACTATATTTTTGTTGGCTTTTGCAATTTGGATAGTACTTGGCTTAAATTTCAGCTTATTAGTGATCATAGTTTGCATGATTTGATTGTACTTACATCATTTGGAAATCAAACTATAGTTTAGACTTATAAAATTAAAAATGCAATGATTATTTTATTCAAACATGGGGATGGCCCCTTTGAACATTGAATCAACCCTTTGAACTTGTTGGTGGAATTTACAACAAAGGTTGATTTAGGTTTTTTACAGACCATCGATCTCTAACCTTGATGAATTCAATGTCATTGATCTGAAGCTGTAGTTGAGGTTTCTAACCCCGCATTGGATGTGGGTGGTGCGAAGCCCGACCACGATGGTTTACATTAGAAAATGGAGATCAATCCTCGAGAGTTGATATGTTGTCCTCTTGTTTTGTGGTTGTTGATATTTGACCATGGTTGAGTTAGGTTAAAATATGTTTGAGGTGGGTGAGTTAAAACAACTCGAACCCCATTCATTTTCTCCACTTGTCATCTGGTTTGCGGGCGAAGCCCTGGAAATTTTTTTGCAGACTGTCATTATTGATACTTGGAAGCTCGACTAAGCACATTTGGCCTTATGTTCCTTCGAGCATCTATATTTCTTTTTTTTCACTCTGTCAGAGCCTTATGAATAAGGTCCGGTCAATTTTAAATAGTTATCTTTGTCTTTGGGCTCGGTTTTCTTCTACAAATCCACCTTGTGGGTTATGAAATATTTTAATTTGATTATGTTGCTTTGGTAAGAGATTTTGAGCAAGGTCATTTTGGTCATGATCATGTTATCTCGGTACGTTTTTATTTACAATTGTAATCTTGAAGATTTGTATAACTTTGCTTAGAAAAAATTCGTAAAAGTTGAAGCATCAATTTCCCTTCGATCATTTATACTTGTGTTTTCATTTTTCCCTGTATTGTTTGTGCTCGGTCATTGGTTAGATGAGCTCAAAAAGACTCTATGGTTATTGTGTTTGCTCTAGATTTCTTGAATTTTCGAGGACTTGGAAGCTCCCTGTGATTGGTGAGTTCCTTTTCTTACTCCATTTCCTTGCTACCCATTAATGGGTCTTTGTTCATTGGCCAAGATCTGTGCTTTTTGAGGCATGGGTACTCGTAGATATGAGTTTTGAGAAATTATTCAACTCTATGTAGATAACATATGTAAAAGGTTTTAAAATATTAGTTTTCATCATGCACTATAATTGCATTCTGTAGCTTTCCTTTCTCTTACGATGGAGGAGTTGACCTCATGCATATTATTTTGTTGTGGGTTTTCCATTATTTGTAGATCTGTAACCTCAAGTTCCATTTGCTTCGATAAGGTTATGCAAATATTCTATTTTTTCGGCTATTAACTTTATCTATGAATATTTTTTGGTCTCTGGCAAATCATTGGGTTTTGTCTCTGAAACTCAAGAATAATTTTCTTGAAATTTTCAAACTTTGGTTCTATCGTGAGAATATTTGTGTATTGCATGAACTGGGTGTTACTTCAAGTCTGTTCTGAAAACTTTGAGCTATATAGTTGATCGACTGTTGTGTTGTGAACTCATATTTTGATTGAGAGCTTCGTTTTAACAACCCAGAAATATGATATGTGCATTTGTTCTGACTTGGGTATTATTATATCACTTCGATATCTCTGGATCCTGTGGAGATACTATGTCCGCATTTGTTATTTCTTATCTTATATGATGAAAAAATTTCTTAAGCTGTATTTCGGAAATTTGTATTTCTTAAACTTGACAATCGAAAACCATTTGTTTGCACATTTCTTATGTACCTCTATTTGGAAAACATTCCTTGTAAGCTGAAACTTTACTTTCCTTTAAGACTGTGAAACCTTGTACCTGCTATAATAAAACCATGTCAATTTTTCTTCTTGTTTTCTTTGGTGATAGTATCTAATTTCTGAGGGACTTGCATTCTTTAGTATCTCTTTCGTTCACCTTACGAAATGATCCCTTATGACCTATAGTTGCATAATTTTATTTTGAAGATGATTTTGTCACTTTTTGGAATACTCGTAATCTTGTTTCTTTTACTTATATACTTTATTTCCTTGAGAGTAGTATTTACGGCATCTTTGAAAAATTTAAAATGTTGATTTTTCATGGCGAAGCCCGGAAAAAGTTTTCGAGAATTCTTTCTTCATTCTGTTTCAGCTATAGTAGTTTTTTTTTACGGTTCGAGAATACGTAAAGTAACACTTTTCTAATAAAACTGATTTGGTGAATAAAACTAAAACATCATAACTGTTCATCTTGATCATGGCATGTTTTTCGCTTTTTGTATCACCTACTTGATTTATATATTTCTTTTAAAGCATGTAACAGATTGAAAACAACATGATGAAAAGTTATAAATGCCCATTTTTCATGGTGAAGCCCTATGAAAATTTTCCCAAAACTTTCTTTTCATTCTACTTTAGTTGTTATCCTTTCTTTCAAGTTAACTTCAGCTTCTTGAAATATGATATTCTTCTTTAGTTGCGAACTAAAACATGTACTTCTTCTTCTCATATTTTATTTACTAAACTATAAATTTAAACTAATATCTACATAGCTTCAAAAGCAAATGCTAATTAAACAATGAACAATCAAGATAAGAGCTTAAAGGAAATGCTTCTTCAATGAATAAATGAAACTACATGCTAAGCTATTTCCTACTCTCTATGATTGCTAACTTAAACTATGAACCTAGGAAGAATATAAGCAATCAAAGTTGATTATTTCTTGATCTCAAGGATTGAGAATGGAATCTCACTAAGAATGGCTACAAGACCATTTTGGATCTTCACATATTATTCAATTTTGAGTGAAAGGATGCAAGATGGAGAAGCTATTTCCAACAATGGAGAATGGCTCGAGATAAAAATCCTTATAGTATTTCACTATTCAAAGCATGGTGTAAGAAGAAAGGTAAGAAGGAGGTTTCTTTATATATCTTTCCTAAAAAGGCAAGGCTAGCAAATTGATGAATGTGGGATAAAGGTAGAACAATATTAGGAATGGATAAGGGTGCTTTATAAAAGGTAATCTTGATTTACAAGAGTTTAATTTGTCATTAGTAAGTCATGGGAGTTGGAGGATGTTTTAATTAATCAAAGGTGATTAATTAATAGGTAGATGTAAGCTTATAGAAGCTAATTAGAGGAAAATTAGTATGATTTGTGGGATGTAAGAGAGAAATTTGATCCAATAAATGGTAATTTATTGATTTAGAGTTGCGAGTGTAATTAATTAATAATAATTAATTAACCCAAGTAAAAGTGGATATTAATTAACAAAAGGTCGTTAATTGACATATTTAATGATAGGAAGGCTAATTAATTAACGAAAGGTCATTAATTAATGAATATGAAGAGGAATGTTAGCTAATTAGCGAGAAAAGTGCTAATTATTACGGAAATGACAAGAAAGAGGATAATTAGTGTAATCTTAGCATTAAAGGTTGCATAAGAGGATTTTAGGTGTCTACATTTTCCCCTCTTTGGGGTGGCATAAGTGACGCCACTTCAAAGATAGTAGACAAGTACAAACAAATAATTTTTTTGAAGAAATAGAAGAAAAAATTAATAGAATGAAGGATGCCCCCTCGAGTGTTGATGGGGTGATGAAAGAGGGCGATTGATGATTGAAAAGATGAAAGAACATAATAGAAGTAGAATAATTGATCCCTATTGCACCAAGTTACTTTTGAAGAAAAGTGTTGATATAAGGAGAGTGATATGGAAGAAAAATGAAGATGAAAAGAGATGGATATAGCTATCATCTTGTTGATGTAAAAACCAACTTTATTTCATCATTTTTCTTATGATCGACGTCATCGGTCCTTATTAAAAAGAATGAATAGAAGTGTAGTATGACATGAAAAGCCATATACAAATAAATGTCCATAGCTAAAAACACCAACTCCATGCAACATACAAAATGCAATGCAATACGAGAAAGTAAAAGATGCCTAATTCCCTGCAACATACATAATGCAATGCAATACAAGAAAGTAAACAAGATAACCTGATAGAGAAACATAATGCAATGTTTTTGTTATCAATCTTTGATTCTGACCTATGTGAATTAATGGCAATTGTTAATAGATGGTGCCCCAAGTAAGGATACATGGAAGAGGAATAACAGAGGACACTTGGGTCCTATGAAAAGTAGTGCACTATGAAACAGTACCAGGCAACTCATTGTGCCCCAGAGTACAGACATAGTAAGCAAATCAACTTTGTTAATGGAGGTAGATCAAGATGATCCATGAATTGCACACAAGCTCGGAGAGAACCAAAGAGTGATGTTTTGTAGGATGATTTATATTGTTTTTGATTTTTCTTGAAACATATTTGAATGTTTTTGTGATTTTATATAAGTTTTCTGAAGCTATGTACAGGAAGACAAAGAAGCATGGATGCCCCTAGTGATAGATGGGATGTATAAGGGCTAGAATGTCAAGCATACGAGAAAGTGAAGATGTGATATGCCCCAATGATTAGGTGGGAGTATTCAAAGACAAACTCTTCATAGATAGAAGGGGGATTAAGGCCAATATATAAAATAGGTTCAATCATGAGGGAGCAAGGATGCCCCCAATGTAAGATGGCCAAGAAACATGTGATAGAAAGGAAGTGGGTGATTGATTTATTAAAGGGGGAAAAAGGTGTCCAAAAACATAGAAAAAGGCCATTCTATACACATGGATGTTTTAAAAGATATTTGAAGAGAAGAAGATGTTATGAAAAGATTTAGAAGGCGTAAGATGAAAGAGTGATTAGCCCAAGGCACAAATCATGAGACAAGACATGCGTTAAAGCAAGAGTTTGAACAAGGTCCAAAAAGTAATGCTTGATAACATACTAATCTTGTTTTACTCATTGAGAGCATGTGTGTGCACATGGAAATGAATTACCTCTTGAAGGAAAGAGTTAATAGACAACAAGTGAAGACACTAGTCAATGTGTAGGAATGATTTAGTTTAAAAGGTGATCTATGAATAGATTGTGGAAGGAGAGTTGTACATTGGTCCATTGCTAGTTAGGCATCCATAGCCCCGATGGAGATACATTTGATTGTAATCACAACATTGCTCTACTTCCAGTCAGGCATCCATATCCCTGATAGAGATTATTGGAAATACCCCAAGAGAGAGTTATATATCAATTTTCTCTTGCTTTTAGATTTAGATTTTTGATTGATTGATTTTGATTCTTTTGCTTTCTGAAAAATTGTTTCAGCTCTCTTGTTCGACAAGGGGTTAAGAACCACTAATGGCTTGATGGAAGGACATGGAAGTGATTATGATGATGACATTGGATAGTGTCAAAAAATACGCCAAAAAAATCTTCCCAACAAGTTTATTATATGTAAATAGTGATAGGATCTCTAAGAGATCAGTCATTTTTTAATTTACAAAGGTGATGAAAGACCAATGTCAAATGGATACCATAGTGATAAGTGTGACAAAATTCATGTGAATAGGCTAACCACAATATCATCGAATGGATGAAAATGGTGGATGATTTGCAGATGAATATGAAAGAAAGGGAAGGAAGAACATCCATGTGTACGCAATACTTGATTGCAATGTTTGATCTTTGTACCTTTGATTTTATTTTTTTAATGTTTTAATTTTTTCTCATTTTTTTGTATTTCTGAATTATTTTATGTTTTTTTAATTTTATTTTTGAAATGTTTTATGATTTTTTTTTATGGTTATTAGAATGAAACATGTCACTCTATGTGATAGGATCCAATAATGATGTGTGCAACTTCCTTGATAAGGGAGACTAAGTGCATTTGTTTATCAAGAGTGATATTATCCCCAATCTTGATGATCATGGTGAGTTCACACTCAACAAATGACTATGATTTGTTTTGAAACATGGGTTTTGTATGTGGGAGTTTGAGTTCCCTATCCATAGGTTTCTACACTTTGTGCCATACTTGATGGGTACGTTGGTGTGCATTATTGAATCATGTTTGATTTTGGATTTTATGATCATTTGAGTTGTTGGTAGCTTTGGATATTTTTGGATTTTTTATCTTGACTTGATAAAGAACCTATCTGGGTTTCTTATAAGCTAATGCTTGACTTTTCTGATCTCGAGAAGTGAGAGAAGAATGTGGATTTTATAATTGATGAGAGGAATGGTAGTGGGCTTACCAAAATCTTTGGTAGAAGAATAATGTGGTGGATGAAAAGGATATGGTCCAAGGATTGAAGAAGATGGGCTCCTGGGAGGTGAGACATAGATAGAAGACAAAGGGCCACTAGGATGTGGCCCATGAATAAAAGAATAAGGGTTACTAGGATGTGACCCATAGATAGAATATGAAGGGTTACTAGGATGTGGCCCAAGAATAGAATAATAACGGATACTAAGACGTGACCCATAGACGTAAGATGATGGGCTACTAGGATGTGGCCCAAGAATAGAAGATGATGGACTACCCGAGGGTGATCCATACATAGAAGACAACGGTCTAGTTGGGCGTGCCCCAAGAATATAAGATATTGGACTACTTGAAAATGTCCCACAAATAGAAGAGGGAGGGCTACTAGAAGGTGACCCACACCTAGATGAAGATGAAGGACTACTTAACATTGACCCAATAAGAGATTGTGATTGAGGAATTATGATAGACAAAGAGTGATTAGGTAATGAGAAGATAGGCCATGAATCAATGTAAGACCTACGAGTTTCCTCACGTAATGAAGAATGTGAAGATGAAAGAATAAGAGGAGGATCAAGTTGCATGATTTGAGGCTCTTCCTCTATTTCTTGATAAAAGGAATCAACCTTTTCCTTCAAAAATGTAGGTGCATCGAAGTCTAAAGAAAATCCTTGTTTGTAATCTTCTAAAGGAATATCTTCATGTACCCCTATAAATTCCCTGATTGTTTTTTCATTCTGAAAGAGGTCAATCGGTATGAGTAGTTGATCGACCACTAGGGGTTGATTGGAAGAAAGAGGTTCACTTGGTGTGGGAGACTAAGAAGATGTTTGATGATGATTTATAGAAGAAGATGATGTGGGGATGAAGAAGAGGTGTAGCTAGATGTCTCGAAGTAGAAGAAGGTTATGTGGACCTACCTATACTATATCATCTATAAACTATTAGGATTAAGTCCAAAGTCTACACATTGAGATGCATGGGTTGATTCGGATGTTTGACTATAAGGACTTTGAGTCACATGAATCTTCAAAGAAGGAAGACTTCATGGGTGTGAATGATGAAGAAGGTCCTGTGAAGAAGGGGACGACTGTGATTCAAGAATCACATTAGATGAAAAATAATGAGGGTTGTGCAAAGAAAGAGAGGACCATGATTCAAGAATTTTATTAGATGTCCTGATTGGAAGGATTTGGAGTCATGCGTATCTTCAAAGGAAGAAAATGTCATTGAGGTGGTGATAAAAGGGGTCCTGCAAAGAAAAGGAGGACCACGATATAGAGTCATATTAAATATATGATGAAGAGGGTCTGTGAAGACATGGAGGACCATGACATAGGAGTCACATTAGATGACTTAGTAGTCGAATTAGATGAATTTGAATAGTATTTTAGATCTGAATAGTAGTTTGGATCTGAATTGTCATAAGAGTCGAGAGGAAATGTTTGGATTAGAATTAGAAGAAGAGTGGGGAACTCAAATAATAATTTAGATCGAAGCATCCAAATCATACCAGTGGACTATGATATGAAGGTGGGGAATAAGTTACCGAATGGGTTCTCTAGCGAAAAGAGCTAAATAAGGTTTGGTCATGATGGGCGTCTTTTGATTTGGACACCAAAATTTTTTTTCCTCATTGTCATATGTATAAGGGAACTTGCGATAATCAATCATTTTTGGCATGTGTTGGGTTCAAAGGTCTAGAACTAAATTATATGATCAAACTTCTTCAAAGTGAAGAAGGTTTCATGTTGATTTGGGCAACATAGCGACAACCAACTAGACATTTCACAAATATGGGAATGTTTGTTTGATTTTCCAAAAGGGGAGCTAAGGAAAATTGATTTAGTGATGACTCAAAATTGATAATCCAAAAAGGTTTGGAGGCATAAATACCAAAGGATGGATCAAAATTTTAGTGACATAAAGGATACAAAGGAAAGATTTCAATGTCCAATTGATGCGAAAGTTTCTTGAATGGAATTTTTGTTGGCTAAGGTTTGAAATATATGTTCAAAAATGACCATAGACTTAGGAAAAAATAAGAAGATCAAGAGGATCAAAGACCGAAAGGATTTTCCTAAAAACAAGCTTATAAGATGGATAAACACAAGGAACAATCATGCACATTCAAAACACAAAGATAAATTAATGACCAAAGAATAATGAAATCAATGGATCAAAGTGAGTGTCCTACATGAATGAATCACAATTGACAAACAAGACATAATCACAAAATGTCCTTTGTAGGACCAATCAATCAAATGAGAAACTTCTTAAAAAAATTTGGAGAGGTAGTTGGTGTCATATGATGATTAAAAAACTTTCCCTACTTACCTCAATTTGAAAGGAATGAACAAGTTGTAAGTAATAACAAGAAGTTAACATGACCTCCAAACAAAGTATACTAGAAGCAAGCCCAAATTCAATCAAGACCTATATTCCAAAGGGTGTCAGTTATGATTGTGAGTGACACAAAAATTCCACTAAGATATGTTAACCAAACTTTACGAGAAAGTAAGGTATTAATATCAAGATGATATTGATATAACACACATAAGTGGTAACGCTTAACACTCTTCAAAATTGAGGTAATAATTGAAATCAAGTTAAAGCGATAGTATACCTAGGAATTGTTAAAGTGGATACAACGTAACCTTACAATATAGATATTTAGGCCAAGTTTACAAGAAACAAGATGTAAATACCAAAATTGTAGTGTCACGATATAAAAAGATAACTGTTGAAAGGATAATCAAAGTGATAAACAAAGCCTAACTATGATGACGATCTTGACTTGGGTATCAAGATCACTAAGGCTACCAATGATATACAAAGCGTCTCCACACACCTTATATGTTTAAGAACCCGCCGCAAACATGGATGGGTGTAAACAGATAAAAAGTGGTGAAACAATCAATTGATAACGAAAAGGAGTCACTCTTCTTTTGATCAACAAAGTGTGAAAAGAAAGTGAATGAAGTAGATCAATTAGGGTTGAAAAATACTAGCCTCACTTCAGTAGAGTTTCACCTCGCCTTAGGGAAAAATGAAAAACTAAGCAAAACTAACACTTCACACATTCCGTGATGAACAATGGCTCACAACTCAACACTATTTTAAAAATGGTCAAAGAGGGCTCTGGCCAAAGAATATCTTCCAAGTTTGTTCTCTCTTCCTAGGTGTTACAAAGTTTTCTTAAGGGAGTTTGATTTACCCAAAAAGTTGCAACGACTAATTTGGGAGTATCTTGGCTTTACTTTACCCCCTTTAAGCACAGTAGGAAACTAGTGTGTCTATGTGTACTATCACTGGGGTCGTAAATACTGACAACCGATAATGCTAAATCATAAGGAACAAATAGTCAAGTAGGTTATGACGGAGCACTTCCCATTTCATCCATAAGGTTCCCTCTTACATGGACTACTTTGGGGTTCCTAGGACCACCCCCATTATTGTAGCTTAAGGCTTATGCCAAAGGGGTTATGTCCTAGTTTTAAGCGGATGGGACGTACCCTTATCCGAACCTGCAAATACAATGTTTTGAATGTGGTGTTGTTTTTATCTTGTTTAATTTGATGTGGTTTGCTTGAACACCTTTTGGCAACCTGCACGGAAATTGTATTAGTAGGTTTATTTTGTTTCGATTCCTTTCTTAGACAAGTGTTTTTGGGTCCTACACTCAAGCATTAGTAGTTCTCCAAGAAAATCACATTATTTAAAAGAGGATTAAGAGTTGCCTTTGATTCTCAAGATCATCCAAGGATGCAAGAGAAGAGCATACACAAAAAATAATCCAACTAAAAAGTAAATAAAATATTTACAATTAATGAACCATACAAAAATCTTGATAAATGTTCATTCCTTAAACCAAAAGTGAAAGATGAAGTTTCCAGTTTACCAAATGTTATAAAATGAAGACTAAAGTTACTTTTTATTCTCAAGATCACCCTAACGTGAAAGACAAGAGCATACATAAACCGTATCCCAACTATATAGAAATGGAAAACTTCAAATCAAAGGACCATTGAAAAATGTATTGTAAAAGGTTCATTCCTTAAGGAAAATGAATAATTAAATTTCTAAGTTTAATCCCAATGTTAAAAAGATAGAGATTATAGCTATTTTTGATTCTCAAGGTCACCAAAAATTTCAAGATAATAGCATACACACACTTTGGTCTAAATCAAGAAAGCATTAAAATACAACAATCATCAAAACATTAGACATGTTAGAAAGTAACCAGTTTTAAACTAACCAAAACACCTACAATTTCTATAAGTATAAATCCAAAATTTATGTTTTCATTACATAATTAGCTTCAATACCTTTCCAATGAAAAAAATAATGGATTCATTTTGAGTTTGGGAGAAAATGTTATGTCCTTCGGAAGATGGGTTACACATATACTCTTATGCTCACGAGTATGCACTTGACATGCACTCAAAAAATGTCAAAACAAACATCCCTTAATCTGTAAAATGGTCAAATTTTTCCAACCAAGATTCAATTTTGACAAAAACCCATCACATTAGTATATGATTAGAAGACTCAACGCTATCAAACATTAACATACATGCTCAAGAATTTAAGATTTTCAAGAAATTGACAAAACTAGCATTTAGAATGATGAAAAATAAGATCTAAAAATGAAATCATGATGAAATATTGAAATTTTCACACCAAGATTTAATTTTGAAAGCAGCCCACAACATTGATATGTAAATAGAAGACTCAGCACTATCAAATACTAACCTACATGCTCAAGAATTTAAAATTTTCAAGAAATTGACAAAACTAGCATGTAGAATGTTGAAATAGTAAGCTCTAAAAATGAAAACATGGAGAAATCTTGAAATTTTCCCATCAATTTCAATTTTGGAAGCACTTCACCTCCTTTATACCAACATGGAAGACTCAACACATGCAAACTCAACAAAACAAGTTAAGAAAAATAAGTTAGATCAACATGTGTAAAACGGGGTTAGTAACCAAAAATGAAACTTAACTACAAAAACTTGAAATTAAGTGCAAAGGACAATGAAGTAAGTCCCCTTTGGGCGTGCCAAATGTGTTCATACTTTATTAACTAAACTATAAATTGAATCTAATATCTATATAGTTTCAAAATCAAATGCTAATTAAACAAATAACCATCAAGATAAGAGCTTAAAGGAAATGCTTCTTCAATGCATAATTGATACTACATGCTAAGTTATTTCCTACTCTCTATGATTGCTAACTTAAACTATGAACCTATGAAGAACATAAGCAATCAAAGTGGATTATTTCTTGATCTCAAGGATTGAGAATGGAATCTCACCAAGAATGGCTACAAGACCATTTTTGATCTTCCCATATTACTCAATTTTTGAGTGAAAGGTTGTAAGATGGAGAAGCTATTTCCAATAATGGAGAATGGGTGAAGATCAAAATGCTTATAGTATTTAACTATTCAAAGCATGGTGTAAGAAGAAAAGTACGAAGGCGAGTTTCTTATATAGCTTTCTTAAAAAGGCAAGGCTAGCAAATTGATGAATGTGGGATAAAGGTAAAACAAGATTAGGAACGGATAAGGTTGCTTTATAAAAGGTAATCTTGATTTAGAAGAGTTTAATTTGTCACTAGTAATTCATGGGAGTTGGGGGATGTTTTAATTAATCAAAGGTGATTAATTAATAGGTAGATGTAAGCTTATAGAAGCTAATTAGAGGAAAATTAGTATGATTTATGGGATGTAAGAGAGGAATTTGATCTAATAAATGGTAATTTATTGATTTAGAGTTACGAGTGTAATTAATTAATAATAATTAATTAACCCAAGTAGAAGTGGATATTAATTAACGAAAGGTCATTAATTAACATCTTTAATGATAGGAAGGCTAATTAATTAACAAAAGGTCATTAATTAATGAACATGAAGAGGAATGTTAGCTAATTAGTGAAAAAGTGCTAATTACTATGGAAATGGTGAGAAAGAGCATAATTAGTGCAATATTAGGATTAAAGATTGTGTAAGTGGATTTTAGGTGTATACACTTCTATTTGCCAAGATATCTTCTATAATGTAACTTCTTCTATTTGTAGAAAATATTGAATTTGAGTTACATTAATCCTTCTTTCCAGTATGTACTTATTACTTGTCTATTTTCTTGGCCGCAACCTCGTATATCGCATACTTAAGAAAATAGTTAGAAAATACTTAGGCTTTTGGCCTCTCTTGTGTCCATGTTTCTTATTTTCTTTTCTCTTTCTTCTTTCTGAGTGAGTAAAGCATGTATGTAGTTTGATCTTCAAGTAAATTATATCTCCTATTTTAAAGAGATTCATATGCACAAACTAGGACAATATAGGAATATGAATTGATGTTTAAGCTCGTAACTAACAGTTTCTCTTTTCTTCTTTTCAGGTACAGTGACTTCTATAATGAAGATGAAGAAGGAACAAAAGCTAGAATGGAGATACTTTGAACAACGAAGAAAACCCCAAGGCAATGATGGGTTCACTCATACTCCTTTAATTTCTTTTTCATGCATGTGTACCTCTTATTTCAGTAGTTGTACTTTAATTTTTAGTTACATCCCACGACTTGTGTGGGAACATTGAAATTCCTTATGAATAAAACATTGAATTCTAGAAATGAGTTGTGTATTTCTTTTTGCATTTTAGCTTTCTGTATGGATTATATGATGAACTAAACAACTCAGTAATATAATTGAATGTCTTAATCATGAAGGAAGGAAACTTAAGAAAACTTATAATATCTAGTAATGAACTCTGATTTCTGTAATCTGCACTTATGTTTGTTGTCCCAAAACTCAACATTTCACCTATTATGTGATTGAATGTCTTCATTAAGACAACACAACTGTCCTTAAGGTCCTTGTGTTCTTTTGCTGAAGATAGTCAAGAAATTATAGACTATGTGATTTGTTACATTTTGTAACAGCACACATAACTAAAAATTTCATGTAATCATTTAACTAAAACAACAATAACAACATAATCTGAAAAATATCCCCTAGCTTAGGTATAATATGAAGTTTCGAGTTACCCATTTTTACACAAGTGTAAAAATTGTCAACATTTATGGTGATCCTATGGGGAAATGTTTTTACTATCTTATAGACCAATGCCTTGCTCTTGTCCATTGGGCATGGATTCCAAACATGTAACAAAAATTTGCCTTTTCGAAAGGTCCAACCTTTCCAAAATGGAACTAAAAATGGGAAAGGATCAAGTAAACCTGATCACGTGCACAAATGCACTTATAGAATTGAAAAATAATGCAAGGTGTAGAAAGCGCACTTATTGAAAGGAAATCCTACTCTAATGATCACTATAAGATTTTCAATAATAGTGTTTGAGAAAAATACCATTCACGGGAATGGGTAGTTCCTATCCATTAAACTTCAAAGATGAAAAGCATTGTGTTCTTTGGAAGGTGAAATCATGTAAGGGCCACTCTAGATTGTATCAAACTTTATGTGTATTCTGGCTTTGCATCATCATCATCCCACTTTAACACAATATCTCTTTCATTGAAGATTCTGAATTTGGCTTTCTTATCAAAAGTCTTCTTCATTTGTTTCGATTCTTTTTCATATTCAAATGAGCTTGATCTCTTAGCTCATGTAATTCCATTAAGTCGTGTAATGAACTGTAATGGTTCATTCTCAAGCAGAATCCATTTGATGCAGCAAATTAAATGCGGGTAATCCAACTGAAATAAGTATTCTTGCTTATTTTCTCGTACACAACTTTGTATGGTGAATTGGGTGATCTTTTAGGAGTTACTCTATCAGCCCAAAGTGCTGAATTTAACATCATATTTCGTGCTCTTTGATTATCTTTGAGTGTCTTCTTCGATGATCCTTAAAATATTCTTGTTATTATTTTTAGCTAAGAGATTACCTTGCGGGTAATAATTAGATGAAGAACTTAAGTAAATTACATGGCTAACAGCCCAAATGTTATCTTTGCACCAAGAAACGCTAAAGTATTATCTGATATGATAGTTCTTTGGAACACCAAATATGTAAACTATTCCTTCATAAAAGGATAGTATCGAAGCTTCATTAGCATATTTCAAGGTTATTGCTTTAGTCCATCATGTAAAATAATCTGTAGTAGTTAAGATCCATTTATGTCCTTGTGACGAAGGTAGGTTTATCATGCCAATAAAGTCAAGACCCCACTGAATAAAATGTTGATCAATTGAAATAGGTTGTAAGGGAAGCGAAGCTAAACATTCTTTTCTAATAAAGAAAACACATTTTTACACTTTCTTGATCCATTCAAAACAGTCCTTGAATATGCTAGGCCAATAGTAAGCAACTTTCATAATTTTTAAGGTTGTGGTACGTGCTAAAAAATGACCTCCTACAAGTCCTTCATGGAATTCTGACAATATTTTTTGAATTTTATCATAGTCAACACACCACAACAAGATTCCATTTATATCTCTTTTGAATAACACACTATCAATAAAGATATAAGGTACAACTTGTAATCTGAAATATCTTCATTTATTTTTGTCCATACCTTCCGGATAGGTGTCATGTTGTAGATAGTTAACCAAATCAGTCATCCATCTTGATTACGAATCTCATAAGCAAGTTCGGTTTGTTGATTTTATGGTTGAACCATGACTTTTGATTGCTAATACTCAATTTTAGCCTACTATTTTGAATCTTCTCATTCTCGTAGCTTGTTATTTTTTCATATAAGCAATTATATGTTCACACAAGCCTTTCCCACAAACTGTATTCATAACCGGGATATCAACATCATTTTCCATGACCTCCGTTATCTAGTTTTCTCTTTTCTCATTCAATTCTTTATTTAGCAAGAAAGCTTTCACACTTGGGTGAGAAATAAGAATATGGATTTTATTGTTCGAAAGCATGTATTTGAAATTCTTTAGTCCTCGACTACTGAAAGTACCTATTTTTCAAGGAACGTGTACCTTGTTTCGTAATCATGCAAGATTTTTCTCAAGAAAGCAATAGGTTGTTCAATATTTTCATCATTGACTGAGCTAGTATAGTTGAGATTGTTTGAGTTCTGCAAGTGCATACATTGTAAAATATTTATCAAAATTTGGATTTGTAAGAGTAGGAGCTTGAGAGATAGCTGATTTGATTGATTCAAATCCTTCTCTCCCTTTGTTGATCTAAGATAAAGTCTTTTCCTTTTTAATATAGATGTCAATAGTTTAACCAATGCTACAAAATATGGAACAAATCTTCTAACAAAGTTGATTTTTCCAAGAAAATATGTAATGCCTTCTTATGATGAGGCAATGATAGCTGTGATATAGCTTCAATTAAAGGATCAATTGCTAATCCTTGCTTGGAAATAATATGACCAAGCAATTTACCTTAATGTACTGAAAAGATGGACTTTAGTGGATTCAAAGATATCCCAAATTGTCTGCATAACTGAAAGGTCTTCCTTAGATGTATTAGATGTTCTTCTGGATTTTTTGAGAATACGGTAATGTCATCTAAATAAACCAGAATGCATTTATTTAACAAGCTATGAAAAGCCATGTCCATTGCACGTTGAAATGTTGCACCAACATTTGAAATGCTGAAATACATCCTTTTGTACTTGCATAAGTACCCCATTTAGTGGTAAAAGTTATTTTGTACCTATCCTCTTCCCAGACTAAAATCTGATTGTATCCACTATAACCATCCAGGAGAGATAATCTATCTGCACCAGAAACTGTTCTTAAAATCTGATCCATATTTGGGAGTGGGTAATGATCTTTTAATGAATCTTTATTAAGATCTCTGAAATCTACACATAATCTGATTTCACCATTCTTCTTCCTAATAGGAACAAGATTGGCTACCCAACTTGAATGCTTAACTAGAAAGATAATACCTAATTCAATCAACTTAGATAATTCTTTCCTCATTAGAGGCTCTATTTTGGGATTTACTAGGCCTCTTCTTCTGTCTAACTAGTTTAGAATTTGGCTGTAATTCAATAGTATGTTGTGCTAAACTAGGATCAAACCCTTTCAGGTCTTGGTATTTCCAAGTGAAAACATCTTTAAATTCCTTGCAAAGATTAATGAATGACTGTTTTTCTACTAAGGAACATACCTTTCCAAGAAACAAATTTTTTCCTTCATCAACTGAGATCTCTTCATAATTATCAACACGTGTTGACATCTTAGTCTTGACCTTCCTTAACTGATTTTCAAAGTGTTCGGGATGTCTTCTAATGTGACCAGACCTCCAGGTAGTTTATTTGTCTTTAATTGAACAATCTGGTCACCGTATAAATGTTGTAATTTATCTTGATTTGTTGTAAGAAATTCATCTTCTTGCTGTAAAAACCTACAGATTTCATCATCACTTTCAAAAACTTTCCAATTCAAATCATTATCAGGCATCGAAGGTTTGACAATTAGCTTTATATGAGGCTAAAATTTATTGTTCTCTATCTATTCCAGCACTTTAAAACTAGCACCAACTGCTACAAGTTTGTCTGCATGCTTGTTTTCTAGTTCTAGGAATAGACTTAATATTAATAGCATCAAAATCTTCCATTAAGTCTAAAACTTTATGTCTGTAAGAATTCACTAATAGATTCTTACAAAAATTAAAATTCTTTACTTGATTGATAACCAACTCAGAATCACCAAATATTTGTAATGTGTTGATACCTTTCTTTCTTTCCCAAAGCAAGCCATGAATTAATGGTTCGTACTCAGCTACATTACAAGTTCATGAAAATTAGAGACTCAAAGCTGAGAAATACCTTTATTTTGTTGGGGAAGTGAGCTTCAAACCTGCTCCTTATCCTTTTTTTGTTTTTAGCTCCATCAAAATGAAGCTTCCAAATCCCTTCCGTTAATTTTTTTGTTTTGGACAACAAGGGAAGTGGTGTATTTTCTTCATACATACAATACACACTGAACAGATGTTCTTCGTATTCCTTAAAAGGATCATGAGCATGTTCTTCCACTATCTTTTCATCCATAAACATGTTAGTAACACCATCTAAAGCTGAAACCTAAGCTACATCATCAAAATCTAATTGATCTAAAGCTGAATAGTTAGCCACTGCATTTGGAGAATGAGGCTCAATGTGAAATCGGCGAATGGTTATGAATTGATAGTAACTTTGGTGCCATAACATGTGGTGAAAAATAAGGACCAATTTGAAGAGAGACAACCTCCTATCTTTTCTATGAAGTCTCTAGATAAGCATAAGGCAAACTATGGAGGTAAATCTACAACAAAGTAACATCTTGCAGAATAGAAACATTTGGGCAAGCATGTAACGTTCCCTCTAAATTTATTATTACACCAACTATATTAGTTGTAGTTATATCAAACTGTAAGACACTCTTTTTTGTAGGCTCATACTTCAGACCTAATTTCTCTGCAATTGCTTTTGGCATAAGCCGTGTTACTTGCGCCCATCACAACCATGCAATTATGAACTAGATGTTCTCCAATAATGAGCGATAGATAAAATGGTGGTGGCTTCTTGATGTCATGAGAATTCAAAACTTTCTTAATTATCCACTAAAATTCTTTAATTTGGTCTTGTTTGAATGTTCCAAGGACCATGTCTTCCTTCCGAACTTCTTTTTCTACTATTTTTGAAGAAATTTATAGCTTAGCTTCTTCATGAGAAAGTAAATCTTGCTGTCCTAGAATACTTAGAGCATCTATCAACACCAATGCATAGCTTTTAGTTTGGTGGATGTAATCTAGAAATACAACAACAAACATAACACAAGAATACCATTGAATATGATAATAAGGAATGATAATAAATCTGAAATATCAGTGTAAATTATAATATTAACATGAAATTGTTACAATCTTGCCCATGAGGTACTTGAAGTATTATCGACTTCACTTGCCTTCCACCAATACTATGGGAGAAACTTCACAATTACACCTCTTAATGGCTTCTTTAACACACCTTCAAAATGATGGCTTCCTTTACACACTTACTCATACAATATTTCTCACTACTTTTTTATATGCTAAATGAGGGGGGGTGGCCTCTTTATTTATATAAATTCCAGGCTTATCCATCTTATCTCTAAGATAGGATAAGAAATCCACTCTGACGAATCATATTCTATACCTTAACTCTTATCTCGTACATGTAATCTTATCTTTTAAGATAAGATAAACCTTATCATTTCACATGGGTTCCACATTTTTAGACTTTTTACAAATAAAATACACAAAATATTTATTACCTCACTCCTTGTCCTTATTACCAATATAATATTTATAATTCCTAATCATGTAGACCCTACTTCTCTACTTACCCCAACTTTGACATTTTAACATTATCGGACCGCTTACGACAAATATTTACTTTTTACCACAACATTCCTATTGTACTTTTGACTATTATCTTGTACTATAAATTATTGGTGGTGTCGTAATGGCGAGTGTCGTTATCTTCTATCGAGATGCTACTACTAATTATACTTAACAAAATTCTATTCCTAATACACACATTAATGAAATATAAATTACGGAGGAAAATTTTAGTGTCGACATCTTCCCCCTTCCTAGATTCTACTCCGTCCTCGGAGTAGACTATTCGGTGCTTGGAAAATCTTTAGCTTGTCATGGTTGACCCATTTCGTAATGGGAGTGCCATCCAATTCCTCCAGTCGGTATGTACCATTTTCATGCACATCTGCTATTTTGTAGGGCCCCATCCATTTTGGAAGAAATTTTCTCTGTCTTCTTTTTTTGTATCTCGATTCATATACTAGGACCAAGTCATTCACATGAAATGGAGACCAATGGATCTTTTGATCAAAGTATTCCTTCTGATTCATTTTCTTCCTATAGCTTGTATCCTTCGCTATTTCCCTCATTTCCTTTAGCAAATGAAGATGTACCAACCTTTTTTTACTGAATCGAGTTTCATCCATCCTTTCATTTTTATAACTCTCACAATGGGAATATCAAACTCAATAGGAAGAACTGGATCAATTCCATAAGCCAAATGAAATGGGGAGTATCATCCATGGAAGTTGTTTTCAATGGCCTACTTCAACCCACTTGGTTAAATAATCTGTAGCAACTACAATATACTTATTTCGGCATGGGGTAGTTGGAAGTGGACCTACAATATATATTCCCCACTTTTCAAAGGGACCAAGTAGAAGAATAGGGCATAATGGAGTTGATGAAGTCTTATGGTTACCATGTGTTTGACAGATATCACATGTCTTACAATAATTATAACAATCTCTAAAAAGAGTGGGCGGTGATAACTGCATCCAAGATCCTTTTTTGCTGTAAGTTATCCGAGAAGTGCCCTCCACATGTACCATTGTGGAATTCTTCTATCAATTCCTTTCCTTGATCACATCCAACTGCTCTCTTGTACTGTCCATCAAGTCCTATCCGAAATAATACTCCATGCAGAATAGAATATGGATGACTAGCTTGAGTAATCTTCCTCTTAGTCTTTGTATTAGCACCATTAGGAAACTTGAATTCATTCAGATAATTCCAAATATCTATGTATTCACTAGGGATTGTGTCAAGGGATAACAATGTTGCATCTGGGAAATCATCATCATCACAAGATGAACCTAAACCATCATAAGCTCGAGAGAGTGCATCTGCATTGACATACTTCTTTCTTGGCCTATCTATATTATCAAATTCAAATTATTGTAGAAAAATTATCCATCTTGCTATGCTCCTTGATGGGTTAGGATTATTTACAATATATTTTAGAGCCTGATGACTGTTACAACTATAAATTTCTGCCCTAGAAAGTAATTTCTAAACTTCTTTATAGCAAAAATGATAGCTAGAGCCTCTTTTTTAGTTACAGTATAATTTACCTCAACACTACTCATTTGTCTGCTCCCAAAGTAAATTGGATGTTCATTCCCATTTTTATCCTTTTGGCTGAGTACTTCCTAGTCTTTTGCATCCGAGGCATCAGTGTACACAATGAATGGCTTGCTCAATCTGGATTCTTTAAAATAGGTGAAGACACCAGGGCTTCCTTTAGTTGTTTAAAAGCTTCATGTACCTTATTTCTGGTTCATAAGTAACATCCTTTTTCAAGAACTGGGTTAGTGGCTATGTAATCTTTGAGAAATTCTTGATGAACCTTCTATAGTAACCCACATGGCCTAAAAATGATCTCAACTTACTTCTATTCATAGGAAATGGTAACTCTTTGATTTTGAAACTTTACGAGGATCGTTACCAATACCATCTTTGGATACAACATGCCCTAAAAAAATACCTTTAGAACATTCAAAGAAACACTTTGTAGGGTTTAGTGAGGCTTGTGCTTCATCTAACCTTTAAAATGTTGTCTCCATATGGTGTAGTGGTTCATCTTGCTCCCATATATGCAAAAATCATCCGAAATACTCGATGAAGTTCCCAATGTAGGGTTCGAACACCTATTCATCAAACACTAGAATGTTTTCAGAGCATTACACAAACCAAAAGGCATAACTCTATAAGAAAATGTTCCCCAAGGAGTGGTGAACGTGGTCTTCAGTTGATCTTTCTCTGCTATATGAACTTGGTTGTATCTGCTATATCCATCAGCAAAACTATAGCACTCCTGGCCAGCTACTTCGTCCAAGATTTTATCTGAGAATGGAAGAGGGTAATGATCCTTCTTTGTTGCATTATTGAGCTTCCTATAATCAACACAAATGCCTAGCTTCCCATTCTTTTTTATTGAGATCACAATGGCAGAAACCCATTCTGAATTCTCCATAGCAAATATGAATCCTGCATTAAGCAACTTATCTATTTCTTCTTTTATAGTCTTGGAAAAATTAGGATTTATTTTATATGGCATTTTCTTTATGGGCTTAGCACCATCTACCAGCTCAATAGAATGTTCTACCCAACTTACTTGATGGAGTTCCTTATAATCAAAAGTGAATAGGTGTATGTACCTTCGAAAGAGCTGGAGGTAGGATTCCTTCTCACTCTCCATAAGAGAATCACCAATCTTTATTTGTTGGAGACGATCATCAATTTCTTCTTCAGATAATTTTATGGGTTCATGAGTCGGTGTGACTCGGGAAGGATATCCATGACCGAAACATCAACCTCACTTTTTCATCTTTTGTGTCAACTTCATTGGTACTAGAGTAATCGGAGGATGTCCAATCATCGGTTTCATCACTTGAATCCACGGGTTACGCCTTATGATGTCGAGGATCACAGTTATCTTCTACCTCTCTCTACCATGTCCAATTGTCATGAAGATTTCATTCCATTAGTTTCTTGCATGAAATCTCCTTAGCCATGGTCTTCCCAACAACATTGGGTATGCAACAGTACCATTTTACATCACCTGAAATTCTACCTCACATACAACACCCATAACAGATATTGCCACATTTGAAACAACACCTTCTGGTTTAGTTTTTCCCTTATTTAATGACCTTAACATAAGTTTTGAGGGGCGATCAATTTTTAAACCCAACATATTCATTACAGACTCGGTCATTACATTAACTGCAGCACCTCCATCAACTAAGACATCATGAATTGAAATACCATTACATAATACCTCAGCTTGTGGAGCGTAGGGATCCACCTCTACCTCCAAAATAGGGACCTCAACCTCCTTCCTTCATTGAGCATTGAGTCCACTTCACAACTCCCGCCTCTTCTCAGAAGACATAGCCAAGAGTTGACCATATGTAATATTTGCAGGCCTTTTGGATAGATCTTCTAAGATGGAGTATGGTCCTTGTCCCTGTGAAATTAGAAAATCCTGCACACCCAACTTTCTTCTCCTATGTTTCTTACTAGTTTCTCCTTTCATCTTCTTAGGATCATTTCCATCTTGGTTATCTTTTTCTTTATTTCTTTTTGTTACAAACACATCTACTTCATTATTTATGCTCTTATCTACTACATCAAAAGAATTCATAGGTGCTTTTCCTTTATCATTATCTCTTGTACCAGATGTAGAAGCTCTATCTAGACAATTATACTTATAATGACCACAACATTCCTATTGTACTTTTGACTATTACCGTACTATACATTATTGGTGGTGTCATACCAATGATGTCGTTATTTTCTATCAGACGCTACTACTAATTATACTTAACAACATTCTATTCCTAATACACACATTAATGAAATAGAAATTACAGAGGAAAATTTTAGTGTCAACACGTCCCACATTGAGATGTTAACATTATGCTTTTTCATTACATCAACAATGTTAAAAGAAGCAATAGTTTTAGAGATAGATTCAACTGTTTTAGTATAGGCCTTAACAAAATTTATTCTCGCTTCACTACTTTTCATATATGAGGTATAAACAATCTTCTTGAGTCAGGCTGTAGATGTTTTTTTTGTCCTTTATCAACTAAAAAATTTGCTGGTTTTTGATGAACACCGGGACTATTAGCTGATTTTGGGACTGTAGATACCATCTTATCAGTGATAGTAGGAAGAATAGGCCTATTTTGTTTTTTTAATTTCAATAGCTTTTCCTTGAGCCCTAGTAGTGACTGTAATGAAATCATCCTCATTGAAACTGACTAAATTCTATTTAGGTGCTTTATGAACATGATTTTCTTGTTGCTCACTCTCCATTTGAGGTATGAAAAATTCTTTAGATTGAGGCTGTGAAACAAGATTCGATTCAAAAAAACATTTGGGTAATTTGCGGCTATATGAGGTTGATTGCAAGGTTGACGCCACTCTTTTGTAGTCATATTAATTGGAACTAAAGCATTAGATGGACTAGGAGCCTTTGGGTTGAATTGCCTTTGCTGATAAGGCTGCCTATAATTTTGATTTTGTTGGTAAGGTTGCATGTTTTGCTGATTTAGCTTATTTTTTTAATAAGGAGCCCTAATAAGGTCTACTAGGTAATGCAAGCCAATTCTAAATTGAATTTAGCTTATTCCCCATAGTTTTTAAATCTTTAAATATGTCATCGATGGGGATGCAACAATAGGTTTTATGATTGTGATAGGCTGAGGAATAGGTGCTAAATCTACCAAAAAAGGCATTGAAGGCCTTGGCACTAATTTTCCAACTTTAATAAGACTATTCTCATCTCGAATGGCGATATCATAGGCTACTGGGAGTGTATCTCCTCCCATATATTGAATCATAGTTGAAATATCACCGTTTAGTGCCCTAGGATGATAAAGAAAAGTGTGGTCAGCTTGAGGCTTGACACTTGATGGAATTCTTTCCCAATTTCTGGCAAAATGGATGTTGAAACTTGACATAAATTCATTGGGAGCTCTTTTAATGGTAGACAATTGTTCTATAAGAGATAAATGATCTGAATTATCTTGAAATTGTTTTTGCAATTTATCACCTAATTCATCCCAAGTTCTTATGCATCTAATCTCTAGATTTCTATACCATTGCAAGGCTTGTCCTTTAAGAGATGCAATAATAGTCTTAAGGCTACATCCTCATGAGTAATATTATGAACTCGTACATAAGGCTATGACATCTTTAATGTGCTCGTAGGTGTCACCTTATTTTCACCACCGAATGATGGCAAACTTTTCATGGCAGCATTAGGGATGTCATGGTAAATCGGGATTACTAATGGGCTGCCATTAGTAAAGGTCAAAAATTTCTTAGTGATTGAATAGCCATTTAAAAAACTGGGATGTTAATAGAGAAATTGATACATGGTGAAGGAATAACAAGAGGATGGTTATCAATACTAGGTTTCTTATAAGGTAAAGTATTACCAAATCTTCTCCTTCTAGTAGAATTCAAAGGTAAAGAAACAAACTCAGGAGGAATTCCTCTTACCGATGATCTTGTAGTCACTTTAGGCATGAAACATGCTACAATATTAACTGGAATACAATTTACGGAGTTGCTAAAAGATCTTAAAATCTTTAGAATAAATTGTTGCAACTTTCTCCTGAAAGTAACTTTCGTGAATCGATGGAAATCTGTTGTGGATCTGCTATACATAGTCATAACTTGCACGCAGATCTGATTCTTTGTCCCACTAGGCAATCCAAAAACTGTTATCTCTCGAAAGTACACCCTATAGAGAGATGGTTGCAAGTTTTCTAAGCTTGCAAAATTTGAACTCTCTCTTTCATCTATATAATGGAAACACCTCGGGTCTGTTGGTATACATATTTTGAGGTGAGTCTCTGGTAGCAAGCCTAGTTCCTTGTTGATGTATCCTAAATAGTTTTTTGGGGTTTAAGGGTAAAAGATGACTCTAAAATAATTAAAACTAAGGTGATACACAAAATTTTTATGAGGGATTTGATGGAGTATGAGCACAATTTATATGTGAAAGGATTCTTGATGCATGAACCAACAGTTTTCTATAGAATGTTAAGGGAAAAACACTTGAGGTATTAAGGGAAAGTATCACAACAATACTGCTAAGATAAACATGGACATTAATATCATGCAGAAATCATGAAATTTACAATAGGTAGGAAGATTAATTAGGTAATTTGTATTCACAAGACTGTAAATGATTGGAAAGGTAGAAAATACTTCACACTTATAAGGAAAAACTAGCAAAAATTGCTTCAAGACTGCTTATCCAAAAATTACTCCTTTGTTCTTTCGTAAAGGCACACAATATATAGGAAAATAAATTTCACCCCCTTTCTAAAAATAGCCTAAGGCTTGTACTCGCCCATGCATCTTATTTTAATCCTTTATTTAATAATAGATAAAAGAATAAAAATAGAACATACAATTACAAATAGGCATTAATAGTCTTTGATTAGATTATAGTCAAACTGAAGTTAACTGTTCTATTTTTAAGAAAATAAAGTTAAATAATTTTCTAATAATAAGCTTGCTTGCTGGACAAGTCTCTTTCCTTGTGCATGTGAATTTGTCTTCTTATCTATTTTTTCCTCTTGTGAAGGAATGCAAAAATAACTCCCTGTAAGAATAAAATAATTACAATAATTGTAATATTTGTAATATAAATCATCTATTGTAGGGACCCCTAATCCATGTGCACATGCTTCCTTTCCTGTCTGCAATATGTGGGGCCACCCTTGCTCCTCACCATTAGTCTTCACTAGTTTGGCCACTCTTGTGGACTTAGAATATTACCATGGTTTTGAAATAATATAAGGCACTTTGAAAAAGGGGCAAAACATTACATTCAACCACCTTTGAATACATATAGCATACTATATTTTTGTTAGATTTTGTAATTTGGATAATAATTGGATTAAATTTCACCTTTTTGGTGATCATAGTTGGCATGATTTGATTATATTTGCATCATTTGGAAATAGGACTAAAGTTTAGACTTATAAAAGTAAAAAATGCAATAATTATTTTATTAAAATGTGGGGTTGGCCCCTTCCATCATTCAATTGACCCTTTGAGCTTGTCGGTGGCATTTAAAACTAAGTTTGAGTTAGGTTTTTGTTGTAGACCATCAATATCTAACCTTGATGAATTCGATGTCATTGATCTAAAGCTATAGTTAGGGTTTCTAACCCTACATTGAATGTGGCTAGTGGGAACTGACCATGATGGTTTGCATTGAATAATTGAGATCAATCCTGAGTGTTAATTTTTGTCCTTTTGTTTTTGTGGGTCATGTTGATCGTTGATGGTGGTTGATTTAGGTTAAACTACGTTTGAGGTGTGTGAGTTAAAATAACTTGAACCCCATTTATTTTCTCCAATTTACATCTAGTTTGTAGGTGAAGCCTCGGATAAATATTTGCAGACCGCTATTGTTGATACTTGGAAGCTCGAATAAGCACATTTGTCCTTCTATTCCTTCGAGCATTTGTATTTCTTGTTTTTTGCTCTATCAGAGCTTTATGAGCAAGGTCTGGTCAATTTTAAATAGTTATCATTATCTTTGGGCTTGGCTTTCTTCTACAAATCTTCCTTGCCGGTTCTGAAATATTTGCATTTGATTTTATTACTCTAGTAAGAGATTTTGAGCAAGGTCATTGTGGTCATGATCACGTTATCTCAGTATGTTTTTCTTTACAATTGTAATCTTGACAATTTCTTTAACATTTCTTAGAAAACATTCATAAAGTTTGAAGCATTGGTTTCTCCTTCATGCACTGATACTTGCATTTCCCTTTTTCCTTGTATTGTTTGTGCTCGGTCATTGGTTAGATGAGCTCGAAAAGAATATGTGGTTATTGTGCTTGCTCTGGATTTCCTGATTTTTCAAGGACTTGGAATCTCTCTATGATTGATGAGTTTGTTTTCTTACTCAATTTCCTGGCTACCCATTAATGGGTCTTTGTTCATTGGCCAAGATCTATGCTTTCTGAGGTGTGGATACTCGTAGATCTAATTTTTGAGAAATTATTCAACTCTGTGTAGATAAAATCTATAAAAAGTTTTGAAATATTGGTTTTCATCATGCACTATAATTGCATTATGTAGCTTTCCTTGCTCTTACGATGGAGGAGTTGACCTCATGCATATTATTTTGTTGTGGGTTTTCCATTATTTGTAGATCTATAACCTCAAGTTCCATTTGCTTCGATAAGGTTATGTAAATATTTTATTTGTGGCTATTAACTTTATCTATGAATAATTTTTTTCGGCTCCGACTGTTTGTTGGGTTTTGTCTCTAAAACTTGAGAAGAATTTTGAAATTTTCAAACTCTGGTTCTATTATGAGAATATTTGTGTATTACATGAACTAGGTGGTAGTTCAACTATGTTCTGAAAACTTTGAGTTGTATAGTTGATCAACTGTTGCATTGTGAACTCGTATTTTGATTGAGAGCTTCATTTCAACAACCCAAAAATATGATATGTGCATTCAATATGACTTTGGTATTCTTATCTCACTTTGATATCTCTAGATCCTATGGAGATAATAGGTCTACATTTATTATTTCTTAACTTATGTGATGACAACATTTCTTAACTGTATTTCTGGAAATCTGTATTTCTTAAACTTGACAGTTGAAAACCATTTGTGTGCACATTTATTTTTACCTCTGTTTGGAAAACATTCCTTGCAAGCTGAAAGTTTACTTTCCTTCATGACTGTGAAACCCTATACCTGCTACAATAAAACCATGTAAATTTTTCTTCTTGTTTACTACTTCAGCTGATAGTATCTGATTTCTTGAGGGACTTGCATTCTTTAGTATCTCTTCATTTCACCTTCTGAAATGATCCCTTGCAACCTGTAGTTGCATACTTTGATTCTGAAGATGATTCTGTCACTTTGTTGGAATATTGTAATCTTGTTTCTTTTACTTAGATACTTTATTTCCTTGAAAGTAGTATTTCTAGCATGCTGCAAAATTTAAAATGTTGATTTTTCATGGTGAAGCCCTGGCAAATTTTTTCCAGAATTCTTTCTTCATTCTATTTCAACTATACTAGTATTTTTCTGGTTCACAATATAGAAAGTAACACTTTACTAATGAAGTTGATTTGGTTAATAAAATTGAAACGTCATAACTATTTATCTTGATCATGGCATGCTTTTCTAATTTTATGTATCACCTACTTGATTTATATATTTCTTTTAAAGCATGTAACAGTTGAAAACAACATGATGAAAAGTTGTAAATGTCCATTTTACATGGCAAAGCCCTGTCAAAATTTTCCCAGAAACTTCTTTTTATTATGCTTTAGTTGTAACCCTTTCTTTCAAGTTAACTTCAGCTTCTTGAAATATGATTCTTCTTCTTTAGTTTTTAACTTAAACATGTACTTCTATTTTCCAGTCTCTCTTCTATACTGTAACTTCTTCTATTTGCAGAAAATATTGAATTTGAGTTACATTAATCCTTCTTTCTAGCATGCAATTTTTGAAAGCTTTGAAAGAGATTTACAAAATAATTTTCTTCACACTATGTTTCATCATCCGTGATATTACAAATATATAGGCAATGTTGTTCCTATAAACAAGGAGGTGGCTATAACCACTCTTCCATAAATAACTTAATAAACACACGTACACAACAAACTCCTAATATACATTATTGTTACATAACAATAATGTCACCAAACTATATTATAATGTGAAGCACTAATAATAATTCCTAACATTCCCCCCCTTAGTGCGAACATGGTAGAAAAACATCCACACACTCCTCTGCAGTATGCTCACCCCTGTGGCATGTCCAACTCTGTGACTCATGACCTTGATCCAAAAGAAAGGCTCTCTCCTTCCATGGTTTTAAACAGGCTTACCACAAACCTTGAAGTGACAGGAACCTCATCAACTGTCGACCTCATGTGGTTTTCTGGATCCTCCCACAAACCCTTTCAAGATCCATGAACTGACTTACTCTGGTGCTATTGTTCACCACTATGCTTATACATCAGGGAATAATGTAGGAAACACAACATGCATATCACAAAACTGCACAATAGAAGATATACTGAAAAAATTTCACATTACTTCCTATAAGAATCGTAATGTTCTTAATTGTAGTCTCTGTCTTTGATCGTTGCCACTCGATCTCGAACAACATAGAAAACTACCACTGCCACTGGAAGCTTTCCTTGACTAAGTCGTTTTGGGTACAGAATGGGAATGGAACAATTTTGACTTGTCTATTTTCTTGGCTGCAACCTGTATCCGTACACTTAAGAAAATATTTAAAAATGACTTAGGATTTTAGCCTCTCTTGTGTCCATGTTTCTTCATTTCTTTTCTCTTTCTTCTTTCTGAGTGAGTCAAGCATGTGTGTATTTTTATCTTCAAGTAAATTATATCTCCTATTTTAAAGAGATTCATATGCATGAACTAGGACAAGTATAGGAATATGAATTGATCTCTAAGGTCGTAACTGAAAGTTTCTCTTTTCTTCTTTTTAGGTCCAGTGACTTCTACAATGAAGATGAAGAAGGAACAAAAGTTGGAATGGAGATACTTCGAACAACAAAGAAAACCCCTAAGGAAATGATGGGTTCACTCATACTCCTTTACTTTATTTTTCATGCATGTGTAGCTCTTATTTCAGTAGTTGTACTTTATTTTTCAGTTACATCCCATGGCTTGTGTGGGAACATTTAAATTCCTTGTGAATAAGGCATTAAATTCTAGAAATGAGTTGTGTATTTCTTCTTGCATTTCAGCTTTCTATATGGATTGTATGATGAACTAAACAACGTAGTAGCATAATTGAATGTCATAATCATGAAGGAAGAAAACTTAAGAAAATTTGTAAAATCCAGTAATGAACTTTTTTACAATCTGCACTTATGTTTTTGTCCCAAAACTCAACATTTCACCTATTATGTGATGAATGTCTTTATCAAGACAACACAATCTGTCCTTTGGGGACTTGTGTTCTTTTATTGAACATAGTCATGAAATTACAGACTATGTGATCTGTTACATTTTGTAATAGCACACATAACTAAAGATTTCATGTAATCGTTTAACTAAAATAGTAGTTAGAACATAATTTGAAATACCTTAGGTATACTTCACCAATGCCTTCCATAGTAACAAAGTTTTGAGTTGCCCATTTTTGCTCAAGTGTAAAAATTGTCAACACTTGCTTCAACTCAAAACTTGTCCATGTGGAAGGTTGATGCTCATCTGAAAATTCACCTTTTGGTTTGACCTTGGAGCTGCACCGGGGAAGACACATGTAGGTTTCCACTGCCTTGCCCAAACTTAGACAATTTCTTCATGCGGCTAGTATAGTTTTGCGGACCATAAACATGTGGAGAGCAGGTGCTCATTTAAGGACCCACCTTAGAGTCCCACCTTAACAATTGTGATAGGGAGACATATGGAGGCTTCCACCGGTTGCGCTCTATACTTTAGCTTTTTAAGAAATTTTCTAAGGCCTAGGAAACGTGGTCATCCAACGCTTGTTCAGGGTCTCCACTCTTGGCAACCATCTTGAAGTTGCACCATGAAGGCATGTGGAGGCTTCCGCTTGGGCTTCCCATACTTAGACTTTTAAAGAAACTTTCTAAAGGCTTGGGACACATGCGAGGGACTGTGCCTCTTTGGGGACTAGCCCATAAATTTTATTTTGAAGAAGCGCCAGGTGGAAACTTGGAGGCTTCCGCTCACTCTGCCCTTACTTGGACTTTTCAATGGCCAAGGAAAGCTATCTCGGACCCTAGACACATGGTGCCTTCTGTCGATCCTTCAATTTTCTTAATAACAAATTTTCCAGACTGAGACACGTGGTGAGCCCGCGCTTGTTCAGGATCTTCACTTTTTTGGACCATACCAAAGGTGTGCCAAGGTGACACATGGAGGCTTCGCTAGCTCCTTTTTACTGAGACTTTTCAAAGGCCAAAAGGCATTTTTCTTGGGCCCAGGGCACGTGGAAGGCCTACGCTTGTTTGGAAACTTACCCATATACTTATCCTTTTTGATTAAGTGCACTAAGTAAATACGTGGACAACTATGATATAAAGTATAAAAGGGAAGAATCAATGGTTGCTATGTATTACGTCTATTTTTCCACCATTTTTTCTCCAAGACTCTTGGAGATGTGAATACGCACTATTTTTCATCATTTTTGATGAAATTCCTTATCGTTTTTGTCTACAAGGTGCCATTGAATGGATTTGAAACTTAATTTGTGAGTCCAAGGATTGTTAAGATCGATATTTTGAAGTTGGAGTTGCTTGGGTACTTGCAAAAATGTGAATTATCAGAGAAGATGGATGTGGGGAAAAATTTGCAAAGCAAAAAGAGAGGAAAAGAATGAAATAATGAAGGTTACAGGCACAAAGGATGGAAAAGGTGTTGCCTCGAGAGTGAAAAATATTGCTTGTTAGATCCAGCTATGTAGAGCCTCCGAAAAATGATTAAAATGGGGATTTCTGGCATGACAAAATTAGAATGATTAAAAGGATTGTCAAAAAGGTTGTGGCATGGCATCCTAGTCATTATTCAAGTGTATGAGAAAAGTGATTAGTTCACAATTTTTCCACCTGGTAGCTTTCAGATGTGGATTTGTTAAATGTCATTTTCGAGAAAATTGGTTACAAACAAAGGTCCCTCAAATATTCTTCTCTTTTGGGGGAAAATTGAGTGAGGAAATGTATAAATACAATTAGAATATTTTGCAAATGGTCAGGAGTTGAATTCTTAAGAGAAAAATTGAGAAAAGTCATCTTCCTGAGAGACCAATTTGAGATATCTTGTCAATTTCTTCTGTGTTAGATTTTCTATCATGTCAAGTTTATTGTAGATGTATAGCCATTGACGAGCACTGAGATTACTCTAGAAGCTTTCCCCTTCTGATGAATCTAAGCAATTTTGAAATTAATTTGTTTCTAATCTCTAGCAATTTGTGTTTGCTTTATTTTAGAATGTCTACAAGTAGTTTTTTCTTGTTCCTATTACAATCTTACATTGAAATATTTGTGAAATCACACAGGATCTCATCCATGTGACAATTTAGTGGCATTTGCAATTTCATTTCAAGAAGAGCCTTCATCTTGTGATGAGATAAACAAATTTAAAATCACTTCACTGTCATTTGTTGATAAATATCTTAGGTGTGATTGATCAAAGATTTTGGTGTTTAATTGAGTCTTTTAACTCAAGCCTTCATGTTATATTCTCAAATATTGTGTGAAAACATGCTGATATGGGCCTCCATTGAAGCACACCTTCTAGTTGAAGGAATGTCTTAACTATTCTGAAGCTTTTGTTGTTGAGTTGTCCATTGTTGTGAAGTTTCTCAAAGATATGGTATAATCAACTTTATCTTGCTTAATCTCCCACCAAAATCATTCAAAAACCATGAATCCATCATGAACTACCCATGTTTGCCCTATATATCAACAAAGGAATAAAATCTATTTACTAAAATATGTAGAACAATCAAGATTTTGTAATGTCTTCAATAACCTTAGCCTTATGTTGAAAGTATCTCCATCTTTTAGAAGTGACAACTCTTGAGAGTTAAATTATGGAGTATTGACCATATTTTCCCAAGTTTTTATTCATAAAACTTGTGCAAAAGGAGGATATCTCCATATCCTTCATCAAACAGAGGTTACACAAAGGGTCCTCTCACCCTGGTCGAAAGGCACAACCTAACGTAGTGAGGATAGGTCAAATACTCTTGAAGGTGTTATCCATCTCTCCACAAATCTGAGGTAAAAAGGGCTAGTTAGATCTCATCCCTGGCTACAAAATGAAACACACCATGATTTTTTGTCTCTAAGCTCCGTGCCAAATATGTGATGCTGCTCAGCTTGAAAGGGAGAACAAATTTAGATACAAACAGATTCCATCCATATAGGTTGAGGATAATGATCTTCCCTTTTCATCACCATGTAGATCAATGATACTCTACATAAAAGAGTTATTATCTCATCTCAAGCCTTCAAACAACTCTAATTATCTTATACAATTGTCACTCAATCACCTTTTCTTTTGTGCACCTTTAACAAAATTTTTGCTTCCACCTTAGACACAATTATCTTACCTATCAATATAGTTCCCAAAAACTTGACAAAATGTTCTATGTTATAGAGGGGATTCCAATCCAACATACTATTAGGTCTTCCTTGATATACGTTATGTGTTGTGTCCCATGCACATTGAATCGGTGTATGATGAACAAAAATTAAGGTAATATGTTTATGGTTCCCACCAATACTAATCCATTTAAATCATATCATATGATATATAGGACCATTGACATGTTTCTTCTCTTACAAAACTCCCCATCTTTGAATAAATCTTATACAAACTCCTCTATTCCATCCTCCAATGTACCGGATGATCAATCTTTCAAAGATATCATATAACTTCTCTCATTTTGGGAGTATTAACTCCTAACCCTCAATGCATTCCCTATGCCTAAAACATATGGGAGATCTTAAAAACAACATCTCTAGGAATCTAATGTGGGAAAAATTATTTCCTTCACTCCCATATTCCTTAAAACACAACTTGTGTGTGGAGTTTTAATCAACCCTCTTCCCTTCTTGAATTTCAACTTCACACTTAACCCTTTTCTTTGGATATTTCATTCTTAGAAAAGCCTCTATTTACCCATTATTACCTTTACTTCTACACATGGAAGGGTTTTGGCCTAGGTAGATATGAATAATGTTCACTTAATTTACCCTTTGAATACTTGAGAAAAAATCAGGAAAAATATGGCCTCAGCTTCAAAGCATCTTCTTCAAATCCATCACTTCCAACATTAGAACCTCAACCATCCTCATTACCACTATTATACCCATCCTTAGACAAGCATGATACCATATCCATTCCTCTTGACATCCCTTAACATTACCGCACATGATAGAGGATGATTCCTCCATTGTCAACATTCTCCATTGTTGTGATAATGATGATATCTTAACCTATATGGGTGATGAGGATCACTATATCTAGAAAAATTTACCCTGACATGTTGAAACTTCTAAATTAATCTAACATCGACACTAATATCTGCAAATTACAAGAACTTCATGTTTTTAAATTTGGTCAAGTTTTAGACACACATGAGCTCTGGGAAATCACAATGTTCTTATCCACACATAATCAATATTCACATGGTATTACGGTGATATGTCATGTACACACCCCGAAATATGGTCTCACAGTGTTATCCAAATATCGTCACCATCCTTGATGCTAAGTTAGTGAAAAAAAATATCCTTAAGAGGCATCCTTGCATTACGCTATTAGTCAAAGAATAACTACAACATCTTCTTCCAGCCAATTTCATACTACCTATTTATTACCTCCATTGGGTTTAGAATATCATACTTGTAACTAAGGCCACTAGGAAATTAAGTATCTATACAAACTTCTATGACATTAACCTTGCTTTCCTAAAAACAATTTCCCCTACCTAATATCAATCATCTCATTTATCTAACAACATGACAAGAAATTTCATCTCATATTGATTTATTTTCCAATTATAATCAAATCCTAATTTCACCGTAATATGAACACATGAAATCCTTTATCACCACATGGGGAACCTTTTGTTATAGAGTAATGCTCTTTTCCCTAAAAACTGCATGAGCTATTTGTCTGCGTCTTTATAAAATACATCTTTCATGACCTCATGCATAATACTATAGAATACTATGTAGATGATCTCTTAGGGAGTTCGACGCACCAAAAATACCATTTTTTTGTCCTCAACATTATATTTTCATTTATTACAACTATTTATCTGTCTTAATCTAAGTAAATGTATATTCATATTTCTCATAGGGGAACTCCTAAGATTTATAGTTTTTATTAGGGAAATTGAAATTAACACTACCATGCTCAAGGCTATTATCAAAATTCCTCCTCCATCCAATGTTTAAAATATTTATAACCGTAATGGAAACTGAAATCTATCTGTCACTTTATTCCTTAACTATGAGAAATTTTCAACCCTTTCATCACCTTCTAAGGAAAGAAATCCAATTTAAGCTGGATGATGACTGTTAACTGACCTTCAACACCCTCAAACACTATCTATTATCACCACAAATGCTTACACCTCTACACGAGGGGAAGCCCTTCTATCTATATATATTTGATAATGACCATGATTTGGGACCCATATTGGCATGTCAAGATGAATAAGGCTAGGATTAGGGAATATATTACATAATCTGAATCGTTCACGATTATGAAAACTATTTTTCTAAAGTATAAAATTTCTATTTTTCCTTGTACTTTGCAACTTCCAAACTTTGTCATTATCTTCTCAATAAAAAAACATATGTTGTTAAAAGATTTAATACACTTAAATCCATGCACTCTTGTAAACCATATTAAAATCATAGTATAACTAGATGGCTCATGCTCATGATATAATTTGACCTTGAATTTATTTCAAAAATTCCATCAAAGGTAAATTCATCGTCGATCAACTCAACAAAGCTCCCCTTCCTTCGACTACCTACCACGTGAGCAATTCCCAGATAAATCCATAACACCCTCAATCACAATAACACCACTCTCAAAATGACATTTTTTTATGGTTCCAAATTCATACAATGGGGGTTTTCAGAATAGTCATAATACCCCCTTGAGACATTTTTATTCGAGATCCTTGAAACTAAACTTCAATTACACAAACATCATGGTCGAATACAAGGACCTGACCATGGGACTTCAGACCAATACCTTTCTTTATGTGAAAATCCTTGACATCTATGGGGATTCTTAGTTGGTCATCAATCAAATAAAATGAATCTATCAATGTAAGAATGAGTTCTTACAAAAATATAAATCCATCATCGAAGCCCTCCTGAAACTCTTCAACCATTAAAAATAAAACTACCCCTCACTCATCTAATAAATTTGCAAAAACCATGAATTCCCCACCTCTACCATTGTTTTATCACTATAAGACTCGAAAATCTTTGTTGTTGTATACAAACTTGATATACCATCTTAGCCAAAAACTTACCTTCCAACCATAAATCATATATAAGATAGCTCAACTAAAACTTGTTATGCTCACACATACAAATATATTTCAACAACATAAAGACATTTAGATCTATTAAGGAACGGTAAAAGGTATTTTCAACAACGTGCATCCTGCTATGACATACTAGGGGCTATATTTTATAAAAAGAGGGCTTTACTGCCTCCTCCTCCTCTAGTGTCTTAAAACTATTGTCTAGTGTCCACCATATTTTCTATCCCTCCTACGATATGTTGGCTCATCTAATCAGTTTGATATTTCATATGATACATTTGATACTTGATTTTGTTAGATTTTGATTATTTATTTCTATGATTATCATCATATGGTATATGAAATTCTTATTTTGACAAGGCACTATTGAGACACTATTTGATATTCATGATTTTTTGAAATTTCATGTTGATTAGAGATGATGGTATTGTGATGATGAGATTAGATAGATTTTGTTTCTATATTGATTTTTATTGATATTATTTTATTTTGATATATATATATATATATATATTTGTGTGTGTGTGTGTGTGTCTATATGTATATGTATGTTTTATACATTAGATCATGTTTTTTATGTACCGTTATTAGATAGATGTGGTGAAATATTATTCAGATGATATAGTATAGTTGATTTTCATAATTATTTATATTGATATTTTATCATGTTGATAAGATTTGAGGTTTTCCTTGAGTGTGCAAGATTGTAGGTTACACCACTTGGAAAACATGGGACTCAGTGATAGCACTACCAAAGATGCCTAAGATGTCTTGTTCGAGCCCTTTTTCTCACCTTTTTATAGTTTGGTATTATTTGTATTTGGAGGATTTTTGTTTAGCGTTGAATTTCCCTCTTACCCTTGAGCACCATGGTAAAATTAATTTGGATTTATTTGATATAATGTGGTGATTTTTGATGATTTTATTTGTCCTAATTTTTTTTTTTGGATTTCTTGTGAGTTACAAATCATTTTTAAGGCATATATGTAAAGTGAATGGTCTCCCTTACCTTAAAAAATTTCTTTAGGACCTAACTCATGGGTGGGGAAGCTTTTTTTGAACCTAAAAATCCATTTTCTAACTCCACCCTCTTACAAGTCACCATCAAAACCTTCTCCTCTTGTCTCACATTGGTGACCTTGGAATTTTTCTTTGGGATTTGGGGGCTAGTTTAGAATTTTTTTCCACTTTCAATTATTATTTGTAGGGAACATTGAATGTGTCATGGGTGACTTGGATGGATTTCTTAGTTATATGGGTGACACATGTCACCATCCCATGGGTTTTGTGAGATGGAGAATTTTTCTATATCTTCCTTAATTTTGGATTTGTGGGCACTTTTTGGTGGATTGTTTTTGTAGAGGATAATTTATAGGGAATAGACTTGGGAGCTTGTGGATTCAAAGATCTTGGAGCTTGTGGTATTGTGGTTGGAGTTTGAGGTGGCCCTCACCTCTTATTTTAATTTTGGTTTAGAAATTGCTTTCTATTTTTGTGAATGTTGTGTGTTGGTACTAGTTTGAGATTTGTGGGTTTGTTTTTGGGAATTTGTATCTTGAGTTATTCCTTTGCTTTGAAATTTATTTTGGGTTTTTCTCCGCCACCCTTTATGGGGTGTGGGTTTGGAGTTGGTTTTGGGAATGGGAGGGTATATTTATTCTCATGTATTCTTGGGAAATACATGAATGTTATTATAATACTCCTTTATTTTGGGGAAGTAGAAGGCATTCCCATTTGGTATTGGAATATCCTTCAATCCTTTCCAAGGAATTTTGAAAGGCTTCAAAAGCCTTCACAAGGCGGAGAAATGGAGGTATCGATTTGGAAGATTGTGGTGGTTTCTTGGAAATACTACTTGGAGGATGTTTTGGCACTCTTGATATGTATATATTGGTATTTTGGTGATCCCTCTCCCCTCTTCCCATTTCCATTTTTCTTGGCTCCTTGGTGGATTTGATCTTGATGATTGAAGTTGTCTTTTTCTTCTCTTGATAATATTTGTTTGGGTTCTTTGAAAAAAAAATTATCTTAAAATGTTTGAGTAACAATGATACCCATATTTCCCATGGGCTTGGGGAGGTTAGCACGCTCTCTTTTTGAGAGAAGGCGTGTAATGACACTTGTACATTCGGAGGAAAATTGTGACTTTGAATTGTGGTGCTTGGAGCTTAGATAAAGTGAAGATTGGAGTTTTTCGCAAACATTTTTAGAGGTTGATTTATTTGGGAAAATGACCCAAATTTGAGGGAGGATTATATTCTCTAATTTTAGAGATTTCTTTGTGTTGTCACATAGATGTGCAACATGAAAATTTCATAATTTCAAACATAACAATGGACCCTAATGTAAAAATGTTTTGTCGTGAGTCCTCCCAATCCCTCCTCTATATCAATCACCCCTCAGTGTCGAGCCTAACATATCTATCAAAGTGGTCATGTGTGTTGTATATGTCTTTTCCATGGGTGATTTAGGGAAAGAAACATCGTTCAAGTACCTTAGGAGTAGTCTCTCTAAAAGTGACTTTTTAAGATACTTACAAATGGCTATTTATGGAATTTCTAAGACATGATTCGCACCCCTCAGAGAAGAGTTACAAGCCCAAATTCATCAAGGAAGTGTATTCACGAACCAAGGTAATTCTACAACTGATTTAGGAATATTCTAGAAATATTTGGAGGTCTAGGAGTTGTTATCCAAAATTCACCCCTAGGGTAAATTTGATAACTTGAAGCTGGAGCAAGCAGAAATGGTGAAAGGCCAAAAATAAGTTTTTGGTATCCCTTGACTTTTCTCTAACCTCCATGTCTGAAGAAAAATCAAAGGAGTTAGGGAAAATTTGCAAAAATCTGAAAAAATGAAGTCAAAGGCCTGTTTTAGTGCAAATCTGGTCTAGGGACTGCGGATGGAACCAATGCGGTTTGTACCAGGGTTCGTCATACCAAGTTTGGGGCCGAAATGCTAAGGAGGAAGTAAAATGTGATTAAGGAGAGGAAAAATATGTATGGGACAGTTGGGGTCAAAAAATTAGAACAGCCAAAACCAAGGGAAATGTGGAGAAAGCAGAAAAATTTGTCCCGCATGGCCCATGGACAACTAGGACAAAGGTACTCACGGGACCCAAAAACCCAAAAATCCCGCAGCTAGTATATTGTGGAAAAATTATAAAAATAGGCTTGGAAAATACATGGGAAAACTGGGACAATGGTACATGCAAGACCCAAAACTGAAAAGCCCGCAGCTAGTGTATTGCAGAAAAGGCAAAAAAATCGGCCCTGCATACCCACGTCCCAAAAACTAGGGAAAAGGTACATGTAATACCATAAAACCTGCAAATCCTGTAGCTAGTGTATTATGGAAAAGGTGGAAAAAAATATCCTAGACATCTTGCAGGACACTTGTACAACCTACACCTGAAATAGGCAAAAGACCCGCGGCCAAAAGAAAGCGATTGGACCGGAAGTCAACGACCCTCATGGTCAGGTCAATGGTGGACACGCGGGACAAAAAATCTAGAAATCACCACATGTCAAAGGAATCGGAAAGGTAGAGAAAAGAGGCCCGGATGGTGCGAGTGTCACGGGGACATGAGTTCCCCAAAACCCGCAATAGCCGCAATATAAAGGAAAAGTCAACACCTAACCGCCAAACTTCAAACGGTCATAAATTTTGACCCAGAGCTCCGATTTTCACAAAATTTGGCTTCTTAATTTTAGTGAGGGTAGATATATGAAAATAAAAGAAACATCTCTAGCTCCAATAAATTAAATTCTCATTCCCCTAAAATACAAGAAATCCAGTAAACCCAAAAGCAGTTTCCTACACTAAGATTCCCATATCTTTTGCATTTTTGAACAAAATAACACAAGGTTGGACTTGTTGGAATTGTGGTTTAGACTGACACACAAAAATTGTGAAATTCATAATTTGATGAATAATTTATGGTTATGTTTTTGAATAAGTTTCTAAGTTCATAACAATGATTTTCTTGGTGGTTGGGAGTTATTCAATGAAGCATGGACATACATTTTTTACTGATGAAATTTATGGGACAACATGGGGAGCCTTTTTCAAGAAACATACCATCATTTCATTCCTTTTATGACATATTGCAAGTGGTGGGAAGGCATATTTCAGGATTTCCATTTTTCCCTCTGTTTCCCCTTTCAAAATTTTAAAAATTGGAGTGTTGGGCTCATTGTAAAGGGGGAGATAGTTTTTAAGTAGCAAAACTCTATCAAATAGGTTTTTGAAGTCAATGTGCTATAGGCCCTTGTATTAGACTCCTTACATGGTGATCAAGGCCTTTATTTTGTAATAGATTGAACTGTGCATTTCATGAAGCAATCAATACAAGTTTGTGGATGTGTCTTTTCTTGTTGTGTTTGTTTGTATTATTTTGCCTCTCTAACCTCATAAAAATGTATTATGTCTATTTTATGTTATTGCAGGATTCATTATCATTGTGTGTGTATGAAATGTTGTTGTGAATGTATTTTCTAGACTGTGGAGAACTATTATCACCCCTTCTAGTATGCACTTTGCTTCCATTTTTCACACATTGGATACTATTCTCACACCCTCCTTTTCTGGTGTATCATTGCTTTAGCATGGGTTTTGTTTTCATGCATCTCTCTCCCTAGTCCCTTGGAAAGATAGATTAGGATAAGATAGTTTTACCTGCATTAGAGTAGATTGTGGTAGGTAGTTTAGGAGCAAGAACCAGATTTCTCTAGAGGTCTATCTCAAGTAGCAAGTCCCACAACTTGGAGATAGTACCCATGTTATCCAGTCACACCATGAGCTCAAGAACACACACTTGTGAAAATCGTAGGGTGATGTGATTGGTGATAACATGAGTTATTTCATCGAAAGAGGGTTTTTGAGGCTGAAAGAGATTGCACCATGAAGGAGGACCTAAACTTCAAGAGGTGATTCCTGAAGCTCAAGAACAAGCTAAGATCCAAATAATATCATTACAAATAATTTTCATTCATCTACATGATAGTAAAATCAGATACATCATAAACGCAATGCATTTTTCTAGGAAAATAATTATTTCCATGCATAGTTGGTGATATAGAGGAAAAGATATTTGTTTGAGGGTGTCGGAGAAAGAATTAAAAATTGATTTATATAACATTTTTCTCAAAATGTATTTTTTGGTCTAAATCATATAGTTGAATTCCTAAAATTACCTTCAAGATCCGGAGATATGCCTTATTCAAGTCACTTCCCGAGTTACCGTGTTACAACATGGTGCTCAAGCACCTTTTTTGTGTCCTGAATGTCCCTCTCCATGGGGAAAACTGGGACAAAAAAAATTTCCCCTCCCCTTGTGAAGCATGTTCGTCACACCATATGACCCAGGTGAACCTTTTTAACACCTTTGACCAACTTGACTAGGCCCTCCTCATCTCACACATGAGTGCCAAATATAACTTTGAGGTGAGGGATACACTTTGTTCCCCCATTGTCCCATTAAAAGGGGGGAAAGAGGGACAAAAAATGATCCATCCCCTTTGGTTTCCCTCTAGTTTCACATACCACCCAAAACTCACCTCCAAAAGCTTATTTCTAGCCCCCTCCACTTTTCTCGGCCATTCAATGGGCTCCACTTGGAAAACTAAGGATAAGGAAGATTTTTTTGGATCCGTTGTCCCTTTCTACGAAGGAAAATTAGAAAAAATGGTGCCCTCTCGCCTCAAGATTTCATATGCATACAAAATCAAAACTTAGTAATTTTTGCTCATTCCCGATTCTTCTCTTTCCTCCCAGAACTTTGGTGAAATTTTTCCATACTTATTACTTCTCCATTTTCATTCTCTATTGATTTCCCACATGTTCCCATGATCTAAAAAAGTTAGAACTGTTAAAAAACATGAATATTTGAAGACTCAGAGAAGATTTGTTTTTTTATGAACTTTGTACCTGTAGAGAGGAATCATTCATATCTTGAAGACCTTTGCACGAATGAACATGGTGTGTTTTGAATTCATCTACAATACAAGGTTCCTTGAGAACCCAAAAGAAATATTTGGCATGCACGACCCATATTTTTTGCGGTGAAGAAACCTCGGTTCCCCATGGAAAATTTTTAAATTTTAAAGCTGTTTCATTTTGAGACCGGGTTGAGGTAAAATTTTAGAGCTACAACAAAAATGAAAAAACCCATATCATAAAAACTGATTTCATCAAAATGAAAGGTTTGGAACACCACTTTATAAAAATAGTAAGCCTCCTACATAGGGACATGTATTTTTAGTAAGTCTTCACAAAGAACAGTTTTGGCAAAGACATTGTGGAAAAAGATTATCCGAAGGGAAAATGAGTGATCAAGATTGAAAAGCGAGAGAACATTGTCATTTTCTAAAAATAGTAAATCCCCTTTTTAAGTAAATAGAAGTTCCTTAGTCATCATGAAATTCAATTTCACATGCATCAAATCAGTCTAAGCTCTTTCATATGGGAATTAAAATGTGTCACTCACATGGATCTCATTTAATCTAAAAGAATACATGCTCGATGATTTCAAATTGTGGTCATACATGTCCTCAGGATAACAGGATTGTCATGAATTCATCGTCTAAATAATGATTCCAAATTCTCGGTCATGTGTGTACTCAAAAGATCACGGGAATGGTTGTGCTTCATGTTGTGGAATGGGAATTATTAGTTTGTCAATGGTGTAATCATCGATACTCACCACTTACCTTATCAGTGTGTACGAGAAAGTGCATCATTCAAGGATAAATATTTGTCAATAGAGCATGAAAGTGTCACAAGGGATCATCAAGAGAATTTTTTGTGGGTCATCTCGAATTCACTTTCGAAATCAAAACGATGTTTTAAACAGTCATTTGGTGGTCTAAAGTTTCTATACATCATGTAAAAATATGAAATCATTAATAATCATCGGAAAGGGTTAAAGTGATCAAACATGTTCAAAGGAGAAATATTCATTAGTGGTGAGGATCGTAAATGGTCATAGTATCATCTTTGAACATCCTTGAGGTGGTAGAATCACAAAGGTTGCATTGTGCAAACAGTTATATCAAACTTCCATTCATATATAGAACTGGTCAAGAGGAGTGGAAAATTTTCATGGGTTGTTCAGTAGAAGTTTTCTTATGGTTCAAAGGTTCACAATTCATCATTACATTGGAGCATTTTTGTGATTCATCAATGGAGCTAACCTTCGTTGGAGATGGAGTGTTCTTCATCCATGACTTCAAAACATATCTTTCTCTAATTATCCCTCTTATTTCTCTCTCCTTTCTAATTATTTATTGGGCTACATCATTTTATTTTGTCATATTCTCTTAAGTTACCTATTTCAAAATTATAAAAGTATTTTCTCAAAATTATAAGAGAAATAGTTAATTTTTCATATCTAATGGCAAATGAAATATCACAAGTCGAATATGAAAATGAATATTCATATGAGGGAGGTGAGAGGTCAATTCACATTGCTATAAATTGTGATGGCTTATCCATTCCAAAGGATCATAAATTTATATAATTCTCACTCAAGTAGAAATTTTGGATTGTAGTTTTTTAACTTTGTAACAATGCACAAGAAATAAGAGCTACATTTCTTATATTTCCCCTTTCTCATATGTTCTTATATCCCTTTCATTATGCAACTTTATGAATGTCAATAAATAAGAATAGATTTTTTTCTTTTCTTGATAAAGAGAATTTGAGAACCTTGTGTTCATAATCTCTTCTTGTCTTTCCGTATGTAACAAGGTTGTGTTGAAAATTTTTTCCCCATGGGAAAAAAATTGCTTAACAGGTCCCAAAGTAGTCAAAAGATCCTAGGAAAGCTGGTCGGGTTGCGGGTGGGCTCGATGTAATGGGAATGCAAGTTTGGAAAAGGAATGGATAAGGGAATAATTGTCCGAGGAACGTCGACGGAGATCGGATCTCAAGAAAGAAAGGTATAGATCACCTCGGTCGATCTCGGAAGGAATTTGGGATGGGTACAAACAAGTAACTCGCTTAGCGAGTTGAGTGAAAGAGTGGAGGTGAAATCCCAAAGTCTCTAGCCTTCGGGAATTTGGAATTTCAGAAATAAGGTGGAGGGAAATGGAATGGAAAATCCCAAAATCTGAATCACGAAGTCCAAAAGGTCTCGACACTTTGGAGGTCAACGCCGAGGAGTTTGGGGGGTATGAGGAGCATTTTGAGGTTGATCTTGCAAGAAGATTGAAATGGAATGGGTAAAATCTCGAAATGTGGAGAGTTCAATGTCCGAAATGGATCGGCATTCGGATCAACTCCCCTTTCATGGGATGGTTCAAAGTTTGAAGCTGCAAAATCCGAATTTCAGATTTCATAGGTTCGAGGTTTGGAGGTATCGGAGGATCGGTGGTATGAATAGTGTCACATGTCCAAAAGGGAAAGGTCTCGAAACCCAAAGTCCGAATTTTGGATTTAGAGATTTTAGATTTTGGAGGTTTCGTGAGTGAGAGTGATGAATAGTAACCCAAACTCCGAATTCAAAATGTCCAAAATCTTGAAACCCTAGAAAATGCAAAGGTTTGAAACCCAAAGTCCTAATTTCATAGTTTGGGGTTTTCAAGCATTTAGAACCTTCAAACCCCTTAGTTTGAAAAAAACACAACTCGAGGTCCAAAACTCAAAGTCCAAATTTTGGACATTGGGGTTTAGAGTTTCAAAGGTTTCACACGATCAGGGCAATGAACACTAACCCAACCTTTGAAGGAAAAATGCTCAAAAGTATGAAATTTCAGATTTCAAAGGTTACGATGTATTTCAAATTCTGAAGAAACAGAGCCAACCACTCGTACTTAATGCATTATGGCCTCCCAATCTTCAGATGGCCATAAATTTTGATCGAGAAGCTGAGATTTGCAAAAAAATGGAATTTTGGAAAGCTCTCGGCATCCTTATTATTTAAGTATGACTAAGTATTTGAAAATGTAGAAATAAATTCCTCCATTTTATGGGGTGTTTCGATTTCTCACCTACCCAAATGATGAAGGTACGGGCTTCCTTTATTGCCCAACAAGGCATAATAAATGGAGGTATGGGTTTTGCGAGTTGCACCCATCATTATTAAAGGTGAATTAAATGCATTACAGGGTGGTTAAAGCAATATTTTGAATTTTTCTCTATCCCTTTCTGTCATTATTCCTATATATTATAAGGAGGGGCATTCTTCTAATGTTGGATAATTTTTATTTACATCCTCCCTTCTTCTCTTGTCGTATGTGAATTTATGGATTTCAAACCTCTCATTCAAGTTGTAATGCAATTTTGTGCCTCTTGGCCATTTTGATGCACTGTATCAAATCTTTAGAGCAATAATATAAGTCTGTGGATGAATTTCAACCCTCTCTTGTGTTCATTTCTTTCTTCTAATATCTCATTGCAATCTTGGTTTGTTGTGCATGGTTATTGTATTAAATGTTTAATGGTTAGTGGATTCTCATCAGTGGATTGATCTATGGTGTATTTTCATCCTTCTTAATCTGATTGTGGTTTCCATCTCCATGTAAAGAAATTTTTAGCATTCCTTTTGGTGCATCACCTATGTTAGTTTAGGTTTAATTTCTTGTAATATTCTTAAGCCTCTCTCCTTGGCAAGTTAGAGTAGATTTTAGAGTAGATCCTCTACAATTTGGATGTGTGCATCAAAATAGAGGAATAGAAAGTAGCCTTCATCCGAGAGGGTTATCTTGATTGCAAATTCCCACACTTTGGGATAAATCCATGTTTGAAGAATCACAATAACTACCTCAACCATTCACTTTCGATCAATCGGGGTGTTGTGATTTAGCCATAACAGGTTGTAGTTCTTCTATATTGAATGTTAAACTACTAACGGTTACTAGTCATGTGAACTCTTGAATTGGCCTACTTACGGTGGTAACTTCTCTTTCCTAATTTCTCTCCATCATTCTCATCATCGTTATTTCCTCCCTTGTACCCCATACAAGCACTTTTACATAGGTTCAGTGGAGTATCCCTTTATGATCCCCGATCTTTCGGCCAACCCACAACATTGATTAGTTACATTGATAATGGTAGCTATACCATTCAATGTAGAGGGGAGTATCAACGTGAACATTGGTGGAGACTCATAATTTACGAACTTAAAATTTTTCTCACCATCATTTTTGGTGACTCGGTGGGAGAGATTTTCCCAAGTGCACCCAAAAAGGATCTTTGCCCAAAAAAATATAAAAAAATTATATATTAAAAAAACTAATTTCAAAAGAAAATCGTTTTGAAGGTATTCAATCAAGGAACGAACCCTATTACATTTTTTTCTCATACATAATGAATAAATCTTGAGATTTGAATGAAGTAAAAATGAGTGACAATGAAAAAGAAGAAAATGGTGTCCGAGAAATGAAGATAATAGATAAGCCATGGTTCTGGATGAGTTATCAAAAGAAGGAGAATTCAAGAATGGTAAAAGGGTCTCCTTCCTCAAACAATAATCTTAAATTAGACAAAGTAAATAAAACATCAGTTTTCAAAGAAGAAGAATGAAAAGAACGGTCTAAGAGGGTAGAAAGAAGATGCAAGATGTTGTGTGAAACCTAAGAAGAACAATAATTTGAAAGTAACACTCTCAATCATGCACAACTAAATTAAAAGCTTGGGGGCATGTCTTTTATCACCCTCCTTGGGATGATTTCCTTGCGTATATAAATAATGAAATGGCAGCTTTAAAAATTGAGTATGTGGAAGGAATCATAAGCACTATGCAAGGAAATTATAGTCCCCAAATCTACCTCAAAATTTTGAAATATATTAAAGCCTTACAAGAAATGTACGAATGACTTGAAGCACTCCTAGAAAATAAAATGAAGATGATACTTTCCCTATCAAGGATGATTAAGAATACATTTTCAACCTCACAAATATCACTATGAAATTGAGAACATTGTCCTTGTTTTATCGATCTCTAGATGACTTCCTTGCATACGGTGATGAAGAAATGCGTAGTTATAAAGGAGCATATTTCAAAAGCCTATAGAGCATGGTAGATGGAAATTATCACCCCAAATCCTATCATGAAATTTGGAGGTATGCTTCATTTTATCAAGTAAGGTATGAACACCTTGAATCACTTTGCATTGCGAGGATGAAGAGATTAAAGAAGATCTTGGTGCTTATTTGCATTACAAGTTTTTCGTCCTTGAAACGTTCTTAGATTCTTCCGAGGAATGTCTTATCCTTTAACCCTCTATTGAAAATAAAGGAAAAACCTTTGATGATGATGAAAAAGACATGGAGGTGTAAGCTGTCATTCATCAACTCATTCGCTCAAGGAACATCCCATTGGAGGAGCAATAGATTCAAGAGAGGAAAATTCTTATTACATAATGGATGATTTGATGCTTTCTAAAAAGTCCACCAATAATGAAGAAGTACAAGATGACAAGTTCAAGGTAATCATAAATTATCTCCTTTTAAATTTTCATCTTTCTATTAAAGATGGAATGGAGATATGTGAAGAAGTGGAAGAAATCCGTCCTTCACTTGGGACTCAAGATGTTGAATGCAAGTTATTCATAGAAAATTTTCTATCCAATTTTGACTTTTCAAATGATGAGGAGATGTTGAATAATGGGATAGAGCTGGTCGAAGAATAAAATTCTCTCCCCAATTCAATCGAGGATGATCGAATAGAGTAGGCCTACTCCCTTTTTGAAGCCAAGGAAAATGAACAATTCAAACATGACCTCTTATAACATAAGGAGAAGATTGTTCATGACAATGAGTATGAAGTCTTTCATCTTTCATATGGGAAACAAGCTTCAATAATGAATGACCAAGATGGAATTGAATTTCCTTCCCATATTATTTCCCCAACATGGTCTCATGTTTCCCATTAATAGGCTGATATGGATTTTGAACTTGAAGGAGCATCCTTACCACAAAGCATGTACATCTTCCCCTTCATAGAAGGTTTTGTGAATCAAGTATGCATGTGGTTTCAAGAAAATGAATCTCGGGAAACAACTAGCATGGAAGAAGTGAACGAGGATATTTCAAATGAATCATGGGTCCATATAGATTATATTTTCAACAATCTCTTCGAGGCACAAAGTAGATATTCATTTAATAAATACAAATATTAGTATACGGAAAGATTGAAAGAATTATTTTTGAAACACATCTTAAAGGCCGTAGAAGAGACTAAAGACCCTCAAATCAATATTAAACTCTTGATTCGGGCTGTGGAAATGCAAGACAAGTATGAATCAATTTTTTCTTCTCATTTTGATAAACCAATTTTTTTATGTAGATACAGAGCCAATGGATGAGTTTTATTCCCTCCCCAATGCCTCAGTTGGAAACAGAGGATGTGAACACATGTCTCTTCCTTTGTACGAAAAAGTTTGTTAGTGCACAAGAAGAAAGGTTCTTGAATATCCTTTGAATGTCACCATTCTTGAAAACAACATATCTGTGATTAAGGAAGATAGTAGGGAAAGTGTTGAGCTGATTTTCATGGAAGAGAATGGTCTAAAATAAGGTGAAAGCTGGAAAGATTTTTGTGAGTTAGGTTAAAATCAATTAATCCTCACTATCATTGGAGGCTCGACTAGTGCAAAACAAGAGTCAATGTTTAAAAATAGACTCAAGGAGATGAAGGATTCTTTGAAAAAATCAAGGGTTGCACTTTTGAAAATGATTCCATGGTCAATGTTGAGTGGATAGATATCGATAGCAATGTTTCTAGGAAAATAAGTGAAAATGTGCATGATTTTTGTTAAAGGAGTTAGAATCGAGTTCTCTCACTTCCTAAGATCCAATTTGTATTGAACATATTTACATGCTACTATAATTTTTGATAGTGATAAGGACCCCGGATGAGCAATGTAACCCCTACTCTTTAAATCAACTTTTCAAAGAAACTTAGTATGATATCTAGAGAAGTTGTTGAATTGGAAGGAAAATAGTTTTTCCTCACTCCTTCGGAATTATTTTCTGATGTAGGAGATGATTCAAAGTTGCAATTTGAAGAGGGGGAATGTTCTCATGACGTGATAAATTTTCCCACTCTTGAGGACATGGAAGTACAAAGTGTCTCATGATTGCAAAGCACATCAAGAGGAAGCCTCAACATGTAGGATTTTTAAGAAGATAATTGTTATCGATTTTTCTCCTCAAGAAAAATTGGAAAAAAATGATCTTACATAGAGAAAATAGGAGGATTGATTTGGCCATGGGAGTTCACAATTTTATCTCAAGATAAGTAAGTTCAAGCGGAGCCAAGTGCATTGAAAAGAGTTCGGGAATTTGAGCTAGTTTCGGGAATGAAGGAGCTCGAAAGTCGAAATTCGGAGTTTAGAGGTAAGGTCGTTCGAGTTAGGATTAGATGAATTTGGTGACTCGGAAGAAACAAGTGCAAAAAGGATCCCGAATCCCGATTCCAAATTTTGGACTATGTTATTTAAATAATTCGAGGTTTCTAGCTTGTCATATGACTAGTGCCACATAGGGAAGAAAAATGGTTTGAAACCGAAGTATGAATTTCAGACTTTGGGATTTTGGGATTTTAGAGATGTGCGATGGTGAATGGATGAACAAACGGTGAAACACGAACCCCGAAAACCACAAAATATAAAGGTCTAAAATCCAAATTCCAAATTTCAGAATTTTGGGTTTTAGCATTTCGGAACGTTTCATGGACCAAGTTAGATGAAAATTAATGATGACCTCCTAAACATAAAAATTGAAGCTCTGAATCCTGAAAGTCTGAAATTTCAAATTTTTGAGGTTGCAATGCATTTTAGATTTCAAAAAAACCAAATCAACTACTAGCATTTATTGTAGTATAGCACCCTCATCTTCAGATAACCATAAATTTTGACTGGGAGCTCAAATTTTCACAAAATAGGAATTTTTGAAAGCTCTTAGTGTCCTCTACACAATGATGAAATAAAGTCTTGAATTTTAGAGGAATGTTTCAAGATTTCTCACCTACAAAAATGATGACTATATGGGCTTCCTTTCTTCTCCAACAAGGAAATGTACATGGAGGTATGGGTTTTGTAGTGGCACCCATCATTGTTGCAATTGATTTTACTGAATTTTAGGGTGGTTAAAGAAAGATTTAAAATTCCTTCTCTCTATATTTCTCCCATTATTCCTATATATTATAAGGAGGGGCTCATTTAAAAAGGTTGGACACCTTGTATATGCCCCTCCCTTCTTCCTATCTGTAAGAGATTTTTTCTGATTCCAAACCTCCCTAATGGAAATGGTAATGCAAAATATGTGCCTGTGAGCTTGAGTGTGGTGTATTATATCAATTTGGGAGCAATATAAACAGATTCGTGGATGTTCTAAATACCCTTTTGTGTTTTTTTGTAACTCTTCTAGTCTTTCATCACATGTAATTTATTGTTTCGTTGTTTTCTCATTGCAAGATTTTAGTTGTGTTGTGTTTATTATGTTAGTTTTCTTACACTCCTTCTTGGTGCATCACCTTCCCTCATAGTAGCTTTTAAGTTTCATGCATATTCTCTATCTCTCTCTCCTTGGGAATATTATATTAGGGTTATATTTTCAACTCTCTGCACTTTGGAGTAGTTAGCACTAGGATATGATAGGAAGTCGGCCTTCTCCGGAGGGTTATTCCGATTGCAAAGTCCCATACTTTGGGATAACTCCATGTTTGAAGAATCATGCTGATTTCCTTAACCATTCAATTGTGAGTAATCAAGAGTGTATGAAAAAGTTACGCCCAAAGCGCGGAGTTGAAGGCATACACAGAAGATGTCAACATGAGGAAAGTCGTGCCCTAGCACAAGTTAGAGGAGCACAGCAGAAGATGGCGACATGAGAAAAGTTGCACCTGGGCGTAGGTTGGAGGTGCACAATAGAAGATATTGACATGAGAAAAGTTGTGCCCGAGGCACAAGTTGAGGCGCACAATAGAAGATGTCGACATGAAATTTTTAGCACCTATGGCACATGTAAGAGTATGTTGACATGAGGATGGATGCACATCTTCATGAGGTGCATCTTCAGGAGGTGCAAAATTTTGAGTGTTGATACCACGAACTCGACAGAAAGCAAACCCTGACCTAGATAATCAAATGGCCATAAATTTTCATAGGGAGCTCGGATTCACGCAAGGTTGGACTTTTCAGAAAGATTACAAGGTCCCATGTCCAACTACAACTGGATATATTTAATTAGGTGAGAAAAATTTCTTCAAAAATGCAAAATACAATTCGCCATTTTTGGGGTTTGTTAGGGTTTTCACCTACCGCCATAATGAGTTGAATTAAATACAACCTAGAGGTGGTTGGGGTAGATTTGGAATTCCTCTCTCTTCCCTCTCTCATTATTCCTATAAATTGTGAGGGGCTTCTTTCTAAAGGTTGGACATTATTGTTTTGCCCCTCCTTCTTCTCTTTGGCGAGTGAATTTGTGGAGTTCAAACCTTCCATTTAAAAGCGTAATGCAGCTTTGCCTCTTGGCATTTTATAGTGTATTGTATCAATCTTTAGAGCAAATAATGCATGTCTGTGGATGATTCTCAACCCTCTCTGTGTTCATTTGCATCCTCCTGATCTTTCACTACAAATCTGGTTATCTGTGCATGATCTTGCATTGCATTTTAATGGTTTGTGTTTATTGGTAAGACAAGTGTTTCTTCATTCCTCGGTGCATCACCTTTGTTAGTTTAGGTTTATTTTTATGCATCTTCTTACCCTGTCTCCTTGGCAAGTTATATTATGTTCTTGAGTAAACCATCTACATTTTTATGTGTGCATCTAAACAGAGGAATAGGAATGGGCCTTTATCCGGAGAGCTTTCCCAATTCGCAAGGTCCCACACTTGGGAAAAGCTCCATGTTATGCAATTGCACTGAGAGTCTCAACCCATCAAGTTGCGAGACATTCGGGGTGCTTGTGATTTGCCATCAATAGTTTTGGCATGACGGGTGGGACCGAGAGGTTATTCCGTAAGATTTGAAGGAATTTTCAAGAAATTTGGAGTTGGAAATTGTAAGTTTTACAATTTTAGATTTTTTTTACCTTTTAGGATGAACTCGAAATCAATTTTCAAGCGCTTAACTTGCTCATAACAAGTCAAAATTTCACAGTTGATAAATCGGGGATAATCTTCAAAAGGGTATTCTTAGATTTTGATATTTTGAATTTCAAAATTTCATAGTTTTTAGTATTTCAGGTTTTCCCACTTGTGGAGCATGTCCCAAGTTCCAACATGATGTATTTTAGGTTTTGTAAGTTTCCTTGTATGATCAAGTTTCACCTGTACCTTTCAGGGATTAGTAGCTGCACAAAAAGACCCGATAACGGAATTGAAGATCTGTATCTTCCGGGTCCTTCAAAGTTTTAAATTATTTTTAATATTGTTAGGTTTGGTGTGTAACTTGATGACAGAATCTAGCCTTTTGAGGCTCATTCTCTAACACATCTAGCAACTCCGAAGGGATATAATTTAGTGGTATAGCAACACAGGTTTCCTAGGTACATGAGAAGAATTCGAACCAGGTCTGATACTCGAGAAGAAGGGTTATTTGTCTACTTGCAGCTATCACTAGGTAGAGGAAGGAGAGGAAGAAGACCACAAAGATCACCATCTCCACCTAACAGGACTTTATCAACCCCTCCACCTGGTAGACCTTTCATCCAATCAACAAGGGTTCTCAAGCCAATCAGAATGGTGTAACAAAACCCTTTTGTCAACTTCACTGGCAGCAGCCCACTTGCCCTCAATGCACAGAATCCAGTTCCAATTCCAACATTAAAGAACATTCCATTTTTCACTGGAGAAAATCATACCACTCTTGGTGATCATGTCAAAAACATTGCTAACATTTGTGCAATCCATGAGATAAATGAAATGGATGTTGTTGTCAAATTGTTGGCATCTTCATTTAAAGGGAAGGCATTGCAATGGTTAGGAGCCTTGGAGCTGGTTCTATCCAAAATTGGAATCAGTTATGCATAATTCTCCATGAGCAGTTTGGAGAAAAGGGCGACAATTTGTCTCTACTAGAACAATTGACAACTATCAAGAGATCTCCCAATGAGCAGCTAACTGACTTCAACTTCAGATTTCAAAGGTTTGTGAATAGGATTCCAGTGGCCATTAGGCCAACAGCTGAAGGTGATTTTCTATATTATCTTAAGGCTTTAAATTCTAATATTTCTATGTTAATTCAATCTATGGGAGGCACAACCTTACCTACTACTTATAGCATTTCCATTAGGGCTGAAAACTATCTTATTCAAGCTGGTAAGTTGGCTCCTAGGCCTCCCATGCCCTTGTATCCAAACTTAGAAAATCCAAGCACTAGTCAAGCACCCACTTTGGCTCCTATTCCCACTCCTAGAAATCAAAGTTCAAATGAAACTTCTACTTCATCCTCTAGTGCTTCAAATGAACTCCAAGAGGTCATGAAACAATTACAAAATTTGGGAAATGAGCTGGTTACACTCAAGAGGTAGTAGGCCCAAAGCTTTAGACCTTCTTATCAGCCTCAAGCTCAACCTAATAGGCAACCATACCAGCCCAATAGGCCACCCAATCCAGCTGCAAATCAAAGCCAAGTAAGGCCTCCCGCTAATAGACCATTTCAGCCCTATAACCCCAATGTTGCATCTGCTTCTAAAGCATTAGTGCCAGTGCAAAACAACATAGCTCAAGAGTATGATTGGTGTTTCCCATGTAATGAACCTCACAACCAATCTATGTGCTTCAATGGTGCTTTGAACCAAGCCTTGATGGTGACAACTACTGGCATAGAGGGTGAAGTGAGTCAAGAAACAAATCAGCAACAAGGGACATCTCAACAAAACACAACTCCAAATGATACCGCACTTGTGAATTGGCAAGCTGAGGATTTTTGTAGCATGAATCAAAAGCAGTTTCTTAGAGTGTAGAAACTAACACAAGATCAAAGAAGAGGAATATTAGTGAAGGGAAGTCATTGGCTCCAAGTGATCTACAACCTTCCATCACTCCACAAGGTGTTGTTAAGCAAAATACAGTTCCTATCATGCAAAGACAGCCCAAACCACCTTCTAGACCAACTCAAATGCTAGCTATTGCTGCCCATGTGCAAGAAAGGAATATGCAGGCTAAAGGACAACAAAGAGATGTTTCATCCCCATTTAGCATCATTGATCAAATGAAGAAGACAAATGTGAATATATCAATGTGGGAATCTTTATCCATCCCAGGCCAAAGAGATCTTCTACAAGCTGTCATGAAGAATTGGTCAACTTCAAACCAGCAGGTCCATATGCAAGAGAAGGCCCTCAAAAATGCTACTCATCATGAAGGGAATCATGGAGGACAGCAAGGTAAAGTTTTGAAGCCCCTCCATTCTATGTTTTATTAATCATTACGGATAAACTAGTACACAATTGCATGATTGATTCTGGGGCAAGTAGTTTTGTCATGCCCAAGCAAATAGTTGATCAGCTGGGTCTCCAATATGAAGTCATATCAAAGGGGGTAGTGCAATTGGATGGGATAGTAGTAGCAACGGTGGGAGTGATTAAAGGTTTGAATCTTACCTTGCATGCATGCCCCAACGTTACCGTTTTGCAAGATGTGTCGGTGATAAATTTTCCGCCACTCTTTGCACTATGCTTATCAAGAGATTTCATAGCTAGCATTGGAGGCTACTTATCTCATTGATTGGTCACACATGTTGTTCAAAACAAGATATGGTACTAAGGTCTAAATCAGATCCGAACCAATTTCAAACTTTCACATTGAGCCTCATACTCTAAGCCAAATCAATGCCAACAATTCAACATTTGATGAAGAAGATTATCGAAGCATAGATGAAAGTGACACCAAAGTTGGAAGCATCCCAAATTTGACTCTTGATGAATGGGAAAGCAAGGTACATGCTTTTGATCCCTACCAAGAAGTAGAAGAATCGAGCTAGGAGTCTATTGCATACATGAAGAAAACCAGCCTATTCCTAGCATCACCAAACCGGACCATAAGGATGACAATGAGGTATGACAGTTATCTTTTGATGGATCAAGGAGTAGCAAGGTGCGAGGAGGTGGTGTAATGTTGGTTTCATTACAAGACATCAAATATTTGTCATCTTTTCGTTTTTAGCTTTTCATTTCAAACAACACGGCTGAATACGAGGCATTGATTCATGGAATTCATTAGGCTAGGAAGAAGGGCATACAGAACTTGCAAGTGTTTAGGGATAGCAAGCTAATCGTCAACCAAGTCAGGGGACAACATGCTACAAAGAATGACCTGTTGAAGAACTACAAGAACATGGTATGGGACCTCGTTAAGGATTTTGAAGATTTCAACATTGTGTCCATACCTAGGAAGAAAAATGAAGCCATGGATAGGCTCGCAGCAGTTGGAGCAACGTTTGATGTGGTTGAAAACATTAGAAGGAAAAAACACAACCACATATCCATGTGATTGTGAGGCCAGCAGTTCTAGATAATAACACAAGTTGGTAGGTGTTTGAGAACGATCAACAGATCATCAATTTTTTGCAAGAAGAGGCTGAATTCTTAGCTAGGAATCAGGACAGACTAGAGCAGCAGTACAAGGATCAAGTAGTGCAGCTACGGAAAAAGAAGCTTGCCAAGGGTTTGGTAACATTGGAGTCTATCTTCAACCCTAATCACCAGTTCCATAAGGAAAAGGCTAACATACAAGTCAAGAGAGAAGATTTAGAGCCAATTCTGGTTGGGGAAGGCAGAACACTTCAAATTGGTAAAGTGGCCACTAAGCAGGAGAAATAAGATTTCATACAGCTTTGCCAAGAATTTCTAGATGTCTTCACTTGGAGATATGAAGAATTGAGAGCATTCAATCCAAAGTTGGCACAACATACCATAGAATTGGATCCAAATGCTAATCCCATTAGGCAAAAGCAGAGACCAGTCAACCCTCACATTGAGCCTCTAATGAAGAAAGAGCTAAACAAGCTAATAGAGGCAAGCATTATATTCCCAATCAAGCACTCAAGCTGGGTTGCAAAATTGGTTCGGTTAGGAAGAAGAGTGGAGAAATCAGGTTGTGTGTGGAATTCCGAGACCTCAACAGGGCATCTCTCAAAGACCATTACCCACTTCCTTCAATGGAACAAATATTGCAAGTGGTGTCCGGTTCGGAGAGATTCTCTCTCCTAGATGGCTACTCGGGGTATAATAAGATAATGGTGAAAGAAGATGACCAATTTAAGATGGATTTCACCACCAAATGGGGCACCTATGCCTACAAGAAGATGCCATTTGGGCTATCAAATGCTGGAGCCACTTTCTAAAGGGAAATGGATATGGCATTCAAGGGGTTGATCAATAAAATAGTTTTGATATATCTTGACAACATCACTGTATTCTCCAAAAATGCAGCAGATCACCTCTTTCATTTGAGGCAGGTATTTCAGAGGTGTAGAAGATTTGGGGTATCATTGAATCCCAAAAAATGCATATTCTTGGCTCACGAAGGAAAACTTCTAGGCCATATTGTTTCAAAAGAGGGGTTGACGATTGACCCAGAAAGAGTTGAAGTAATTCGAGCATTGCCATTGCTAAGTCACAAGAAGGCTCTTCAAAGCTTCTTAGGAAGGATCAATTTTGTTCGCAAGTATGTTCTAAACTTTATAGCTCTTGTAAAGCCAATAACACTGATGTTGAAGAAGAGCATGGCATTTAAGTGGACATCTGAAGGTAAGGAAAGTTTTGAGGTAATAAAAGAGGCTATATCTCAAGCTCTGACTCTCGTCAATCCAGACTTCTCCAAGGACTTCATGTTATATGCCTTCGGTGGTGGAGACACAATTTCTGCAATCTTGGTACAGCAAAACAAAGAGGGATTAGAACAACCAGTTTCTTTCTTCAGTCAAGGCTTGGAGGAATATGAAATGAGGTACTATTTCATTAGAAAGCATGTCCTTGCGGTGATCAAGAGCTTAAAGAAATTCAAGCACCTAGTCTAAAACAACAAGATCCAATTATTGGTCTCTCATGTGGGAGTCAAGGACTTCCTTCTAAAAAAGGATCTGAATGAGAAACGTGCAGGATGGATCACTCGTGTCATGGAATATAACATCAAAATTAAGGTCACTAAGATGGTCTGTGGAAAGGGATTATGTGAACAGCTAGCTTTAAGTCAACAAGTTGAAGTAGGAGATGAAAAAGAGACTGTCTTGGTACTATAGGATGGTCAAGAATAGGAAAATGATGACGTGCCCACTCCTTGTTGGACTCAGAATATGATACACTTCCTACAGGTAGGCCTATGCCCTCTAGAAATGAGCAAAGCAAAAAGGAGATACTTTAGATTACAAGCCATTCCATATGTGCTTGTTGATGGTGTTTTGTTCAAGAAAGACATCAATGGAGTTCTATTGAGGTGCATTGGGACAGGTCAAATTGAGAGAGTGTTACAAGATTTTCACGATGGAGATTCTAGAGGACATTTTTCCCCATGAGTAATAACTCTCAAGATAATGAAGGCAGGATATTATTGGCCCACAGTGTTTAGTGACTACTATACATGGATAAGAAAGTGTAAGAAATGTGCACTCTTCATAGGAAAAGAAAGACTAGTAGCACTTCCATTGCACCCAATTTTGGTTGACCAACCATTTATGCAATGGGAATTGGACTTCGTTGGGGTCATCAACCCAAACTCAAGCCAAGGCCACAAGTGGATTCTCACAGAAACGGACTATTTCACCAAGTGGACTGAAGCAGTAGCACACAAAGAAGCAAATGAGTCTAACATACTAGACTTTTATGAAGGAATAGTGACCAAGTTCGGTGTGCCAGCCACTATCATATTAGACAATGCATTGGCATTCATAGGTTCCAAGATTATAGAATGGGTTGTCAAGAATGGAATCTATTTGAGCACCTCTTCAAATTATTACCCATAGGGTAATGAACAGGCAGAGTCCACGGACAAAAATTTTCTAAGAATCATCATAAGGACTTTGGATGAAAACCAAAGGACATGGCATACCAAGCTAAAATCAGCGTTATGGGCTGACAGGATAATGCCAAAGAGGTCTACAAGTAATTCTCCCTACAAGTTGGTCTATGGGAAAGAGGCAATATTGCCTATATCATTAGAATTGCCAGCATTAGAGCTCATGAAGCAGTTGGAGTTGTCTGAGTTCGAACCAATGGAGGCCAGATATGTAGAGTTGATGGAATCAGAAGAAATCAGAGAGCATGCGCATTTAGACGATTGAGAAGGATCGGGATTTAGTAAGAAGATGGTTTGATAAGAAGGCAAGAGCAAAGACCTTCAAGAAGGGGCCCTAGTTATGAAATGGGATGTAGATCGGACAAAACCAGGAAGGCATTCCAAGTTTGATGCCATTTGGAGTGGTCCCTACATGGTCACAAGATGTAAAAGTAGTAATGCCTTCCAATTGTCTACATTGGATGGAGGAGAACTCCGATTCCGGTTAACGGAATCTATCTTAAACATTGCTACTAAAATGAATAGGTTTACCCTTGTAAATATTAGCCTAGATTTTAATTCCTCTAAGTGCGGATGCACATTGTCTTGTTGTAGTTAGGTTTCATTTCCCTAAGTGCTTTGGTATAGGTTTTGTTGCTCTCAGGTTGAATTTCTATAGTTCAGTGTGCTCTCGGAGAAGGAGTTGCGGTATCAGGATTGGGATCATATATCAGGTTGGTTTCAGGTTATTGCTTATGACTCCATGCCCAATGGATTGCTAAAAGGCCACTGATCTTCTACCTAGCAGGCAGGTGATCCCATTGAGTCACCAAATTTTTGTATATATCTCCCCCTTGGGTAAATATAGACAAACAGAAGAATATGGAAATCAAAGAAACTCAAAACCCGACATTTATTTGTGCCACCGATTCTTGCCGAGGCGCAGTTAGAGGCGCACAATGACAGAAGATGTCAACATGAAACAAAGTTTCACCTAGGCACAATTTGGAGGCACATAGTAGAAGATGTCGACATGAAAAATTTATGCCTGGCATAGGTTGGAGGCGCATAGCAGAAGATGTCAACATGAGAAAAGTTGCACCCTGGTGCAGGTTGGAGGTGCACAGCAGAAGATGTCGACATGAAAAAAGTTGCGCCCTGGCATAGGTTGGAGGCGCACAGCAGAAGATGTCTGCATGAGAAAAGTTACGCCCTGGTGTAGGTTGGAGGCACACAACAAAAGATTCCTACATGAGAAAATTTGCACCCAGGCGCAGGTTAGAGGCAAACAACAGAAGATGTTGACATGAGAAAAGTTACACCCGGCAGCAGTTGGAGGCGCACAAATGTGAAGATGCTGATTTGAAATTTTCAGCACCTATGGCACATGTAAGAGTATGTTGACATGATGATGGATGTACATCTTCATGAGGCACATCTTTAGGAGGTGCAACATTTTGAGCGTTGACACCTCGAACCCGACAGAAAGCAAACCCTGACCTAGATAATCAAATGGCCATAAATTTTCATAGGAGCTCGGATTCACGCAAAGTTGGACTTTTCGGAAAGATTACAAGGTCCTATGTCCAACTACAACTGGATATATTTAATTAGGTGAGAAAAATTTCTTCAAAAATGCAAAATACAATTCGCCATTTTTTGGGTTTGCTAGGGTTCTCACCTACCGCCATAATGAGATGAATTAAATACAACCGGAGGTGGTTGGGGTAGATTTGGAATTCCTCTCTCTTCCCTCTCTCATTCTTCCTATAAATTGTAAGGAGGGGCTTCTTTCTAAAGGTTGGACATTCTTTTTTTCCCCTCCCTTCTTCTCTTTGGCAGGTGAATTTGTGGAGTTCAAACCTCCCATCTAAAACTGTAAATCAACTTTGCCTCTTGGCTTTTGTAGTGTATTGTATCAATCTTTGGAGAAAATAATGCATGTCGTGAATGATTCTCAACCCTCTCGTGTTCATTTTCATCCTCCTAATATTTCACTTTGCAAATGTGGTTATCTCATGCATGATCTTCCATTACATTTTAATGGTTTGTGTTTATTGGCAAGATAGGTATTTCTTCATTCCTTGGTGCATCACCTTTGTTAGTTTAGGTTTATTTTTATGCATCTTATTACCTTGTCTCCTTGGCAAGTTAGATTAGGTTCTTGATTTTTATGTGTGCATCTGAATAGAGGAATAGGAACCAGCCTTCATCCAGAGAGCTTTCCCGATTCACAAGGTCCCACACTTGGGAAAAGCTCCATGTTATGCAATCACACTAAGAGTCTCAACCCATCGAGTTGCAGACATTTAGGGGTGCTATGATTTTCCATCAAGCGGCTTATGATGTCTCTTTAATGCTTAGACTTTTGAACGGCGGCGGTATTTCCTTTCTCGGGCTCGACCACATGGAGAGCCTGTGCTCGTTGGGGACCCCGCTTTTGAGCACCATACCAAAAGTGTGTCGAAGAGACACGTGGAGGCTTCCACTGATGGTTGGACTTAGCTCCACGTGGAAACCCTGCGGGCTTCCAAGACTTTACCCCCTCCTTTCCCTCTTGAAGTTACAGTGGTTGGACACTTGGCATCGTCTGTGAGCTGCTGCTGCTTTTGAGATCCATGTGGGGGTCAAGCGCATCCCTAGGGTCTCCACTTTGTTGCACCTTTTAAAAGTGCACTGAGCTGACATGTGGCACCTTCCATGGCTCTGTTGCTTTGCTTGAGTTGACTCGCCATGGGTTTGATTTTGAATTACCAAATTATCATTTCTTCAACATTTCTATTGGCCATTCATTTGCCAAACTTTATTCTCCATTGCCAAGCCCACTGCTACTTGATTTTTGGGAAAGAATGTAAGCTCACATGGCTGGACCAACCTCTCCATTTTTCTCTTGTGCAAGGTCGTATTTGATTAATTTTTTCCGAGGGGAAAATTGGATAACGATTACAAACCTGTAACCCTATGTAGGGTGGCGATTCAAAATGACATCCCTATGCGGGGAAGCGAGTCATAGAACCTCCATGTCAAATACAAAATCGCTGTTCCGCACATTTGCAACGGTTTTGTAATTTTTAAGGTAGAGAGATATTTTGATTGAGTTAGAATAATTTGTTTAATTTTGGGTTGCTTTATACTATTTTTGATGAGCTTATGTATTAAAATACATTAGCTTAGCTTTTTTTTTTTTTTTATGAATGTAGGAGTTATATGTTCATTGGAGCTTGGTGAGAGAGTGATTGGCTTCAAGAATTATTTCGGTGACTTGGGACTAGAGGGAGTTAGTACACCGAGTTGGGTTATGAAGGATATAACATGCCACACATATGACTAGCCACCATATCCTATACAACTTGTTTTCTTATTAGGATGTCGACTGGAAAAATTTCAAGTTTCCCAGTGTTAGGGGAGAGTGGACAATCACTCTCAAAGATGTCTACATTATTCCTAGTGTCCCTATGATTGAAAAGTGGTTGACATTGGAGAAAGGTTCTCCATATTTGTATAGACAGTGGGCATCATATATGAGGTATGAAGGGGAATCCAATGTGGGTGCCATGTAGGGTATGTGGGTCCTCTTTGTTACCTTCGAACCTATTCTTACCCTACACATGGCCATTACTGATATTCTGTCTTCGTGTTTGGTAGGAGACAAGGGCAGGGACAAGCTCTTGTATTGTTAGGACCCGATCATTATGCAGATTGAGACGTTTAGGAGGATCTTTTCTTGAGGTGTGGATATTTTGGGGACCACATACCATGAATTATCTGAATTGTGATGCTACAAGAGAAATCCCCGATCCACCCTTCCTTAGTGATGTGTTGCGTATACCGGTGGATCATACCCTATAAGAGGGGATTTGGCTTATAGAATATAATGGCCATCAAGGCTGCGAGGTGGAATACTATGGTTCCTCTTAGATGAGCACATCATCTTGTTTCTTCTTTCACTACAAATGATTTCATTATTAGACCATATTAGTATATAATTAGGTTATTGAGTCGGGGAGGTGACTATCCTAATTACTTGTGCTAGCATTACATAGCTAGTTTAAAGGAATGAGAGGTTAGAGGCCCACCCTATTGTTATATTATCCTAGAAGTTTGGGTTACCCTATGATGATGCTCTTCCGTAGTACATGTTATCTATCGGATCATCGAGAGAGTCACGAGATAACCCTAATGACTGCATGGATGGAAATTGGTTATACTTTGGGAGTACCTATCTCGTGGAGAGGGTCTTTTAAGTTTGAGGAGCACCCAAGGCTCTTTTATAGATTGAGGCTGCACTTGCTCATAGCGAGGAGGAGCCCGTATAGACATAGATACAAACACCGAGGACGAGGTGGTGAGGATATGGGCAAGGAGGTTAGAGGAGAGGGGGTGATGAGGATAGTGACTTAGAGTGGAGAGTCACAACTGAGTTTTTGGAGGATGTTAGAGAGGAGGAGGAGGCAGAGAAGGAGACCCTTATTTATGAGGATCACTTATCTCCCGAGAGGAGTGGCGAAGAGGGATCTCTGATGGGACAAATGGTTTCCTCAAGAGATGGGGTTGCAGCAGATTCTGTATTAGCTCACCACTTCCGGTTGCACCAGGTGATTTTACCGCATTTCCAGATATATGAGTATGTAGATACTCTTCTCTCAATCTTATTAGCTATAATTGTTAGTAAACTACATATTGCATTTTTTTAATGTTTTCTAACTTACCATTGTTTTCTTTGTTTTGAAAAAACTTCTAACAACTGATGAGATCGTATTCACAGGATATGTGTTTATACCTTTTTGATCCCTATAGGGAAGACTCATGTGAAGCTTCCGGAGGATTTGGGACAACCATTGTAGGTTGGATGACATACCGATGTGTTTTCACCTATTTAGTAGGCTGTTGAGATCTTGACTTCTTAGATCAAACAGATTGCCACCTATGAGATGGAGGAGAGGATGGCAATGTGGAGCCATTCAAGCAGCGAGGCCATGACTAGTGGTAAATCTCACAATCAATCTCACTACTTGATGAATTCATGACATCAAAGCCATAATAGGAGTCCCAGCCACATCCATACAACATCTTAGGGTTCCCTCACGGTGGGATAGGAAATTGAACCCTTATTGCTTCGATGCCATTTGGTGAGGGATATATATGAATTTTTTTGGATTTTCATACTCATTATGAGTGTTTCGACCACACCTAGAGTGTGATGGAGTTTTATACAGACTTGATTCACCATGATATATATAGATATCTCTTTTTAATTCGGTTATCTTTTACACGAGTTCACTTCATTTATGGTTCACTTCACATGTGTACTCTTATATTTTTATAATTTTTGATTTTATACACTTTTTAGAATGCATGTAGTGGATTATAAATGCTAATCGAATGATCTTCCTTTTTTGTTTTATTTTATATGATGCTAATGCAAACACAATGTAATGTTGAAACTATGGTTTTGAAAGAAATATTTGATACTTCTTGTTTTGTTGGAAAAATGTGATGAATGATTTGATAATAAAATGAACTCACTCCACTTCTAATGCCACACAATTAGTAAGATACAAGGGCTCAACACCAAGAGATAGGAGGGATGTGAGTTCTAATTTTGATGAATGGAAGTGATGAGAAAAAGACAAGGTTTTGTGAAATCCAATTAGAGACCTACAACTTAACTCTACACACATTTTACTACACAGTCTAGAATGTGATTTAATTTCAACTTTATCTAGACTTAGACCGTAGATGGCCTCTGATTGAAAAAATATGGTTTTAAGGTTTTGAATCTTGTGGAACATACACATCTAACTTACTTTTTGGATTTAAAATTTCAAAGAAATTTTTATTGAATGAATTACTTACAACTTATGAAGTTATTTGAAGAGACCTCTATACCTTTCCCCATGTTACCAAGTAAGGAGCATGGGCTCATCACCTAAGACAAGGCATAAAGGCGAGTAAGGGAACTTCCCTCCTTCCCCAATCTCTTGTAACTAGTAAGAAACGTGGGCTCATCATCGAAGACCTGGTTGGGAAAGGAAGTGTGGTTTTATTTGTAAATTAAAGATTTCTGCATTTATTTGATTTTGACTTATTTCATTTTTAAAAAAATCATTATGCTTTTGGAAAGGTGAACTTTCCCTTAGCATCAACCCTACACAACGAGTAAGATGTGAGGGATTAACACCGAAGGCTGAGATAGGAGAACAAGCTATCCAAGTAAAAATGTTTAAATGATTTTTTTACTAAAGAGGTTTCTCTAGGAGAGATATTACACAACTAAGCTTCCATAACAAACTATGGGAAAAGACACCTATGCTGGAAGAAAACTATGAGTAGAACCAAGTATTGAGGCCTTGGTAGAATTAGTGTCAAAACTTTTTCTTGTCTTGTTGAACTGATGAAATGATTAGAAATGTTGATGATAATATTATAGATATTTGTATAAATGTGATTGAATGTTTTGCCAATATTTTCAGAAGTTTTTGAAAGTTTCTTAAAATATAAGTTCCTTGATTACAAATTTACAAAGTGATCTAGTAGATGAAATGCAATGTAGATGCAATAATATACATGTGGAAATGCAAATGGATCATGCATAGTAATGTTTCAAGTGAAGTGAATTGATAGATTCACCAAATTATTTACCCTCTAGAGTACACAAGCGATATGCCCCATTCTTGTAGTCCTCCATGACTCGATATGGGCCCAACCACTTGGGCATGAATTTCCTTCCTTCACCGGTTTTCTTGTCTACGTAGATTTCAAGTCTCAATACCAAATCACCAACAAATATCGTGCATTCATATACCTTATTATTGTAATGCCAACACATCCATTCAATATAAGCTATATGATGTGCCTAATCTCCAATTCGAGCTTCATCGAGTGTTTATAGCTGAATGAGCCATGTTTCATGATACCCTTATTCTCCTAAGATTCCTTGAAATGATATGGAGAGGCTAGGTATCTCAACTTGAAGTGGTAAAACCACTTCTGAATAGAATAATAAGGAATATGGGTTTTCCCCCATTGGCATTCTCACTAACGTTCTATACGCCCACAAGGCTAGAATTAGCTTTAGATGCCAATCATGCTTATTATCCTTTAAAAAAATTAGGAGGATGGAATTTAGCGTCTTATTAGTTGTCTCGGGCTATCCATTGACACGAGGGTAGTAAAGAGAGGTTGTGTGATAATTTATCTTGAATTTTTCTCACAACTCATGCACCTCTTCATTTTTAAATGATGTGCCATTATCATAGATAATGACCCATGGGACCTCAGATCTACAAATGATCTGGTTAAAGATGAACTTTACATTTATAGACCCAAGAATGATGATAAGAGGCATGGCCTAAACCCACTTTATGAAATATTATGTGGCCATAATCATAAAACTGTGGTCATTCATAGATGAGGGAGAGAATTTCCCTATCAATTCTAAGCCCCATGTGGGAAAGTGCTAAAAAGCAACAATCAGTTGTAGAGCTTAGGGAGGTATATGAGTCTCATGAGAGAATTCTTGACACTTATGGAACTTGTGTATGTACTCGACTACGTTGTGTTCTAGGGTGGGCTAGAAATAGCCCATATGGTGTATCTTTCTAGTGGTTACATGTTCTCTAAAATGACCTCTACAGACCCAGTTGTGGGCTCCATAGAGGATCTTTCCATATTCTTCCTAATCGACATGCCTTATAAGCATTCCGTCAAAATCCCTACGATAGAGAAATTGTTCTATAATTACATCCTTAGTGGCTATAACGCGTAGCCATTTTCTTTGTTACAATGTTTATCCCTCAGGGTATGTGTGGTCCATAATAAAATTGACAATATCTAAATACCATGGACATGCAACAATGGGAGGTTTGATTTCTACATAGTATATACACTCATCGGGGAAACTCGGAGTCTACTTATTCTCCACCATCTAATGAGTTATCGCACAACCAATAAGAAATTATTTTTCCCTTGATGAAATTTTGGTTAACATAAGTTAACTCAAATTCTCCCATTAAGGTTATGAAGCATCTATCTTTCTTGGAAAAATAAACCTATTTTGGGAATGTCTCAGAAGACAATATGTTTTAACAATGACCCCATTTCTTGGTTAAGCATGTAATGCCTTAACCATTTTCTTACAAACACTATAGTGAGGCAGTCCTTTTTCTCCTTGCGTATAACAATTCTCGTAGTCTAGAAATGTAGGAATGATGAAGTAAATTACATGATCACATTTTTCATCATCTTCTCGTGCTAACATATAAGCTAATGAGATGTCTATTTCCCGAGAATATAAAATGAGGGGGTGATCTGATTTGGGAGGCATGAGCGTGGGAGGTGATAGAAGGAATCGTTTGAGTGATTCAATTTTCTCATGACACTCGTCCATCCAGTTGTTGTAGAAATCATTCTTTAACACATTATTTATCAAATGAATAGAAAAGGTTAAATCAAGAATAGACTTGTGGATTACACCGATATTTTCGAGAATGGACCTAATGCATGATTAAATCTAATGGTTGCGTCATTTCTAGAATGAACCATATTTTTTTCAGATTTACGTCAATTCACCATAAAGAGATGATGTAACCCAACAAATTCCCTCCCATCACACCAAATACGCATTTTTATACATTTTACCCGACACCGTATTCAATAAGACGAGAGAGGATGATGTAAAGCACCCGAGGGTGATTACATAACATTTTTGACTTAGCCAGAAGGTCATGAACATATAATTCTACAATATTGTGAATAATATCATTGAATATATAGGTCATTTCTCGTTGATAGGTAACACCAGTGTTCTTGAGACCAAATGGCATGGCCGCATAGTAATAGGTACCCCAAGGAGTAGTGAAAGTTGTCTTTTTCTAATCCTCCTCAAAGATCCAAATTTGATTGTAACCCAAGAAACTATCCATGAGTGACAACAACTTTTATCATGTTGTTGCATCTACGATGAAATCGATTGACATTAATGGGAAATCATCCTTGGGAGACACTTTGTTTATGTCCCAAAAATAAAAGCATATTCAAATATTCCCATTCTTTTTCGAATGGGGACTATGCTCAATACCCACATTAAATAACATATGGGTTTTATGAATCCTATATGCGGGAGTTTCATAACCTCTTCTTTGACAATTAGAGCCACCTTTGGATTTGTAGGTCTTGAATTTTACTTGATGGGCTTAGCGTTAGGCCTGGTTTTGAGATTGTTGATTGTGACATGGAGAACAATTCCCGTCATCTCTTTGTAGCTGAATGTGAAGGCTTTTGAATGTTCCTTGAGAACCTTCATATGAATTTCCACTTCTTTTAGAGTTAAAGAAGAACCAAGTTTCAATATCTTAGGGTCTTCCTCTATCCCGATATTTATATTGATGGTTCCCTCGATTAAAGAGGCATTTCCTTATTTAAATTCATGCATGGTCAAAGGTATTTTTATTTCTCCTTCCCCTCTACTTCATAGATCTCAAGGCCTTCGATGAGGAAGGACCCATCATGCAATCTCCAAAATAGGAGGAAGAGTGAGGTATGAGAGTGAAACCCCTCTTATGATGCGTGGGATGAAGGTCAGTGTACGCATTAAGGTAACCTAGTATAGCTTCATCATTCTCTCGCACAATCTAATTACAGAGGCTCATTATTAGCCTCAACATATTCTAGGATTGAATTGGTAGGCATTTTTTGAACTAGGGATTCGACCCGTACTGAAATAGTGAATTTGGTATCTTTAGAATCTCCACTTTAGTAAAAATGATAAGTGTAAGTAGCCATGGAATCAACTAAAATTTTATGTTAAAGTGGGATAGCCTTAATGGATATGAAGTCAAAAATCTTTCTCAGGTTAAGCACGATAGTCTTGTAGCGTTGAAGGTGCTCTGCTCTAGAACTATAAAATTTTGAAACTTGGTTGGCAACTAGTTGGGAATCACCCAAAGCTCTAATATTACAACCACCCATCCTTTTGGATATAATGAGACCTAGAAGAAGAGCCTCATATTTAGCACTATTGTTTACGTATTCTAAATTGAGCTTAAATGGAAAATGCATAACCTTCCTTTTCCAGGGAAGTGATGATCACATCCGCCCCAACAAAGAAATGACACTTCGCTCCATTATAGTTGAGTGTCTAAGAGTTAATAGGGAATATTGATGTTTGATCATTTATAGTTTCTTCTTCCTCCACTTATGAGACCTCAATCATGTAAATTTCTTTGGCTGGAAGAGAACTAAGTACTAGAGAATGTCCTGTGAGGAAGGAGTCAAAAGTAGGAGAATAGATAGATAGTTATCCAACAACTCAAAAAATTTAGTTGTGGTTTCCGTTGATACTATCTCAACAACAAAAACTTCATATTTGACTTCAAGAACCCATTTGATTAAATGGTAGTTTCTAATTCCGTTGTGGGAATTAGTTTTTACTTTGACATTGTATCTTTAGGTTTGTTTAGTTGATTTGTAGGAAGCTCAAACTCAGTATGTACCTTGGGTTTATTTTTTAAGTTGTCTAGGTGAATATCAAAAGGTTTTGGGTCACCTTGAGTGAAAATACTTTCCCCAAATGTAGGAATCTGACTTCCTGGAATAGTGTGGAAGGGATTTCCTTCATTCGATGGATCCAAGGTTGGCCAAGAATCATGTTATAGTTGGTTTCCCTATATATAATATAAAACTTAGTTAGAACCATCTTAGGCACAAGAGTAACTGAAAGTAATATGGTTCCTATGGACCTTTCTTTGGGAATGTCATACACAAGTGTATTTCTAGTTGAGGTACAATTGGTTTTCTCGTATCTTAAATTTTTAAGGAATGAAAAGGGGACAATATTAACAACTTCCTTATCGTCAATCATTACACATTTAACATAATTATTATAGATCCATACCCATAAATACAATGTTGGGTCACCTCTACATGCCAACTCGACATTGGTGGGCATCTTACTAATGTCAAAAACAAACCCAACATTTTTTTCAGGCTACCCAGGAGGATAGATGTCAAAGTCTACATGGTTGACTTCTACCTTTGATGGTGGGGTAACATTAATCAAGTGACCAAGACCCAATGATTCTAAAAAAGTGGATCGATGAGCGGGAGAGTTAATTAACAAATATAAGAAGGAGATGTGAGAAAAGGTCTTTGTTAAATCGTGATTAGATAATATTCCCCTACAAGCATCAAAAGTATTGGAGTGTCATCCGACATAGATAGCTAGATGGGAATAGGTGCTTCAAATAATCATGATTTTTGTTGTTGCATTAATTTATGGTTCGGTTTCTAGTTCAACAAGACCGACAATATTATTTTTTTGTCGACCATCCAACGGAGGTGCTACAAGTGGGATTGAATAAGTGGAAGCTTCGTGGTTGTTGTTTCCCACTGGGTTAATATTGAAATTTTTTTCCCCATCAGAAATACATTGCCTAATAGGGTCCTAAAAGTGGTTACATGGCTAAAAAGAGCTTGCTAAGTAGCTCGGTGAGCTACTCTCGTGAGATGAGTCATGCATCGCCGTAATAAGTCACAAACTAACTCAAGAAAGTTGGGAGGAGGTACTCGTTAAGATCGGGAGGGAAAATTGGCTCGGTATGAGCCCAAATGGGCTAGATTGACCACGTAATGAGGATGATGAGCTAACAAAAACAATTTCAATGGCCCAAACAAAACATGCGAGGATTTTGCTCGGTGGAAGCTTGACATTGGTGGAGTGTAGAGCACTAGTTTGTAGGTAGAATGAAGGCTCAGCTTGGTTGGCATAGAAAATGAATTTGGCTGAGATGAATACATGGTTAGTGAGAGTGAGCTCGCACAGAAAATGATGTCGGGGAAAGAAATGGAAGATTGGTTCAACTTCAAGGACACAGTGGGGAACTTGAAGGAAGATCATGGTCGAGCTAAGTGAAAACAGGGGACTCTAAAGTCTAAAGTTTTTGGACTTTGGAGGTTTTAGATTTTAGAGTTTTGGTGTCCATAAAAAAAAAAAAGAAAAATGGCCCAAAACCTAGAAACCCTGAAGTCCGAAAGGCTCGAATTTTTTTGGGGTCAACGACACCATGGATTGGGGATTTGTGAGTCTGAACTCTAAAGTCTAAATTTCAGACTTCTAAGGTTTGGAGGTTTTGGTGGATCAGTGGGATGAACAGTGTCATGGGTCTAAAAGGTGAAGGGTTTGAAACCCGAAGTCCGAATTTCGGGCTTCGGAGTTTAAGAGTTTTTGAGTTTTCACGCACCTAGCTAAATGAGCAAGTAACATCAACCTCTAAATTCAAAATGCCTGAAATTCTTTAATTTCAGATTTCATAGGTTATGATGCATTTTAGAGTCCAAAGAAACATAGCCAACCACTCGTATTTAATGTAGTATGGCACCCCAATCTTCAAATGGCCATAACTTTTGACTGGGAGCTCAGATTTTCACAAGAAAGGACTTTTGGAAAGCTCTCAATGTCCTCTATAGTCTATGAAGAAATATAGTCCAACATTTTAGGGGGTGTTTCTATATTTCTCACCTACCCAAATAATGAAGGTATGGGCTTCCTTTCTTGCCCAACAAGGCATAGTACATGGAGGTATACGTTTTGCGAGTGTCACCCATCATTATTGCATGAAGAGAATTCAACGAATTTTAGGTTGGTCTAAGAAAAATTTCATGTTTCTTCTCTCTCTCCCTTCTCTCATTCTTGTTATATATTTTAAGGAGGGGTATTTTTCTAATGTTGGATAATTTTTCTTTGCACCCTCCCTTCTTCTCTTGTTTGTAAGTGAATTTGTGGAGTTTAAACCTCCCATTCAAGTTGTAATGTAAGTTTGTGCCTCTTGGCCATTGTAATGCACTATATCAAATCTTTGGAGCAATAATATAAGTCTATGGATGAATTTCAACCTCTCTCATGTTCATTTCTTTCTTTTGATCTCTCATTGCAATCTTGGTTATCTGTGCATGGTTATTGTATTACATGTTTAATGGTTAGTGGATTCTCATCAGTGGATTGATCTGTGGTGTATTTTCATCCTTCTTAATCTGATTGTGGTTTCCATCTCCATGCAAAATAGGTGTTCAACATTCCTTTTGGTGCATCACCTCTGTTAGTTTAGGTTTAATTTCTTGTAATCTTCTTAACCCTATCTCCTTGGAAAGATAGAGTATATTTTGGAGTATATCCTCTACAATTTGGATGTGTGCATCAGAATAGAGGAATAGGAATCAACCTTCATCCAGAGGGTTATCTCAATTGTAAAGTCCCACACTTTGGAATAACTCCATGTTTGATGAATCACACTGACTACCTCAACCATTCACTTGCAAGAAATCAAGGGTGCTGTGATTTCACCATAAAAATTACCCTTGTTTGTACATTGGGGGATTAATTTACCATTTTCGGGACATGTAGGAAGAGGATTAATAAATATCCTAAGAGGAGTGTTTTGAGGGACAGTTTTCTCCATGCTAGTATTACGTGTTGGTGCCATAGAATTTGTGAAAATCATCTTGACGAAGATTTTCCTTTTGTCCTCAAGTAGGCGTTGTATGAACTTGTAACAATATTAACAAGTTCTAACATCATGTCCTTGAACCCTATGAAATCTACAATAAAGGTCAAGATCATACTATTGAGGTATTTTATTTGCATTTTGTTGTGGTTGAAAGTTCCAATTGTTATTCAAATTTGTTGGTTATTGTAATTAATGTTTGGAGGTTGTTGCCCTTGATTTTGATATTGGTTTTGGTAACCATTTGGGTATTGTTTAGGTCCTTGAGCTTGAAATTGTTATAGTTGGGGTGGATGATGATTAAGATCCACCGCATTGACCATAACATCAAAGTTGTCACTTGTATGATTGTTACATTTCATGTTGTTATTGACATTGTTTATTCTTGAGGTGCAAACAACATTTGGTTTCTTTGCTTTGTTTGTAACACCATTGGTTATAACACCATAGTTTTTGTTGAGGACCTTAGGTCCTTGATCTTTTTGGGATTGTTAGGGTAACTTGAATTACCTTGGGAAGGAGTGATAATTCTCCCATTTGTAACCATATTTTGTTTTACCGCTATCTATTACCACTTGATCAATGTGGAGAACACCCTCCAAGTACTATATTGGGGCTTTTTCCTTTGTTTCCTAGTTAATAGAATGAAGGAATATATCACAAATATCCCTCTAATCTATATTGGGAGCACTTGCTAAAGAGTATAGTACCTACCACCACCTCTAAATGAAGTTGGCAGTAGATTCATTATACTATTGCTTTATGTGGAGGAATTCCCTGATTCCCATTCTTAGGAACTTGTTCATGTCCAATGCCTTAATGAAATCAGATACGATTTTCTTAAAGGAGTGTATTGAGGCTTCATGTATCCTATAATACCAATCAAGAGTGATTCCTTCAAGATTCTTAGGGAAGATCTTTGCTACAATTGCATCCCATGGGAGAAACTTTCGAATAGAATTTGCATACAATTCGATATGTACATTTGGATATCCCTTCCCTTTGAACTTCAAAGTAAGTCACAAAAATATCATGGAAGCATTATGATTCATATGGTAAAGTGAATATGATCCTGAAGATATTCATTGTATGTTCCTAAAGCATATGACTTTACCATAGATGGCCCATGATGGGGGGGTGGAGTAGGCATAGGAGGCTGATATGACACAATGTAAATGTTTATAGAGGTATAAGGAATCCACTACTGTTTAGCATATGAACTAGAAAAAGAGAATATTTCCCTCTCTGGTGATTTGGAATACATGTGCAGATACGAGGAACATTACTCTAGTACAGAGTGGGAGGTAAAAACTAGGGAAAATTGCATTTCCAGTTGGGATGGAGTTTAAGAACACACTTAAAGTGGTGCCAATTGAGGGTATCTGTATGAGGTATGCGGGACTTGGAACGCCTATGTAAACCAGAGGAGGATTTGGTGCAGTAGGTATTTGTCCAAAGTATTATGGATGATGGAGAATCCTTCCTTTCCTAGTAGAAGATGAGGCATGAGTAGCCTGGCTAAGTTCCAATTCTCTAACCTTGTCTACCAATGTTGAGATGACATCACCGATTATTGTACTGTGTTTTGTTTTAGCATGCGTTGTTGAACCTTGTTAGGTTAGAAAGGAGTGTGAAATCCTCCTATGAATTGTTCATTGTTTAGCCACCCCTTGTTAGACATATTTTATTGTGGGAAGGGTAGAGGTGTTTTTGAAGTAAGACATCGACATATCCTTGCATCTTATCAAGATATTTTTCAATGTTATTAAAATTCTCTTTGCTTCAAGTGAAGCATGCCAAGAGATCATCATGAGAAGATAGGTCATCCTACGTGCTTTGATATGAGGTCTGGACAAGACTCACATAATGGAATATTGTTCTCTTGTGAAATTTGTATTGTTTTAATTAGATAATTCGGGTAGATCAATCTCCTTAATCCTAATGGATGATCCATTATTAGTGCCTTGAGGAAGAGGAGTTTAAGGTGAAGGCAGATTGGAAAAATAATTGTTTGCCCACCCTGATAATGAGGGTGATTGTGGTATGCCGATTTGGTGGTAATAAGCCTCCATACCCGAATGAGCATGTCATAGTATTTTCTAAACATATTTAGGGGTATTAAATACTGTTGAATAATGGGAGGGGAGAAGATCAAGAAATCAAATAGAAACAAAAATATTTAGCTCTTCATGTTGGTTTCACCAATTTGTACGAATGAAAACTAACACGTGACCATTAATCACACTCAACCTCCTGAGGTCATGCTAGGATAACTAATGTATAATGAGTGGATGGCTATGGGTAGAGAAATATAGAAAATATGTGGAAATGGGATGATCGGGATATCAAGGAAAAACAATTTCATCGAAGCACAATATTGGGATTTTCTCATCAAGGGAAAGAAAGACCCTTCTAACCTAAATGGGTCTAATGGATGGATCAGAAAGAATATCCACACGAAACCTCCAATTAATGTCGAGCTCCATTGAAATACTCTCTAAGAGTTGTGGTATGCATGGAAAAGAAATGAGTGCCGCATAATGATGTCCATATAAAGTCATGGAATAAACAAGAGAGGTGCGGTTGTTTAAGATCTATGGGCAATTAGTTGGTTCAATCCATAACATGAGTGGTCGATGACCTTCTTCAATCGGAATGTACAGCCTATCGCATAATGTCTGGTGGAAGTGGGGATGTCCTAAAGACTAGTGTATGCAATCCAAGATCTAAGTTTAATTAGTTTTTAGGAATGTTTGGTTTGGGGACTGCTAGATCACTGGTAAACTCTCTCGATCATTGTTCTTGTATGTTCATATGTATCTAGACTCTGTGTATCGTGGGCAGCCCAATACTTATAAGCCTTGTCGGCTTCATTTTTAAAAAGCGATCGGTTGTGTAATTTTTTCACAATACCTTGATGGTGTTTTTAGGACAAGCATATGAAGTCTATTATATATGTCTATTAAAAACTCAAGCCCATTTGGTTGGGTGACCCATGGATCACTACCGTATGTTCATAATGGTCATGTATGCATTTAATTTATGAAAAATAAATAATAAGCTAATTTAAGTAAATAAAAGCTACACCATATTTTTGTATTTTATGATATAAGGAAAATAAAACAATGCAAAGCAATTAATCTAAATAATATAAACATGTTTTTGCTTTTCTATAACTATTTGGAATTCAATGAAGAAATGAATAAATGAAATAATTCTACCATGTGGTCATGTTACGAGACTATTTAACCTTCATACTACCTTTGAGAGACTCCTAGATCACACCGGCCGACACACCTAGACCACATAGACTATTTTTACATCAATTAACTTGACATCAATGACAACACAAGTGACACCCACTTCCAACAAACTCCCACATTGTGATTGATGGAAATCGCATGGAAACATTGATGGAAACAAGTCAAGACTTACACCTACAATCCATTTTCTCATTTTTCTTGGTTCACTCTCCCCATTTTACATCTATGAAAAAGGAAATTTGAAAACTTGACATGAAAAATAATGATAACGATCTACAACAATGCATTAGAAGAACTTACTTTTGGCTTAGATCCCCTTACGACTATGTCTTCTCCTTTCTTGGCTCCTTCCAGGAACATATGAGGTCTAAATACCTAGTGTGAACAATGAACTTATACGCCTAGGACTATTCTTTTCTTTTGTCCTCATCTTGGCCATTCATCTTGTTTCAATGTAGTGCATTTCAAGAAGTCATGCAAAATGTTTCAAATTCTACCTTTTGTCTAATTCCTTCTTGGTTTGGTCTCCATACTTGATGTAAGAAGATATATTTTATTCTATGTCGGGATCCCCTTGGGATGATGTACATTCAATATAACGTTCATTTAATAACTTAAGGTTACATACTAACCCATCACCTACTCTGCATGAGAGGATCATGCACATGCCCAAATAGGCTAAAACTTGCAAGAACTGACCACATTACCTAGAAAGGTTAAATTATCATCATACCCTACTCTCCATACTTCAAAAATGTTAATACATCATGGCAAAATGATTCCTAGTTCAAGAATTTAGTAAATTACTCTTCTTTCCTAAACGGAGATGCTCTGCTTTTCCCTAGCTCTTTGTTCAATAGTGCAAATTTTGAATTTTGTGCTCCTTCAACACTTCTAAGTTCCTCCAACCTACTTGAAACCTCAAAAATGTCTTAAACCAATCAGATAAATGAATTCATAGAAACCAACCCAATTATTTTTATCATCTTTCTCAATATTCTCTTCATCGTGCCCTTAAGACAAGGGTTCTCCATGCAATCATACTCGAGAAGAATCTAGGAGGGGCCATAACAAGTTATCACCATATTTATTGACTCGAGGTAACTAAAAACCTCAAAAAACTTTCTAGACTACATGGGCAGGTCTGAGATAATCTTATCACATCATAAATGGTCTTAGCAAACACTACATGCATGTGGAAACACCATACTCTACCTCTTTCATATGCATTGTACTGTATCTTGTTACCTTTCTTAAAATTCATCAATTAAACAAATAAAGTCTTATCTTGCTTGCGAATACAACATTAAATCTCATAGACCTCTTCACAACTACATAAACATATTTCTTAGGACCCAGACCCATCATTGATGGTGCAAATCAACTCCCACACAAGTAGATTCTCAAAACTGACCTTTGAGCACAATGTGTTCTTAATCTTCTATTTGGATGAGAATAGACCATGTAGACCACTTCCCTTTAATTAACAGACAACCCTAGATCTTTATTAGACTTGCACACTCTTCAAGAATTTCACAGAATCCTCCATAAGATCAAATCATCTTGTAAATGCCTATGATCATTTATTTAACTATAAACATTGTATATGATGCACTTATTATACATATATGGCTTTAACACCATCTTCAAAAGAAACAAGGGCTTGTCACTTAATCTCGGAAGCCTCTACAATCTTCACATATTCTTCAACTTCACATTTTATCCCTTATGACGTTATCATGGATACATATCAACTTATTGGAAAGAATAGACAAGGACACTCACAGATTGCTTTGAGAACTAGATCTTGTCTACTATGAGAGACACCTCACAAATCGATTTTGCATGATCTTAAAATCACAAATAAAAAAAAAAGGATCTTTACCATTCATGCACTAATTGATTAGTTCAAATTCACATTCAACTCATAGCAACATGTCAATATCAAGATAAAATACACATCACAAATCTCCATAGCATTCCCAATTGCTATTAGAAAAGCATGTATATATTTCTAACAATTACCATTTAATTATAAGAACAAAGAATTCTCATATGCACAATAAAAATAAATTCACTTATTCTCATGCACCCTTCACTTTTTACCTAGCAAAAATATTATTTAGCCTCTTCTTTTGAGTATTACCAATCCTATAGGTAGTTAAGTCACCGTATCATACCCCTTTTTCATGATTAGAGTAACACAATAACATTCCACGTACCTTGAATCTATACATAGTTACAAAGAGTCTTTAAAATTGAGCACAAAGAGTCTTAGTCTTGCATCTAAGCTAATTATCTTCAATGGATCATACACACAGTACTATGAGTCACAATTTTGCCAAAGAGACTTCATTGACATCAATTTCAATGTATTTTGTGATGCATGGTATGCCATTCATGGTGGAAGAGATATTGGTTGATTGAATGAACCTTTTCAAACTCCTTAACATCTCCATAATACAATGTACATGGTGACGTACCATATATTCTTACAAAGAGAGACATCAAACTCATCCAATAACAAGAAACCAAGTTCTCAACTCCTAGAATTTGTACACATACCTCCATTATTTGATTTGATGGGAAGAGAAGTTTATGACAATAATGGTGATCTTATGGATCCAAAAATTGATGTCCATTCAAGTGAAAGGGCTTGCAACATGAGGCCATTACCACATTTTGTTGTAGATGTGAATTCTCATGTTCCTATAATATAAATAAGATAAATGAGACCAAAATATGTACCTTCAAAGAAATGCATGAACATGTTATGAGTCCTTATATCCATCCTAAGGTGTGTGCAAAAGATATCATCTCAATAACTCGGGTATCTCGTATAGCTCACTTCTTTCAACTAGGTCTCCTTGAGCTTGCTTACACCTTCCTTCCAAGATTGTCATGAGTGTTAGACATTTGGGGCATGAATGGACTAATATTCTTCTTGGATTATTGATAGGAGAAATTGATGGTGCTAAGTTAACAATTTCATCCACTGATTCCATTAAATGAGTTGACAAAGACATTTATTTTCTAGAAAGCTATTTGATAACCTTAATGTTACCTCCTAGGAATGTCAAGAACCTAGACCAGATTAGAGAAAAAAATGAAAAAATAACACATGATTCATTATTTTGGATGATTTGGGATAGTAAGTTACCATTTTAAGCACTGCTCAAAGAGAAGCACCTTGTTTCATTGCACCATGACCATGTTTGATGAATCTTTCCAACTTCTCATGATGCTTACTTCTTCTCCAACCTATGGATGTCTTAAAGACACATAGTTAAGATATTACATGCTCCTTGGAGCACTATAAAACCATGAACTCATCGAGGAGTCCATTGACTCCATGATTTCTTCATTTTTCTTGTTTTTGCATCTTGAATTTCTTGTGCACTATTTTGGGAAAGGATTTGTACCTTTATCTATTTATTGCAAGTTCACCTTAGTATTGTCCAAACCTGTACTATCCCCACATTGATAAAACATGTTTTATTTCATTATGACTTGATTCAGTTTGATCTCACTTGCCTTAGTTTTCACCTTGTCCCGTCTTGAGTCATCCATCATTACGAATTCCATTTTTCTTTCTTGTCTTGGGTTTATATCTCTATAACCCCACTAGGATTTCCTTTATTATTATCTTGATGTGTGGATTTTTCTACTTCCATAAACATATATATTACTTTTGCGTTGTTTTGCATAGTATCCAGGTTTTATACATTTGAATAAAATGATATGTTTGTTGTTTCTAAGAGATCCATTTGTACAATATTGATTCCTAGGATATTCTAAGAACCACTAGCTTCATGACATCTTTCATGGAAATTGAAACATATCATATTCTTCTTAGACTCGGGCCTAAAATCCCTCCATGGATTTTCTTTGTTTACCTTAATCCATTTTTATTCTCTAGCATTGTGACCAAAGCGTGACATGAAAAACATGAACCATAAAACTTACTTGGTGTTATCCTAGCATTGGGTTTTTGATTATCTTCTTGGGATCTTTGACTCCTCCATTTTCCTTGGAATGTCTTGGTGAATCTCCATGTTTTTCCTTGTCCTTCACATTTTCTTGGTTCATGTCCTCTTGAAGTGTCTTCATGGCTGAGCTCAATTTATCACATTCTTCAATTTTTTCCTTGAGAGCCTTAGAGATCAGTTTGAATTGTTCCTCAAGCTCCTCTACCTCTTTCTCATGTTCTTTATCCTTTTGGGCCAGCACTTCTTCATGGTGTCTAATTTGACCTTCTTGTTCCATCACCAAGGTTCTCAACTTGGTAACCTCTTCTTCCTTGAGTTTGAGAGTTTCTAACACCTTCTCTAATTGGGAATCATTTTATTGTTCATCCTCTTGATATTGCTTGCTCAATTTATTCATAATAAGGTCAACGTGCTTTTCATAGGCTTTGATGTAGGATTTCAATTTCTTGTTCTTCTTCCTTGACTTGTCTAATTCTACTAGTGCACTCTCCAACTTAGCTTCTAGATTGACCTTTGTGTCCTCATCATCTATATCATGCATGGAATTAATAAAACCTCCCATTTCCATCATTAACCTCTATTTATGGGCTTGATATTGATTTTTCTTGTGAGTTTATCTTTCCATTTTAAGTCTTGAGAATCACCATCAAGATGTTAGGTTTGTTAAGAAGGACCACACTACGATACTAATTGTTAGAATCTTTAAGACCGAGAATTTGGGTGAATTAGTCCTTACTCAAAAATTTCAACTCTTTTACAATCCTATCCAATTTTTGCATTCCATGAGTTCAACACAACTAAAGTGAGAGGAATGTAACAAACAACATAGAGATACACACACACACACAACAAGGACACATCATTTAAGTGGGAAAACCATAAATATGGGAGAAAAATTAAATAAATTAGATAACTATGTGGGATTACTATCCTTAGATTACAATTTTCTCTTTATTTAAGCCATCACTCAACAAGGATCTACAACCCATAGTTTACCCTAGCTATGACTAGACAAGGAATTGTAATCCCCATTGGCCCAAACTTCAAATTAGACCTATTTAGAAAGATTAAAATTGCAAGGAAGATATAAATCCATATAAATACCAAGAAACCACTTGGTTTACAATAATTTTGACCATTTACAAACACAAGTTGCTTAACTCAACAAATATGGTCACTAGATCAGCTCTTCTCTCTTTCTTTCTCTCACCCCTTTACACAATGAAATTATCACACATAAAATGCTCTCTCATTTTCACTTAGATTCATAGTCTATCAAAATATACACAAATAATGTATTACACAAAAAAACACTCAAAGAATCACCTAATTCAAAGCTTGATCTTTGTTGCACCTTGATCTTCCATGGCTGCTCCTATCTCGATTTTTCAATTTTGGCTCATAAATTTTACAACCTGCATGTGTGGAGATGATATAACCATTATATTAATTTTCACATGATCATATAACATATTTTAATCTCCAAAATTCGTTCACATGAAGGAGAAAATCACCAAAAATAAAACTGCTAAAAAATAATCATTACACTGCTGACATTTTCAGTTATAAACTCTCTTTCATTCTTTGCCTTTAGCATGTAATTGTTGACTTATCCCTTTGATCATGAATAATACTATGGTATTAATTAATTGAAATAAAATCTTAACCACCTGAAAACCTTTTAATCTCTTACACAACCGACCTTTACAAAATGACATGTAATTGTCATGTCAGCTTTTTTCCTCTAGTGCCCAAATGAGCTCACCTTTTGTTTTTAGATCCTAAAATTGTAAAAATGACTTAAAAATTTGTGTCAAAAATTAAATTTTCCCACAAGTCCAAATCATTCATACACATGTCATGAAAATTTACACATCATAAAAATGAAATATATTGGTGTAATGAATCATAAAATCATTTTCATGCTCCAATTCATGTCATAATGCCTTCAAAAAATTGAATCTCAGAGATTGGTATAGCTGATCTTGAGGCTCAAGAACTAGTCTTCCATGCCACATGACCAAACATCTCTAAAACACTTCTCATGGATTCTGATGATATTGGAAACTTAAAATTAGATTTATATAACTTGTTAAAGAACTTATAACCATAGGTAAAATGGATAAACACTCACCTTCATACCCATTTAGACATGTTTCTCAATAGGCCTAATAGGGTAGTTTTGGCTCAATCACTTTATGAAAGCAATGACCTTTCCAAACTGAAACATACACTTCCTAACATCATATCACACTTAAAAATAATAATAAAGGAAATAAAAATCATGAATACATTGCAATTCAACACGGTTACCTTCATTCTTGTTTACTAGCTTCTCAAAACAAGCTCTTTTTGCGAAGCTCAAACACGCAACCATTAATCCCATTTTCTCCAAATGAGTGACACTAGTGATTACGAACTTGAAGAAAACATCCCCAAAGCTATCCTCGTAAAATTTAAGTAGGGATTCCTTTGTAAGTTTCTCTAGTACACCTGAAATCTTCATAAAACACTTATTTTCTAGTTGGGCCCATCAAACATCATGAACTAAAACTATCATGGAAATATACCCGAGGATTATTTAACATGGTAAAATAAATTTCAAGAAAAAACATTCGGGTTAAACACCCACCCAACTCAATTTTCCAAAAGCTGGTCCAAACTTGGGTTTGAAGGGTTTCAAACATGCTTACAAAAATCGATAGAACTTTTGAAATACTCAACCAATCACCAAAATAGTTTTTACACCATGATTTTATAAAACTTTACTCCATTTTTGTATCTTATTTTTATCCAAAAAGGATACACAATTTTGAATGAATGCTAAGAAGTTTGGTTCTCAATTTGCATACCTTGAGAAACCCAATTTTAATAAAACTTACACAACTTGAAAAATCTCCATCCTCAGCTTCTGAAAAATTATTAGACCTCAAGGACTCATCCATATAATACTTCCAGGGTGATAGTTTTCTCTAGTTCATCATGCATATTTCCATCACATCTCATCTAGGTGCCCTTTTATCTCCGATTCTCAATCAGTTATACTATGTTGAATTGTAGAAGTGCATAGAACATCTCAATAATTACTTGTGAAGCTATGTATAAACCATATATAATCATGCCATGCTCAAACAATTTTTGGTTTGCATCATCACACCCTTGGGTCAACATTTCACACTTTTTTTTCTTGTGGATTGGTTTAAGAATGCTCCATACTTGACTTGTTGCAATCACATACACCTGATTTGTCTCTTGTAGCTCTTTCTAAACCTCATGTGCCACCTCATAGTGATCCAAACATGATTTCCCTACTTTTTTGAATAAATTCTCATGTTTTCTTGATTTGTACCATGTTATTACACTAGGATAAGGCCTAGAATGACTTGACTTGTCTAATACACTTCATGACTGGATCATGTGGACATGTTATAGACTATTTGACCTTAATCACACCTTTGAGAGACTCCTAGATCACATGGCCAACACACCTAGATCACCTAGACCATTTTGACATCAATGGACTTGACATCAATGACAACAAAAGTGATACACACGATGTTGATGATTTCCTTTATGAATTTACTTGATTCCATCAATTCCACACTTTGGGGGTATAACACTATCCCTCCCACTCTTCATCACCATTTTATGTCTCTATTTTATACTCCTAATTCACTTGTTACATCTCATGATTTATGCTTCTTGATCACACTCTTATAACATCTATTCTCGTAACACTTATTCTACTATCATTTCTCGATGATGCCATCTAGTTCCATGGTTCATACTATGCTATTGAGGTTCTAATTATCAAATGAACCTAACATGACTTACTCTTTACTATACACTTTGTGCTTCAAAAACAATATTTCTTAGCACTCTCACATCTATGGTATACACATTGTACTATCATTTACCGGTGACACACTCTTGTTATATGGTTCATTCTTCACTTGTTGAGGAGCATTTATAAATGAACCTCATCTCATGCACATCCACTTGGGGAAATGAAGCTCCTCCCATCTACTCATTGTACATATCACAACACACCATCACATGTACACCACATTTACACATCTTGGTTACATTTAATATTTCTATTTTATACTGCTCACACATTAAACTTTGTTTCCCATGTTATTTATATACTTAGTATGTGATAATATTTTCTATACAAATATGCACATTCATTTGGTATCTTGAGGTGAACACATGAATTTTAAAAATTCATAGATGATGAATAATACTTAACATAACTCTTTACTATTCCCACCATGGCTCCTGGGGGCATCTACCTTTACTACTCTCACACTCTACCCATCACATGTTCTATTGTTGCATTATTTACTAATTCTCATTATTATCACTTTACCTTTCACTAATCTCTACACGCTTTGACATACTATTTATCTCTCTAACATGCTAATGGGTGCTTCATGTGTAGCATTTTCCTTGTAGGATTACATACAACCATGGTTATCTATCACATTTTTCTATTATTTTATACTATTTGTGGGTTATTCTCTATCTTATGCTTGCTCATTATTTTCTTATACCCGTTTAGGCCCGATTGTCTTGTGACATTTTGAGTGATGTCCCATGTATGAAACCCACTTTTTACTATATATATTGTCTTCATAGGTGCTTGTTACATTATTTTATATTGCATGCTACCTATTTTTACACTACCACTTGTTTTTACCCCATATTGTTTGTATGTGCCTTGGTTTGTACCATGCACATCCCTACCCCCTACAAGTATCCATTATCATATATGCATATCAAGTATCTGGTCCTTTAATTTGGTGCACTTTCTCATAGTTTCATTGAATCCACCCCAAATTAAGGGGCCATCATCAATCGGGTGATCAAATCACCCTTATATCAACACAAAGTTATAAATCAAAGAAGAAAAGTACACAATTGGCAATAACACAGTCACATAATGGCCCAAAATCAGATTTGGGTCACAAATATAGAGTAAAAATTACACTTAGATCATACACAGTGAGCAGTGGATGCTTGCATCCCAACCAAGTTCTTGTGTCCTCGGGAAAAATACATAGTTTCTCGTTCACCACGGTTTCTGTGGTTCACATAATGATTCTACTGAAGAATGGGCCACTTGGACTCTAGTTTGAGAATTTAGTTTATAAATAGTTACATACATTTAAATATAGTGACGTGCCATCTTCAAAGGCACTTATTTACCAAGTTTCATGGATGGAGAGTAAAACAAACCTCTCTCCCCAACACTCTTCTCTTGGCGTGAGATTGCCAAATACACTTTCCTTCGCAGTGTGATATCACCTTAAATACTCATATTTGGCATGACATCACCCATAAATATGATTCTTGGGGTGAGATCGCCCAAAAAAAATCACCCATTCGTAACCAAATTTAACAACACCTCCAAGGAAATCTTGACAATTTTCTATATTATACATTAGGTGCACACTTTCGTTTTACACACTTTTACACTTTTACTTACTTATACACATGTTACTTTGATTTTTCATATACAAAACTTTGACTACTCTTTTCTCTTCTTTTGCAGGTCCATGCTTATTCGTAACAAGAAACAACTCACATCAACAGCACAAGTTCCAACACATATACTTCACCCCTAGGTTCTACCTTCGCTTCCTAGTTTCCATGCTTTGTGTTACGATGACTTCACCCCTCACGTGTCTACTTGGCATGCTATTGGTTACCCTCTTCTCTACATGATCATAACGTACACATATTTATATATATTATGTTATTGATTATTCACTAAAAATCATCTTGTGGGGGAAAATGTAGACACAAAATATATGCACTGGGGTATATTTCTAGGTCCTAGAGCATATTAATATATTTGATTCCTAAGAAAGAAAACTAGTGGTTTACAATGTCTTTTGGGACTTTTTATTTGTTTCTTATACTTTTATTGACCTCACATGCCATATATCCCTATCGGTATTTGATTCATTTAGCTTTTATGGCCTCGGACCTAGCACCCATTTAGGACATAGGAACATAAGTGTTACTTTCCCTTCTAGGTGATCCTAGCCTTCTTTACTTTCTTCTTACTCCTTTCGGTCTCTTTTACTTTTGGGTCATATTTTACAACTTTGGGTTGGCATTTTAGTTTTCAATTACAAAATTCAAACAAGGGAATCATATATAAATAATTTTAGCTCTCAAATAAGGGGCCAAACACTAAAAATTACATATCATCACCTAACCTTCCATTCAAAGGAACTAGATAACTTAAAAGACATTAATCCAAAGCACACTCATACAAGAGAAAAAGGTTGCATCACTCTATATACACAACATATGAGGGGGATTCATTTTATTCCATCAAATACTTTTAATACATTGTTACATTCTAGATCTATCATGTTATTACTTGTGTAACTTGCACAAGGGAATCCTTACACACACATACACACAGAACTACAAGGAGTGAAATGTATTCCAGCACTCGGTATTAAGTTAACTCTTCAAGTGAATTTTGGGGTCATTCCAACTCCACGTTCGCATCATTTTTATTATATTTGATGTGGTTTGTGGACATGTATAGCTAGACAATGTTTTTATAGGTTACAGGTAAAATTGATGATCTAGGAGAGAATCCAGAGTGACAAAATGAAACTAAAAACAAAGCTCTTCCTACACAAATAGACATAACTTAAGTACATGATCGAACACTAGTGCCGGATCATTTTGGAACATGAGCATTCTCTTCCTTCACGGCATTTCTATCCTCCACATTCTTGAGTCCCAAAACTCTTAGGCAGCCATGAAAAAAACTATTTACAATTGGTTTTCATAGTTCTTCTACCTAGATCATCTCCAGTTTGAGTAAAATCATCTAGTTCACTCTCTCTCTCCCTCTTGTTTAGGGTTTCATATTATTCATTTCTTATCACTTGTCCATTATTGTACATTTATCATTAGTACATCACTAGCTATAGTAGTTACTCTAAAATTATATTTATTTCAATTTAGCTTAAATCACCTAAAATGACTAAATCTAATCAACTCCCATTGATCGGTCCGATGACCTCTCACCCACATCTATTGTTGAGTATCCCTCAACTCACCCTATGCCTGGTTTGACACTAGAAATTTTGTGTATGACATCTAATTCAAATCCCATGTTTTTAACCCTACAAGGAGCTGTTTGTAATACTCTACTCCTCTCACCATCCTAATATCCACAAAATCCAATCCCCATCTCATAAAACTAACACTATATCAAAGATCAACACATGTAGCCAATGGTACACATATAAGCTAATCCACTACTATATGCTCATAGGGGAAACATTCCAATAAAAAGACCACATCTACTCTTAATCTTTTCCATTTCCTCTAGGCCCATGGCTCCTATACGTCCTGGGATAGTAAGGTAGGTGCCTAGGAAATCATTTTCTTATGTTATAAGAAATCCCCTACTACTCTAGTCAAAATCCATAAAAATTTCTACCCACCGAGTCGAGTAGAGCATAACAACTGATACCAATCATCATCATCATCACTGAAAAATGGACCATATGGAAATCCCTAGGTGATTACACAACATCCAATGCATCATCACCATATAGATTATACATTGAAGTACCCTTGCTAGCCTCATCAATAACATATACTTGATCCCCTTGGACTAGTAGTCACAAGATCTTATGGATATCGTCGGGTGTGATGCTCATTTCATCCATCGAGAACCAAAACATTCCTATGATATGATCCCACCTCTCAAATAATTCCAACAAAAATCCCATATCCCTATGAATATGTCTATAGTGGCACATCCCTTCAAATATAAACTCCTCCGGATGAATCCAATCATCCTTTGAAAAATGATCACGAACATTCTCCAATAATCAATTGATCCCTTTCTTGCATCCATGAAAAAAAAAAAAAACTATTAGATCACAACCCAACAAAAATAACTCAATAAAATTTAAAACAAGGCTTCATATTTAGAAATCACTAGAATAGTTGGTGACCAATTCTAATCAAATGTGATTCTATAAAATACATAGTGATTTCAAACAAAATCACATGTAATTTCCTCATTATCTTAAAAAAATACAAAATCAAAAATTCAAAATCATCCACTTACCTCTGTAAGGGTACATTTCCAACGTCTCTAACTACCTTCAGCCTCCATCACTCTAAAATTTCTTGAAATATGAAAAATTAGTACACATAAGATATTTTCTCTCGGTGTCACAATAGTATCAAATGAACCCTTAGGGATATTTATAGAATAACATTCCCACTATTGGATTCACCCTCAATCCTAGAATAATCACAAGTGATTTACCTAATTTCTTGTGATTGTGTAAATCACCATCGATTCACCTCAACTCTTTCGAAACCCACACTTTGATCACAATACCTATTTTTATATGCCTTGAATCATTCATTTTTCACACGGTTCTACACATCATACATGAGAAATTCCCTTTGGATCCTCTCCTTGTATCCATCCTATCAAGCTCACTATCATTTAATAATCATCACATATGTGTAAGTACTCAATAAAATATAGAATCAAACATACTCCCTTAATCGACATCAACCCCTTGTGAATTTCAAACTCTAAAACAAAGTGCTTCCTTTTTGGGGCCACAAAACCCTCTTAAAATCAAAATTCATCCTATGGTTCATGTGTGTATTAATTCACCATGGATTTCACACTCTTAATAATATTTTCCCTTCGCCTCCTTTAAGTCATATTTATATAGGTCAAGAACTCACTGGTTCCTCTATAACTTGACTTCCTAGTCATATAAACCCACCTTCGTGGAAACATATTTCGTATCGAGTGTGTGTATCCAAACAAACCATGGATTATATAGCTTCATGGGAATGTTATCCCACCTCTTCTTAGAATTCATACATGTATATGTCCAAAACCCATTCATTCCCATATCACTTGACTTCTCGGTCTCAAAAGCACACCTTTGTGTGAATTTATCTCATGCGCAGTCTTGGGTTGCCTTAAAATAAACACATGGATTTACAAATGTAATATTACATAAGCCTACATTCCCTTGTGTTTATTTATCCATTATACATTCAAACTGGTGGCTATTTAAATTTATCACAATTCCCCGAGTTTGAGGGGGCACCTATCCAACAAAAATCCAATAATCTCACTCTTCTTTTTCATGTGTTTTATCCATCATGAACAACTTGAAAATAATGGGAAAATGTAGACACTAGTATTTTGGCACCTCTAGATGACCTATCCACAACTCTCGATTCACACTTTATTAATAAACTTGATCCCATCATTCCTTAAATCATATTTTATCCCTATAAAATCATATTTTATCTTCATAAACTCTTATTTACCCCATCCTAAACATCCAAAACCCCATTTTATCCTAGTAAGGAAAAAATCCATAACCTCCTAACCTCTATAACACACCGCCATTTACGTTATTCTTGTTCCCAACTTGAAATTCACCCATTTCGAAGTGGTGTCAACCACTTCCAAGTGTTTTCCCCATTTTCCCTAATCACCAACGATTATACCTAATCACATGAAATTCTATATAAACCCACCAACTTCATTAAAACTAGATCTATGGACATTGTGGCAAAGATATAACACTGAGATTAAGAGAACATCATAAATGACATCTTGACACCCTTTGTATTCATATCAAGCCTTTTGAGAGCTCATACCATCATAAGGTCTCTTTGCATCCTTTATCACCTATATTTTTCACTACAAGTAAAGTATCATCTCCATGTAAATTTCCTACTATTTACATATCCTTTTACTGAAAAATACAAACATTTAAACACAAATCTCAAATGTCAAATCACATTTATTTAAAATTTTTCATTTTCATAGTTATCACCAATAATTCCCTTAAATCACCCATAATTACCTTGAATCTCCCATTATCCCTATCTTTAAGTCTCTTTAATACATATTGCATAATTTTAGTCCTTATAACAACTTGTTGTCTACTAACTTATGTGTTAAAGTGTCCTCTACATATAAATGACCATTCCAGTAAAGCACATCCCATAACAAGCATTTATGGCCTCTCAATTGTCTTTTGGCCCTTCTTTTGGGATAAATATGACATCACATAATATTTGAGCCTATACACCAACATCTTGACACCGAATCTAGACAAGATTACGAATCATCTAGAGATCATCAAAGAAAAAATAGAGACCACTTAGTACGAGTGGATAAAGTACTTTAAGGAGCTTTATCTTGCCACGAGATCTTTCTGGGTCATCTACTACATAAAAAGTGATCTTCCTATCCATATGGAAGATTGATTAGTTTTATCATCTCATTATTTTTATATCATAGTTCTCATCAAATTATATGTTTCATTGTTCATTACTAAATTATATCAAAGTGAGTTGACATATGTAAAAGGAATCCCATTGGATTCCCAGAACTAGCCTTTTCAAGGAAATCACCATATAATTATCTAATCCCATTCATTTTTTGTGCATCTGTAGGTTTATAGGTTGTCATCTCGCTAGAAGACGAGAATATTTTTTTCCATTTAGATCTACTTATTCACATCATCATCCACACATGCATCATTAAACCCCACTATGTATTGAGTTTGGGTGGTTTTATTTCATACATAAGACTGAACCCTAAATCTACCTTAATTGTTAATGCATCCATGTTCCAAAATTATCTTAGAAAAATTCACTTATATGGATGAATTTTCTTAGCGACGAGTTGAATCCTCCAAGGAGACCTCTATTTTTCTTAGGGATGGGTTTAAATCCCACATTCAAATGGCGACAAGTAGGTATAGGCTTAAAATATCCTATTGTGTGATGTTTATCCTATGGCTTTGGCCATATCCATTGCTATTTTTCTAAATAAGGGGCACAACCTCCATTGAGCTTGGTTTGGCTCATATGAGTCACATACGAACCCTCTTGGCTCATCCTATGACTCGAGATATTTTTCATCCTTAGAGAGTAGGTGTATAAGTGTATCATCTCACTCATAGTTGGAAGGTATGGAAATATTTCATAAAACTCATCGAGTTGGTAGGATGCTAATGTGAACTGGTAATATTGCAGTTTAACAAATATCTTGAAATTTAGTCCCACATGCATGGTGTGTTGGAAAATATAATGAGATAAATAATAAGTGGCCTCATAGTGAATATGAAGTAAAGGAGGAAAAGAAAACCCTCTTAAAAAGAGTGTGTTGAACCTAATTTGAGGTCCCCAAGTAAGTAAATAGTGTGGCCCATTTTTCTAAACACGCGTGTTGAATACGAGTAAGAGAAAATCAGATCTCCAAAACTTATTTTATACCATGTTACTATTTGTTGCAAGTTGATTAGTCCATTTATCGAGCTTACGTGAGTCCACATCATCTGAGACTTGTGCGTATTTACTTTTTACCACTAGGCCAAACTTTTATCATGTGATAAATTTAATATACGATGTTCGTTTTCCACATTATAGATATTTGTTGAAAGTTCTTGAAGGTATCTTCCATAATATACAGTACTATGAGATTTTCAAAACATAAGTTTTCCGTAATTGACCTCTAGATCACTCATCCACATTAGGAAGGATTTTTGTCTCCAAATTTCAAATTCCCTAAAATTGAATAAACAAAGGTACCTACCACCCTTTCATAAGGTTTCCATACTTATTCTCGTACATAAAATATCTCTTTCCACAACACAAACATACAATAAAAATATATCAAAGAATAAAATTATACAAATATATCTAATTCTATCATTATAAATGGATTGGTATATAATAGGAAACAAAACGGTTCATAGAAAGTGTCCAATTGAATACTTGTGATTTGGCCAATAATTGCAATTGCACAATCTCACCCAAAACAAATAAGTAGAAAATAGAAAACAAAATGCCATATAATAAGTTGTCCATTTGTCCTTGTGAAACTATCAAATCACTACAAAATATTAGTAAAATAGACAAGTTATGTAATAGACTACACAATGTCTTACAAAGAGGCAAGATTCGTACTAAATCCATGTGAAACTTCTAGTGAAAATAGAATATCCATCCCCACATTTTTTACGAGAAAATATGATAGAAACATTTTTTTCGCGTAATGTTATAGTTATAATAATGATATTCGCCACCAATGTAAATGCAAACAAGTTTGTTAGTGTAAACAACATGTAACCTACATCATGACCATATTTGATAAAGATGATGGAGAAAATTTATACAAGATTATTCATTCATTAATTTCATAGGAAATGATTACAAATATAAAGGAAGTGATTTTCCTACATTTAATGAGAAAAAACTCCACAAATCTCGCCAGAGCAGTATTCTACAAGTGTTCTCACAACCACCCAATATTCCTTCAAACCTATCTACATAATATTGTTATAACCACAACAATATTACAAACAATATAACAACCCAAATAATAACATATAACTGCACGTGCAATTTACTCTATGGTAAATATCAAATACCCATGCTAATATAAACACTAAATAATTACTTGCTAACATTACGCCTTAGTATTTACATGGTATAAAAACATTCACACTTGTTATGTAGCTTTCTACTCATGTGTGCTTGTAATGCCCATAAAAATATGTCCACATGAGACCCAAGAACAACCTAGGGTTAGAAAAATTATGGATTTTTTTTGAAAAGCGTGCCCACAAAAGGTTTGAAAACAACGATTGCTTCATTAACGTTTCAAGCCAATTATAATTAATAGATAAAATTTTCCCGTTATAAAAGATATTAAACCCACATTAAAATTTAATGAATTTAATCTGACTAAGCATGGAAAATTCCCTAAGTGTTATTTAATTAAACAAATTAATTCCTACTATAGTTGAATATTCCATATTTAATTTTAGAGGGTTAAAGGGGCCAAAATAAATAAATACCCAAGGTATTTAATTCCACAAGGTTTAAACAATTAACAAGGTCCCCATTTTACATGGGGTTAGAATAAACATTCCCTTACCCCATAAAGTGACCCCTTAAAAAGTCAACCCATGTTTTTGAAATTAAAACATTTAAATTAAAAGGTAATTTCCACTCACCCACTCTCCACCTACTTTTTGTAGGGATGAATCTCATCCCTTGGATGGATTCAATTAGGACCCTTGATGAGGAAAAAGGGAAACTAACCCTAAAACATGCTTATGAAGGCTTCTTTCTCTTTTCATTTGGTTCATTGTTTTCTCTTTTGTTTTGTAGGTTATTGGAGGAGGAAGGGAAGCCATTGGAGGCCATTTCAAGCTCTTGGAAGTGGCCTACATGTTTTATTATTTACCTATTTTTTCACACCCTCTCCTAGGGTTTTAAAAAGGCATTTGATTTATTTATTTAACTTGGATTTCTTTGATTTTCCCATTTCACTTATGTAGTTATATTTGATATGCATTTTCACTTGGGTATGTAAAAATGTGTGTGTGTGTGTGTGTATATATATATATATATATATATATATATATATATATATATATATATATATATATATATATATATATATATATATATTGATATTAAGGAATTAATAAGAAAAAAGATATCTTTGTTATCCAAAATTCTCCCTCAAGGTAATTTTGATAACATGCATCAAATTCTTTAGTCCCAAGCAATTATATTGAGTCAGGGCAAAAAGTCATGCTTCTAGTGGTCCCCTCGATTTTCCTAACTCCCCTGTCTAAGAAGAAGGGAGCAAGTTCTGAGAAAATGTGAAAAAATTGCAAAAACAAGCTCGGGCCAAGAAAAATTGCGAAAAATGGCTAAGTCCTAGTCCTCGCAACATTCGGGACATGAGGGACATCTGGACGCGAACCGGCCGAAAGGCCGCTAGGTGGTCCACGCAGCATTTGGGACATTCGGGACAAAGGGACGTGCGGGACGCGGAGATCCGAATTGGCTGAAAAGTTAAAAAATTGACTAACTGTTGAAACAGGCAGTCCGGGACGCGCCTGACAAAAGTACGTGAACCGGCCGGATCGGCCGAAATGAGTCAAGGCAGCCCCAAAAGCAGTTGGGCGAAGGCACGCTGGCACGCTGAATCGCCGGATCGGCGAAATGAGAACTTAAAGTCTGGGACGCGTGGGACAAAAGTACGCGAACCGGCCGAACCGGGCGAATCGGGAAAATTTGTCCCGAACGGTCCGAAAGAAAATGGGACATCTGGGCCGCGAGTACGCGAACCACTGTGGTTGGCCGAAATCAAGCAGGAACTTCAAAGATTGGGCCAAATGGGACAAAGGGACGCGCGGGACGCGGATAGCCGAAGGAGCCGAAGGCCAATCAGATCACGCCACATGTCACCGGCAGAAAAGGGACATGGAAGCCCATTTCGGGCGGTTCGGAAGAATTTGTCCCACGCAGCACTGGGACATTTGGGACAAAGGGATGCGTGGGATGCGAAAAGCCGAAGCGGCCAAAGGTAGAGGAAAAGTCAACATTTGACCCATGGAACTTCAAACGGCCATAACTTTTGACTCTGAGCTCTGATTTTCACAAAATTGGACTTTTCGGCTCCAGTCAGTTAATGCTCATTCCCGTCAAATGACAGAAAACGCCTGCCAGGCCCAAAATAGCTGCCCGCACTCAGAAGGCCATAACTTTTGCATTTCTCAACGAAATCGCACAAAATTGGTACCGTTGGAATCGTGGTTCCGAGCCCAATGCAAAAAAATTAATAAATTCTAGATTTGATCAGAAATTGATTGAGTTTTTTAAGAAAACGTGGCCGGGTTTAGAACAGTGTTTTATTTGGTAGCTGGGAGTGCATTTAAGAGGCATGGTCATCCTTCTTTCTCTGCTGCAGCACATGGGACAGTATGGGGACCATTTTTCAAGTAATGTATAATCATTTCACTCAATTTAATGCCTCTTACAGGTGGTTGAAGGACAGATTTCGGGATTTCCATTTTTCCCTTCTCTTTTCCTTCTCTTTTTCTATAAATTGGAGTGTTGGGCTCATTGTAAAAGAGAGAGTTTTTGGGTAGCAAAGCTCTGCCAAAATTGCTTTGTGAAGCCAGTGTGTTGCAAGCCCTTGTAGTGGACTCCTTGCATGGTGATCCAGGCCCTTATCTTGTAATAGACTGAATTGTGCATACCAGGAAGCAATAAAATACAAGTTTGTGGATGTATCTTCCCCTGCTGTGTTTTCTTGCATTCTTCTTGCCCCTTTGATCTTTCTATAAGAATATTGTGTCTATTTATTATGTTCTTGCAGGAATTCATTATCATTGTGTATGCTTGGAATATTATTGTGAATGCATTTTGCTAGATCATGGTGAACTGTCATCACCTCTTCTAGTGTGCACTTTACCTCTGTATTTCACACATTTGGAGACTACTCTCACACCCTCCTTTTCTGGTGTATCACCGCTTTAGTGTAGGTTTTCATTTTATGCATTCTCTCTCCCTGGTCCCCCTGGAAATTTAGATTAGAACAGCTTAGCTTATCCTGCATTAGAGTAGATTGTGGCGGTGTAGTTTAGGAGCAAGAACCGGCTTTCTCTCGGAGGTCTATCTCAAGTAGCAAGTCCACAACTTGGAGATAGTACCCATGTTATCCAATTACACCGTGAGTTCAAGTATATGCACAGGAGTCTTTGTGATTCGGTGATAACAGATACAAAGTTAGTATATATATATATATATATATATATATATATATATATAATAGTATTTATTGTTACCATGCAAAAACCCTTGCAGAGGTATGAATTTATTTACACAGCCATGAAGTTTTAAAGAATGTGCAAGTTGGAGAATGTATAACATTTGAATAGGGGTGGGGTTCGGCCCCACTATCCATTTGTTTAGGTTAGTAATGTTTGGGGGGGGGGAGGGTCGATGACCCCAAACCCCACCCCATTTAATTGGGCTCGTTGACCCCTCCCCACCCCAAAATTTAAATCCACACAAGTTCGACCCTTAAGGAATGAATACTTTAGTTTGGTTGTTTTTTTATACGTTACTTAATACTTGATTTATTTACACACACACACACACATATTGAATATATTATAATTAATAAAAAGGATAATGATATTAATCTAATATTAACAATACAACACCACTAATAATACATTAAGATTAAAATGTATTAATATTAATAGATTTATTAATATTAATATTAGTTAGTATAATTAAAAATCTAACATATTAATATACTATCAATAAGTGGTGATAAATCCATTGATAGTAAGATTAGTAAGTTAAAGTTTTCACAAAGTTTCCTTTCCATATAAAAAAATTAAACAAATATTGTGTAGAGTGTAGAAAGAATTTGATTCCACTTCCTTTAACAATTTATAATGGTTTACAATAATTTTAAATGAGAATCTACATACTAAAACTAGAAATTAATCTACTTCATTTGCCAAGTAGAGGATAATTTTAATTTTAAGTTCCTTCCATTCCAACATACAAATTTAGAATGTCTTTCAACCAATATAAGAGGATGGACAATCTTAACTCCACTAATTTATAAACATCATGGAATACAAAGAAGTAACCATTTGTTTTTCAATACAAATTTCCAACACACTTTTATTATCCAAACTTGTTTCACTAAAGAGTCTTTCCTTTCCACATACATCACAACTATCATAGTAAAAATCAATACAAATTTCCTTCAAAAGATTAATACAACATCTTCCACTTAAAGTGGGGAAAATTTACAAAAAGAAAGCTAAAATGAAAAGCAATATTACAAGTTCCTCCACTCTAATTGGGAATGACAAAAGGATTTTCACAAGGATGAATTTCGAAGGATTCGACAAAATCTCCAAGATTTACAACACCAACAAGAGATATCCTTCATGATTTTCTTGATCGACAAAAAAGGGGAGAGGCAACACTCTCCACCCAACCAAAATATCCAATGAGGAGGAGAAGCCATCCTCCTCATTGGCCCCGGCCCCAACCACATTACAATGAGAGGTGATTCCAACACATGGCAACAACAAGCTTCCACATCACAAACCAAGTATTTCACAACCATTCCAAATGCACATTCAACTCAAACTAAAAACACAAGAAGGAATAACAACAAAACAAACAAGGCTTAAAATGAAAGCCAAAGGAGAAAGAACCTATGGGGAGGCCACTTATGCCTCCCAATGGGAAATGGGTGCCCACCTTAAAATCTCCAATACATATCTCAAATCCCCTACATACTCTTATTCCTCCCTCAAGTACCTCTTATGCCTCCCACATACTCTTATGCCTCCCTCATTCTCTTATGCCTCCCTCATACAAGAATAAGTAAGAAATGCAAGCATTCCTTGTCCAAGGTGGGGCACCCAACCCAAACTCCCTCCAAAACATGAAATAAATCTTATGCCTCCCTACATGAATTATCCCCATAGTCCCCTCCTACACCAAACTTATGCAATATACCCAAGCACCCAACAAGCATTCCAAAACTCAACAAAAACAAGCATACAAACACAAAATAAAGGAATAACATAAGCAAAAGTAAAGCTCCTACCTTTCCATAGTAGAGCTTGTTCCAAGAGTCAAACTCGAAGCTCCTTCAAACCCAAGAAATCACTACCAAGCTCTCACAAAGACCACAAGCTCTCCAAAATCCTCTAACTCAAAGAAATTCAATAGCACAAAAGAATGAAGTAACTCCCAACCAAGCAAAAGAACTTGAGTAAATAGAAAAGGGACGGAGGAGGATGATGTGGCTCAAGTAGGATGCCACTCATTTCCTCTCGACTCCACATCAGCCTAGTCAACCCCATACTCCAAAGCACAATTAATAAGTGGTTGAAGAAATGACATTTTACTTACGCACACAATCTAAGCTCGCGCCCTTAAGAACTAAAATAAATACATGTAAGAAAGTGCAATAAAAACTTAAATATGTCTTCCCAAAACACATAATGGGTTCTAATTTGACCCCCAACCCTTAGGTAGGGTTGGCATAGAAATTTAAGAGGTGTGGGGTAATTTTTACTTGTCCCACAAGCCTTCAAAATTGGCTCTTAAGGTCAAATTCGAATTTCCGTGAGGGGGTAGAGTGTACAACGCTCAAGATCATAAACACTCAATCTTACAACACAAAACCCAAGAGCCATCTAGTCTAATAAATGAAAACTTTTGGTCGCATCCATAATTAGTTAATAAAATGATTAATTTACTTTAATTAAGATGATTAATGTAGCGCCCACTTCCCTTCGACACCTTTTTGATTATTGATTTCGATATTGTCGACAACACTTATCAATATATTATATCTTTTTGATTTAGCATGTTACTAGATGTTAGAGATCTTGGATTGTTGCATGATTTAATTTCATTTGTGATGTATGTGGATTATTAGAGACATTTGATATTGATGTTTATATACTGTTCACATGATTATTTATATATATTTCGACATGTGATATATTTAATTATATTGAGTAGACATTAGATAATTGGATTAATGTTGTGATTTTTTTGACATGAATGAATCGTTGGATAGAAATGTTGCTAAAAAATTGTAAATGATTCGTAATTGCTTAGATGATATTAATTCGCATATAGATGATTTTTATTGTATATTTATCATAGATATTTTTAATGCGGCCATGAGGTAAAAAAAGGTATTCTCTGTTTTGTAGGTATATTATATTCACAACAACATCGAGGGATTGGAGACCAATCACATTGGAATTCTTGATGAATTCAACTAGGGTCACCATGGCAACATGTAATTGTGTGTGTTAGAATTACTTTGGTTAGGGGAAAATTGTGACCAAAGGGGCATGTGTTATCTTTTATTATTATTTCCCCTTTTATTAATGTTAGTATATGTTTCTTTTAGTAATGTAATTTACTTGTTTTATTATTTAGATTTTTGGATGTATGTTTACCCCTTTATTATTAATGGGTTGTAGTGTCTTAATTAAGCTAATTTAACATTTTCCTAAACTAATTAAAGATGTGACCAAAAAGGAGTTCATTTATTAGACTTGATTTACTCTTGGATTTTTTGTTGAGTGTTGTATGCTTGAGTCTTGAGTGTAGTACACTCTACCCTTCATGGGAAACTCGAATTTGGCCTTAGAGGCCAAATTTGGAAGCTTGTGGGACAAGTCAAACTTTTCCCACACCTCTTAAATGCCTATGCCAACCCTACCTATGGGTTGGGGGTCAAAATTAGACCCTATTAGGTGTTTTGGGAAGATAAAAGGTGAAATTTTTATTACACTTTCTTTCAAATATTTAATTTTGTCCTTTAGGGAGTGGGCTAAGCTAGAGTGTGTAAGTTTCTTGTCATTTCTTCAACCACTTATTAATTGTACATTGACATATGAGGTTGACCAAGGTGATGTGGAGTTGAGAGGAAATGAGGTGGCATCCTACCCCGGAGCAACATCGTCATCCTCTCTCCTTTTTCTATTTATTGAAATTATTTTGATTGTTTGGGGGTTACTTGATTATTTTGTGCTCTTGTAATTTGGGAGAGTTAGATGATTTTGGAGAGAGCTTGTGGATTGTTGGAATCTTGTGGATGATTGCTTCGTTTTGGAGGAGCTTGAAATTCATTCTTGGAACAAGCTCTACTATGGAGAGGTAGGAGCTTCACCTTTGTTTAAATTATGTTCTTATTTTGTGTTTATATGTTTGAGTTGAGTGTTGTTTTCCTTTGGAATGTTTGTTGGGTATGGGTAGATTGCCCATGTTTTGAGTAGGAGGAGAATATGGGGAGATTTCATGTAGGTAGGCATAAGAGTTTACTTTTTTGTCGATGGAGTTTGGGTTGGGTGCCCCACCTTGTATGAGGAATTCTTGCATTTCTTTTGTTCTTGTTATGAGGGAGATATAAGAGATTGATGGAGGCATAAGAGTATATGGAGGCATAAGGGGTACTTGAGGAAGGCATAAGATTTTTTGTGGGATTTGAGATATACATTGGAGGCTTTTAGGTGGGAACAATTTCCATTAGGAGGCATAAGTGGCCTCCCTATAGGTCTTGTTCTTTTGAATTTCTTGATAAGCCTTGTTATATTGTTGTTCAATTTATTCTTCTTGTTTGTGTTGTTGTTGTGTTTGAATGTGGATGGAACGGATTGTGGAACTATTAAGTATTGTGGAAGCTTGTAGTTGTCATGTGTTCAAATCATCTCCCATTGTAATGTGGTTAGGGCTCGGAGGCCATCCCTGGTTCTCCTCGCATTGGATATATTGGTTGGGTGGAAATCATTTCCTCTCCCCTTATTTTGTTGTGAATCAAACAAATCTTAGAGGAGATATCTTGATGGAGTTGTGAAGATTAGAGTTTTGTTGTAGACCTTGCGAAAGTTTCCTTATGTTATTTACCACTTAGAGGAGAAGAACTTGTAATAATGTATTCCATTGTTTTATTTATATTTGGTATGATTTCCCACATCAATTAAAGAACATTGTATTGATCTTGTGAAGAAACAAATTGCATTTCATTGTGGCTATGGAAGTGTATTATATATTGAAAAGAAAGAAGAAAGAATTGTGTGAATTAGTTGTGAAATGGAAAAGAAAGTTTTCTTCATTATGAATATTGTAGCATTGTATAAGGAAAGAGAAATGATCAAAATGGATATATTGTGTAAAATTTAGTTGGGAGTTGCATTGTGAAAAGGAGAGTATGCATTCAAATAAGTTGTAATGTTGTAAATGAGAAAGAAGGAAAAATATAAGTTGTAAGAAGTTGAACTTGTTTGCAAAATAACATTGCATGGAAAAATAAAGTTATTTTAGCTATTTTGAATGTATGAACATTATAGTGAAATGAAAGAGAGAACAAGTTTGAATATATTGTATTTAGAAATGTTGATTTTCTTTACATAGCAAGAAAAATGACAAAGTAATGAAATAGATTTAAATTCCTTTTGCTCTTGTAATGGAAAGAAGAATCTAGTTAAACAAATGGAATTATTCTTGTAAGTAGATGAGTTTTATTAGAGTTGATAATACTTTAAAATGAGTAGATTTAACTAAGAAATGAATAAAAGAGTAATAAATCTCAAATTTGGAACTCTAAATGAACAAAAACAAACTCAGAATGCATTTTTAAACCTTTTGGTAACTTTTAGTTATTGGGAAATTCTTAGGTTTTAGGTTCTATTTTTTTGAAACAAGATCCCCACCTGTGTAGAGTGGTAGTCCCGTGCTTGTCACACTCAAGCTAAGGAAATGGTCTTAAAACCACCACTCAATATGGTGGCGATCTAAGGTTTTTCACCTGGTAAGGTGGCGGTATCAAAACCACCACTTAATAGGGGCGGTCCCAGGATGTTGGTATGCTCTTGGTGGAGGTTACGTCACTTATTTTAGAACTCCGCGGATCAACGCTTGTGCATGAAATTTACCCAATTTGCACCAATTTATAAAATGAAAATTTTATGTGTAAGTTACCATCAAGTAGAATAATGAGTAATCCTATGAATTTGAACAATAAAACATATAATAGTGGATCTAAAACTAGTCTTCTTCATTTATAACAATGGGGTAGGGTTTTCCCCAAATTTAAAACCCAATACACAAATAGCTTGAAATAAAAACAAGATTGGTGGAGGAAATCCCTCCCAATCTTTGAATGAAATAGATTACATGAATAAAACTAAAACTAAACGAAGTCTAAACTAGATCTCCATCTAGAATCTTCCATAGTTCCTCTTCTTGTGCTTCCATGGTTTCCTCTTCTCCAAGCTGCAATTTTAACAAAAGGAAATAGACCAAATGAGAAGAATAGAATAAGAAAAGGTTTAATAGGAATTCATAAGGATTTTAGGGCTAAGTTTGGAACCCTAGGATCTAGTGGCCAAGATGGATTTGATCTAAGGGTGGAGGATTGACCCTACTTTTATTAGGTAGAAATGTATTTTAAATGTTTTATTTTAAATCCTTAAGGGTATGTGTAGATGAGTGAGTGCAGCCATTTAATTGCCTAGGGTGTAATGACCTTGTTAATCCTTAGTATGTTTGTAGGAGTTTAATAAAGGGACTTTTAGACTATTAGGATAATGAAACTAGAGTAATTAAGCTTGGGTTAACCATATTAAAGTTGAGCATTAAATAAAGTGAAGAAAATATTTAATGAAATAAATTAATTCTTGTTACCTTCCTTTTGAATGATTTATTAATGGACCCTAGAGATAATTTTGGAAACATGTAACTTTTAACTAGACCTGGTTCTTCAATCGTAAAGCTGAGTTAAGTAGTGTAAGTTAAGTTAATGAACCCTAAGGGTTAAGTACCCTTGTAACCTTCTTTGTAACTTAAACAAAAAAATTAGTCGTAATTTTCGGGTTAAGTGTTAGGTTGTAGCGTGTTCTTAGAATGTCGTTTTTGTGGGTGTTATACACGGTATCAAAGCCGTGGTATCAAAACTTGGACCCTTGGGCACACTTAGAAGACATGAAACATGAACATTTAACCTAGTGCAAAATTGGCCTCTTTTAATATAGAAAACCACAATGACTGATAATTGTATAAATTTAGAAAACATAGAAAACTGAAACAAGACTTAGAACAATGAACTAAATCTTGCCTTGATCTATACACGGAGATGGGGATCAAACCTAGATATACCACCTCCGAAAGCGAGGATGTAGCGGCCATTCTACCTCATATTTTATAGATACTTGGGATGTCAATGCTGATATATGTGGAGAGCCCTTGGGAGGACGATTTGCTAGACATGGCATGGAGCCATCAGTGGAGGCCCATGTATCCCCTCGACACAATGAGGAGTATAGGGTAGAGAAATTTTGTGCAGAGTTTCCTAGGGAAGACTCACCACATAGAGTATATGGGGATAGGATCTCGGGATATAGATACAGGTCTTGAAGCCTTAGGCAGGGGGGAGCATGCAAAGAGACCTAGGGTTGTCATACATCAGCTAAAAACCATATCAGGAAGATCCTAAAGCTATGACCATCTCACTTTTCTAGTGAGTACGGGATGTTTTTAGGCAGAGGCCTAGTTGGTGAGCTTGAGCGGATGCTTCAAGATCTGTCGTTGTACTAGCAACACAACAGCTCGTGTTGTGATCCATCTTCTGAGGGATGGAGCAAGAGTCTGGTGGAGGACCGAGGAGCAAAAGCTCCATGTTGATTTGGAGACAATACCTGGGAGCTATTTGAGGAGCATTCTAGAACAAGTATTTTCCAGGAGGTTTATGAAGCATGAGATAGACGAGTTTCATGACCTCGTCGGGGGCATCGATGACTATAGCCGAGTATGAGAGTCAATTTCTAGACCTACTCCAAGACGTAGACTATATGCAAGATGAGTAGGTATGGATTCACAGGTTCATCCGGGGCCTAAAATTGGATTTGGGTAGCATGGTGTGCATTCACTACCCACAGACATTAGCAGAGGCCATGGAGAAGGCCTATATTATAGAGGAGACATGGGGAAGATGCGGTAGCCTAGAGATAGAGTTCGAGCCATATCCAGCAGATGCAGGATGACAGATTGAGGGGGTCAGTTCCTCCTCCATATGGTGGACAGAGTTCAGATAGGCTTCATTCAGGCCACCACAACAGCCACCTCAACAACAGCAGACCCACCCACCTTACAGACCTCCTCGGAGAATTTATGCGAGAGAGGAGAAAGTATAGGGCATCCTCCTAGGGGTCCCATCAAGACACAGGGTGCACCGAGAGCTTAGTCAGCAGGATCTCACAAGAAAGACCCCATTAGTCCATAGCAGATTGTCAAGATCCACATGCTCGGACCTCTAGAGTACCAAAGTGAGTGCATCCCCTAGAGAGGACCAGGCAGATGTTATGGTTGTGGTATTGCTGGACATCATTGGAGAGATTGCCCAAAAAACCCTAGTAATATAGGTAAGATGCAGATCTCAAAGCCTACTATTAGAGATATGGCACGGAGCCATCAGATCTACGTGTGATGGTCAAGAACCGCTAGGATGAGCACCAAAGTACCGTGATAGAGACGACAGGTAGTATTGGTGGTATTTTCACCTCTATATTGTTTGATTCTGGCTCTTCTGATTCTTTTATTGCACCATCCTTAGTAGAGCGTTGCAGGCTGGTGGTAGTTAGGTAGGGTCATAGTTGGGACATTGAGATGGCTTCTAGAGCCAAAATTTCTGTAGACTCCTTAGTTAAGGAGTGTGTAGTGGAATTGGGACCCTTCACAACTATCTCGAATCTTCAAATCCTTCCATTAGGATCTTATGGTGTCATCTTGGGCATGGATTGGTTGTTTACACATAGAGCTAGAGTGGACTATTACCATAAGACTATTGCTTGTATAGATGATCTTGGAGTGGAGTTAGTGATATCGGGAGTTAGGAGGTCTGCATTTCTATTAGCACCATCTCTCGTTATGAATCTTAAGTGTGTGTGTGGGGTTGTCAAATTTATTCTATTATAGTTAGTGACAGATCGAGGATGAGTCTAGTGCACCATCCACCCCATCTTGAGAGATTTTGTTGAAGTTTTTCCATGTGAGTTACTGGGTTACCTCCCCCACGTGAGATAGATTTCCACATAGATCTAGTTAGGTAGCATATCCTATCTCACGAGCACCTTATCGATGACTACCCCTAAGCTATGTGAGCTTAAGTTATAGCTCGAGGGCCTTCGGAGAAAGGCCTAATCCACCCTAGTGTATCCCCTTAGGGTGCATAGGTGATCTTCATGAAGAAGGACGGATCTCTATGGTTGTGTATTGATTCTTCACCTGAACAAGTAACTGAAAAAAGTAACGATCAAGATGAAAGGGGCTATATTTTTCTCCAAGATAGATCTTAAGCGAGTATCATCAACTTAGGATTATAGAGGAAGATATTCATAAGACCGCCTTCCGTACAAGATATGGCCACTACGAGTTCAAAGTAGTACCTTTCGGTTTAACGAATGCCCCCACAGTGTTTATGAGTTTGATGAATGGGGTGTTCAAGACATTTCTGGATAGCTTCATGCTCATATTCCTTGATAAAAATTTTATTTACTCATGTACACATGAGGAGCATGAGGATAACATTCATGAGGTTCTTCAGTGTCTTCGTGAGTAGCATCTTTATAGGAACTTGGAGAAGTGTGCGTTCTTTCAGATAGAGGTGTAGTATTTGGGGCACATCATTTCTGGGGAAGGTATCACAGTTGATCCTTCTAATATTCGAGCTATCATGGATTGGCCAACACCCACTAGTGTGACCGAGGTGTGCTGACTTCATGGGTTTAGTAGGTTACTACAGGAGATTTTTTTAGGAATTTTCTCGGATTGCGCACCCCATCACTTCCCTTCAGCAGAAAGGGAAGAAGTTTTTTGGTCAGAAATATGTGAGAAGGCCTTCAGTACATTAAAGGAATGCCTCACGATAGCACCTATTCTTGTAGTACCAGACCCTCAGGGTGAGTTCTACATTTACACAAATGCTTCTTTGGTAGGACTTGGTGGTGTGTTGATGTAGGAGGGAAGAGTAGTTGCTTTTGAGTCTCGCAAACTCAAGGATTATGAGCTCAATTATCTGACTCATGATCTTGAGCTTGCAGCAATTGTGTACATGCCTTAGTGCGGTGGAGACATTTTCTTCTTGGCTAGATATTTACACTTAAGACTAATCACTTGAGTCTTCGCCACCTCTTCACGCAGCCCAATCTCAATGCTCATTAGTGGCATTGGATGGAGTTTCTTTGTGAGTATGACATGGAGATAGAGCATGTGAAGGGGAAGGAGAATGTGGTTGCAGACACCTTGAGTAGATAGAGACACATGACTATGGATACTTCAATAGTTCTGATTTATGGAGCAAGATCTTACAAAGATCTTCCTCAAGATAGTTTCTACATTATAGCCAGAGAAGATTTTGATTCTAAGAGACCCCTTGAGAGGAGATTTGATGGATTTTCATTAGAGGCGATGCTCTTCTCGAGACACGAGAGGTTAGATTTATGTTCCTAGAGATGGAGAATTGAGGTGGGACAATTTTTAGAGGCTCATCGTGCACCTTATTCAGCCCATCCCACAGGTGAAGAAGATGCACACCAACTTAATACAATTGTCCCATTTGAGAGGAATTCAAAGAGACGTGGCTTTGTTCGTGTCATGCTACTTAGAGTACCAGAGGGTGAAGGCCAAGCATCAGCATCCAAATGCCTTCTTTTTCCTCACGCCATACCAGAGTGGAAGTGCGACACCATTTCCATGGACTTCATAGTTGGGTTACCAACGTCGAGAAACCACAATGATGCCATCATGGTCACGGTTGATAAATTAACAAAGGTAGCTCATTTTTCTTTGGTGAAGACCACCTATATAGCTAGTGCAGTGGCATGGGTATATCTTGATGAGATTGTCAGATTACATGGGATTCCACGGAAGATAATTTGTGACCGTGATCCTTTGTACACTTCCCATTTCTAGACCACCATGCAAAGCATGCTCTCGGGATGAGGATCAATTTTAGCACAACATATCACCCTGAGACAGACAGGTGAGTAGATGAATCAGATCCGGAGGACATGCTTAGGATGTACGTGATGGATCATCAGTCGAGATGGGAGGAGTATCTATACTTGGTGGAGTTTGCCTACAATAATAGTTTCTAGAGTTTGATAGGCATGGCTCCTTTTCAGGCATTATATGGCAGAGAGTGCAGGACACCTCTTAGTTGGGACAAGTTAGAGGACAGGGTTTCTCTTGGGCCAACATTATTATAGGATATGGAGCAGCAGGTTACCTTGATCACATAGAGATTGTAGGAGGTGTAGGACATAAAAGAAGTATGCGGACCAACATAGGATAGATCGTAGTTTTGAGGTAGGCACAAAGGTGTTTCTTCATGTCAGATTGCATAAGAGCCCTATCCATTATGGAAAAGGTTCTAAGCTTGCTCCTAGTTTTGTGGGTCCCTTTGAGATCTTGGAGCGCCTCAATCCCTTGGCCTATCGTCTAGTATTGCCACCTAACTTGTCTCGCATCCATGATGTGTTTCATGTTTTTGTGCTTAGGAGATATATTTATGATCCTTCTCATGTGCTAGATTGGACCACATTACAGGTGCAAGATAATCGGAAAGTGATGGTGGAGCCCATTCGCATTATAGAGCATAGGATCACGGGCCTTCGTGGAATAGAGATTAACCGAGTTTGGGTCCGAGTGGGACGAGATATGATGAGGCTGCGTCTACATGGAGGATGCTACTTTATTACGAGTGTAGTTTTCACACCTGATCCAGTTGACTTCCAGGAGGAAGTCAATTCTAAGGGGATGGAGATGTAGTGCCCACTTCCCTTTGACACCTTTTTGATTATTGATTTCGATACTATCGACTGCACTTATGGATATATTATAGATTTTTGATTTAGCATGTTACTAGATGTTAGAGATACTAGATTGTTAATTGATTTCATTTCATTTACGATGCATGTGGATTATTAGAGACATTTGATATTGATGTTGATATACTGTTGACATGGTTATTTATATATATTTCTGACATGTGATATATTTAGTCATATTGAGTAGACCTTTGATAATCGGATTAATGTTATGATCTTTTGACGTGAATGAATCGTTCGATAAAAATGTTGCTAGAAAATTGTAAATGATTCGTAATTTCTTATATGATATTAATTTGCATATAGATGATTTTTATTGTATATTTATCGATATATTTTTAATGTGGCCATGATGCCGAAGGAGGTATTCTCTATTTTGCAGGTATATTATATTCACAACAACATCTAGGGATTGGAGACCAACCACATCGGAATTCTTGATGAATTCAACTAGGGTCACCATGGCAACTTGTAATTGTGTGTGTGTTAGAATTAGTTTGCTTAGGAGAAAGTTGTGACCAAAGCTGGGTAAGTGTTGTCTTTTATTATTAGTTTCCCTTTTATTAATGTTAGTATGTGTTTTTTTAGTAATGTAATTTACTTGTTTTATTATTTAGAATTTTGGATGTATGTTTTTCCCTTTATTATTAATGGGTTGTAGTGTCTTAATTAAGCTAATTTAACTTTTTCCTAAACTAATTAAAGATGTGACTGAAAAGGAGTTCATTTATTAGACTTGATTTACTCTTGGATTTTGTGTTGAGTGTTGTATGCTTGAGTATTGAGTGTAGTACACTCTACCCTTCATGGGAAACTCGAATTTGGCCTTAGAGGCCAAATTTGGAAGCTTGTGGGACAAGTCAAACTTTTCCCACACCTCTTAAATGCCTATGCCAACCCTACCTATGGGTTGGGGGGTCAAAATTAGGCCCTATTAGGTGTTTTGGGAAGATAAAAAGGTGAAATGTTTATTACACTTTCTTTCAAATATTTAATTTTTTTCCTTTGGGGGAGTGGGATTAGATGGAGTGTGTAAGTTTCTTGTCATTCCTTCAACCACTTATTAATTGTGCATTGGAATATGAGGTTGACCAAGGTGATGTGGAGTGGAGAGGAAATGAGGTGGCATCCTACTTGGAGCCACATCATCCTCCTCTCTCCTTTTCTATTTATTGAAATCATTTTTCTTGTTTGGGGGTTACTTGATTATTTTGTGCTCTTGTAATTTTGGAGAGTTAGAGGATTTTTGGAGAGAGCTTGTGGATTGTTGGAGTCTTGTGGATGCTTGCTTGGTTTTGGAGGAGCTTGGAAATTCATTCTTGGAACAAGCTCTACTATGGAGAGGTAGGAGCTTCACCTTTGTTTAAATTATGTTCTTATTTTGTGTTTATATGTTTGTGTTGAGTGTTGTTTTCCTTTGGAATGTTTTTTGGGTATGGGTAGATTGCCTAAGTTTGGAGTAGGAGGAGACTATGGGGATATTTTATGTAGGGAGGCATAAGAGTTTACTTTCTTGTGGAGGGAGTTTGGGTTGGGTGCCCCACCTTGTATGAGGAATGCTTGCATTTCTTCTTATTCTTGTTATGAGGGAGGCATAAGAGATTGAGGGAGGAATAAGAGTATATGGAGGTATAAGGGGTACTTTAGGGAGGCATAAGAGTTTGTAGGGGATTTGAGATATGCATTGGAGGCTTTAAGGTGGGCACCCATTCCCATTGGGAGGCATAAGTGGCCTCCCCATAGGTCTTTCTCTTTTGGCTTTCTTGATAAGCCTTGTTATATTGTTGTTTTGTTGATTCTTCTTGCTTGTGTTGTTGTTGTGTTTGAATGTGGATGGAATGGATTGTGAAACTATTTTGTTAAGTATTGTGGAAGCTTGTAGTTTCCATGTGTTGAAATCATCTCCCATTGTAATGTGTTTGCGACTAGGGGGCCAATGGAGAGGATGGCTTCTCCTCTCCATTGGATATCTTGGTTGGGTGGAGAGTGTTGCCTCTCCCCTATTTTTTTGTGAATCAAACAAATATTACAGGAGCTATCTTCATGGATTTGTGAAGATTGGAGTTTTTGGAGACCTTGTGAAACTTTCCTTGTGTTATTTCCCACTTAGAGTGGAAGAAATTGTAATAATGTATTCCATTCTCTTATTTATATTTTGTATGATTTCCCACCTCAAGTGGAGAACATTGTATTGATCTTGTGAAGAAACAAATTGCAATTCATTATGACTATGGAAGTGTATTATATACTGAAAAGAAAGAATAAAGAATTGTGGGAATAGTTGTAAAATGGAAGAGAAAATTTTCTTCATTATAAATATTGCAGCATTGTATAAGAAAAGAGAAATGATCAAAATGGATTTATTGTGTAAAAGTTAGTTGGGAGTTGCATTGTGAAAAGGAGAGTTTGCATTCAAATAAGTTGTAATGTTGTAAATGAGAAAGAAGGAAAAATAGAAGTTGTAAGAAGTTGAACTTATTTGCAAAATAACATTGCATGGAAAAATAAAGTTAGTTTAGCTATTTTGAATGTATGAACATTGTAGTGAAATGAAAGAGAGAACAAGTTTGAATATATTGTATTTAGAAATGTTGATTTTCTTTACATAGAAGAAAAATGACAAAGTAATGAAATGAATTTAAATTCTTTTTGCTCTTGTAATGGAAAGAAGAATCTAGTTAAACAAATAGAATTATTCTTGTAAGTAGATGAGTTCTAACGAGTTGAAAATACTTTGAAATGAGTTGATTTAACTAAGAAATAAACAAAAAAGTAATAAATCTCAAATTTGGAACTCTAAATGAACAAAAACAAACTCGGAATGCATTTTTAAACCTTTTGGTAACTTTTAGTTTTTGGGAAATTCTTGGGTTTTATGTTCTATTTTTCTAAAATAGGACCACCTCCTGTGTGGAGTGGTGGTCCCATAACTTCCACTCGAGCTAAGGCGACGGTCTCAAAACCACCTCTCAATAGGGCGGCGGTCCAGGGTTTGTCACCTAGGTAAGGCGGTGGTCTCACAACCACCACTCGGTAGGGTGGTGGTTAAATGAATACAATGCACGCCTTTATATAGGCTCATAGGGAGGCAGCGGTGGAAGAGACGGTTATTCAACCGACCATAAACAAAAATAAACAAATGTATTAACTTGCTAACATTCCCCCCCTTAATACATTGCTCTTACAAATGTACCCCCTAAACAAATCAAACTTCACCTTGCCGAGAGGCTTGGTGAGAATATCTGCAACCTGAGAATCAGTAGGGCAGTACTGGAGCTGAATTTGGTGGTTCAAGACCTATTCACGAATGTAGTGACATTCGACCTCAATATGCTTTGTTCGCTCATGGAAAACAGGATTCTTCACAAGCTTCAACACACCTTGATTGTCGCAGTGAATGATGGGAGGTTTCTCTTCAGGAATCCCTATATCTGCAAGAATGCGACGTAACCAAATTGCTTCGCACATAGCTCCTCGTGCAGCGCGGTATTCAGCCTCAGTGGATGAGAGAGCAACAACAGTTTGCTTCTTGCTGATCCACGAGATAGGTCCAGATCCGAGATGAAAAACATATCCTGAAGTGGATTTCCTGTCATCAACGGATCCTGCATAGTCCGAGTCTAGATATCCCTGTAAGAAGAACTAAGTGTTCTTCTGATACTCTAGACCAAAGTCAACTGTACCTCGGACATATCTCAACACATGCTTTGCTGCTATCCAATGACATTTCTTCGGCTCCTGCATAAATCTGGCGAGATAGCTCACTACAAAGCAAAGATCTAGTCTGGTATAAGTCAAGTAAATGAGACTCCCCACAAGCTGCCTGTAGTGAGTGCCATCTACCTGTGGTGAATCCTGGAATCTAGATAATTGCAAACCTTTTTCCATAGGTGTGGACATTGGTTTACAATTTGACATCCCATACTTTTCCAGGAGTGTCTTGGCATATTTCATCTGGGAGACGAAGATATGATTCTTCTTCTGCCATATCTCTAAGCCAAGACAATAGTGAAGTAGCCCCAAATCAGTCATGTCGAAGGATTTCTTCAGATCATTCTTTACATCATCTACAAGATTGTCGAACTTCCCGTGATCACAAGATCATCTACGTACAAAACCGTAATGACAATCTCTCTGTTCCTACCTTCTTGATATACAAATTTGTATCCGAGGGGCTACGAGTGAATCCATGCCGCAATAGGTGATAATCAATTTTTATATACCATGCCCTAGGTGCTTGTTTGAGTCCATAAAGAGACTTTATCAGACGACATACCTTGTGTGGTTGATGCTCGTCTACAAACCCTTCAAGTTGGGCCATGTACACTTCTTCTTGTAGATCACCATTTAGAAAAGCACTCTTGACATCCATCTGCTGAAGTTTCCATCCATTTTGTGCTGCCAGTGCACATACAACTCTGATGGTTTTGATCTTCGCAGTGGGTGCAAAGGTCTCGTCATAGTCAATTCCTTCTTGCTGAGCATAACCCTTTGCAACAAGTTGTGCTTTGTGTTTGTCGATTGAACCATCTGCCTTATATTTTGTTTTGAAAATCCATTTGCAGCCAATGGATTTCTTACCTGGAGGCAGATCGACAAGTTCCCATGTCCGATTCTGAATCAGGGAATCATACTCAGCATCCATAGCCTGTTTCCACTGTGGTTGGTCTAATGCCTCATGAACCCAGTGTCGTTTGGTGCTCTCAACAACTGAACTCATGAGTGCAAAATTTACCTCATGTCTAGCTTGACTTCATGTTCTAACTCCCGTAGAAGTACCTGGAAGTGAGTTCAGGTGTGCATCCCTGATAGTACTCTAGACCCATTTCAGACGTTGGCACTGCTGATGTGAAGATGTGTTTTCCAGTGTGCCAAGATCAACGAACAAGTCTCCACTCAGCTCTTCTTCTCTCTGAGAAGAATCATCTTGCTCATCATCTGGATGTGTGAGCAATTTATGTGACGAGGTCGGTACTGGATCTCCATTGTGTGGCAAGGAGTCAAAGGACGACTCATCACATACCACATCTCGACTCTCGTAGATCTTCTTCATCTCAGGATCCATGAGACGATATGCCTTTGAGGTAGTACTATACCCCAAGAAAAGACATGGCAGTGTCTTTGGATCGATCTTCTTCCTTCTCTTATCCGGAACATGCATATATGCAAGACAACCAAAAATCTTAAATGATGAATAGAAGGTTTACGACTACCCATACCTCTTCCTGTGTCTTGTTTCGCAAGATCTTCGTGGGTGCCCGGTTGAGTAAATACACACTGCTGTCTGGATGAATGCTTCGCCCAAAATCGATTCTCCAACTTGGCGGTCGAGAGCATACAACGAGCCATCTCCATGACATGATACCTGTTGTGGCGCTCGGAAATCCCATTCTCTGTTGGGGCGTATAGGGAGCAGCCAAATGTTCTTTGAATGCCATGCCGCTCTGTATGCTAAGAACTTCTTTGACACAAATTCCCCCTCGATCTCGAGCGGAGGAGAAGAAGAGGCTTCCTGCATCGCCTGGTGGCTTCTTTGGTAGAAGGTTGGAAATTTGCAAGTGCCTAAGTCTTCTTCCGAAGGAAATATACCCACATTTTCCGTGAGTAATCATCAATGATGAGCTGAAAGTACACAAAACCTTGAAAGCTAGCTGGCAGGGGTCCGCACAGATCGGTGTGAATGACCTGAAGATGCTCTGTAGAATGATAAGAGCTCTGTTTGAATGGACCTCTATGTTGTTTTCCGCAAGACATCCCGAGCAAACAGGTAAGGAATGGGAGAGTGGAGGAAGCCCTCTTACCATTTCCTTCGCACTGAGTTGATGCAGAGCCCCGGCAGAAAGATGACCATATCGAAAGTGCCAAAGTGCAGTGGACTCTGCCGTTGATGCAGAGAGAGCAACGCTAGATGAAGTGACCGCATCCAGTGCAAATAGACGGCCCTTCAGAAATGCTTGAGCAATGACTGACTCTCCCTGGGAAATGATGCAGGACTTGACCCCTTTTTCAACAAAGAATTCAACCTGCATTCTATGGTTTTTATTATTGGCAAATAGTTTTTGAAAGGGACTATACCCTTGTATAAAGCAAGGCTCGAAGCTAGAATAGGAAAATAAAGCTCGAAAAAAGGATCAACATCACGATATAACAATAGGACCAAGTGCGTAGCGTGATCCGATCTGCGAAAGAAACAACCAAAAAGTGAATGAAACAAAGAAATAAACACATGTGCTTTGCTGGCACTCAATCAAAGCAAACACGCAGTGGTCCGCCACAAAAATGATAACAATGTACTAGCCGACCACTAACGGAGAAAACATCCGGTACGATCATCACAAAAGAGCCCAACAAAATCGCAAGGAAGGAACCAGAAAAGCAAAACAGCATGAAAACGACATTTCTTAACATATGCTAAAGAATGCGCACAGCTGAGCCATATGCCAAAATGTAGCAATAATAGCGCCCGTGGAAAAGACAAGAATCAAATCTTGTCCGATATGGTGGGGGATTTAGATTTGGCATTACCCTTCTTTTTCCGATCCACCAGGCTTATGTTTTTGATTTCCACATCCACTACAAATGGAAAACTGCAATAGGTTTGATGGGGGAGTGACCCAAATGGGAGGTCGGAATATCTTTAATCACCGAATCAGTAAGCACATGAACGAATAACTCGGAGGCTTCTCTATATTGGTCTCGAATGAATCAACCATGATGGGTGAGTTAGCACAGGGGGCACTCGATTCCTTAGCCGGATCTCGAGTCGATTGTAAGATGTCAACAGTGAGAATCCCTCCAAGCTGTTTTGGTCTTACGTTTGGAGTGTTCACATTATCATCCAATAAAACATGACCAGTTTGGAAGCAATGCCTACATCGAAGGCAAGTCTCTCATAGTCTATCCTCCGCACTCCATACAATGGCTCCAATCAGATTGATTTCTTGCAGTAAACATTTGGAGGTATCGAGATCAACCGAGTATTCGAGCATAAGTAGTATGGGTTTGAATGGAGGTCTTATCATCGACTGCTACACATGAGCCTAAAGTATCCCCTATAGCAATGAGACAAGATCTGTTCCAAAGCTGCAATGGGAGTCCTGGTAGACGAACCCAAATCGGGTAGGTATCAAAAGACTCCTTTAATGGGTCGAAAGATGGATACCATGGTTTGGACATAAGCCCATGTTCCCCCCAAACCCAATGTTGACTAAAAATTAAATCCCTATCTTCAGGGGTTTCAAAGACAACAATGAAGTAAGCTTTAGCACAAGGATAAAGCTCAATCTTACCTTGTATTTTTTCTCTCCATCTCTGGGCTATCCAGTCATGAAGTTGAGAAAGCTTAGGCCAAAATTTGTGAAATCTGCATATGAGCCCCAGTTGGGAGAGATTTTCCTCCTCCTTAAGAACCTTTTTCAAGTAAATCCTCTTCAATTTTCAGCGTCGGGACCTCCCGGGAGGGTTTTAAGAGCTCATTTTCGACATTCTCCTTTGTTTGGAGATCAACCAAGCATAAGATCCGGATTATTATTCTTGTTTAGTTTGTCCTGTTACGGCTTACCTTGCACAATACCCTACCTAAACAAAGTATGCCTCTTCCTCCATCACCAAATCCACTCTTAGTCTCTTGCAACCTGCAGTTACAGTATTGAGTTTTAAAGGAGATAATGAATCTTTGACTGAACCATCTTTACCTGTCCCATGAGTGAACACCCCTGTTTTGATATGGGGGTCTTGGTTAGTATATAAAGCCATACCAATCCATGAGATTGGTGCTTTATTTTCCTCTACATTTTTGCATCCGCCTCCCAATGAGATACCACGTGGTTTCGCCGCCATTAATAGGGACCTCATTTCGAATTGGCGAGAGGGGCGAACCCCGCAGGAGGAGAATGCTCGTGCCTCCTCGAACCCTTTTTTTAGATGAAGCCCGCGTAGAAACCATGGAATTTCTGAAGCGGCCGAGCAATCTCGAGAGCGCGTCGCATGAGCAATTGAGCAGTGACGCAAGTAATCTCAAGTTGCTATTTAAGGCGCGGATTGCACACGGAGCAGCGGCAGAGCAGATCGCAGAGAGCGGATGGCGGGGAAAACAGTTCAAAAAAATTGGTGGCCGGATTTCGATGTGTTAAGAAGTTGAATTACAAACAAAAGATTTGAAGTCAAACACGGAACATAGAGCACCTTTGTGAGTGTACATCTTCATGTTCCAAGAGGAATGATGACATCACCAACCCGCCTGCAATATACTCTTGATTATGCGCAATGGTGATCCGATCTGGCAATGGGCAGTCACGCTTTTGAGTATGGAACAACTTCTTGTTTCCAGTCATGTGTTTGAAAATAAGCACTTGAATCAATCAACCAGACATCTCTCGATGGCTGCAAAATCTGTGAGACTAGAACAATGTCAGATTGAGTCGTATCGGTACCTCTTCACAATGAGGTGGCATATTCCTTTTCAAAGCAGCAATGTGGCCTTATACGCCTCGATTACGAGCATGCCATCGGGATTTCTTAGAATATCCGCGATCCATGAAAAGTGCTCTCTTCGTGGTGAATTTCCATACTTGCGACCATTGTAATAACAATTCATAGCAAATGTGTGTGCGTATCTCCGTGGAGCAAATGTGGCACCACCGATCCGCCTTGTGATTATAGATTCAAATGATTCGGCAGGGTGTATTATTTCTTGGCCAGAGGTTATTGTGAAGATGGTTGCCGAACATCCTCGCTTCTAGGAGTCAGTGCGGGGGCGATTGCCCTTTCAAAGATCCGAGGCTTATGTTTTTGCCTCGTGATGAGAGCCTTGTCTTCGAAGGCTTCTTGTACATTTTGCATGGCTTCTTCCTGCTGGAGATAATTCACCAGGGTTGCAAAACTCACCTCCTGTTGAGTAATTGTCAACGTGGTGATCAGTGTCTCGAAACCGTGAAGGAAGAGCTCGCAGGGTGAGCGGGACAAGCAACTTGTCGTCCACTGGTTCACCGAGTGCAGAGAGTTCTGCACGTAACTCAGCTACACGCCGCAAGAAGGCTTCTACTGATTCACCTTCATGCATACTCATCGTATGAAGCTTTGTCTGAAGTTGCAACTTTGACGTCAGATTCTTAGCTTCGTAGATGGTACACAATGCGCTCCATGCCTGAGAAGAAGCAGTTGCTTCCCGAATGTATGGCTGCACCTCATCAGAAAGACTGAGGGTGATGAGCATGAGTGCTTTCGCATCAGCCTTTTCATATTTTTCCAACAGATCATCAAATCGTGGGGGGCGTCTTTGCCAGAGACAACAAAGATCTTCGAATTGAAGAATCGTCCGCATTTTGGTTTTCCATGCGGCGAAATTTGGCCCTTTCAAGAGTTGGGCATCGGATAGCAATATTTTTGGAGCAGACATTTTCAAAAAACTCAAAAATGTAGTTTTGTAATTTCCCGGCTTTGCTCACACATACAGGGGTTTCACGTTGGATTCACCTCCACGCCAGCAAATGCACGAGTCTCCCTCCACGCACAGATTTCTTCTCTCCACGCACAGCCAACAAAGAAGGCGCACCAGCAATGAATCTTCTCCGAATCTCCACGCACAGCCAACAGCAAACAGAGACAGGCAGAGTTCACGCAAGGGTTATAACTCTCGGCAAGGAACACCCTCTCCTCCTTCACGCAGGGACAGGCTCAGTCTCCTCTCAGCAAAAGAAAAGGCAACTCTTAACACCCTCTCCTCCTTCACGCAGGGACAGGCTCAGTCTCCTCTCAGCAAAAGAAATGGCAATTCTTCCTTTCACGCAGGGACAGGCACGCAGGGACAGGCAACTTCGGCTCAATCTTCTTCTCCCTTCACGCACGCAGCAAAGAAACGCGGGACAATGAGCGGGACAGGCACTCAAGCACGCGGGGACAGCAACGTGATTTCTCGCCTCCACGACACAAAAAATGAAAATGGGACAGAAAGCACCGGTCTCCTGCCTCCTCGCCTCTCCTTCTTCACGCACCAACGTACAGCGCACGCACAGCAAATGGGAACTCACGCACCTCCAGCGCCACGCACAGCACAAACGGACAGTCCTCTCTCCTCTTCACGCATTCACGTCCGAGAAATGGCGAAGCAAAATAAAACGGGACGGGACAGGCACTCCTTGCTCCCTCCTCACGCGGCACCAGTCTCCTCCACGCGGGAACAGGCAACTTTGCTCCCTCCTCACGCGGCACCAGTCTCCTCTCCTCGCGGGACCTGCTCTGATACCAATGATGGGCGCTGCAAATGATAGAATGTATTGCTATATCAAATGAATACAATGCACGCCTTTATATAGGCTCATAGGGAGGCAGCGGTGGAAGAGACGGTTATTCAACCGACCATAAACAAAAATAAACAAATGTATTAACTTGCTAACTTGATCCCTGGATGCCGATCTACTTTGGGTGGTGGTTTTTTCACTTATGACAGAACTCTGCGGATCCACACCTCTGCATTAAATTTACCAGATTTGCACCAATTTATAAAATGAAAAATTTATGTGTAAGCTACCAGCAAGCAAAACAATAAGTAATCCTATGAATTTGAACAATAAAACATACAATAGTGGATCTAAAACTAGTCTTCTTCATTTATAACAATGGGGTAGGGTTTGCCCCAAATTTACAACCTAATACACAAGTAGCTTGAAATTAAAACCAGATTGGTGGAGGAAATCCCTCCCAATCTTTGAATGAAATAGATTACATGAATAAAACAAATACTAAACTAAGTCTAAACTAGATCTCCATGTAGAATCTTCCATGGTTCCTCCTCTTGTGCTTCCATGGCTTTCTCTTCTCCAAGCTACAATTTTAACAAAAGGAAATAGACCAAATGAGAAGAATATAATAAGAAAAGGTTTAATAGGAATTCATAAGGATTTTAGGGCTAAGTTTGGAACCCTAGTATCTAGTGCCCAAGATGGATTTGATCTAAGGGTGGAGGATTGACCCTACTTTTATTAGGTAGAAATGTAATTTAAATGTTTTATTTTAAATCCTTAAGGGTATGTGTAGATGAGTGAGTGGGGCCATTTAATTGCATATGGGTGTAATGACCTTGTTAATCCTTAGTATGTTGTAAGAGTTTAATAAAGGGACTTTTAAACTATTAGGATAGTGAAACTAGAGTAATTAAGCTTGGGTTAACCATATTAAAGTTGAGCATTAAATAAAGTGAAGAAAATATTTAATGAAATAAATTAATCCTTGTTACCTTCCTTTTGAATGATTTATTAATGGACCGTAGAGATAATTTTGGAAACATGTAACTTTTAGCTAGACCTGGTTCTTCAATCGTAAAGCTGAGTTAAGTAGTGTAAGTTAAGTTAATGAACCATAAGGGTTAAGTACCCTTGTAACCTTCTTTATAGCTTAAACAAAAAAAATTAGTCACAATTTTCAGGTTAAGTGTTGGGTTGTAGTGTGTTCTTAGAACGTCATTTTTGTGGTCATTACACTTAAACCCATTAAGACAAAGGGAAGAATACATCATTTTCTAAATAATTAAAACAATGAAATTACATCACTAAAAATCACATACTACATTGAGTAAAGGAAACTAAACAAAATACAACACATAACGTCTTGGTCATAATTTCCCCTAACAATAATTCAAACACACACACAAACACATGTTCTTTATGGTGACCCTTGTTGAATTCACCTAGAATTCTAATGTGGTTGGTCTCCAATCCCCCATTATTTGTTGTAAATAAATTTACCTATAAAACACATAAATACCTCCTTCGGCCTTGTGGCCACATTAAAACATCCAAGATAAAATATGTAATATAAATCCACAATCATCTATATATGCATCAAATCATCATCTAGGAAATTACGATATCATTTACAATTTCTAACAACATCTCGATTCTACATTTCATCAATATCAATAGGATCACAAACTTAGTTCAATTATCAAGGTCTACTCAGTGTGATGAAATATCGCATGTCAAAGTATATATATATCCAAGTCAGCATCATATCAACATCAATATTAAAATGTCTCTAATAATCCAACGCATCATATATGAATCGAAATCAACAACAATCCAGTATCTCTAACATCTAACATCATGCTAAATCAAAAAAACTATAATAATATCCATAAGTATAGTTGCGATATTGAAATCAATAACAAAAGATGTCGAAGGGATGTGGGCACTACAACACTCATGATCTTGCTACATACTCGAAGCGGAGGAAAAAGAAGGAACATATCAAATTGTTGTCAACCAAGCACTAGTAGGAATACATCTAACTAAACACATACAGGAACCACCTTTTTATCAACCAGTCAATATAGGGAGCACATCGACCTAATCGGTGTGGGAAATCAACTAGGAACCATCTGCACAACCTTTAATGGTTTTAAAAAGGTTTACCATAAACCCATGTATGAACAAGAACACATCTAAGCTGTTCAACCTCTTCAAAGATCACGATGCTACATTTCACTATGCTATTTGTTCTTCATTATGTTGTTACATACGGAATTATGTAGAAACAACCACATATACACATGAATAGGAATGAACCTCTACTCTTTTTTTTCACACCACGGTCAAAATATGAAAAACTAAAATCCTCACCACATAACTAAAAAAACAAGTTACCATACTTGTAGGAAGTGTGTCACGACATTGGCGACTAATGAAAACTTGTTGATTGATCTCTACCCTCTTGTGCATCCTTACGCCAATAAATGATGATGCTTGAGAAATATGATCATGCCACTCAACTACTTACACATTGTGATTATTCTTTTCTTCCCTTCTGCAATGTGAAACACTTTATTTTTTAGACATCAAGTAACACCAAAAATATGTTTGTATGACAATTTTTTATTTATTTTATGAAATTTTTACAATGACACAATTTTGAAGACTTAACTACTGATAATGATTTTGACTTTGATGGATGTACAACACAAAAATAAAACTTTATAATGAGAAAGAGTTTTATGATATTTGACTCAACTTAAGATGACTCTTGATGAAGTGTATTTTACTATAGACACAAAACTTGACTCAAAATAAAAAGTTTGACCAGCATCTACTTTTAATGACTATGACATTAATTATACAATGAAAATGACCCAAAAAAACAATACCAAACTTGATGATTAGTGATCATGGAAAATATCTTTATTGGGACACATATTGGCTAAACAACTAAACGATAATAGAAAAATATTGGCTAAACAACTAAACAATAATAGAAAAACCAAAACTCAATATTACCAATTAATTGCCACAAACAAATAAGAAATAGAAGGAGCACGAATATCATTTTGGTACGTGGATGGACTATACATTTCTAGGTATGAACATGAGTCTGTAAAAATAATAATGTGTTATAGGTTATTAGGTTGGAACATATAGAATGGAACTCGAAACTACAACTAAAGGTACATTAACTATGTAAATGGAAGGTTATTAACTAAAATAATACATATACACATTTAAACAACTAAATATCAATGCTCGCTTGATTTATTGAACCACCATGGAAGCTTGTGGTGACGATGGTGGCACCATGAGATAGGCAATATTTGAATGGCCGCGTGGGCTATTAGTGGCCTAAAACTTCTAATTAAACCAAATATAGTAATCCGCTCTTAAAAACATGGACTCCCTTCTGGTCGAAAACACTTTCCATAGAAACGCTGAGGTCTGCAACGAGTTGTAGAAGACGTCTTACACGGTGATGCAAAAGTTTGCAAACATGGGCTGATTGTATCTACTGAAGTGGAGGATGCTTGGATAAGCATAGAGTTTACAGATAAAATGGTAAAACTACCATGCAATCTAGCTGCTCATGCATTGTTCAATCTAAGATACAACCAATAGAGAATTGGTTGATCCAATGCAATGAATAATAAATTTGAAATTTAATCACAACCCAGTCAAAAGTTTTTTAATTTACTTGTTCAATCACTGTCACGGTTTGTTGTACAAACCACACAGCATTAAATACCGCAACTATGTAAAAATAATAATGGTTACTTAGTGACGCCTTCCTAGGGAGAGATCAAAATATATAATCAGAAACGGTCGCACAGACTTTACAAATCATATTTTTAATAACGAATGGAAACCTTCATTATATGTTGTGTGAATTGGACTGGACTGCATAGGCGAACATCATGCAAATCAATGCATGTTTCCAATCACCAGGTCTGCAGCCAATTGATGGACTGCATCTTTCAATGGGAAATGACTCTCATTCGGACACAACCTCAGACCTGTGATCGCTCTAATACCAAATAAAAATAATGGACTAGATTTACAGAAGATTATTCATTCATCAAATCCACAAATCTCACCAGCACACTATTCTACGGCTGTTCTCACAACCACCCAATATCCCTTCAAACCTATCTACATAACATTGTTATAACCAAAACAATATTACTAACAATATAACAACCTAAATAACTACAAAACTACAAGTGCAATTTATTCTATGGTAAATATCAAAAACCATTACTAATGTGAACTCTAAACAATGATTTCCTAACATTTGAAAAGAACTCCCAAATGTGGGTCTTCAAAACATACTAAACAAGGATGGTAACAACAAACAAATGAATCATGATTAAAATTACAAAAATTTCCAAGTATGTGTCTTAAAAATGCATCCAACATATATCTGCCCAGAATAGATGCATCTCATAACAACAGTTATTCTAAAAGCAAGTATTAAATATTAGACAAACTAAAATGTGCCAACAACCTACGTGAACTTCTCCCAAAACCTCCAAGATTAAAACATCAGTTAAATTCCTTTACCAAATGCATCAAGAAACTCAAAAGTGAATCAGGAGATCATTCAAAATATAGCTTAGTGATATGTTAAGGAAATACTACGAATGATAAAACTATCTCGAAGTTGTTCTCACTACTAGTAGCTCAAAATATTACTACAATGCTTAACCATGGGTAAATGTTTCCTATCACCATACAACAAGAATCCCAAATATGTTTCGATACATGTATTCTAATGAACAAATATCAGCTATGCCAATAAATCCGTTTATAATCCATCTTTCTCCTTACCTTCTCCACGATGATGTGATTGATTAAGTTTCTAACATTTCTCAACATGATGTCTACTCACCTAGTAATGAGTGCAAAACTTCCTCTTATCCTTCTTGTGGGGTGAGGAAACATGTTTTCCATCTATTGCATCTGAATAATAAGATTGGCCTTTAGCACCTACTTTACTTTTCACAAAAGGAAACGACTTCAACAAAAAATATTTTCTCTTCTAATAATAAGAAACAAAATGATTACTTGACACATTAAAAGTACAAGGAAAAGCATGCCACATTTTATGTATGTCATTGGAATATTTTTCAAACTAAAAGAGGGGATCAAAATTTTTAGAATTCACCAAATTATTAGTGATATACATGTTTTATAAGAAAGATGAGGTGGAATATGAATACCTTTTTGTTTCTTTGCTTACTTGTACTCATCAATATTTGATGACTTATTATTTTTCATGTAAGAAATTTTTAATACTAGTGGCGTAAACACTTGGTGGTTAAAATATTTTCTTCCTTTAGTGGATTGGGAACTCTCTCCAATTTCCATTTGCTCACTAGTGTAACCCAAACCTAAAATTAGATGTCTATCCTATTCTGTATTGGGTTAGAAATACCTTATCCATTCTTACAAAGGCCTCTTCCTTCAAATCACATATTAAATAAAAGTTTAGATCCAATGACCTCGAGTGTGTTGTTCATAAATACAAAAGGTAATATCTGAAAATTTTCATGAAAGGAAGTAATATACAATGACATACTTATAATGCATTCATCTGTCATGGTTTTTTCATTTGATGTGGAAGGAAACTCCTTTATTTTTGCTCCATTCTATATTGTTTCCAAGACTTCATCCTTTTCCTACAAATCAAATTTCAATTTGACAATATCCTCTTCTACGAAGTATAATATTGATCTTAGGAAAGAGTTATCTTCATGGATTTGGTGATTGCATGCATCAAGCTTGTCAATCTTCTCTTGCTTGGAGAACTTGCCCATATTTCACATGTTCATGTATTCCACACACATTGAACCGACTACAATATTTGTCAAGTGAAATTGTTAAGCATAGGAAACAAATATAGTTAAATGTTGTTGATCAACTAATATGATACCGAACTTGATACATAAACTACCACCGACCTCGTGTATTAATATTATTACCAAACCATATCATTTTCCCGATTTTATTGAATAAGAATTGATTAAAAATCTGATCCAAAACTGATTTAAATTTGTTTAAAAATGAAAGGAAATTGAGTTTTATTCATTCATTTTTCAGTTGCACATTCAAATTGATCAAACACGATTATTTTGTAAAAGTATTTAAAGTTTGATTATTACATCAAAATAAATTAAATATCAATATACATCTCGAAGTATATTCGAGAAAATAATTGATGCATATCCGAACACACAACACCAATATGCTAACAATTTTTCCTATTTTTCAGATATGTATCTAGGATTTCCTATAACACAATACGATCCATTAAAAGTTATTTTTCAAGTAAAAATAATAATGTCACAAATAATGGACCTTAAACCTACACATGGAGAGAAATTTCAGAATGACTCTATACTAGACATCAATGGCTCAATGCACAATGTCTATTTCTCTAGAAGGCTTCCAACAAGGTTCACCATCAAATCTCATAATTACAATAGGATCATGTTGATCGTCTTGAAATTTTGAATAGTTTTCCAAAGCCATCAAAATTGTGAAAATTCCTATATATTGGCAAAAAATGGCTACATATAAAAACTACCCTCTTATAAATTATACATAGTCAAACTCCATCTCCCATTCAAATACTAGTTTTCCCCTTTTATACAACTTATAACCTATATGTGGGTGGATTCAATCCCCTAAAAGGAGGGTTCAATCCCCTCAAAAGGTGTCCTCAATTGTATTAGCAATGGGATTAAATCCCACATTCAAAATGTCGAGAGAAGGTATAGGAATAAAAATATCTTGTTGTTCGGGTATATCCCATGGATTCAACCACGTCCATCTCTGTTTTTACAAATGGGTACACATCCCCATCGGGCTTAATTTGGTTGGTTCAAGGCATAGGAGACTATGATTTGGGTGTGTTGGCATCTTGGGTGAGTCGGTGGATAAGTGTAGTGACTCGGTCATAGTTGGAAAGTATGGAAACATTACATAAAACTCACTGAGTTGACAGGCTCCTTGGGTGAGATGGTAATTGTTAACCAAAATACTCCCTCCCAGGTTATTTTGATAACTCACACTTCATTTGAACTTAGGAAGTATAAATTGATTTCCGAAGTGCAAAATTAGCATTTGGAAAATTTCCCTCCATCTTGTCAATCCCCTACATTTCCATACATGGGAAAAATCAAAAGAATTGTGAATAATATACTTCTCGTTAGCTAAATTGATCAACTGGGAGCATAGAATTTTTCTTGCGTTCCTTGTGTTCACTTGCATAAGAGAATTGGCCAATGAAACAAAACAAGGAAGGTAGGTTTGGTGTTGTGGCCACAGTGGAGCTTCACGAACAAAGGGAGTAGTGCTTGCGAGCCTTGAGTTGATGATCAATCGACATAGCGATAAGAAATGAAGCAGGGAAACATAATCAACAAAATGAGTAAGTTGGGCCTTGCGTATATAAATAACACACTTACATCATTCCTTGTATGCTCAACTAGCCTAGTTATCCTCTCCAGTGTAAAAAAACATTAAAGTGGTTTGTTATGACACATAAAGAACTTGAGTTTGTTCCTCCCGAGCTCCATAAATTTACATGGCCATATATTCCTCCATGTAACTCCAAATCTTACAAAATTAGTCCTATTAGAAAGGTATTGTCACAAAATTAAATTTGGAATCATCATTTATAGATTTTATTGGAATGTTGTGGGTGCAAATGGATAAACACATTCCCAACATCTAATATGCGAGTTCCGGTGTAGTTGAACTACCAATTTTAATGAAGTAAGGCATTTTATGTTTTCCAACAAGTACGATATCACGGGGAATGGATTTGGATTGGTGCCCATTCTTATTTTCAAATATTTAATGCATGTTATTGGTGGGTGAACTCAAAATCTAAATTTCCCCCTCTTTTCTCTCACCTATATTTCCCATTTTTCTATAGATTGTAAAATGATGCTCATTTGTAAATGCTAGACCCTTTTTGAATACACGGGTATCATTTTCTAGTGTTACATAAGCGTATCATTTGTATGCCTTAGTGATGTGCCAAAATTAGTAGGAACTTGACAAGGTTATAACTTGAACTCTTGGTGTCCATTTGAATACGTTTTATTTAAAACCATGTGTTTAGATGAGAAGAACACACTAGAGTAAACATGCCCTACCAGATTGGAGAAACATTTGGCACATTTTTCTGGCCCAAAATCCACCGTCTTGAGGCTGAAAAATTAGGATTTGAGTTGTAGTTCATTTTTTCCTATTTTTGGGCATTAGTTAATTTTAGTCTATAAGTTGCATTATGAGTTAGAAAGTTGGAAATTCCTCCAATTTAGGAATTTAGAAGATGCATCGCAATTTCAATGCCTATACGAATAAGCATGCGAACTTACTAAGAATAATAGTTTCTAGTAAATTGCTAAAAATAGTAATTTCGCCACGTAGAGTAGATTTAGTCAAATTCGAGTTATATTTTTCTTGGCAACTCGAGTTGGGGTTATTTTGCTATTTTGGAAATATTGTAATTAAGTATTTAATAATGGAGGAGATATATTTTATTTTGGAGTTCATATTATTTGTAGTATATCGAGTTTGTTTAGAATTTGGCTACATTATTTGGTATCGAGAGCTGATTCAAGTCTTTAAAAAATGGCAAGAAGAGTAAGAGGAACACAAGGCGGTATTGCCCGGATGAAAAAAATATGCAAGATCCTCGGTGGAAAGTTGTTGCGCTTATTGCAATGATAACCTAGAGAGGAAATCATGGTGGAGATGACACACATGAAGAAGAAGTTTGTGAAGAGGAGGAACAAAAGTGCCACCATTAGATTTTGAATAAAGGATGTTTTAAGCATTATAAGGAAAGAATGATGGGATACGGGTTGATATTTTAGAGAATGGAGGTAGTCTAAAACCGAGGGCGATAGACTAGTTGACTAGCATGGGGAATTTTTTTGAGTGGAAGGCTATGTTAGAAGAAAAGAACATAAAATTTACATGCACAAAATTGAAAGGGTCATGCTATGTTATGGTGGGATCACCTACAAAAAAGAGTAGTCAAGAAAGGGGAAAGAAATAATTAGGACGTGGAGTAAGATGGAGAAGAAGTGAAAGATAAATTTATCCCTATGGATTATGCCCAAACCCTTTACGGGAGGTTTTAGAATCTGAGACAGAACTTACAAACAGTGCAAGAATACACAGATGAGTTCTACAAGTTGTCCATTCATGTAGAGCATGAAGAAATTGAGGAAAAAATGGCTTCAAGGTATGTAAATAGATTAAAATTTTCTATTCAAGATGAGATAAGTATGTATAGGATTAATAGTATGGAGGATGCCTATCAATCAGACCTTACAGTAGCCGAGTAAAAACAAAGTTGTCAAAGTTTTAGAAGATCTCCTGGAATGAATTGGGGGCCTTATCTTCCTTTTAGGGATGAGTTGGTTTCAGGCAAGGTAGGGGAGAATCACCTTGTGGAGTGGAAAAGAAAGAAGATATGAGACAAGACTCCTAGAATTAACAAAGAGGAGAGGATTTTCTATGGGCGGAGGATATCTTGCCAATAGAGGGTGGAAGGCTACATGAAGACCATTTGTTTGTTACATATGTGGTAAAGAGGGGCATCAAGCTTTTGAATTCCTGCATTCTTATACACATGACAAGAGAAAATGAGATGCTCTAAGAGTAAATCTTGTTGAAGTTAAACAAGTAGACGATGAAACAGGACCTAGAAATTCCACCGGATGTTAGAGGAAATTTGATGATCAAGAGGATGATGATTGCTCAAGAAAGGATATCAAGGGGGATCTGTGGATGTGTACAAATAGTTTCAAAAGAAGATGCACTTGAGGAGGAAAGGTATGTAATGTTATTATTTATGGTGGTAGTTGTGAGAACATGGTTTCAAATGAGATGGTCGAGAAATCAGTCTGCATTGTGAGAAGAACCCTAACCCTTTGTATTGGATGGTTTAAGAAGGGTAATGAAGTTACTATTGATAAGATATGTTTAATAATTTTTTCTATTAGGAAGCAGTTACAAGGATGATATTTGGCATGATGTTATTCCTATGGATGCATGCCATATACTGCTAGGAACACCATGGCGATTTGATAGAAAAGTTGTTCATGATGGGGAAAGAATACTTATAGTTTACGGATGGATGGCACGAAAATAATTTTTCTACCTCTTAAGGAAGAGGGAAGGCTGAAAATATTCTTTACGTAAAGGAATTTGTGAAGGAGGCAAAGGCAATGGTTTTTGTTATGTACTAGTCGCAAATAAGGATGAACCTACAAGTGCACAAATACCGGTTGAGATAGTAGAATAATAGAATAAATTTTTAATGTTATTCCGATGAGCTCTTGGATGGATTACCGCCCAAAGAGATAGTCAACATCATATTTATTTGATTCCAGGTATTCAGTCCCAAATCAAGTGGCTTATAGGATGATCCACGAAATTACATGCGAGTTGAATAGGAAAGTGGTTGAGCTCGTGAGAAAGGGAGTTATAAGGGAGAGCAGGAGTGTGTGCAACCCATTTGTATTAACACCAAATAAGGGTGGAACATGGAGAATGTGCATAGATAACATAGCAATCAATAAAATTACAATCAAGTATAGGTTCCCAATACCTCACCTTAATGATATGATGGATGTGCTTCTTAGATCTAGGTAATTCACAAAGATTGATCTTGAAGTGGTTACCATCAGATTCGGATCGGAGAAGGAGATGATTGGAAAACAACATTTAAGACAGGAAATGGATTATATGAGTGGTTGGTGATGTCATTCGGGGTATTTAATGGACCTAGTCCTTTTATGAGGCCCGATGAACACCATGCTGCGGGAGTATAATGGTAAGTTTTTATGGTTTATTTTGATGATATCTTGATCTTTAGTAAACCTAAATAAGAACATTTGAGGCGTCTAAGGGTGATATTTGAAATGTTAAGGAAAGAGAAAATCTATGCAAATATGAAGAAGTGCACATTTATGTAAAAGATTTTGTTATTCTTGGGGTTTATTATTTCAGATAGATTGGGTACAAATGGACTCGAGATAAGATAAAGGAAAATATTGAATGGCCTACTCCATGGACTATAACATAGGTAAAAATATTTCATGGTCTAGCAGCATTTTATGGAAAGTTTATTAAAAATTTCAGCGATATTGTAGAACCTATGATGCATTGCACAAAAGGAAGGGAGTTTTTGCGGACAAAGGAAACTAAGGATAGTTTTTAGTTTTTAAAGAAGAATGTGATAGAGGCATCCATGATAATAATGGTATAGCTTAGATACCAAATGATAGAATAGAATAAGATTGCAATGACCAAAGAGGGACGGAAGCCTCACAAATATTATTGATCATGAAATCAGATTACATTACAATGCAAGAGATGTAATATTTATAGATATTAGATAGCCTCATATGGATAGACATGACACCTAGCAGAGACATCAACTACTGAGATGATAAGACCCATTTCACATGCACATGTAATTACTACTAATACCAATATTGAATGTTATCAACATAACAATATTGAATGCAAGTCACTAGACTAGAGTGCATATGTTGCACATTATTAAATAAAAGACAATGCAATAAAATGCAATAAATATGCCTATGCTAAATTATGCTAACATTCCCCCTTAATTTTGCATAGTTTCCAATGAAGTGGAGAGGAACTCTCGAGCGGTGTGAATTTGTCACGTCAAGTGACTTAGTGAAAACATCGCATACATTTGGTGTGGGGACGGAAATGGAGTGTATGTTGTGCTTCAAGACATGATCGCGTATGAAATGAACTTGTACTTCAATATGCTTGGTTCTCTCATGAAATCTTTGGATTGCGAACAATCTTTAGAACTCCTTCATTATTAACATATCTTTGGAGTAGATTTACTGTTGTGGTAGACCAATTCCTTCCAGTATTCGGCTTAGCCATATTGCTTCACAAACAGCTTCACATGCTCGATACTGATACCTTACGTGCAGAAGAGCAAGAAACAAAGTTCTGTTTCTTGCTTCCCCATGATATCGGTCCAGATCCCATAAAGAAGAGCGAAGCACGATGTTGACTTCTATCATCCATGTTTCTGCGTGATCGAATCGAATATCTGTCGAGAAGAAATTGTTGTTCTTCTTGTACTCTAGACCAAGGTCAAGCTGTACCCTTTAGATATCTTAGTATTCTCTTTGCTGCTTTCCAATGACATATTTTTGGTTCTTGCATGAAGCGTGACAAATAGTGACAGCAAAGCTAATATCTGGTCTAGTATATGTCGGGTAAATGAGACTCCCGATCAGCTGGCGATAGAGAGTTACATTCCTTTGGTGGTGATGGATCGGAAGCGAGATAGCTGAAGTCTCGCTTCCATAGGTGTAGCAATAGGAGTGCAGTCCATCATCCTGAATTTCTCGAGTGTTGTCTTGGTGTATTTCAATTTGTGACACAAAGATATGATTCTCTTTTGCCATACTTCCGACCCAAGACAATAGTGCATGAGCCGAGATCTGTCATGTCGAACGATCGATTAAAATCCTTCTTTGTTGCATCGATCATCTTCACAGAACTGCCTGTAATGACTAGATCGTCGACATAAACAACCAAAATGACAATCTCCCCCCCTTGCTTTTTGAGGTAGAGATTGGGGTCATAAGGATTCCTTTCGAATCCATGACTTATGAGATGCTCATCAATTTTGATGTACCATGCCCGGGGTGCCTGTTTTAGGCCAGATACAGATTTTATGAGTCTGCATACCATCATCTCTTTTCCTGGTATTACATAACCCTCTGGCTGAGTCATATAGACTTCTTCTTGCAAATCTCCATTAAGAAAGGCACTTTTCACATCCATTTGGTGGACTTTCTAACCAAATTGTGTAGCTAGAGCAAAGATCATCCTGATTGTCTTGATCTTGGTTGTGGGAGAAAATGTCTCCTCATAATCAATGCCTTCTTGTTGTGCATACCCCTTTGCTACAAGCCTTGCTTTATACTTGTCAATAGTCCCATCTGATTTGTACTTAGTCTTGAATATCCATCTGCATCCAATGGGTTTCTTCCCTGGTGGAAGGTCGACAAGTTGCCATGTGTTGTTCTTCATCACTGATTGATACTCTGAATCCATGGCATCTTTCCAAGCTTTTGATTGTAGGGCTTCCTGAACTGTAGATGGCTCAACTGTTTCAACAACTCTGCTCATTAGGGCATAATTGACCTCTTCACGAGCTTGACTACGAGTTCTAGGTCCAGGATTGGACGATGTGCTAGGTGCTTCATCCAAATTTGCATCTCTTATTAATTGAGTATACCATTTAGGTAACTTCTTAGCTATTCCATTGGCTTGTGGTGGATCCAAGTTTTCACCATCATCCAATTCATCACTGTCATCTTCAGTGGGAACATCAAATTCTGTCTTCACAAGAGGTGTATTCTGCATGTTTGTTGAGTCGTTGAGTGGAGCATCTGCTTGTTTCTTCTCAAAGAACTCAACATCCCTACTTGTGTATACTTTCTTTGCTTTCGGATCCCATAATCTGTACCCAAGTGCTTCTTCACTGTATCCAATGAATATCAGTTTCTCAGCTTTCATATCCAACTTGTTCCTGTTCTTCTTGGGTATGTGCATGCTAGCTTTACACCCAAATACTCTTAGGTGTGCAATTGATGGTTTCCGATTTGACCATGCTTCTTGAGGTGTCACTCCTTCAAGAGCTACTGTGGGCACTCTGTTCAACAAATAGACTGCAGTTCTTGCAGCTTCTGCCCAAAATGTCTTTGTTAAACCTGAGTCATCAATCATACATCGCACCATTTCCATGATAGTACGATTCCTTCTCTCAACTATACCATTCTGTTGTGGTGTGTGAGTAGGAGGCATTTGTCTGAATCCCATGAGCTTCCAGGTAAGTCTTGAACTCATTGCTTGTGAATTCCCCCCCTCGATCTGAGTGGAGAGTTTTGATCTTGCGACCAACTTCATTCTCAACAAGTGCTTTGAACTTCTGAAATGTCTCAAAGGCTTGACTCTTGTTTCTTAGAAAATATATCCACATCTTTCTTGAGTAGTCATCAACACAAAGCATGAAGTATTGACATCCAGAATGACTTGGTTACATGGGCCCGCAAAGATCGGTGTGCACCAAATCAAGCTTTCCCTTAGCTCTATATGTGTTCTTTTGGAAGGGTACTCTGTGTTGCTTTCCAGCTAGGCAATTGTGACACTTGTCAGTGTTGTGCTTGAGTGTAGGCAATCCTTTCACCATGTTGCCCTTTTGAAGTGTTTGGAGATAGCCAAAACTAATGTGACCATATCTGTGATGCCATAGTTCTACAGATTGTGTGTCTTTGGCCACTAGAGCTTGATCATCCTTGTGGACAAAATCAAGTTGGAACATGCGTCCCACATTGGAGGCTCTTGCTACAATCTTGGAACCTCTTGACTTATCTCTTATCAAGCACACTTTTTCTCCATTATTACTGTCAAAATCCAACTTCAAGTTGTGATCAAGGAGTTGACTAATTGATAGCAAATTCTTGGTCAACCCAGGTACATACAATACATTTGTGATTTTGCAGTCATGCTTTCCAAGAGGTAGTGAAATTTTTCAATCCCCTTGACACTGTATGATGAGTCATCACCTAATGACACATGGTTCTTGTTAGGTGAGTCACGTAGTGTGTAGAACCAATCCTTGCGTCCAGTCATGTGTCGAGTTACACCCGAGTCAACATACCAGATATCTTGCGTGGACTTGGTTTCTTCATCAAATTGAGCAGAATACATGTGGTGTCCTTCATCTGAATCATCCTCATGTTCGGCGATGTACCCTTGTTGTTTGGGTTTTCTTTGCCAATTACCATTTTTCTGCCCTTGATTGTTATTGTTGTTGGACTTCCCTTTATTTGAATTATTGTTACCCTGTTGGTTATTGGGTTTTGAATTGCTTGATGAACCCTTTTTATAGGAATTGTACCAACAATCTTTGATGTCATGTCCCCCTCTATTGCAAATGGGACACTTCTTGGTGTTGTCTCGTTGACTTTGATTTTGTTGGGACTTCTTGTGATTGGACTGAAATTTTCCCTTTCCTTTATGATTGGAAGATAGTGCTTGCTCATCTTCATGATCTTTGTTGTTCATTGCCTCTTCTTGTTGAAGTAGATTGACCAACTTCTCAAAGGTGATTGTGTGTTCACTCATATTGATAGTTGTCACAAAGATTCTGTAGGAAGGAGGAAGTGCTCGCAACACAATTGGTACGAGGTCTTCATCACTTATCTCTTTTCCCAATGCCAATAGAGATGCCCTCAAAGTAGCAACTCGTCTCAAAAAAACTTCAACCTTCTCATTGTGCTTGAACTTGAGAGTATGCAGTTGTGATAGTAGGTTAAGGATGGCATTCTTGTTCTTTACCTCATAGATTGTGCTCAACTTATCCCATGCATCCTTGGCCGATGTGGCATCTCTAATGTGGGGCTGCACATCATCTGTTATGCCAAACAAGATGATCAACTTGGCCTTTTGATTGGCCTGTCAAATTGAACTTGTTGTCTTCCATCATCAAGTGATCTTGTTGTTTTTCCATCTACAATTGTCCATAGGTCTTCAAACTCAAGTAACGTCTTGATCTTCGGTTTCCATGTAGCATAGTTGTCTCCTCTAAGCAGTTGTGAATCTGGCAAGAAGAACTTTGGTGCTTGTGCACCCATTTCTGCAATCTGAATTTCTGAAACTCTAAATTTCTGACAAAGGGTAAGGCTCTTATCACTCCAGGTTTATGGTCTCCCTCTCAATATACCGTCAGGCCGATATACCAAACCTTTCTATATACGCTCCCTTCCGATATACCCGTCGGTACGTGGAAGAAGATCACCCTTTCAATATACCCATCAGTACAGAAAGAGGTGTTAACGCACGTGAAAGAATTTAGTACGTGGTACTTAGACAGTACGGAGAGGGGTTTGTGCAAGCACAAACGGATGGGAGGGCTCAAATGTGTGTGTATTGTGTCCTTATTACTCCCCATCGATTTTATAGGGTCGATGCCCAGACGACATTTAGGCAGCTATGTTAGGCGTTAAGTGCAGTAGTAGTCGCGATGGCATCACCTGTAAGCGCTTCCCAGAGGCACCGTATATACCGAACGCTGCTATGAGATCAAAGATCTCGTGTGATAGAACCAAACATAAAATGAAAATTTTGCATTTTTTTTTTTTTTTTTTTCACTTTATGCACCAAGATTACTACAACATGCTCCAAAAGTACATAAAAATGAAGTTTTTGTGTCCCCCCTCTTTACAAAAAAGGGTCTAGAATCACAAAATACACAATTTAGGCCAAAAATATTTTTTACCCACCAATAGGTGTTTTTCCGCTAAATTTAGCGGTGGCTCTAAATGTGTTTGGTGAGCTTCTAAATTTAGAAATCTCCCAAAAATTATTAATTTCTCCAAATTTTCCAAAAAAAATAATTTAATAAAAAATATGGAGAGAGTGGGAATCGAACCGCTGACCTGTTTGTTCCCAAGATCCAAACAAACAATCTGAATATTGTTTTCATACTTTTCTCACAAACCGTGATCTGGGTTTTTCTAAAATTTGGAAAAAAAAATATCATACAATATTTATCTTGAAACCCACAAAATTTTAGAAGAATCAGAATCTTGGTTTTGAGATCTTACCAATTTACCAGCTAGATCTGATTTTTTTCAGAAAAAATGATCCGACTTGTACAGACTTTTTGTCACATGTAGAGGCTGAATCTGAAGATGATGTAAACTGTAAAGTTGTGCGTCTCCTTCTTATCTTTCCACAAAAAAACAGCACATCAATCTGACATTTTATGAAAAAGTTACGTCCTTTTTTCTAAGAGCTATCTGCTGGAATTTTGTTGACGGGACTGCTTCAACCTTTGCTCCCGAATTCTTCACACCTCCACTTTCAGATCTAATTTTTTTTTTTTTTTTTAGATCTGATCTTTTTTTTCTTTAGATCTGAAAAAAAATTTCAAGATCTCTCCTTTTTTTTTTTTTTTTTTAAGATCTCTTTTTTTCACAAATCTTTTTTTTTTTTTTTTTTTAGATCTGCAATTTTTTTCAAGATCTTTCTCCTTTTTTTTTTTTTTAAAGATCTCCAAATCTGAAATATTCCACCAATATGTTAGATCAATTGGCTATACCAATGACTAAAAAAATTTACCTTCCAAATAAGTGGATAGGTCAAATTTTAGTTGAGGGATGCTTAGAAGGAATGGAGGTCGGGATGCTTGATGGCTCTCCTTTGATGCAGATCTTCTTCTCCAATGGATCCTCTCCAATAGTGCTCCTCTTCAACCTTGCTTGGATAGAACCTGCTCTGATACCAAATGATAATAATGGTATAGCTTAGATACCAAATGATAGAATAGAATAAGATTGCAATGACCAAAGAGGGACGGAAGCCTCACAAATATTATTGATCATGAAATTAGATTACATTACAATGCAAGAGCTATAATATTTATAGATATTAGACAGCCTCATATGGATAGACATGACACCCTAGCAGACACCAACTACGAGATGATAAGACCCATCTCACATGCACATGTAATTACTACTAATACCAATATTGAATGTTATCCAACATAACAATATTGAATGCAAGTCACTAGACTAGAGTGCACATGTTGCACATTATTAAATAAAAGACAATGCAATAAAATGCAATAAATATGCCTATGCTAAATTATGCTAACAATCCATTTGGCACTAACAAATTTTGATAAATTGTTTGAGGTTGATTGTGACGCCTCACATGTCGATATTGGTGTTGTTCTAAGTCAAGGTGGAAATCCAGTAGCTTTCTTTAGTGAGAAATTGAATGAGGTAATAAAGAAATACTCTACTTATGATGTGGAATTTTATACAATTATACAATCATTAACACATTGGAGGCATTACTTAGTGCCTAAGGAGTTTGTGCTATTTAAAGACCACATATACGAAGTATGTGAATACACAAAAGAAGTTGAATAATAGGCTTGCAAAGTGGGTATCATTTTTGTAGGGTTATTCTTTTTCTCTAAAACATAAATAAGGAAAATAAAATCAAGTTGTAGATGCGTTGAGTAGGTGTGTGACATTTTTACCATTATGGAAAATGAGGTCATGGGTTTTGAAGCAATAAAGGGTTTGTATTCTTTTGATTATGATTTCAAGGATATTGTTGAAAGGTTAATTCATCCATTGTTAGACAATGCACGAGATGTCTAGGATGAGTACATTTTACTGGGATGGCTACCTATTCAAGGGACACACTGACTATGTATTCCGGTCGGGTCTATAAGGGATAATATAGTGAAAGAGTTGCATAACGGATGATTGGATTGGCATTTTAGTAAAAATAAGAAAATAGCCTTGGTAGCGAGAGAAATAATATTGGACAAAGTTGAAAAGATATGTGGAGTGGTGTCAAATTTTCCAAGTCTCGAAAGGCCATGCACAAAATACATGTTTGTATATGTTGTTGCCTGTTCCTAAAGGGTTGTGGACAGATGTGAGTATGGATTTTGTTTTGGGATTTACCAAAAACACAACGAGTTAATGACTCAATTTTTATATTAGAGGAAAATAGGCCAATTAACCATATTAAAAGGATATTATATTTCTATTAAACATGTAACATATTTATTCGTATTGTTTAATAACAAGTAAAAAAAGATCCATTATGCTGGGAAATTCGGTACAAAGTAAATGCTTAGTAGTACAAAATGATTATTATGGAAATGAAACTTATAGGAAACCGTTTCCATGATAAGATTGTCGTTTTAGAATATGTGCTCCAAAAACTAAACCATTTGTAAAACATTGCTCTTCATTGTTAATAATAATAAACAATAACATTATTTCCTTTGTGTAATATTAATTTTTTTGAAATATTGATGAAGAGTAATATTGATTTTAAGTTCCTTAGCTCTTGAAGCATTTTGATAAGTTTTTCACATGATATACCTATGTTTCCACATTTCTACCATGCACATAAAACAACAACATCTATAAACAAAATTGTTTCAATTATGCTTCGATGGATGGCCATAACTTGTCACATAGAGTTCTTGATTTGGCACATCCTTGGAGGATATATTAATTAATACATAGAAAAACATTATATGACAATTTATTTTTCTCAAATATATTAAAGGATTTCCAACAAAAATTTTGTTTGCATATCTCGCTTACTCTATGAGACCAAATTACTTTCAAAAGCCTTAATTTCTTGTCTATAAGACCCTTTTGTTTAAATACGATGCAATCATATCATCCCAGAGTCCATATATTTATATATGGTAGTTTTCTAATACGTTCATGTGCAACGTATATGTTTTGACATTTTATAAACATCATTAAAAAGTACTTGATTATTCTTTGATGGGCATCTTTATGGTATTCCAAAGCTCCCATTTTTGCATAAGATGGAAGAATACTAAATTTTAAAGGTTGTAGATTCTAACTCTAAACCTAATAAATTTAAATCTTCCTAAAAGCTCCCAATGCCATATCAACAAACCCATTATGTGCATATCATTAAACCATCATAGTTACAAAGACCACATCTATTTTAGGCATTTATTTCAATAGAATTTTATATTTGGATTAGATACATGGTTTGAAAATCTCTTCAAACCTTTTATAAATTCCACAAAAAGTTGAAATTATAAAACCCACTTGAGGAAAACATCTTACAATAGGTTATAACTAGCCAACCATTCAATTCTAAATTGAAACCTTAGGAGAAGTGTACGAGTCTATAAAACATCAACTAAAAATTTATCTCTATCACCCTTCTATTTTGTTTAGTAAATGTTGTTATTAGATAAAAGAGGAATTTTGAAAGGAACCCTAAAATATTGAATGCACTACCGAAGGAAACATAAATAAAATCCCATGTACTATAAATAAATAACATGATCAAACATGTTTGATCTACTAGTCACATAAGGCTAGATAACTACAAGTGAATCTCATTAAACCATCCAATCTCTTACGGGTTCTAGGTATGATGGAGAAAACATACCCTAACTTTGAAAAAATAAACAATACATAATAAAGTCCTTTTTAGAAGTGAACAATCCACCCTATGTCAACACTAGCTCTTATATTTATTGTAGACACTAAATCATGCACTTTAAGTACATTTATAGGTCCTAGTCACATACCACTATTCATATGATTCCTAAGTGAGAAAAGTACTAATTCACCACTATATTTTTCCTCTTTTTTTTTTTTTTGATTTCTTTCTTGGTCTTACACATCGTCTTTCCTAGTCTAACTTTTGACACTTCATTTCTCGACTCTAGACACCAAAGTGCCCATCCAGACACCACCATCCAGAGTCCTCATCCCCTCTGCATGTCTCGACCTCTTTGTATATTTCCTACGAGTTTGGGTTCTTTCCGGTTGTTGGGCATCTTATTTTATTGGTGGTCAGAATTTTAGTGGTTAATTATGAAATTAAAGCAAGTGAATCATATAAAAGCAAAGCTATGTGACCATAATAAAGGTACAAGCACTAAGCATATACTACCATCACCTAAGGTTATATCCAAGAGCATTATAAGAGAATTCAAGGATCAATCTAGCTTCACACATGGGACAAGGGACTATTATTTTTGCATACACTTCATAGGAGGGGAAATTCATTTTTAATGAACACATCTACTTACATTTCATACATCTAGCTATTGTTTGTTATTCAAGTGCTTATAGAACAAGATCCACCTAAGGAAATATTCTACAAAAAAACACACATAGAACTACATGAAGTTTGAAATGTAGTGCAATTCCCGATCATAATTTCACTCATTCAGGTGATCGTCGGGGTCATTCCGACTCCCCATTTACATATTTTTCTTTTTAGTATTTGATGTGTTTTAAGGTTTTACAGGTGCTCTTTCTATATTAAAATTTTAGGAGAACTCGATGATCAATTAGTGGTATATAGATGAATAAATGCAACATTCAACAAACATCTCACGGCCCTAAAAATTGAGCTTGTAAGGTTCTAAGTAGTTAAGGTACCCAGAGGAGGTCTAGAACACCTAGGTGCCCATAACCCTATCCAGACGCCCTATTCCCAACATTTTCATTGCTTGAATACTTTTTTGGGCTTGGCTGTGACAATATTCCCTCCTATTACATTGGTTTTCCATCTTGGCACATCTTCAAGATCTATTTGAATCAACTTAGTCTTCTTTCCTTGCTCCTGCACTTAGGAGTTTTACATTTATCTTGATTCTTTGTTGGGCCAAATCTTTACTTCATTTCCATATCATTTCACTATAACTTAATTAGGATTTACAATTTATATTTTCTATATTTTCTTAACCATTTGGTGAAAACATCAGTTGAATGCACCTTTCTTTTAGGGATTTTATCATCTTTCTAGTATGGCTAAATCTTATGGAGAATTTTTTGAGGCCCACTTTAAAGAACTCAATGATCATCATGTTGAGCATCCTCAGGATCTAGACCTTATTTTATTTGTTTCTCGTGAGGAGGCCATAAATATTATGGATCTTAATGTTCCTACATCCATCCCCACTTCTATAAATGTTCTGCTACTAAACCCCTACTTCCAATCTTCCACCTACTTCTACCATTCCCATCTCTATTCCTACTCCCACTAATCACTTCACTCTACCTATTGTATGTCACATGCGGTAAGTATCTTACACTAGAACTCAAGATCTATCTTCCTTTTATCAATATATTCAATTTCAAATCCATCAATTGTAACAACCTATTTATTATTCATTTCCATCTCTAGATTCCACATTGCTTACTTCATACTCCTTTCACACCCACCATTTCCACTTATGTTCTTCCTGCAAATTTCATTACTTCCAAGCTCCTGTTTTCAATTTCCATGGTGATCCTCAAGATAATCTCTAATAATTTGATGTAGCATGTCTAAATTATGTGGGTGATCACAAATTATTAGCAAATATCTTCGCTACAAGTATTGACAATTATGTAATGCATTGGTTCTATGATCTACATGTCCACTTGGTAACATCTTTACTCATTTGGAAGAATAATTTCTCACTCATTTCTTTATCAATATCGGCTTTAGGATCTCCTAAGATCAACTCACATAACTTAAATAGGGATGTAACGAACATCTAGTGGATTATGTGCAGCGATATAAGAATAACTTACCTAAGATATCTAATGTTTTTACGGAATCTTATCTTCAAGATATCTTTCTCAAAATTCTATTACCACCTCTCAAGGATAGTGTTATCTTCATGAAATCTCCATCATTCGATCATTTATGTCATACTCTTAATCTACATGAAACTACTTTGTTATCTCTAGCAAAGCTTAAATATCATGAGAATGCTTCGTCTTTGGCATGCCTTCAAAGAAACTAAACTTTTAATCTATCTACAAAGCCTACTAAAGCTAAAGCTACTAGAAATGTTGTATCCAATCTTAAAAATCTTCAATGGGAACTACGTAAGGGTACACTTACTAAAATTCCTATTTCTCCACGTATTTTATTACTGCATGACTTGTGGAGAGCAATCTTATTAGGCTTCCTCCTCCGGTCAATTTCAACCCATATAGTCTAGAAGGTTTCTATTACATTGAATTTTTTGATGTGATTATCATCAATGCATTGGAAATTCTACAAATCGATGCTTCAAACTTCATAATCTTATTCAAGATATTATCGATAATAATGCAATTTAGCTTCACGAACCTATGGATTTTACACTAGTCAATGAAAATAACAAGCTCAAAATCTTCAACAATCCTCTTCCTAAGTGTGACAAGTAGACGGCTAATTATTCAGCTAATCATACATATCGCAGTGCCTCCTCATGCATTGTGGGCTCTTTATTTTCTCATTACTCATTTAGATACATATCCACCAATCATTTATTTCTTCTATCATGACTATCATGCTACATTATCTTCGATCACTTGTACATTAGTAATTTTATTGGATATACTTTTATTAATGACATTATGGTTGATCCAACATTTCATGTAAGCATGTGTTCTATTGCATTTCTTGTCATTATTGGTTATCCACTCTCATAAATTTCATATCCAGTTCGAAATCATATGGTTATGTCAAAATTTTAGTCACAGTTGGTCCTCTTTCCATGGTTGTATATATTTTCTTGTGGAACCTTCCATCAAAGGGTGTGACATGGTCTTAGGTCTTTCTTAGCTTTGTACAACTTAGCCTATCATCTCTATGAATCACTCTTCTCTACATATTATTCAAAAATATATTCATTACTATCAATGGTTTTCCTCCATCCACACCATGGCCATAACCTCTTCTTGAGGCTGCCATCACAATAGCTAGAGAATCTGGTCCCCTGTGACCTCTCCAATCTAAAGCATTAACTACTCCTAGCTCACCTATTCAAGCATGGTCTGCCCATCCTCACAGGTCTACTAGTCCATCTCACTAGTCTAGGTCCATCGATCAAAGTTGTTCCTTTGCATAGGTATACATCACTGTTTGATTTCCTTCAAATAGGTGTTCATTACCTTTGTGCTCTATTTTACATAAGTGTTCATCACCTCCGTACTCTCCTTGACATAGGTTTCTATCACCTCATAGGTCTTACACACATAGATCTCATTCACCTATACATTGTATGTCTCATACACTAACAAAGTATTAGAGCATGGTGACACACCTTTATCTCTAAAATCATTAGCTGCAGGACCCTCATGTTTCACTTTTATCGAGATAGCATTCACCATCGCACACTTGGGAGGCCTCACACTTATTCTTCCCACTTCTCATAACATCATCAAGTGTCTTATGATTCTACTATTTCACTTCTTGTTTCACATCTAATATTTTGGACACATCTAGCATGTCTTGATACACTTGTATCATCATTACCCTATCACACACTCTTGTACTATGGTTCACACTTAAATTTTGAGGGAATACTACATACATGAACATCACACACTACACATTTCACACTTAGTGCATTTACAACATATTTATCACTCTATACATTCATGAAACATCTTTCTAGCACACATTCTCACACATCGTTACTACACGGGAATGCACTCTAGTTTTATGGTTCATACTTGATTACTAAGGATCTAAATCTCAAATGAACCTCATCACACTCACTAACTTATTACACTCTACAATTTGTCAATCATATCTTCCTAGCACAAAATTCAAACCATTTCCCAATTATGCACTCTAGTTCCATGGCTCATACTCAAATGTTGAGGGTCTTAATCTGAAATGAACCTAGCCACACTCATTCACACTTAACGCTATATGATTCATTGATATATCTTTCTAGCACATAACTAAAAACATTTCCCGATGATACACTCTTATTCTACGATTCATTCTTTACTGCTTTGAGGGGGAATTTATCAATGAGGTTCATCACGGGAATACACTTGAGGGACATATTTCTCTTATCACGGTTAGTTTACATTCCATTGAATTCATATCCACGACATCTTTGCATATGTTCATAGCATTTACTCTTTCTTTCTTATGCTCACATGTACACTTTGTTAAACATACTAGACAAATATTTTGTATGTCATTATCTTTCTATATACACATGCGTGTTCACTTTCCTTATAGTTGTGAATGTAACTTTTACATATATCCTTACATGCAACATGAATGATAAGTACACCACCTATTACCAGTCCTATAGTGGATCCTAGGGGCATCTACTTTTGTACTCATCATAAGTGTTATTGTTATGATTTATACTATTTACTACTCAAACTAGCACACTACTATATTGGATAATACATTATTTGAAATACATTTTATCATTCTAACATGATAACAAGAGCTACATGTGTAGAAGTTTCCTTGAAGGTTTGTTTTGTACCATGGTTGTCTTATTCATTTCTTATCACTATTTTCCATTGGTTGTTATTGTATGTCATTATTTATGAGCGTTTCCCTATGTCTTTCTTGTTCACTTGTGTTTTTATGACCGCTTCTACCCTAATTTTATCATGACATTGTGAGTGATTTCCCATATTTGAAACCCACTTTTCATGGTCTACTTTGTATGTATTTTTTCTCTTATACATTGTATTCTTGTTTACTAGCTTACATCTTGTTTTTACATACACGTATTTATCTTTTCTTGTACTAACTCATGTTTTTCGACTACTTTGTTTACATGTTCCTTGGTTTCTACCAATCAAATTCCCGCCATTGTAGGGTATCATTCATAGTTATAGGTTTTGTCCTCCTTTGGTCTGCATACTCCTAGTGATGTCACATGCACCCCAAACAAGCGGACATACATTGGGTGAATCGGTCAACCCATACAAAAATTCACATTCACAATAAAACACAATTAAGTACTAGTATAACATAGTCTACGAGTCTCAACAACATAAGAAAATTTAACATGGGTCCTCAACACAAAGCAAAAACACCAACATGTATCTTTAGAAACTATCATATGGGATCCCCGACCCTTCTTGGGTGCACTGTAACTAGGGGAAGTTATACATTTCTTCTCAATTCAACACAATTTACTGTAGTTTACATAGCGGTTTCTACACGGGACATGCATAGTCCTTCAACACTCAATGTTTCACCGACAAGTTGCATACATAAGAGAAAAATAGATAGGGTAAGGGTGAGGAGGAATACTTGTGAATGAAGGTGGAAGGTAGAGTGCACGTATTCTAATTTTCTGATCTAGTGTTGATTTCAAGAACTTCAATTTTTCAAGGACGAACTACCAATGAATACTAAACAAGACAACAAGAAGAATATTAAACAATATATGTCAGTGGACTGCCTAGCATATGCTAGATCTAGGAAGTGTAATACTCCCTAGATGGCTATCAATCCACTGTTTAACACAACTTAATGTAAGAAATAACGTAAACCAATAATATCCTACTATAGTTGATATGATTTAGGTGTCTCATTCAAGTACAATAAGAAAATCTAATCTAATAGGCTAGGTTATGATCAGATCTGGAAGTTATACATGCAAATAAGGTGGTTGGGACAAGTCAGGGTCAATTTTTAAGTGTTTTGGGTTACTTGGGTAAATGTTATAAGGTTATTGTTACAAGGAGATTTCTCGGATACATAGACCAATGTCATTCGGTATGACCAATCTTGATTGACAGAAAGCGAAGATAGTTTAGGCTAATTGGGGTTGGTAGGGTCGTCTTTGATAGAGGCTTAATAAGGTTTGGTTTTGATGATTCTCTATGATTGCACAGAGAATTCACACATAATGGTGAGGTTGATAACAGTGCTGGGAATACTCAGAGATGTCTAGAGTTGGGTATGGAGGGCTAAGAGGTTATAGGTGGTTAGGTGGAGGGATTGGCAGGAAGGTGAGAGGTGATGAGATGCAAAGGAGACTAGGACTCCCAAATAGAGATAAAGAAACTAATCTAAGTAAATATGGAAAGATGTAGATCCAAATGCACTTACTTGTGCTTGCATACCTGGTGGTTGGATGGAATTGATGGTTGATCTATGGAATTTGTGGTCTTTTTTACATCTGTGCTTCCTGGAATGTTACTGTGAATGCTTTTCCTTCAGGTCAACATTTGGTGCTAGTTTAGGATGTATGGATGTGTAAGAGTGCTCTGGTGCATGCTTGCATGCAGATCTCTCTTCTCCAAAAGTCAAATAATTCTTCTAACCTCTAGCATTAGGTTACCAATGTGAATATATGGTAACCGACGATGGTTTAGGGTGACCGAAGTCAATTTTGGGTTAGCAACCAGCGTTAGTTAAGGTGGGATATCCAAGATTGCCAAAATAGTAGATCTTGACTATATTTTGGCTAGTTTTGTCCATTGTTGCGGATCCAAAATGGAATTTTCCACATAATTAAGTGTGTACGTGGTTAGAGGAAGAATAATAATTTAGTGTTAGGGTTAGACTAAGTCTTAGTTAGTTATGGTAAGTGGGGATTGCATCCTAGTTAAAAAAGGAAACATGCTAAGAATGGGTCTATGATGAGGTTTCTAGGTGATGTGTTGGGGTGAGGTGTCTAGGTGAGGTGGAAATTAGTTCAATTAAGGTAATTAAATAATGAATATTGTGAGAATGTGCATTAATTTAATTGTAGGTAATTAAATTAATATACATGTGGGGTAAAGGGGAGTGTGACCCAAATTTGGTGTCTACATTTTGCCCCTTTTTGTCACGTAGCTTGTATTGGTAAGTGATGTTGACAAAAATAGGAAGTGATTGCCCCATGTGTGGGTGAAGGTGATCCCCCTCAAACTAGGCACTGATGAGGTGTAATACGGAATTGATGAATGGGTTGATAAATGTGTAGTTGGTAGAGGTGAAGGTAGGTAGGGAAGGGTAATGGTCAACTCGGGTAATAGGTAATAGGCCAGGGTCAAAATTGGGTAATGAGTAATGGCAATCAAATGCACACACACGTATAGATTACAACATGGTACCAGGTTGAAGAGCTTGCAAACTCTACATCGTCCAAGGTCGATAGGTTTATCAAAACAAAGGTCGGGTGATTCGGGTATCAAGGTATAAAATATGGTCTAAAAACCAACGTAGGTCGGGTGTAGGAACGTTTAGGTATGTTTTGGCACACCAAAGGTTTGGTCGGGATAAACGACATGGAAATAGGCAAGGTAGAGTTTTTAGACTAAAACAACATAGGTAACATCATTGCAAGGTATAATGAGTACATAAGGTCAATGGTCACACCAAGTAGGCCGAGTTCGGGAAAATAGGTGACGACATGGAAAAGGCCAAGGTATAGGTAAATAATAGATCCCAAGACACATTTAAGGAAATTTAATGGTAGTTTTGGCTAATAGGTATGGTGTAATATGTATGGGTGAGGTCAAAGGGTGTGCATAAGGAAAATGGTCTTTGAGAAATAATGGTTCCAGGAAGCAGAAGCTTAGCATAGGAAAATAACTATAAGGGTTGAATGATGCCGATTACTTGGTAATCGACGTTGGTCATGTTGAATTGGGGCTTAGAAAGTAAAATTCTTCTTTTTTATGAAATCATTTGTCTTATAGCTATTTTTAGAAAATGACAGAGGAGAAGGGGAAAGATGGAAAATAATAAGACAAGGTGTAGGCGAGGTGGCGAGCTATGTGGTTGGTGATTGGCAAGTCCATGAGATCAGTTCAATTATTTCATTGGTAGCGAGGTGGGGAGTTAATTTGGTGGTGACAGAGGTGGGAGAAGATTTGGGTGGACCCTTTGGTGCAATAGCTAGATGTACCATCATGCCAATTTCACTAAGATGTGGTAGGATTCTATCCGATCAACGCATTTGTTATTGGAATAGTTTGTTGAAATCGGTTTTGTGTAAAATTTGGGTGTAAAGTTAATTTTTGAAATTGTGGGTAAAAATTAAGGAAATGAGGGGTGGGAAGGTCCAATGTAGGTTAAACAGGGTTGGTAATGAAGCTAGGATAGGTTTGGGTGGGTTAGAGTAGGTTACTAGGTCTAATTTGTTAATTTTTTAAAAGTAGGGTAGGGGTTTATGGATTTTAATGCCATGATAGTATTTGCGACATTAAAGGTGTGGCCAACGTCGATTTTCCTTGGTGGCATCGATCCAAGTATTAGGTGAATGATGTCAGTTATGATGGATAGATTCCGATCAATAGTAGTGATGTCGATGTCTTACCTAGAGGAAAACATGACAATAAATGACATAGGGTGAGAAGAAAATATAGGTAATGAGATATAAACGCATGTTTAGTGAGAATGGGTAGGGTAATATGTTCAAATAGGTACGTGTTGAGGGATGGGAAATTGGGATGGGGTGAAAATGGTTAGTCTTTATGGTTGAGATGTGGTTATGGGGTAGTAAGTAGTAAGGATCTTGGGAATATGTTGGTTGGTTAAGTGATATGTTAGGTTTTGTTTAAGGTTTAAGCATGATGTGGTTTGTTGGATACATGCTTTAGGGACCATTTGCGCATGAGAGATAGAGTATTGCCTCTGTTGCTGGCGAGTGCGGTCGAGCATGATCACAAAGGAGTGGAGGCATGTGACGGACGTCGACCTAATTGGGATCTAATGCTATGAGACATATAGTTTGAGAGCTGAGTTTGATGGTTGCCCTCATCAATAGATGGGATTCAATGACCGATTCATTTCATTTTCCGATGAGTGAGATCACAGTCACCTTGGAGGATGTATACAGGATCCTGTGGCTACATATAATGGGAGAGTAGGTTTATTTGATTTCATTAGAGGCATCAGAGGAGCTCATGTTGGCGGTGTTTAGAGAGGGGATGGAAAAGATGAGGTACCATAGTGCGAGCCTAAGCTATGGGGACATGTATGCAGCCCATCCTCAGGAGATGAGGTTGGTTATCCTAATCATGGAGGTAGTATTTTTCTTTGAATTACTAGATGCAGAGGGTGGAAGATCCCCATGAGAGCTGATGGGGGTTCTCAATGACATGATGGAGGATAGGACCCATTTTTCTTAGTAACCTTCAATCTTGGTGTAGTTATACCGGAGCTATGGGTGTATGGGAGGCTACGAGAGGTTCAGGTTATGTTGTACCTTTCTTCTTAAATGGGCATATGAGCACGTCATATGTGTGCATTTAATTGGTATGTCCCAACCTGATGTGTTAGATGCATGCTTGGTTCAAGTTTGTTACAAGAATTGGTTGCTTGCTATGGGAGAGTGCATGGATGCTAGGGAAACATAAGATGTAGCATATTACTAGGCATGTACTAGAGGGGTTGTCAAGAGTTGACATCATTTGGAGGCCATATGTTGGTTTCCATTCATACAGTAGATGGTGATAGATTTGGATGAGATGTTGCTCATATGGATAGAGGGACGTCGTGTCGGTGAGCATGACATGATACCCATTGATAGGGTCAGACTATAGTTTGGGCTGCCCAAGGATGTGCCTCCACCATTCCCATAGTAAAGGAGAGACGATGTGAAGATGTCTATACCTCTACCATAGCCAAAGGTGCCAAAAGGATAGGAGGAGTAGGAAGCTGGACCAAAAGATTGATGATGTAAAGGTTAGAGATAGATACAAGAAGTGGTGGGTAGTATAGCTATGGGTAACACCACCGAGGTTAGGGAATCATGACCTAGCCATGATTACGGTTAAGTGGAACACCCTACGGGGAAGGTGGCTACCGTTTTGACAAAACTTGAAGTAGTGTAGGGGTAGGCGATAGGATCGAGGCACAAGCTACCACGTTACGTGCACACAGGTAGTAGTCTCTCAGACCAAGTTGCATAGGGGAAAGTACCCACACAGGGTGGGGATGCTGATGGGGGACAAGTGGCCACCTTATAAATCATAGATAACCGGTTCACTGAGTTGGGATTAGTCACTATATACGGGGTTAGATTATGGCCCTGTAGGCCCACGTCATAACACATGCACCCTTACATGCCCAGGGATAGGGTCCCATTTTAAAGGAAGCGGCGAGACAGGGTGCTATGGTATAAGTAGGAGGGCAACATTCACAGTACGGGGTCACATGTTCTTTGTGGGACATATGACATCCCCCGAGATAGTGTCGATGGCAAGATTTAGGGATGCCATGAATGAGGCTAGATACTATCAAGATCATTTGACTATTGTCGGGATAGATTTTCCCTCCTATGTAGAGTATAGGGTATAACAGGCCTTGAGTGAGAGGAAAAGATCTCACACGCATAGTGTAGAGAGTACAGGGGGATGGCGAGCCTAGAGACATGGTCAGGGTGAGGCCACTAGTTCACGGAGGCTGACCCAACTTCAAGACAAGAGGAGGCGAGACCTAGACTCATGGTAGGTAGAGAGATGTTGGTGGGGCATCAAGCTAGAGGAGAGGAGGAAGAGACTTATGAGACCAGCACTGGACATTAGATGCGCCGACCATTGATGTCTTTGGTCATCGTCATTTATTTTGTTTATTTTTTGATAAATATTAGCCTTCATGACAATGATAGTGATGTTGTAGATGAGAGTTATTGAGAATTTGATTATTATATCGGCTTTGTGTGTGAAAGATTTTGAGGTTGTACCTAAGAGATAATTGTATTATTTTGTATCGATCTATATTTGATCGATATACAAACTTTATTTATAGACGGTGAGATTAATTTTTATGGATGTTGTATTTTTGTTTTAAAGTTTCTATTATTATTTGTGTATGGATGGAAATTAGGTGAATTAGGGATGGTGGAGTCAGGTATAGGCATGGTTGAATTAGGTCAATTTAGGCATGATATATTTAGGTTGGTTTAGGCATGATGGAGTTAGGTATAGGCATGGTTGAGTTAGGTCGGTTTAGGCATGATGGAGTAAGGTTGGTTTAGGCATGATGGAGTTATGTTGGTTTAGGCACGATGGAGTCGGGCCGGTTTAGGCATGATGGATTCTTGTTTGTAATTGTGATTTAATTTCCAAGTTATTGGTAACATGGGAAATACATTATGAGTTATATGTATGTTATGGTGTGAATTTCTGAAATATTTGATATTATGGAAATGTGAAATAATTGATTGGATGTTTTGATGATGTGATTAAATTGTAGATATGTAGTGTAGTAATTTTCCCAGTGTTATAAAAAAATTATGGTAGAATATTGATAAAAATTATGTGGGGAAAATGTTTTAGGGTAAGAGTGTCCAAGCTCACCTCCAAGGGTCCCATGCCCTTAGAGTGTTGCCTACATAGCACGAGAGAAAAGGGGCCTCAGGCTGATGTAGTTCTCCCATAAGCTAGGGAAGAACATAATGAGGTAGAGGAATGTGTTGGTAGGTTTCATCCATGATAGATTCTAGGTCATAGGCATGGTTGAATTAGGTCACTTAGGCATGGTTGAGTCTAAGGTGATAGTGGAAATATTTTAAAATGTAGGTGTTGATGGTCTGGTCCCGTGTAGGGTAAAAAATAAGTAATGAAGAAGGTGAATCGTAAGAGGTGGGAAAAGATACGCCTAATTGATAAGAACCCTAATGAGTCTATCATACCAAAGATTGGCTTATGAACGTGAGATCCTAAAGGTATTACATAATGGACTATTCTAAGGGTGAAGAAAGTCACATGATCAAGAAATGTCACGATTAGGGCAATTTCCTTGAGCGGATAGAAAATTAGGGTGAAAAGGTAATGAGGAGATAATGGGTGGTTTAGCATAACTTAGTGTATAACATAATTTTTACGGAAAGAAACCCATGATCAAAAATAGGAAAGTACATGATAAAAAAGTTATAATTTTCTTCTTCTTTTTTAATTTGTGATAGGTGATCGATGCGGGAAGTCTATATGGGATGATTATATTATCTCATTCATGTCCTAGTGAAGCGGATCAATGCGGGAATATTTTGAATAGTTTAATATGTTGTTGCAATGGCTTTATACAAGCTTGTCCTTTGAGGGAGCAGTCCATTTATAGTGGTGAGATAGAGAGCGAGATGTCCCTTTTGAGGGAGTCATCTTTTGTTGGAATTTTGACTCAAGGAGTTGAATCCCATTTTCTTTTGAACGTTTAAGTCATGGACCAGACTATAGAATAAGAGAAGGTTCTTGTTTAGAAAACAAAACCATAACACATAGAGGTTGACTATGAAATAGATGGTTTCAAGTGATGAAAGACCATGGGATTTCATCTTTGAAAAAGATGAAAAATATGCATGAGAATCATACCATGAGTAGAGTTGTTGTACTCATATTGAAGATAAAATTTGAAAGGTGATGGGTAATCACATGATTCTTGTTGAGACATTGATCCTTAAAATAGATACCATGGAAGGTGAATGATGATCAAATAATGAGCGGTCAATAGATAGAAGGTGATATGGGATTGGATTTCAATAATAAAATGGTCAAAGATGTAAGGCATTGAGGGGCTCTGGGTTTGGGTTTACCTTTGAGTGACGAAAAATGATAAGCCCCCGATCCATAGGTATGAGTAATGATATAGGTTCTGAGCTAATTAGGAGAAAAATTTCCCCATTTACTTTTCTTTCTTTGGTTACATGTTAATTTTCTTTCGAATGACATCGCTGACTGGAAGGTTTGTTCGTGGATATGTTTATCGTAGGTATGCTTGATACATTTTTGGTAGGTTTAGAGATGAGCAGATGACATTCATCTAACAACTCAAGTTGTGTTAAACGGTCCTAGTAAAATTCATCATCGTTGAGCATGTATTGTAGTGAGATGTGGAGAGATGGAATCTAGATTGCGAGAGGCAAGATAGCCTTGGTACCATAGACAAGAGAGAAAGGTGTGGCTATAGTCGAAGTATGAATACTAGTGAAGTAATCCTCCAATGTAAAAGGAATTTGTGTATACCAATCCTTCCCAGTATTGTCAACTACTTTCATAAGAATTTTGTTCAAGGTTTTATTAGTTGATTCTTCTTGTCCATTTTTTTGTGGGTAATAAGGTAACAAGAAACTAAGTTGAATGCCAAAAGCCTTGCAAAGATTTTGTAGAGTTTTTTTTTGAATTGCTTGTCATTATCAATGATGAGGCGGTGAGGGGCACCAAAGTGATAATTCATGTGATGGTTGTGTTATTCAATTTTTCCCCTCAGAAAAATTTATCAAGCATGACCTTGCATAGGAAAAAATGGAGTTATTTTAGTCAAGAAGGCTTGCATTTTGGATTTGGGTGAATAAAGTTAAAGCAGGCCTTAGCAAGTTACAGAGATTTCGGGAAAGGAAGAAGTCCAAAATTTGGGTTTTGGATTTTCAGAGATATCGGTGAGTCAAATGTTATGAAACCCGAATCTCGAAAGTCCAAAATTTCAGACTTTCAAGTTTCAAGGTTTAAGGGATCTCGATGAGGAAAAAATCCTGAAATCTAAAATTCGAAAGTCTAAAATTTTAGACTTTCAGGTTTTGGGGTTTTAGGGATTCAAGATTTAGGGGTTTGGATTCTTCAATGATAAAATTAGAAAAGTGACCAAAAATGTCTCAAATCCCGAAAGTATAAATCCCAAAAGGGTTCAAAATTTAGAAGTCACCACAGGTTTCTGTGGTCAATGTGGTGGTAACTTTAGGTTTAAGGGTTTTAGAACTCTCGAGGCAATTTGGGTGATGAACAGTGAAAATTTCTCGTAAAGGTGAAATGTCTAAAAGTCTAAAATTTTGGACTTTCGGGTTTAGGGTTTCAAACTTTCAGAACTCTCAAGAAAAGTTGGTGGATGAACAGTGTTCCAATCTCTAAAATGGAAATATCTAACAGTCCAAATTTTAGGATTTCAGAGGTTGCATGTGTTTTGGACTCGAAATATGACAGAGCCAACCACTTGCCTTTTTTGTAGAATGATACCTCAACCTTTAAATGGCCATAATTTTTGGTGGGAGTTCAGATTTGCATAAGAAAGGACTTTTTGGAAAGCTCTCAGTTTCTACTACTCAACTACGAAATACAATCCACCATTTTTAATGTGTCAAGATTCCCACCTACCCCAATAATGAAGGTATGGGCTTCCTTTCTTTTTAAATAAGGAACATTACACATGGAGGCATGGGTTTTATAGTAGAACCCATCATTGTTGCAAGTGAATTCAATGCATTTCTTGGGTGGTTGGAGTAAGATTTTAAAATTCTTCTATCTCCTCTCATTCTTCCTATATATTGTAAGGAGGGGCATTTTTATAAAGGTTGGACATTTTTGGATTTGCACCCTCCCTTCTTCTCTTGTCTATATATGGATTTGTGGAGTTAAAACCTCCCATCAAACCGTAATACAAATCTTGCCTCTTGGACATTATAGTGTCTTGTACCAACTTTTGGACCAATAATACATGTATATGGATGATTTTCAACCCTCTCCTATATTCATTTCATCTCTATGATTTCTAGCTGCAAGTTTGGTTATATGTGTATGGTGGTTGTATTAAATTTCATGGTTTGTGTTTAAAGGCAAAGCAATTGTTTCAGAATTCCTTTGGTGCATCACCTTTGTTATTTTAGGTTTAATTTATTGCATGTTCTTAACCTTGTCTCGTTGGAAAGTTAGAGTAGGTTTTAGAGTAGACCCTCTACACTTTGAATGTGTGCATCTGAACAAAGAAATCGGAACCAAACTTCATTCAGAGAGCTTTCCCAATTAAAAATTCCCACACTTTGGGAAAAGCTCCATGTTATGCAATCACACTGAGAGTTTCAACCCATCAAGTTGCAGACATTTAGGGGTGTTGTGATTACACATCAATAGGTTGATGAATTCACAAAGTTTCTCACCTTTAGTAGAAATGAGGGGAATGGGTTCTACCCATTTAGTGTAGTAATTAGTAGTGGTTATAATCCATTGATGACGTTGTGAAGAATGAGGATTGATTTCTATAATAAGATATAAACCCCATTCAGAGAAAGGCCAAAGGTCACGTGCAAAAGTATGTACCCAAAATTGTATGTCTTGCATACTGATCAAAAATTGGTTACGGAAGCCCCAATGATGATTAAGATCTCTTCGCAAGGTGTTTGGAATCCAGCAAGCTTGTTGAGTATACATTTGCATCCCAAAAATCCTTTTCTAGCCTCTACATGTCTTGTCCTAGTCTTTTCTCTCTTTTTCATTGTTGTTTTGTTGTTAATTACTGAGGACCACCTCCCTACCAGGCGGCGGTCTGAACCGTCACCCAAACTAGGGTGGCGGTCTGTAACCATCACCCGCGCAGGTGGCGGTCCTGTACACGCTTTCGAGAATGCCCGACGCTCACGTCAAGCGTGAAAATTTAATTTTTACCCGCATTTCTCAACCACTAAATCTTGTATTTATGTTTTAGCCACCTGAACAGTGATTTATCTTTGTTTAATGGTGGGAGAGTTCAATTTGAACTTGCCTTCTAGTCATTGTAAATGCTATAAATATGTAGCTTGTTTACAAGTAAATGGTCTTGGTTCTTTGGTCTGGAGTCTTCATTCTTGAGCTTCAGTCTTCAATACTCAGTCCCAAAATTATTTTATGAATCATTTTATCTTTAGCATGGATTAGAATTATGAATATTTAGTTATGCCTCACTGTACACCGACAACGATCCTGCTAGGAATCGTATAGGCCAAGCTCTGTTCTCTTGTGCCATCCCTCTCCTACTTGTACTTCATTGTATTTCTCTGAAGCTGCTATTATTCATTGTTTGAGTACCTATTGTTTATCATTTTATTTCATCATTGCTGCAATGACCCTGCTAGGAATCGCATAGGCCAAGCCAGTTCACTTGCGCTATCCCTCTCCTACTTGTGCTTCGTGCCATTTTTACTTCAAAGTGACTACCGTCCTAGTGCCTTCTCTTGCTGATGCTGCCATACTCCTACTCTTTCTGGATTCACGTGAACACGCAAGAACGAAGAGATCACTCTGAGGGGACAAGCTACAACAAAACTAGATTTGCCTCTACTCAGTAAACTCCAGGTTTAAATTATCAAATAGAGTAGCGAATCATTTTATTTCAGTTAAGCTTACTTTCAATATAGCTAGGGAAGCTGTGAGGAATGATAGTTTATGAGAAACTATGATTTGTTCCTCACTTCTGAGGTAGGATTGAAGGTTTTTCAATTAATTTAATTAGTTGTCTTTTATTTAGATTCACACATCTGCACAGGTGAATAACCACACCGGGTTATCTCGCTTGTTTAGTTTTAGTATAAAAGTAGTTTAATTGTTGCTTGTAATTATAATGTTTCAATCGTATATTTTGTTTAGATTAGTTTCCCTTTCAATAGTAGTATAAATTGTTATTTTCAGTTTAAGTTAATTTGGAGACTTCATAACTAGATTAACACTGAGATCCTCATTAGGAGAATAAACCATAGGGAACTTATGCTACCCGCTCATAGCCTCTAAATCTCCCCTTTTTCATTTCAGCTACCAGGAGATCACACTACCAGATCTTAGTCACTGATCCTCCCATGGTTAGCCATAAGAAAGTTGCTTGCCGATTCTCATCCTCGCCTATAACTTTTCTATCGTAGAAAACTGACCATAATCCCAGCTGTGACTTCATCTAAGTCACCCACATTTCAAACCACCGGCTATCTCGGCACGACCTCGGGAGGTCAGGTACGGGGAAGGTCACTTGCCGATTATCATCCTTGCATGTCACTTTTCCATCGTACAAAATTGGTGAACCCGACGTGAAACTTTCTACCTTCTGATTTGGAGTCAGATTTGTACTACCTCATCAGTTTTCACCATCACCTTCGCTCCTTCCCATTATTTCTGCGGGTATTCATATACCCCCCGAATATGTCGGGATTTGATGCGTATGGCAGACCCCTCTTGGGTCTTGAGGCATACTACGCCCAACAGAATAGGTAATCATCACCCTCACTCTCAGTATGGGGTGACAACTACTCAACTAACCAGTTGTCAACACAAACTCCAAGGATCAGATATAACTCATCTTTTCAAACTAAGGAGTTAGATCAGCTCACTCAAACACAACAAAAAAAGAGCCTTTAGGCTCGAATAATATGACGTTCACCGGAGAATCTGGTTCATCTCCTCAGGTGCTGCTTAGACCACAAATTAGTAGACAATCAGACCCATACCTAGTTTTAGATGATGAACAGTCAATACGTTATCCCAGGAATGAACAACACTCTCGGAGTATGTACCCACCTATAGGGAGTTTACAAACACAACCCGAGGCCTCTTTTCAAGAAAATACCTCCATGCCACTACATATAGGAAATGCCCTCAGGGAAACTTGGCAGGACAACGATCAGTTCATAACGGGATATCACATGCCTATACAACACCAGGGTATACAACAAACGCCGCTAAGGAAAAGCACCGTGACTTCACCAAATGAAGTCATTTCAATGTTAGTAGAAAAAGTGAGAGGGTTAGAACTTGCTCAAGCAAGTCAAAATTCTCAATTCATGCAAACAGGAAGTTCCAATCCCCACACCATCCTAGCCAAGTAGACCTCCTCATAGGAATAGGCACGTTAGGCATGCCTCCTCAGTATTCACAACAAACACCAACTAGACCCACCATCTCTAACACCGTTCCTCCCGGTCTAGTACAAAACAATCCATTCCTAGACAATACCCCGTCATACTTAAACATGTACTCCAAATCACCACAAGGGGATATGTTCTCCTCTCTTGGCATGTTTTCTCAAACACAGGTGCTTCCTTATGCCCCTACCAATGCATACGCTACGCCATATCAACAACCCGTTCCACCACCACTCCCTCAGCAAGCACCATCAATGGTCAAAACCTATGCGATAGGGACTTATTCAGAATATTTGAAAGAGCCCTTAGACTTCACCATATGAAGCGTCATGCTTCCAAGACCCCTTCTTGATTTACCCAAGTACAAAGGTGAGGGAGATCCGAACGCACATATCAAGGCTTATGCTACAGCCATATGAGAACTACTCCCTTGGGATGGGGTTGTTGCTAAAATATTCCCCAAAACTTTGGAAGGCATCGCTCTCGATTGGTATTATAGAATACCTGAGGCTTCCATCCATTCATTTAAACAACTCATTTCAGAGTTCATTAAGGCATTTGACATGAACAAACTATTAAGAATAGGAATCAGGGAGTTCTTGCACATTAAGCAGGAACATAATGAATCTGTCGCTCATTTCATCCAGAGATGGCGTACAGTTCTTTATTCTTTGCCAAGATGCTCCAAATATGGACCAAATGGAACTATGTGATTTATTCCTTCATTCTCTCAGCAGAGAAGTGAAGGAAGAAGTCCAGAAGTTCCCACTAAGGACTTACAATGAAGTACTTGAGAGCGCTCTCCGAATAGATCAAGCGTGATAGATAGTGGTCGTAAGACATATGGAACAAATGGGAAATTAATCACTCCTAATCAAAACACTATGACCTATCCTAATGTTGGGAATACCGATCAAGGACCCAAGATCCTTAATGAAAACCATGGGGTTACAATAGATGGAGTCACTGATCAAGTCAAAGGACCAAATGTTGTGAACACCCGGCACCTACTAACAATCAACGCAATAATAACTTCACTCCAGCGATCAATACGGTGGATTCTAATCATCCTCCATAGCAGAAAATCTAGTCACAAGGCCTTGCTCGGGGCCCAGATGGATATCAAAACCAAAGCCAAAGGCCACAACCTTGAAATTTCAACTATAATAACAACCAACTGCCCAATCAGAACTTTGGGCCACAACAGGATTCAAACCGACGACCACGAAACTATAATCCCAATCTATATTGTGGTTTCCACAAAATTAGGGGTCATGATACTAGGACTTGCCATGACTGAAAAAAATTCTTACAATGTCTACTAGAAGAGAAAAAACAACTCTTTGTAGATATGTTTCTGGAAAATCCTACACTGCCACTTGGTATGGGATCAGTTTCCACTCAAAATGCACCTCTCAAGATCTTCAATGATCCTCTCCCAAATCATTCTAACAATAACAGGTTAGATCCAAATGGGAAAAACAAAGGTATCATAATAAGAAATAACAATCAAGATGCCTCAACTCCTGACAACTCTCAGATTGCTCCTAACCTAGGTTCAAATGGTAATACAAAAATCTTGGGATTAGTTGAGCTAGAGGTTGAGTGTGAAATTAATGCAACAACTCGGACAAAGGAGTATGTTTCACAACCCCTACCCGATATTTTCTCCACATGAGATGAAGTTCCTACAAATGCTAAACCGGTAGGATCCTATGATTTAATATCAGATTTGAACAAGACCTTTTCCCACATTTCATTCCTAGATTTGCTGAAAAATTCACCCACGCATCACTTTGCATTGCTCAATGAATTAGGTCTTGGTCATCTAATCAACGTTACACCACCGCCCGAAACACAAGTGAACCATGTAGACTTTGATATCCACCCTCCGGGGCAGCCAGATAGGGATACCGAGTTTATATTCGACATAAACAAAATGCCAACAGATGCTGAAATTACACGTAGAGGCAATCCGGCCTTGCATTTACAGGTGTGGGTTTACAACAATTACGTTAAACGCACAATGGTGGACAATGGGGCAGCAGTTAACATAGTCCCCTTCTCTTTCCTTCAAAAACTAGGATATGGGGAAACAAATTGTTCCACGACTCGAAATACATTGAGAGGCTATGATAGCCTTAAGGCCACTTCGATTGGGACTATAATACTACCAGTCACCTTAGGACCCAAAACAATCCTCACTGAATTTTATATTATAGATCGGGAAACCAACTATAATATGATTCTCGGTCGTCCATGGATACACCACATGAAGGCAATCCCTTCCACGTTATTCCAAGAAATAAGATTTCTACACTTAGGAAAAGTCTTCATCGCTCAAGGGGATCCTAAACCCTTTGATATACACTTAGAAAACCTCAAGAAAAAGAAAGGAGTCCATACAGAGCATGAACTTCCCATGAATCAATTAAACAAACCGCCTCCAACAAAAAAGTTAGTCCTGGTCACCCCAGACATTCCAAAGGTTGAATTTGTTAACCCAAAAATATACGAGGTGGCAAAGACAAATAAAGATAAGTCAATTTCTATGGAAACAGTCTCCACTAAAACCACAACAGGAATTATGAAACTCTTGGAGAATGATGAACCGATCTTTCTCCCATTCAAACCTCAAGGAATGGGTAGTCTTCTCGGTATAGCATCTCTTCCCTCCGATGACCTAAATCTAGATATAAACATGATAGAATTAACAAACGAAGAAGGGCAATTTAAAATTGAAACGATGCCTATCAAAACCATCTCTAGGCACTGCCCTATTCTAAAGTCTGGTTTCGACCCATGCGTGTCTGAAGCTAAGTTTTCCCTATCCATGGGGCAAGACCTCATCATTAACACAATGCTCACTATGAGAGAGAAGGTCGAGCAGCATAGTCATGCTCACCCACATGCCATCTCTCAAAAACATGACAAAGAGGCATGCGAACACCTCTTTCAGAAAAATGTTTTTAATAATGGGACATATACACCTCTGGGCAAGGGTTGTAAGTTCAAACCCAGAATGGTAGGCCCTCGTCAAGAAAATGAAAAATTTGAGGATAATGGTTCTCCACTGTGTACTTCTAGGGGTGAAGAATTCGATATTCATCAACTTTCTTCACCTTAGACATCATGACATATAGTTCCACCTGCATTTTCATATGTACATGGTTACAGTTGCATTACATATTCATTTAGATAGGTTCATTTTGTTCACTCGTTTCATAAATATTGTAGTCCATGAACTTACTCTTAAGTAATTTGTTACAAATTTCTGAAGATATTGGCAAAAATATTCAAATCACATCTCTTCAAACATCATCAAGTATTTTCAAATCTTCTCATCAAGTTCGACAGACAAACATTGACGGAAACCATACCAAGACCTGCATACTTGGCTTTGCTCTTTCTTTCTACTAGGTGAAGTTGTCCTTGCCTACGGTCTATTCTAGAAGCTTCTTGGTGTCACATCTATCCCTCTTAAAATCTCTTAGAATGAAAGGATATCCCAAAATCATAAATCAAAAATGTCAAAATCAAATGCAATCAAAAGCACCAAACAAACAAAATATTTTTATTTTACACACTTCTTTGCCCCATCAACCTTCGGTGAAAAGCCCACATCTCTTCTTGGTGATGTGAGGTTGGGAAAGGAAATAAGTGCCCTTACTCACCTGTATCTTTCCTTTGGTGACAAACCCATGCTTCTTACTAGTGGCATGAGGTAGGGTGTGGGGGGTCCAGTCACATAAACTAACAAATCTTGGTATGCTAAAAACACAAGTCAAATTCTGTTAAGAGAAGGCAAATATCCAAACATCCAAATTCCAAAGAGATCAAATCCTCAAAACCAGATTTTGTCAACCTGAGTTGCCATTTATGAATCTAAGTCTAGATAAACTGAAAAGTAAGTGGCCTTTTAAGCTTAGTAGTAGTCCCTGAGTAGGGTGGGTGTGTAGGTCCAAATCTGGTTCTTGTTCTTGTTTTTTTTGTCTCTCATCATTCCACTCAAATCAAACTCATACAACTTGTGCCCTTCCCAATTCTTGGTGTTGAGCCCTTGCATCTTACTAGTTGTGTGGATTTGGGATTGGGGCACGTTCATCTCTTTATCACTATACATTCATCACGTTTTTCCAACATAAGAAGAAATCACAGACATTTCCCAAAGAGGCCAAAAGTTCAATACTACAACATGTTCATCATCACATATCAACATTGCAAAAGCAAATAAAGTAAAAACTTTCTGTTTAACATTTGTTATCACTTGTCATCCATTGCATACATTCTGAAAAGCATGTGAAAATCGGGAATTCTAAAACATCTAAGAGTACACACATGAATCAAGTCAAGCCAACCCTATACAATGAATAACCAAGCCAAAAAGAGATATATGTACATATCACGGTGTGTCATAGCTTTTTACGATGTCATCACACACTAGGTGCGGTCAAAACGCTTGCAATAAGCACAAAATACCAAAATAGAATACATGCCTCACAAAATGGAGACTAAGAAATAAAGGAACTCTACCTATCCACCCTTTTGAGGCCCATTATGACTACTCTAGTTACAAATTTCTTAGGAGTTCTTCTCAAAAGCATTCAAAAGCAAAGCAAAAAGCTAAGCCTAACGCAAAATACCATTCCCAAGCTCATTCCAATTCAATCATGCTAAAAATGAAAAGAATGATCACCGTGGACCCAAAGCTCAAAAATTACCAAATCGATATGCACAAATGAATAGGAAAATGAACTCATTTTGTATATTTATGAAATTCTAACCTTGTTTTGAATGTTCTTTCCCATAGTTGGAGTGCTGATAGAGGTAAGTTCTTATCCTCGCGCAAATGGTAAGTTCTCATTTCATATCAATTTAGTATTTATCTTCAATTTATTTTATCTATCTACACTTGAGTCCCTTTTTCATTTTGCAGATAGCGGGAATCTGGATGGTGGCATTTTGACACACGGGCATGTCAGGTATAGCCTCTAATTCCCCATTTCGGGACTTCCATACTCGGACCCAACGTTTTATGCCTCTTCATGGCTAAAACGCTTCTCCGAGGGGGCAATATGTACGTACCCAAAATTATATGTACTGTACAGTTGGAAATTGGTTACGGAAACCCCAATGATGATTAAGATCTCTTCGCAAGGTGTTCGGAATCCAGAAAGCTTGTTGAGTATACATTTGCATCCCAAAAATCCTTGTCTAGCCTCTACATGTTTTGTCCTAGCCTTTTCTCTCTTTTTCCTTGTTGTTTTGTTGTTAGTTACAGGACCGCCTCCCTGCCAGGGTGGTGGTCCTATAACCGTCACCCAAGCCAGGGCGGAGGTCCTGTAACCGCCACCTAGGCCGGGCGGCGATCCTGTGAATGTCTCCTGCGCAGGCGGCGCGGTCCTATACGCGCTTTCCAGAATGCTCTTACGATCACGTCAAGCGTGAAAATTCAATTTTCATCCGCATTTCTCAACCACTAAAGCTTGTATTTATGTTTTAGCCGCCTGAACAGTGATTTATCTTTGCTTAATGGTGGGAGAGTTCAATTTGAACTTGCCTTCTAATCATTGCAAATGCTATAAATATGTAGCTTGTTTACAAGTAAATGGTCTTGGTTCTTTGTGCAGAGTCTTCATTCTTGAGCTTCAGTCTTCAATACTCTGTCCTAGATTTATTTTATGAATCATTTTATCTTTAGCATGGATTAGAATTCTGAATATTTAGTTATGCCTCACTATACACCGACAACAATCCTGCTAGGAATCGTATAGGCCAAGCTCTGTTCTCTTGCGCCATCCCTCTCCTACTTGTACTTCGTTGTATTTCTCTGAAGCTGCTATTATTAATTGTTTGAGTACCTATTGTTTATCATTTTATTTCATAATTGCTGCAACGACCTGCTAGGAATCGCATAATCCAAGCCAATTCACTTGCTTTTATCCCTCTCCTACTTGTGCTTCGTGCCATTTTTTCTTCAAAGTGACTACCATCCTATGGCCTTCTCTTCTTGCTGATCTTTGACATACTCCTACTATTTCTGGATTCACGTGAACAAGCAAGAATGAAGAGATCATTCTGAGGGGATAAGCTACAACAAAACTGGATTTTCCTCTGCTCAGTAAACTCGAGGTTTAAACAAATTATCAAATAGAGTAGTGAATCATTTTATTTCAGTTAAGCTTACTTTTAATATTGCAGGGAAGTGTGAGGAATGAAAGTTTATGAGAAACTATCATTTGTTCCTCACTTATGAGGTAAGATTGAAGGTTTTTCAATTAATTTAATTAGATGTCTTTTATTTAGATTCACACATCTGCACAGGTGAATAACCATACCGGGTTATCTCGCTTGTTTAGTTTTAGTATCAAAGTAGTTTAATTGTTTCTTGTAATTATAATGTTTCAATCGTATGTTTTGTTTAGATTAGTTTCCCTTTCAATGGTAGTATAAATTATTATTTTCGTTTAAGTTAATTTGGAGACTTCATAGCTAGATTAACACCGAGAACCTCGTTAGGAGAATAAACCATAGGGAACTTATGTTACCCACTCATAGCCTCTAAATCTCCCCTTTGTCATTTCAGCTACTAGGAGATCACACTACTAGATCTTAGTCACCTTGATCCTCCCATGGTTAGCCATAAGAAAGTTTCTTGCCGATTCTCATCCTTTCCTATAACTTTTCTATCGTAGAAAACTCGACCATAATCCCGATTTGTGACTTCATCTAAGTCACCCGCATTTCAAACCACTGGTTGTCTCGAGTGCGACCTCGGGAGTTCGGGTGCACGGGAAGGTCACTTGCTCATTAGCATCCTCGCATGTCACTTTTCCATCGTACAACAACCTCTAAGGCATGACTAGGTGTGTGATGAAAATTATTATGTTGCTAGAATTTCACACAATGTTTGACATAGTCATAATAGTCATGGTTTAGGGTTGGCTAATAATAGCCTAGGTGAAGACTGTGTTTAGCGACAACTAAGCCACTTAAGTGACCTCCACAAAATATGTCGTGAACTTCTTTGATGGTGTAAGGAATTTCAAAAATTGTAAGGCATCATAAGAGAATACCATTGATGTCACATTTATAAAGAAGATCACCCATGATGACATAGTGAGAGAAACCTTTAAGAAAGTTGTGTTGTCCATTATGAGTGAGATAGGGAGGTACAATGGAAAGGGAAAGGAATTTTGCAAAATTCTTATACCAAAGGTCACATGGGTTAGGCACAACTGTTCTAACGGAGTTGATATCTTGAGATAAATAAGAGGGTGATCACAACCTTTGTATTGTGACAAAGATTTTGGATTCAGTAGGTGAAGCGAGTATCTGAGAAGCCAGGAAGGCCATGGTATCTGCAAATTTATTAGTAGAACGTGGGGTGGATTGAAGTTCGTAACGGTTAAAGATAGTCAAAAGTATGTCGACATGAAATTTGTACTTTTGGTTTTTTTTGTTATGACACTGATATATACCATTGAATTTGTTTACAACCAGTGGGAATCACTAAAGATTTTAATTTATTTAACATCTAGGGAGATGGCAGTTTGAAGACCTAATACGAGTGCTTCATATTCAGAGATGTTGTTAAAGCAATCAAAATCTATTTTAAAAGATAAAGGCATAGGTTTAGTATAAAGAGGAATGAGGATAACATCTGTACCTCCTCCACGCTAACTTTTGGAACCATCAAATAATAAGGTCATCTAGTAAGTGGTATCATCCAGAGAGAGGGTAACAATGGATTCGTCTAGAAAATCGAAGTTAGAGGGTTGATCTCAAGAAAGAGTTACATTTTCTAGTTGGTCAATGATGGATTGGCCTTTGTGGACATTTTATGGATGAATTTGAGGTCAAGGTCTACAAGAAGCATGAGCCAACGTGAATCGGGTTGATCTTAGTAGGATTTGGCATACATGTAATGTAAGGGGTTAGTGTTAGTGACAAAAAGGTTTTGTGGTTGAGTAAGTAATGACGAAGTTTAGTGGTGAAAAAAACTAAGGCTAAGTAAAGTTTTTCAGCATGGGTGTACCTAGTTTTGTAGTCCAAAAGGGTATTACTTACATAATAAACCGCTTATTCCGTGCTTTGCTCATTGTGATGAGCGAGCATGGCACCTAAGGAATGGTAAGTAGAAGAAATGTATAGGTAAAAGGGTTGGTCATCCTTAGGGAGGTTGATCATTGGTGGTTGAATAAGGTATTGTTTTAAGGTGTCAAAGGCTTTATGGTAGTCATCATCCCATTTGAAGGAGACATCCTTTTAAGGAGATGATGAAATGGTTGAGAGTAGTTGGAAAGTTGTGAAATAAATCGACGAATAGATTGTAACTTACCTTGCAAAATTTGAAGTTGATGAAGATTAGTAGGCGGAGGAATTTCGAGAATAGTCTTTACTTTAGTATGATCAAATTGTATCCCATGTAAAGAAATGATGAAACCGAGGAGTTTTTCTGAAAGTGCATGCAAAGACACACTTCTTAGGTTGAACGTGAACACAATACGTGATGAGGCGGTAAAATATGACTTTAAGGATTGCAGGGTGTTACGCACTTTGATGTTTGGATTTGGAAAGAAGGCCATCTACGTAATCTTCCAATATACAATGAATGATGTCATGGAATATATAAGTCATGGCTCATCGATATGTAGCACTAACGTTTTTAAGGCTAAAAGGCATGACTCAATAGCGAAGGCCCCTAAAGGGTGATGAAGGTAGTTTTGTGTTGATCTTTTGGAGAGAGTAATTTGTTTTTATAACCCGAGAAACTGTCCATGATTGATAGCATCTCATAGCCAGTGGTGAGATCAATCATTTGGTCAATTTCTAGGAGGGGAAAGTCATCTTTGGGGAATGCTAAGTTGAGGTCATAGAAATCAGTGCAAATGTAGATTCCCCTATCGCTTTTGTAAAAGGAATGATATTATAAATCCATAGGGGATAGTCAATGGGTAGGATGAAGGAAAGCGAGAGAAGGAGTTTGAGTTCTTCTTATATAAAAAGAGAAATGTGTGGATTCATTTTTCGTATTTTTTGTTTTATAGGTTTGGCATCAAGAATGGTTATGATATTGTGGACCGTAATGTTTGTGCCAATACCGGGCATATTCGTAAAGGACCAAGCAAAAGCGTTCTTATGGTCTGGAAAAAAGAAGTAAAAGATTCTTATTCAAAGCAACATCTAAAGATTGGCCTATCCGTAGAATGTGTTGGTTGTCTGAGTGTTAATGTTGATTTTGATGGTTGATTCGTTCAACATGGTTTGCATCTAAGAAGGTAATGAGTGGTGAATATAAGAATATTCCGCACCAACGTAGGTCAAGTATAGACTCATTGTCTTGACATTGAACAACATTAATAGAAGGTGTATCATTATCGATCATGTCGGGATGCGGGAAGGTAAAAGAAGAAAAATCCTCTCAATCACGTTGATAAGTTAGAGGTCCCAAACAAATCATGTTCATGAAAAAAAAAATTAGGAGGAATAGATTTGGGATCTATGGACTCTATGGGTGAAGGTGGTGACATTGGTGAATGGGGTGGAGAAGGTTTGTCTTCCTCAATGAGGTTGATGTGGGTCTTTTTAGAAGATGGTGTTGTAAAGCCAATGCCAATGCTATCTTTATGTTTACGAGTGGTACAGGGAATGACGCTATGACGACCTTGTTCGTAAAAACCAAATCCAAATCTGTTTCATGCGCAATGCAGTGAAGGAAAGTGTGGGAAAAGTGGTGGTTAGTGAGGGATTGGAGGTCAGATGAAAATGGTCATGTTTGGGATGGAGATTCGGGTGAATAGGTGGAAGTATCAAGTCCCTCATATGTTAAGTTGGTGCAAAGGTGGGAAGGACCATAAGGGAAAACCTCTCATATGCGATAGTCATAATGAGGGTGTTGGAACAGTTTCCATACTCTTGTGGGGTGAGGAACGTGTTAATATTGTAGAGGCGAGGACTCCCTAGAGTGAGGCATTGATAAACATCATCTAAGGGATCGTGTAGTCGATATGTGGGTCCCAGCGACAATAGCTAAATCACTAGACGATTGGGAAAGAGGGGTATCGGTTGGTTGGGAAGTAGATGGGTAAGCTACATAGGATGCGGCAGTAGTAAGAATAGAAGAGTTAGGTGTGGGAGAGGTGGCGAGTAGCATTGGTGTATGGGGTCATGTGTGAAGGAAAAATGGGTGTAGTGGCAAATGTCTTGGTGGTATAAGGACAACGTTAGGTCGGTATAACATGTTGCAAGTTTTGAAGGGTGACGGGTCATCTGAGATGGTATAGTTATGCCCCTCATGTTAAAATTTTACACAACGGTGTAAAGTTGAAGGGACATAACCCATGATGCGAATCCAAGGTATTCCAAGCACTAGGTTATCTGGAAATCTCCCTCTACGATGTATAATAATTATGGGAAAGTGTGACAGTGAACATGAATGTCAAGAATAATGGTGCTAAGGGTGGAGGTGATGGCGTCATTAAAGGAGCGCAACACAACTGGGTTATTATGCATATAATTGGAAGGGATGCACATTTGATTGTATACGTGAGAGGAGAGGATGCTAATGCTAGCATCATAATCGATCATGACGTTTCATACACGTATGTTATTGATATAGATGGAAATGAAAAGGGCGGGATTAGGGTCATCTAATTGGAGAGGTACAATCTCCTCATCAGAGAAAATGATGGTGACAACTTGATGAGTGGGCATGGGGATAGAATAAGGAGATGATTTGGTAAGCGAAGCCATTTGGGGAGGGGTGATAATGGATACCACTAGTGTTGGGTCAATGGGTAAACCTTCAATGGATTACAAAACCTCCATAAGGGATTTTCTATGAGATTCATAAGTTTAGACAAGATCATCTGTTATCCAAAATTCACCCCCCAGGGTAAATTTTGATAACATGCATTAAATTCTCAAGTCCCAGGCAAATAGATTGAGTCAGGGCAAAAAGTCATGTTTCTAGGGTCCCCTCAAATTTTTTCTAACTCCCCTGTCCAAGAAGAAGAGAGAAAGTTCTGAGAAAAGGTGAAAAATTTGCAGAAAACAAGCTCGGGCCAGAAAAAATCATTAAAAATGGCTAAGTCCTAGTCCTCGCAACAGTCGGGACATGAGGGATGTCTAGGTGCGAATCGGCCAAAAGGCCGCCAGGCAGTCTGCAGAGCAAAGGGACATCCAGGATGTCGGGACATGTGGGATGCGAAAAGGAAAACCGGCAGGTGAAAAGTGGAAAAAATCGACTAAGTCTTTGTTTTCGCGCAGTTGGGACAGTTGGGACAAAGGTACGCGAAAGACGCAGATCGGCCGGTTTGGCGCAAGTCAGTCCATTTCGGGTGGTTCGGAGAAATTTGTCCTAGGCAGTCCGGGACAGTTGGGACAAAAGTGCGCGGAGGATGCGAACCGGCCGGTTCGGCTGAAACAGAGGACTTTCGTACTAGGACATCAGGCCAAAAGTACGCGGAGGACGCGAAAAGCCGAAAGAGCCGAGAGCGAATGGAATCTCGCCACGTGTCTTTACCGCAAACAGGAACAAGGGAGCCCGAATCGGCCGAAGCAGGAGATTTTCATCCGAGACAGCTGGGACAAAGGTATGTGGAGGACGCAAAAAGCTGAAGCGGCTGACGGCAAAGAACAAAAGTCAACGTTTGACCCGTGAAACTTCAAACGGCCATAACTTTTGACTCCAAGCTCCGATTTTCACAAAATTGGAATTTCTGGAACGAGCAGGACGTCCTCTACGCCAAAAAAGCTGGATTTATTATTTTTGATGAGGGTAGATATATTTAATTAAGAGAAACATACTCGGCTCCGATCGGTTAATGCTCATTCCCGTCAAATGACAGAAAACGACTGCTAGACCCAAAATAGTTGCCCGCACTCAGAAGGCCATAACGTTTGCATTTCTCAATGAAATCACACAAAATTGGTACTGTTGGAATCATGGCTCGAGGCCAATGCACAGCAATAAAGAAATTTTGAATTTGATTAGAAATTGGTTGGAAATTTTAAGAAAATGTGGCGGGTTCATATGATGTTTTATTTGGTAGTTGGGAGTGCAATTAAGAGGCATGGTCATCATTCTTTTCTCTGCTTTGGAGCACATGGGATAGTATGGGGAGCCTTTTGCAAGTAATGTATAATCATTTTACTCCATTTAATGCCTCTTACAAGGTGGTTGAAGGATAGATTTCGGGATTTCCATTTTCCCTTCTCTTTCCCTTCTCATTTTCTATAAATTGGAGTGTTGGGCTCATTGTAAAGGGAGAGTTTTCAGATAGCAAAGCTCTATCAAAATTGCTTTGTGAAGCCAATGTGCTGCAAGCCCTTGTAGTGGACTCCTTGCATGGTGATCTAGGCCCTTATCTTGTAATAGACTAAAGCTGTGCATACGGGAAGCAATAAAATACAAGTTTGTGGATGTATCTTCCCCTCTTTGTGTTTTCTTGCATTCTTCTTGCCCCTTTAACCTTATTTACAAGAATATTGTGTCTATTATTATGTTCTTGCAGGGATTCATTATCATTATGTATGCTTGGAATATTGTTGTGAATGCATTTTGCTAGATTATGGAGAACTGTCATCACCTCTTCTAGTGTGCACTTTGCTTCTGTATTTCACACATTTGGAGAACTACTCTCACACCCTCCTTTTCTGGTGTATCACCGCTTTAGTGTAGGATTTCATTTTATGCATTCTCTCTCCCTGGTCCCTTGGAAATTTAGATTAGAATAGTTAGTTTCCCCTACATTAGAGTAGATTGTGGCAGGTAGTTTAGGAGCAAGAACCAGCTTTCTCTGGAGGTCTATCTCAAGTAGCAAGTCCCACAACTTGGAGATAGTACCCATGTTATCCAATCACACCGTGAGTTCAATTATATGCACTATTATAAACATAAAGGTTTTGTGATTTGGTGATAACAGTTCTGGCATGCCGGTGGGACCTTAGAGGTCTTTACTTTCATTGCAACAAGATTGATGTGCACTTGTTGTAAGTTCCAGCTTTGAAGGAGCTTTAAAATCACACATCTGGCGACTCCAAAAGAGGCATAATCTGCTGGTTTCTGCAGTCCAAGCCTAGAAAATTTATGAGAAGAATACAGACCAGGTCAAGAACTAGGGAGGAAGGATTGTTTGTTTATCTACATCTATCTCCAGGTAGAGAAAGAAGGGGAAGAAGAGCTCAAAGATCTGCGTCTCCACCTAATAGAACTTTGTCTACACCTCCACCTAGTAGACCTTTTCTCGCATCAACAAGGGTTCTCAGGCCAATCAGAATGGCGCAACCACTAAATCCCTTTGTCAATTTCACTGGCAGCAGCCCACTTGCCCTCAATGCACAGAATCCAGTTCCAATTGCAGCATTGAAGAACATTCCATTTTTCACTGGAGAAAATCATACCACTCCTGGTGATCATGTCAAAGACATTGCTAACGTCTATGCAATCCATGAGATAAATGAAATGGATGTGGCTATCAAATTGCTGGCATCTTCGTTCAAAGGGAAGGCATTGCAATGGTTTAGGAGCCTTGGAGCTGGTTCTATCACAAATTGGAATCAGTTATGCATAGTTCTCCATGAACAGTTTGGGGAAAAAGTAGACAATTTGTCTCTACTAGAATAATTGACAACTATCAAGAGAGCCCCCAACGAGCGGTGGCCGACTTCAACTTCAGATTTCAAAGGTCCTGGGATAGGATTCCAGTGGCAGTCAGGCCAACAGCAGAAGGTGCTTTTCTATATTACATTAAAGCTTTGAATTCTGATATTTCTATGTTAATTCAATCTATGGGAGGCACAACCTTACCTGCTGCTTATAGCATTGCCATTAGAGCTGAAAAGTGTCTTATTCAAGCTGGTAAACTAGCTCCTAGGCCTCCCATGCCCTTGTATCCAAACCTAGAAAATCCAAGCACTAGTCAAGCACCCACTTTGGCTCCTTTTCCCACTCCTAGAAACCAAAGTTCAAATGAAACTTCTACTTCATCCTCTAGTGCTTCAAATGAACTCCAAGAGGTCATGAAACAGTTGCAAAATTTGGGAAATGAGCTGGTTACTATCAAAAGACAAGCAAGCTCAAAGTGCTAGACCGTATCAGCCTCAAGCACAGTACCAGGCTAGGCCCCCATACCAACAAAATAGGTCACCAACTCAGGCTGCAAATCAAAATCAAAGCCAAGTAAGGCCTCCCGCTAATAGACCATTTCAGCCCTATAACCCTAATGTCGTATCTGCTTCTAAAGCATTAGTGCCAGTCCAAAATAACATGGCCCAAGAATATGATTGGTGTTTCCCGTGTAGTCAGCCACATAACCAATCAATGTGCTTTAACGGTGCATTAAATCAGGCTCTGATGGTGCAAACCATTGGTGGGTCGCAAGGTCCAGCCACGAAGAGGATCAGCAGCAAGAAGCACCTCAGCAAGGAACATCTCGAACGAAACTACTCTTGTCAATTGGCAGGTTGAAGATTTCTGTGGTATGAATCAAATACCCTCTCAAAGTGTTGCAGCCAACACAAGGTCAAAGAGGAGAAATTTGGGTGAAGGACAACCATTAGCTCCAAGTAATCCACAAGCTTCTACCACTCCACAAGCCACTGGCAAACAAAATGTAGTTCTAGACACACAAGGGGCACCCAAACCAGCTCCTAAACCAACTCAAATGCCAGTTGCTGCTGCCCATGTGCAAGGAATGAATGTGCAAGCTAGAGGACAGCAGAGAGACGCTTCATCCCCATTCAACATCATTGATCAGATGAGGAAGACAAATGTAAACATATCAATGTGGGAATCACTATCCATCCCAGGCCAAAGAGATTTGCTACAAGCTACCATGAAGGACTGGTCAACTTTAAATCAACAAGTCCAAATGCAAGAGAAGGTACTCACAAATGCTGCCCAGCCTGAAGGAAATCATGGAGGACAACAAGGTAAAATGTTGAAGCCCCCTCCATTTTATGTTTCATTGATCATAGGAGACAAGTTGGTACATAATTACATGATTGACTCTGGAGCAAGCAGCTCAGTCATGCCAAAACAGATAGCTGATCAGTTAGGGCTCCAATATGAAGTCATCTCCAAGGGTGTAGTGCAATTAGATGGGACAGCAGTGACAACGGTTGGAGTAATCAAAGGTTTGAGCCTCACACTACATGCATGTCCCAACGTAATAGTGTTACAAGATGTGTCAGTCATAGACCTGCCACCACTCTTTGCATTGTGCTTTTCAAGAGACTTCACTGCTAAAATTGGAGGCTATCTTTTTGCTGATTGGTCACACATGTTGTTCAGAACAAGATATGGAACTAAGGCCACAATTAGATCTGAACCTATTGCAAACTTTCATATTGAGCCTTACACTCCAAGCCAAATCAATACCAACTATTCAGCGTTTGATCAAGAAGATTATCCAAGCATTGATGAAGTTGACAACAAGGTTGGAAGCATCCAGATCTAACTCTTGACGAATGGGCAAGCAAGGTGCATGCTTTTAATCCTTATCAAGAAAAAGAAGAATCGAGCTAGGAGTCTATTGTTTACATGAAGAGAATCAGCCTCTCCCAAAGCATCACCAAGCCGGATCATAAGGATAAGAATGAAGTATGGCAATTGTTCTTTGATGGGTCAAGGAGTAGACAACGTGCGGGAGGAGGAGCTATGCTCATATCACCGCAAGGTATAAGGTATTACTCGGCCTTTCATTTCTAGTTTTCTGTTCAAACAACTGGTTGAGTATGAAGCCTTAATTCATGGACTGCACTGGGCAAAGAAGAAATGCATCAAGAATTTACAAGTATTTGGTGATAGTGAGCTGATCGTAAACCAAGTCAAAGGAAAAAATGCTGCCAAAAATGATCTATTGAAGAACTACAAAAATTGGGTATGGGATCTCATTGAAGATTTTGAAGCTTTTAGCATCAATTCCATCCCAAGAAAAAAGAATGAAGCGCTGATAGACTGGTAGCAATTGGGGCTGCATTTGATGTTGTAGAAAATATCAAAAGTGAAAAATCTTAGCCTCATATCAAAGTGGTTGTGAGACCAGCTGTTCCGGATAACAACACAAGTTGGCAAGTCTTCGAGAATGATCAGCAGATTGTTAATTTCCTACAAGAGGAAGTTGAGTTCTCCACCAGAATCAAAACAAGTGGAGCAAGTGAGTATGGTAACCAAGCGGTGCGGTGAGAACTAACAAATTACCAAAAGGTCTCATAACCTTAGAGTCAATCTTCAACCCGAATGATCAGTTCGGAAGGAGGAAGCGAACATTCAAGTACGGGGTGAAGATTGGGAACCTATCTTAGTAGATGAAGGCAAGACATTGCAAATTGGCAAAGTAAGTACTCCACAAGAGAAATCTGATTTTGTTCAGCTTTGTCAAGAATTCCCAGATGTCTTCGCTTGGACTTATAAATATTTAAGAGGTTTCAACCCAAAGTTGGCACAACATACTATTGAGCTAGATCCAGAATCCAAGCCTGTCAGGCAAAAGCAAAGGCCAGTAAATCCTCATATCGAACCTCTCATGAGAAAAGAGTTAAGCAAGCTCATTGAGGCCAGTATCATCTTCCCCATCAAACACTCAAGTTGGGTTGCAAACTTGGTGCCGGTAAGAAAGAGAAACAGAGAAATAAGATTGTGTGTGGACTTTTGCGATCTAAATAGAGCATCACTCAAAGATCATTAGTCGCTTCCATCAATGGAACAAATATTGCAGGTTGTAGCTAGTTCAGAAAGGTTTTCATTGCTAGATGGATATTCAGGCTATAATCAGATAATGGTGAAAGAAGAAGATCAATTCAAGACGGCCTTCACTACAAAATGGGGCACGTATGCTTACAAGAAGATTCCATTTGGACTATCAAATGCCGGAGCAACATTCCAGCGCGCTATGGATATGGCGTTCAAAAGCTTGATCAACAAGATAGTGCTGGTATACCTAGATGATATCATTGTCTTCTCAAAGAATGCAGCAGACCATCTCTTTCACCTCAGACAAGTGTTTCAGAGGTGTAGAAGGTTTGGAGTGTCGTTGAATCCAAAGAAATGTATATTCTTGGCACAAGAGGGCAAATTGTTGGGCCACATTATCTCTAGGGAAGGGCTAACAATTGATCCTGAAAGGGTTGAAGCCATCCGAATGCTTCCATTGCCACACCACAAGAAATCTCTCCAAAGCTTCTTAGGAAGGATAAACTTTGTCTGCAGATTTGTGCCTAATTTTGCCACTCTTGTGAAGCCTCTAACAATGATGTTGAAGAAGAGTCTGGCATTCAAATGGACAGCAGAAGGCAAAGAGAGTTTTGAAAACATCAAGCATGCAATATCACAAGCTCCAACTCTTATCAACCCAGACTTTTCAAAGGACTTCATGTTGTATGTGTTTGGAGGATCAGACACAATCTTAGCTATCTTGACACAGCTGAATAGAGAAGGTTTAGAACAGCCCATAGCATTCTTCAGCCAAACCTTGGAAGATTACGAAATAAAGTATTCTTTCATCGAAAAGCATGTCCTTGCTGTCATCAAGAGCTTGAAGAAGTTCAGACATTTGGTCTCAAACAATAAAATTCAGCTGCTTTGGTGTCTCATCTTTGGTGTTAAGGACTTCCTCCCAAACAAGGATTTAAACGAGAAGAGAGCAGGTTGGATCACTTGGGTGATGGAATATGATATTGAAATCAAAGTGACCAAGCTAGTTCGTGGCAAAGGCTTGTGTGAGCAGCTCACTTCCAAACAACCAGACGAGTCAAAAAGTGAAGAGGATGTTGTCTTGCTACTACAGAATGATCAAGAACAACTAGCTGATGATGCACTCATTCCATGTTGGACTCAAGACTTGGTGCATTACCTCCAAACAGGCTTGTGCCCTCCAGAAGTAAGCAAAGCAAAGAGAAGATACTTTAGATTACAAGCTATCCGTATGTACTCATTAATGGTATCTTGTTCAAGAAAGACATCCGTGGTGTTCTATTAAAATGCATTGGAGCAGGTCAAGTTGAGAAGATCTTACACGAGTTCCATGACGGGAAGCGGAGGCCACTTTGCTCCGCGAGTGATAGCTCTCAAAATCATGAAAGCTGGTTACTATTGGCCTACTGTGTTCAATGATTGCTACTCATGGGTCAAGAAATGAAAGAAATGTGCATTCTTCACGGGGAAGGAAAGGTTAGTAGTGCTACCCCTTCATCCAATTTCAATGGATCAGCCATTCATGCAATGGGGATTGGACTTCATTGGGGTTATCAATCCCAATTCAAGTCAAGGTCACAAGTGGATACTTGCAGCAACAGACTATTTCACCAAGTGGACTGAAGCAGTGGCACTCAAGGAGGCAAATGAATATAATATCTTAGATTTCTATGAAGGGATAGTCACGAGGTTTGGTGCCCCTACCACTATCATATCAGACAATGCATTGGCATTCCTTGGCACAAAGATCACTGAATGGGCTGTCAAGAATTGTGTGTATCTCAGCACTTCATCGAACTATTACCCTCAAGGTAATGGCCAAGCCGAGTTTACGAACAAGAACCTACTAAGGATCATTCGGAAGGACTCGGATGATAATCGAGAACAGCACGCAAAGCTCATGGGCTGATAGGATCACACCCAAAAGATCTACAGGAAGCTCTCCATACAAGCTTGTGTACGGGAAAGAAGCAGTTCTACCTATATCACTTGAGTTGCCAGCGTTGGAGCTCATGAAACAGTTGGAACTAGCTGAGTTTGAACCTATGGAAATCAGGTATGTAGAGCTGATGGAATTAGAAGAGACAAGAGAGCATGCAATGCAGACCATAGAAAAGGATAAAGCATTGGTCAAAAAGAGTTTTGACAAGAAAGCTAAGGCCAGGATATTGCAAACTGGAGATTTGGTACTGAAGTGGGATGCTGATCGTGCAAAACTAGGAAAGCACTCCAAGTTTGATGCCATCTGGAGTGGCCCATACATGATCATTGAATGCAAAGGTAGCAATGCTTTCCGACTGGCTAAGTTGGATGGTGAAGAATTGCAGATTCCGGTCAATGGGATCTATCTCAAACGTTGCTACTAGAAAGATAGATTTTCACCCTTGTAAATATTAATTTAGAATTTCCATTCCTCTAAGTGCTTATGCACATTGTACTGCTGTTAGAGTAGTTTTTATTTCCCTAAGTGCTTGTGCACATGTCCTATTGCTTCTAGTATGTGCATGTTTGCAGTTCATCAAGCTCCTGGAAAAGAATTGCAGCCACAGGAAAACCAGCTCAATGAATGTTTCAATGGCTCGAGGACACAAGTTTTCAAATTTCAGATCAGCTGAGAGGTTATCAAACAGACTCCATGCCCAATGGATTGCTACAAGCAGCTGGCCGTTCTACCTAGTAGGCAGGTAACCGCTGAGTCACCAAATTGTTATCCAAAATTCACCCCAGGGTAAATTTTGATAACATGCATTAAATTCTCAAGTCCCAGGCAAATAGGTTGAGTCGGGGAAAAAGTCATGTTTCTAGGGTCCCCTAAGATTTTTTTAACTCCCTATCTAAGAAGAAGAGAGAAAATTCGAGAAAAGGTGAAAAAATTGCGAGAAAACAAGCTCGGGCAGAAAAAATCATTAAAAATGGCTAAGTCCTAGTCCTCGCATCAGTCGGGACATGAGGGACGTCTAGGTGCGAATCGGCCGAAAGGCCGCCAGGCAGTCTGTAGAGTAAAGGGACATCCAGGACGTCGGGATGCATGGGACGCAAAAAGGCAAACCGGCTGAAAAGTGGAAAAAATCGACTAAGTGTTGTTTTCGTGCAGTTGGGACAGTTGGGACAAAGGTACGCGAAAGACGCGGATCGGCCGGTTTGGCGCAAGTCAGTCCATTTCGGGTGGTTTGGAGAAATTTGTCCCAGGAAGTCCGAGACAGTTGGGACAAAAGTGCGCGAGAGGACACGAACCGGCCTGTTCGGCCAAAACAGAGGACTTTCGTAATGGACATCCGGGCCAAAAGTACGCGGAGGACGCGAAAAGCCGAAAGAGCCGAGAGCGAATGGAATCTTGCCACGTGTCTTTGCTGCAAACAGGAACAAGGGAGCCTGAATTGGCCGAAGTAGGAGATTTTTTCTGGGACAGCCGTGGCAAAGGTATGCGGAGGATGCGAAAAGCCAAAGCGGCCGAAGGCAAAGAACAAAAGTCAACGTTTGACCTGTGAAACTTCAAACGCCCATAACTTTTGACTCGAGCTCCGATTTTCACAAAATTGGAATTTCTAGAAACAGCGGGACGTTCTCTATGCCACAAAAAGCTGGATTTATTATTTTTGATGAGGGTAGATATATTTAATTAAGAGAAATATATTCGGCTCGATCGATTAATGCTCATTCCCGTCAAATGACGAGAAAACACTGCTTAGACCCAAAATAGTTACCCACACTCGAGAAGGCCATAATGTTTGCATTTCTCAATGAAATCACACAAAATTGGTCTTGTTGGAATCATGGCTCGAGGCCAATGCACAGCAATAAAGAAATTCTAAATTTGATTAGAAATTGGTTGAGATTTTTAAGAAAACGTGGCCGGGTTCATAACAGTGTTTTATTTGGTAGTTGGGAGTGCAATTAAGAGGCATGGTCATCATTCTTTCTCTGCTGCAGCACATGGGACAGTATGGGGAGCCTTTTGCAAGTAATGTATAATCATTTTACTCCATTTAATGCCTCTTACAGGTGGTTGAAGGATAGATTTTGGGATTTCCATTTTCCCTTCTCTTTCCCTTCTCATTTTTCTATAAATTGGAGTGTTGGGCTCATTGTAAAGGGGAGAGTTTTCAGATAGCAAAGCTCTATCAAAATTGCTTTGTGAAGCCAATGTGTTGCAGGCCCTTGTAGTGGACTCCTTGCATGGTGATCCAGGCCCTTATCTTGTAATAGATTGAACTGTGCATACCAGGAAGCAATAAAATACAAGTTTGTGGATGTATCTTCCCCTGCTGTGTTTTCTTGCATTCTTCTTGCCCCTTTAACCTTATTTACAAGAATATTGTGTCTATTATTATGTTCTTGTAGGGATTCATTATCATTATGTATGCTTGGAATATTGTTGTGAATGCATTTTGCTAGATTATGGAGAACTGTCATCACCTCTTCTAGTGTGCACTTTGCTTCTGTATTTCACACATTTGGAGAACTACTCTCACACCCTCCTTTTCTGGTGTATCACCGCTTTAGTGTAGGCTTTCATTTTATGCATTCTCTCTCCCTGGTCCCTTGGAAATTTAGATTAGAATAGTTAGTTTCCCCTGCATTAGAGTAGATTGTGGCAGGTAGTTTAGGAGCAAGAACCAGCTTTCTTTGGAGGTCTATCTCAAGTAGCAAGTCCCACAACTTGGAGATAGTACCCATGTTATCCAATCACACCATGAGTTCAAGTATATGCACTTGTATAAACATAAGGGTGCTATGATTTGGTGATAACAAATACAAGGAAATATTTAAAGGGGATTGATGTAATTGTTTTATCATTATACGATGGGTGACCCTGTCAGAGATAGGGTATGTGGGTCCTTGAATGGTGATTTTGGGCATGGGTGTAGATGGTATATTGGGCACATGATTGGTTGATGGGATAGTTGATTTTTATTTCCTTTGTCCTTCTTTTCATGGGTGATAACTTGGACCATGTTAATCTGAGGAGGTTGTAAATGGAGAAGGTGTGGGATGAGTAGTGTAATGACATGATGGGAAAAAACCTAATGGGGGAAATCCTTGTGAAGTGAGCTAAGCACAATGGAATTTGGGCGTGGTTTGGCCAACTCTACGATATGGACCATGTTGACCTCAAATTTTAGAGGTGGAAAAATGGATTATGGGGGTGGAGATGCATGCCGTTGAAGAAGAAAGGGACAATGATGTGTGGTGACAAGTGAAGGTGGAACATGGTCCTCATCAAGAAGGTCATCATCACCAAAATTTTATTCAGGAGGAAAAAGTTGGAGAAGAATGGTTTTAGAGCCTTATAATTTTCTACATCATGTCCTGGCACACGATGATAGGCACAAATATTGCTTTCATCAAACCCTTTTGGTTTAGTTTTTAGAGGGTTGAAAGGTTGAAGCATCGGTAATGTAATGACAAAAGTCTCTAAGAGGTTGGTTAGAATGTTGGCGTAGAACCTTGCCAACATATCAAAATGGGAAGTGCGTGTGGGTTTAAATAAAGGTGTGGATGATTGTGAGGGAAGAGGTGTTCTAGGAGGAGGAATGGGTTAGACCCTTTGGTTTGGTAAGTGGTACTATCTTAGATTTTGATAGCATCTGTTTAGGTAAAGGTGTTGTAGAAGAGCTAGCAAGGAAAGGATTTTTGGTTTAAGTACCTTATTAGGTAGTGTGTTCTTATCTTTGGATTGCACCTTCTTGGGTAAAGTTTACATGATAGTACGTGATGCAAAAGGAAAGTAGATGGTGTAAGTGGACAAGTTACCCAAGGGGGAAATAGAGTTGTGGTGGAAGTGGCTAGTAGAGGCTAGTGGACTATATGGGTTGAAGTCATATAGGCAAGGTTGGAGTTATAGTATTTGGTGGAGGTATAGGTGGTAATAAATTCACGGGAGAGGGGAGGGTGTTTGTTCCATAGGTAAATAAGGTTTAACAAAGGTTCATGATGAAGCGGTGAGGTTTCTTAGCTTTTGACGAGGCCTTGGGTAGGAGACTTTTAGGCGGGGTTGATGGGTGAGGCCCTAGAATGGACGGAAGAGGTGAAAGTGACACAGTGTGCTAGGTGAGACCGGCGTATGTGGAAAATAAGGTTGAGTCTTCCTTTTAGGTGGAGGAATAAATATAGTACAGGTTTGGGAAGACGTGGCTAAGTCTAATTTAACGAGGTGGATGGACAAGGCTTG